>CM023458.1:81565942-82259753 GCA_013339765.2 Haemaphysalis longicornis | reverse complement strand
CTACACTTTGGACATGCGCCTTGCCTCGGCGCAGCTCAATGAACCATGGCCAAATATTTGGAATTTATAGCAGCGTCGGTGGTTTGGAATATACAAACGGACAGGAATTTTAACCTAGCCTGCCTCGACAGACTCAGGCAGTACACTGGTCGAGAATGTGAGGATTACATGCTTGGTCGAAATTTCCTTCCCATTTCTACGTATTTTGATTCGTTGAACATTCACAACATTCTGGCCCTCCAACCCTTCCGGGAGTTCTTGCTCAGACAAGTTCAGAAAGTCTTCATCAGAGATAACACCTCTGGTAGTGTTCATGGATCGGTGGGGACTGATGCTCACAGTCTCCCAAGATGCAGGCCTGTGCCGCGAAGGTGTCGGGATCTCTCCGCACTCAGGGGAGGGCACGTCCATAGCAGGTGATTGATTTTTACGTCTTCGGCAGGAGCCGTACAGAAGGGGCAGTTGTTGTTAAACGGGGCATGGTATCACGCTGGCCACGCCCGGGTTACCGCACGAGAGATAGCCACCCCAACTCTAAGTCTACGCAGCAGGATCTCCTCCCAGCGAGTGAGCCCACTGGGAAGGTCTATTCCACACGGTGGGATGAGAGCGCGTGTGGTGCGACGCAGATCTTCGTTTAGTTGGAGAAATTGTTCACGTGGGTCCGTTTTCAGCAAGCGCAGGGCCCATGGAACCGACGTGAGGTGACAGGAACTATCCGTCGCAATATGAGCGGTGATAGTATTACGCCGCATCCACGACAATCGGAGAGGGGAGGGGTACGTGCCCAACAGGTTGTGAATGTCTCTTGAGACAGACGACTTGGAGGCTACACGTCGCAAATCACGTATGACCGCCGTGGAGTTGTGAAAATTTTAAGGGGCTTGACGAAGTGCCGGTAGTAGCGCTTGCAGTCCGTCCCGAATGGCTGTAAGCTCGGCCAGCATAGAAGGCCAGGTGCCGAGTGCTTGATAAGCGCAGTTTTGGTTCGCTTCTGAATAAGAAGGGCATTCGATTGCCGTAGGTAAAACGCCGTCTTTGGCCCCAGCATCTACAAATGCCTCTACAACCTGGGGCCGATTCACAGTCGCTAGTAATAGTACGCCCATGGATTGCGTGCCTGTGTTTCCAGTCGACCGACTGTGGAGTCGAATGAGCGGCCGATTGTCGGTCACTTTATGGTACAGCCAGGGCGGCCTATAGCTACAGGGTGGTCTGGTAAGGCGGGCAGATAACGGCCCATGTAGATCGCCAACGCCGCTGCCTCCGGAAAAAAATTAAGTTTGTGTTTGCGGGCGCAGTGGCATTGATGTACAAGCTCATCTAGGGTGTTAAGTTGAGCTTCTGCCTGAAGAGATGGTATAGACGTAATTTGACGGAGGCAGGTGAACATCCGCATTGCAGTTCGAATAATTGCTTCAAGTCGGGCCCACTCCGCTTGGGTCATACGCTGGAATTGAGCCAGATAGACAAGTCGAGGCTTCAGTATTGACCGCGCCGAGAGTCGGGCCATTTTGAAGCAGGAGCCTCCAGACTTTTGTGAAATGCGTCGGATAAGTAAGTAGTAAATGGAGGCTCTGGTAGCTGTTATTTTATTTTTCATGATTTTTTTCAATACTCTAAGAAGTCTTGATCTGCCCTCGGTCTGTCGATGGACGCGGTGTGCTGGTTCCTAACATTAGACAGCTAAGTTGTAAAAAACACAGGTAGCTGGATCACGTAATGTCAAAGGTCCAAGTCTAAACATGTTGGAATTTTATGGGCAGCGAAACTTGGTATTTTAGGCGTGGACAGAAAATTATGTTAGACCTCCCGGAGTTCTAACCGGCACCTGACGGTGCAGTTCCTGGTGTTGCCTACATTTTGCCTCTTTGAGAAAGCCTCCGCGGCGGGATGGATTTAAACTGTGGGGCGTGCATTAGTGGTCGTTTTCAGCGGTGACAAAAAAATCGATTCAGAAGCGTCTGGGTATCAGGGAAAACGCCGCAACTATGCGTTGCGAGAAGGTAGACGATATTGACGTTGTTTTTCGAGTTCTTAGTTTTCGGGTGATTTTAAGAAGATGAGGTGCAACCCGCTCCCAGAGTAATGTTCCACCGACGCTACGGCCTTCAGGAGAAGGACACTCTCAGAATAACGCAAGCCATACTGATTAGTGGTCGGATTTACGGCACACCATACCTGGCTCTCAAATCCATCGAAAAAAAACTTAATATTTTATTTGCCAAGCCTACAATCTCGCCCTTCGCCTACCCCCCTCAGCATCTACGCGCAAGTTGCTCCAACTAGGGGTACACAACACTTTGTAAGAATTGCACGAGGCCCATCGTTGTTCCCAAATCGCCCGTCTCAAGCTGACACATACCGGACGAGACACCCTTACACGCCTCGGATACCCGGTGCCGCCCAAAGAAGACCAGCCCCAACGTGTTCCCCTCCACATCTGTCAACACATTCGTGTAGCTCCCGTGCCGCGGAATATGCACCACCTTTACAACAAAGCACGCCGCAAAGCACAGGTCGATGCAGTTACGAAGAAGCACGCAGGGAACCCGACCACACACCACACGGACGCCGCACGCTACACCTGCTAACCCACCCACGCAGGGTGCAACCCGCGTGGGTGGGTTAGCAGGTGTCTGCTGTTGGTGGTCTATAACCTTCTGGTTATAGACCACCAGAGAACCGAAGTCACAGCCACCACGATATCCACCACCTCTACAAACGCTGATGAGGAAATCGCCATCGCCATAACAGCCACAACAAACAGCGAATACGTTACAGTCATTACGGACTCACAAGTAGCATGCCGCAACTACCAGCTCGGCCACATATCACACTTCGCCCTCAAGATATTGAATGCCATCCCACGGCTTCCCGACATCCAAATCGTTTGGGCCCTGGGGACACGCCGCTGCCCGAGTACACACCCTCCGAGCCATTTCCGAAGAGAGCCAGGACACGGAGAAGGCTCTCCACACACTGAATGGCTACGCGGACATTCTCGCTCACTTCAGACACGAGTGTCAGTGGTACCCTCCACCCAACTCCCACCTTTCCAGAGCCGAAATGACCACACTCCGCTGGCTAGAGACCAACTCCTACCCGCACTGTACCCTCCTCCGACATATCTACCCCACCCAGTATTATAGTAACTGCCACTTTTGCCCCGCCAGGCACCCTGTACCATCTTGTCTGGGAGTGCCAACAATCCCAATCCCTCACACCCAATCCCCGTCCCACGTACGAGCAGTGGGTGGACCGGCTGTCCAGCTCCGACCTCTCGACGCAGCGCATGCTGATAGAGAGGGCACGAGCAGCCAGCAAGGACCAGGGCATCCCGGACTAGCGGACGCCCCCCACCGGTGGTACTCTCACCATCCTGCACCATTCAGCTCCAAATTAAAGATGTTTATTCTCTCTCTCTCTCTATTTTACCTCTTCTTCTTTCTCGAGCCTAGTCTCCGCAGAGCACGTTTAGTAGAACAAAGGAAACATTTTTATTTCAATGGTGTACAGGCGGACCAGAAAACTGCTCCCCCCCCCCACACGACTAGCACTCAACCATCGTTACAACGAACTGCTTACCACGCAAACTGAATTCGTTATAAGTAAAAATTTGCAAATAGCGGGGATGACTGCCTTTCCCTTCACAGCAGTTGGGAATGGAAAAAACTTCGCATAAGCGGAAATTTGTAAAAACAATTGTGTTATAAGAATGGTCTACACGTCATGCATATGTTCGAGCTAAGTTCCCGCATATACGAAACAGTAGTGGAGCTTAGAATTGCACTCAGCAACTTCAAACGAGAGCCCGAGCCACCGCGCAAACCGGTAATGGAAATGTTCGTAATGGGGGTCAGAACATATTCATTCTTAGGTAGACAAAAAGCAATGGAGGATAAGAGGAAACAGCCTACACATCGTAAGCCGTTGCCCCATTCTTCTTCCAGTCCAAGACTTTGTCCTGCGTTGTAAGCGTTGAGCTGCGAATGGCAGCCTCCCGCTGCTCGAACCTAGTTGTTTGAGAGGAAATATTTCCGGTAACTGAAATGAAAACTAGAATTCAAGAGAATAAAGAAGGTCCATGCAAGAGGCGGAAATAAAAGGCCTGTCAATATGTAATACTTTGAAAGCTGATAAGGGAAGAAGGAAATTATGACCCCATCTCATCGATCTAGAATAGGTACCCATTATTACTGTATTGAATTACGTTATAGTGTTGTTAGGGATATTACTGCGGTCATCAGTAAACAAGAATATCAAATGACTGACCAATGCACAGCAAGTCCGAAACAAAACGGAGAGACAGAAGGGCTTTGATATACTAAGCAATTTATTAACGGGGCACCGTTAATGCTTTATGGTAGTCACATTTTATCGTGATATTTATGTAGTATTGCCGCGGTATAGCAGCCTCAAAATGCACTTTGTCGCGCCGTGGTATCTCATGTACAGACAGCTGTACTGCGGAACAATCTCGACAAAATTACAAAAGGAATTGGGAGCATTGGAATTAGGTAGCCCTCAGCATGGAGGTCTTGAGCCTACAGTGCTCCTTTTACTGTCGGAGAACGAGAATGAAAAAAAAAACAATAACCCTCTCGATCCTAGACGTCGTTTCCGCTTCGCGACGCAGTGTGATCACTTCAAACACTTTGAGCTGCTCACCCTCCTTTTTTTCGATTTCCCGCCAGTGAAAATGCGTGCACAAATGGAGACGCAAACGTTCCTGGACTGATTACGGAAAATAATTGCTCGCCTAAGAAAACAACTAAAAATATTTCAGCAGAGACTATTATTTTCAGTGTAAGAACAAAACACCGCTAGCTGCACGCTAATACGCTTGGAAGAAAGTACACGTCGTAATGAACGGCCAAGCGATGTGCGGGTCGAGAATAGCGGTTTCTGCAAGACCCGCAAAACAAGACCCTCTCTGTGAAGAGTCGCTCATTCGTCCCGCGTGAGTGCTGACACAAACAAAATACGAGGGATACGGATGCAGAGGAGGAGGATAAAGAGGGGAGTGGAAGAAGGAGGGAGAAATAGGAAGGCTCAAGAAGTCGTTTTGTTTTTTCTGTACCCATGGGGAAACACGCGGCCGTTGCGGGCCCGCAAAAACCAAGCGAGGTGCGCTTGTATTGGGACCCGATGGCGGTCCAAGCGGCTGAAGAGGCTGCGAGCCGGAAGGAAGCGCTGGAGCTGATAAGAAGAAGACAGGCGAGCAAAGAGAGCGACAGCTGGTCTGGATGAATACAGAGCGGCAAAAGAAAGTTCCAGAACAAACAAGAAACTCCAAAGAGGGCAGGTAGAGGCAAGGGAAACCAACTGAGAAAAAAATAGACTGCGGAAGAACTATCGCCATCATACCGATGTTCTGGGTAGAAGATACGAATTCACAGCAAAGGAAACAAAATAAATAAAGGGTGAAGGCAGCTTGAAAAAAAACACAGTAGATGATGAGCGTAGGGACAACCGCAAGGAGGTACAGGACGGAATTCAAAGTAACAGCAAATAACAAAGAGTGCGAAGGGAAAAAGGGATAAACTACCAGAAAAGATTCGGAAAATTTGGGGAGATTGCGGAAAGCACGAATCGTTTTTTTCCCGGAAGGAGGTTCGCTAAGAACTGAGGTGCGACAAAACGGAGGTGCGACAACCTCTATTGAAAATAACACTAGTGCGCCAGTTTCTGAGTTTTGATTTCTATACCGTTTTGTGTGATCGCAAAGGAGATGAAATTTATATGGCTTGCTGGGCGCGAAATGGAGAAACATTTCGGCTATCTTCAAGACAACTTCATCTTCGCAGCGTACAAAACTACAGGACAAAGGGGGGGGGGGGAGGACACTGGACAAGCGCTGAAGCAAAATGTGCTCATGCGGAAGGAAGTAGAAAAGGTAAGCATCCATATTTTACGACCACGTGTCTGTAGTTCAAAAACGCATGAAAATGTGTTCCATTTCCAGGAGAGTATTGGTTTGGGCGAGTTGGTACATCTGGCGTATTGAAGCGCAGCAAAGACGAGGACAGGCCATTTGGAGTTTCTTGCTCCAAGGACAGGTCATTTTCCAGAGGTCACACACAGGTCACACAGAGAACAGGAACACAGACGAGGACAGGCCATTTCCGTGACGGATATAACGTCAGTGAAATGTGGGTGTATACCCGCTAAAATACTTTTGTGGTAAAATATAACACCCGAAAACAAACAACCCTAAAGGTTGCTTCTCCGCAAGAAGACCCTGTAGGCAGGGGTGCACCCTTTACAGGCCGCTTGCTCCGTTGTACTGGCGTCATTTCAGTGACGGATATTACGTCAGTGAACTCTTTGTGCCTCCGTGAATGAAACACCTTCGAGTTAAAAATCGCCGGAAATTGATGAGTAAAATAACGTGAAAATACCCACCCTGTGCAATAGGGCATCCCATTAGGCACCAAGCTATGCACTCATCCGACATAGGTACCGCAAACTGTCGTGCCGATCTGTCTTGTCGCGAATGTGTCCGTGTGAGTCTTCTGGTTCTGCGCGCAATACTTAGGTGTTGTGTTGACGAAGTATTAGTTTTTCTTGAATCCTCGTTCCTCTCTCTGCGTGCGTGCCAATTTCCTCCCTCATACTTTTCCATCGAAACGGTGCTTCCTCCTGTTTCGCTCCTGTAGGGTGCTGTGCTCAATCCAATGGCTGCGGTGGGAGTCAGTTGGACGCCTCCTCCATCCAACCGCGCCAGTTTTCAGTCAGGACAAAAATGACCCGCATACTTCGGTCCCCCCAACAAGAAACTGTCACAATGTTACAGAAATGATTGTCTACTAATTGGTAATTATTATCTCAAGTGCTCCTCCATACACCAAGTTTCTGTGAAGTCTGCTTCCCTACTACCCCGAATAAATGTCTGGAAGACATTTTACTAGGAAAATGTACCGACTCATATCAAAGTATGCAGACCCTGTGATCTGCTGTACACCGAGCGCCTTTAAAGTCGGCTTCATTGTTGGCAGTTTAGAGCCCTGAGTTCGCTGGCTTTGCGTTACACCACCCATCGCGAAAACTGAAGGGCCCACTTGTCTCTCCGTTAGAACTGTGCATACCTCCAAGATGTCCAGGCTACTCTCTGTCTCTGTCTCTCTCTCTCTCTGTCCTCTCGGCTCTTCTCTCTGTCTCTGTCTCTGTCTCTGTCCTCTCCTCTCTCTCTCTCTCTCTCTTCTCTCTCCTCTCTCTCTCCTCTCTCAGTTCCTGGGAACCCATGTTACCAGGGGAAATGTAAGCTGTATTATATAAAGCACATGAAAGCACTCATTAGAAGCACTTTTATGAAAACACCTGTATTGAATGCCATACACCGAGTCCATTTAAAAATTGAAAAATACATTCGCTCACTACAAAAAGGTTTGTCATTTCGTATTCTCTTGCACTCACGGCGGGTTGTAGATTGATCATTCTAGCTAGAGCACGACCACTGCGACAGATAATAGACAGGTTTAGTTCAGCGCGCGCAGTAGCTCTGCGCGCGCAAGGAATTTGGAGAGGCGCGAGAGTGCATAGCGCAGTACGTAAGCGGCAGCCGCGCGCTTTGCGTGCGCCCGCACGTTTTGGATTCTTGCGTTGCGAGTTTTCCGGGGTTTGCGGGCCGTGCTCGAGGCCTCTGCCGTCCTCTGTCCGGTCGCTCTCAGCCCGTGAACGAAAGGAACAAAGGAACGGCGTCTCCACACAAACTAGTTTACGGCTTCTACTGGCTAGGTTTACGTCTGGCGCTAGCCGATAACCACATGTTTCGTTCGCCAATCTGGCGTTCAGTGGCGCTGCATGACACACAAAACGCGCATTCGGCGCTACTGGTTTATCCACGCACCAACTGCTGCGTGCGGTCAACTAAAACTGGTTCTTCGCGAGAACTTCGCTGCACGCGCTGTGCAGCCCCTACGTGCGCGCGCAACTCTCTGCCTACGCTCAACTAAAACTGCTTATTACCTCCAGGCCACTGCTTGCGCTGACCCGTGAGAGCTCGCTTTGCCTAGAGAGAAGCTATTTCTTATGTGTGCGGGCTACGATTCGCTGAGCAGCCTCTGTCTGATTCTTAGGTAAGGAGGGAAGTGCACTCCTATATCCTCGACATGTACCCCGCCTACAGGATAGGAAACCAGACGCCCTGACGCGAGCGTAACCAGCCACTGCTGCGTGATTCTGACGTGAGGTCGCCTAACTGCCTCCAAAGTCACTGGGCTATTGTTCTAGCCACCCTGATGCTAGCGCATTCTCACATCTTCCTCTTGCTGTTCAGAATTAAAAAAAAATTGTCTCCAATGCACGCTGTGAAGGTGGTTGGAAAGCAAAGCTTTCAGCGACACCCACAACAATTGCGCACGCGACGTCACTTGAATTCGCACACGTGGCTTACAAATAGTGAAGCCAGAGATTCTACCAGTCGTTGATTCGCGGGGCGGCGTCCCGAACGAAGCAAGCGTCGGCCACGGCCGGTCTAGAGCGGTGGACGCCGCCGCCGTAGCCCGGTCCGTGCGTCGACAGAAAGAAAACGGAGAGAAGCGTCTTTCGAAGGGTGAGACAGCAGAACCTAGCAATCCTGATGGCTAACTCGGAGCTACACCACCGCGCGACACAAAGCGTAGACACCGGAACAATTCGGCATGTGAGCTTAGTTACTCCCTTTTATACCGATTTAAACTAATTAGTTTACTAATTTTGAAAATTCTGAGAAAGCTGAGGGAACTCTTATAACCGCTATTTATCGGAAACAGTTGCTACTTTTGCCTTTTGTAATACCTCTTAAAACACAGCTGAATTGGTATTCACCAATTTAGAAAACGGAGTCTCATTCGTGGCAAGCAGTGCGGAAAAGGTAGCATTTGTCTAGCGGCCGCATGTCTGTATGTGGTTTCTACATTTTCTTCTTTCCGCCCTGCAAACCAATCCTTAACGTATGTTCGCCGTACGACCATTTAATTCCGTCGGGTGGGGTTACCCCGGAGGTGCTGTCGGACAAGTTAATCAAGCCGTGCTAAGGCAGCGCCCAGTGGACGCTGAAGCTGCGCCAAAATAGGCCAAAAACAATCGTCGCTAACGCAGACGACAAAGCCGTACCGCCGACGCCGCCGCCGGCTAGCAGGCATTACCGCGCGGGGAACGCTGAGTAAATTCGTCGCGCCATCTGTAATGTGCTCCGTGAGTGAAATCCTCCGCTTTCCTCCCTGCCCCGCCGCCGCCTCCGACGCGTTGGGAGTTTGTTATCCCGCATGCCACGAAAGAACCGTTGGCTGGTAGAGCAAAAAAAGCTTTCCTTTAAAAGCGATGAGCGCTGCTTCCGCTGTCATGTACCCGACGGCCATCTTGCTGCTTTTACCTCCTCCTGACAGTTTTTTTTTATCGGGAAGAGTGGCTCCATCCGTGCTCCGCTGCATCCCTTGTTTTTGCTCATATAGCCAGGTCGCTAGTGGCGTGAGCTGCTGTCGTTCCCGACCGTCTCCCTCTCTCCTTTCTCTCTCGCTCTCTCTCTCTCTTTCTGAGCTCATTCCCTTTCCATATTCGTCGCTCTCTCACTTCCCTGGTGTGTCGCACACTGGCTTACTCTGGCATTTTCCCGCTCCAATTTGGGAAAGCTCTCAGCTCCCCTACTTTTCATGCCTCTCGCAACCGGTACCTTTTTCCCTCCCATACCATTCCTGCCGTCATTTCTTTCTTTTACTCCTCTTCCTACTTTGCTACTTTGCTTTCAATTGGAATTGCGCCATTCGCACTTCGTGTGCTTTGCTCTTTTCATCTCCTTACTTCCTTTGCTCTCTTGCTTTCTTCCTTCTTTCCTTAATTCTTCTTTCTACTTTCTTTTTCAGGTTCTGTTGCTAAGTATATTCCTTCTAACTTCTTGTTTTCTCTGCACCGTTTATTCGACCATTCTTTCACGTTAATTCCTTCTTTCATTTACCTTCATTCCTACTTTATTTAAATTTACTTTGTTTTATCATGTAATAATATTGGTATTTGTTATTTTATTAATTTTATTTTTGATTTTATTTTACTTTATACTTTATTAATATTTTATTAAAACAAATCAATCTATCCAAAATCGCGCCACCAGATTAATTTATTCAGGCTATTCCTATCATACCAGTGTCACCGAACTCAAATCTCAAGCTAACATTGTTAACTTAGCATCGCACCGCAAAATTTAAAGACTATGTTTGTTTCATAAATTTTATAATGCATTGCACCTAAACCATGTTATCGTTCCAGCTCATCCTCTTACATGCCGTATCAGCCTCTCGAAAGCTGTTTACCCACCCCGTGTTCATACTACTGCCCATTACTGTTCAATTTTGTACAAACATCAACGGAACGTAACGATCTTACTGCTTACATAGTGCACCACTTCTGCATCGCCCATTTCAAAAAAGCCCTCGAACAAATCATCTGTTAGTGAACTGCTTACCCCCTCATGTATTACCGCTCGAGTGGGGCCCTTGAGTTATTACAACTAAATAAATAAACAATGAAGAAAATAATTAATAAACAAAAATAAATAAATAAAAAAAATTAAAAAATCTTTCCTCTCGAATGTCGTTACTTCTTCATTCATTCCTTTTAACCGGCCTTCATTTTTATTTGTTTTCTTGGATCCTTCTTTGCTTAATTTAGTCCGTTCCTTAGTCTATATTTTGGTATTGTTCTGCTCCTCACTCAGTCTTTATTCTGCCTGCCTCTGTGCCAGCGTTTATTTCCTTGCCGCTTTTATTATTGATAGGGCATAAGTTTGACCTTAAAAAGGCATTTGGGGAGTGTAGTTGTGATAAGGGGGAGCGTAAGGAGTGGTTCGAAAACAGAAGAGAAAGGTAAGTATATTTTAACGTGGCGAGGTATTCAGTAAAGAAGCTCTGTGAAGGGTCACGAGAGGGAAGGGGACTGAGATAATGTAGAAGAGGAAGGCAAGGGCTAATTTGACGTTCACACCAAGAAGGAAGCAGGGAGAAAAAGGTTAAGGCGGCAAGGCAGGAAGAAGGTTACCAAAGTGAACAGAAAGGATGCCAATAGCATTTCATTCGTATGTCTCCGTATTGGTATTGTTATCGGTGACATGTCATCGCTAGTGGGAAGCGCTTCATAGTTTTATTTTATTCTTGTCTTACTGCTGCCCAACCGCCAAGCTTCTATCTCCCATGCCTCTTGTCCTCCCCTTTATCTCTGCTTCTGTTCTGCCCTACTTCTTATGCCCTCGTCCTTTCCTTTTTCCAAAGCTTCCTTGGTTGCTTTATTGATGGATTCTAGGTTTAACGCACCGACGCAACGCAGGCGATGAGGCGCACCGTAGTGGAGGCTCCGGGTTAATTTTGACCACCTGGGTATCTTTAACGTGTGCCAAAATCTTGTACATACGGGCGTTTTTGCTTTTCCCCTCCATCAGAAAAGCGGCCGCCGCGGCCGGGAATCGAATCCTCGACCTCGTGCTCAGCAGCAGAACGCCTTAGCCACTGCGCCACCGCAGCGGGTTTGGCTGCTTCATTCCTCGTTTTAATGTTTCCTTTATTTCGTGTTGTATTCCTCTTACTTAGCCAGCTTCGGTGGCCAAAAGGCTGTCGATGCTGGCCGCGCTCAAGGCAGCCTGGACTGAGGACGCCTCCTTCAAGCTTCAGTACAATCCCCCCTGTTGATTCATATAAACGTTTATTCTCTCTCCCTCTTAGTTTTATTCATTTATTATTTCTTGAACTTTGGCTGTGTTACTTGCTGAATTCCTTTTTAACTTACGTATTTTTAACAATGGAGCGGTTGTAGCTGGCCGTAATGGGCGACGCGTAACGCGTAACGGGTAACTCGCTAATGATACGAAGAAAAAATGCTAGCGTACGAGAGCGCGTGCCGTGCGGCGACCGCCGATCGTCCCCGGCCGGTGCAGTAGGTTTAAAAAAAAACACTGGCAAAAACACCGAGGACCGCCTCCCGTTGCCTAGCAACCAAAAACGCACCGATGGTGCCACAACTTCTCCACGGAACCTCGACATGGCTCCAGTAGCACCGCGAAAGCATTGTGCACGCATGCGCTGTCGCTGCGCCTCAGTGATCGCCAAGTGCTACAACCCATGTAATGCTTGGCATAAGAAACATGACGATATCGATGCATATGACGGTGAATATTACTAGCACCAGGCAAAGCGACGACGTAGCATGTAAATAAACAGTTCAAAATGTTACACATGTTCCCTGCAGTGCTGACGTAGGAAGAATTGCTGCAGCTTCACCACGGTTCAAATCTTACGCGGCTTAACGCAAGCTTCGCCAGGCTTTTTTTCTTCCTAGTATTCTTGATCACCCGCGTAAGCTTCGGTATTCATGACCCTGCCCTCCGCTCTAGTCCTTCCCACAAGGCAGCGAAACTTTTTCGCAATGCTCTACATTGCAAACAACTCACACTTCACTCTCATGTCGCAACGTTCTTCCACCAGAAAGACTGGTTTTGCTTAAACGTTGCGTTACTCAACCACTATTTATCAAAAACTGAACCTAAGCACTGCGCAACCTCCCATGCCGATGAAGCACCCATTACGACATCCTGAGACAAGATCAAAGAAACGCCTTTTCTCTTTCTTTTACTAGGCCCCACCATCACGAAAGTGATGGTTCATCGGCTCTTATCCCGGGAAGTGCTGACTTTCGTAATGCGTCCCAGTCAGTCTTTCCATTCCAAATCTTTCCTCTTCCAGTCCAGCGTCAAACGAACACGTGCTGTCCTTAGGTTTTTCCACCACTTGTTCGCTGCTCCTTTTGTCTTGTTGTTGTTGCAACAGAAAAAACAACGCCGTAAACTAAATCGTGCGTTGTCAAAGAACCAAGAATGGAGCCCCGTCTGTGCTCTTCGTGAAGCCGGCAGTCGTCGTATACCCACTTTTCTAACGCCGTTGGCAATTCTGAAGCTTGTTCTGTATGCGAAGCAGACGGAACCAACAAAAGGAGCTGAAGGTGGCAACCCCGTAGTCGTTATCTCTGTGCAGTCTGCCGGGAGCGTTCAAGGCTTAGACAATCGAGAGTGGGAAATGTCTGTGTATACGATGATCGCTGCGTGCAGTCCCCAAGCCTACTACTTTTTTTTGACTTGTTGAAAGACTTGCGGAACGCGGGAGCTGAAAAATAAATGTACTAGCTCTAGGTGATTGTTTTCGCTGCATTCTTTTTTAGGGGTCGAAGCACGTTAGACCCTCGCTTTGTCCGTGGCTTGTCCTTGCGTCTTGTAGACAGTGCTGCGCAGCTGCGAGAGCGTTCGATTGGATTGAATTGGATTGAATTTGATTGGATTGTATTGGGTTTGAATTGTATTGTATTGGATTAAATTGAATTGTGTCGGATTGGGCTGGATTGGAAGTGGATGTACTGTTCACACGTGTTGTCACTCGTTTACATGCGGGAGTGGGCAATGCCACGGGTGATTTACGGTAAGAAACGATCCCCAGTGCTTCAGCCAATCGTCTGATTCCCTTCGTGGAGATGCGTGCATTTCTTTTTTTTTTGTTCGAAGACCTTTTTTCTTGTTTATGACCTCTAGCTTACAGTATTATAGTAATGGAGGCTTTTCCTGAGTTATGAGGCATGAGCTTCCATGTGGAGAGCCAGAGCGCATTCGTGGTAAAGTTGGCTTTGCCGCGAGATGTCTTCTCTCGGCGGTCGCTGCTCACGATAGAACTACTGAGGAGCAGCGCATACAGCTCCACGGTAAAAGGTTGCTTCATCGTTGCATCGAAATATTTCAAAACTTCCGCAGAGGGACTTCTCACGAAACACCACTTCAGAAGCGGAAACTTTTATATCAAGCCTGGAGGGGAAGGAAAAGACATTTGTGGCAAGATGGAAGAAGTTATCTTTCTTAGAGATAAATAAATCAAAACGGATTCTCTGCTCGCATAGATGACTCTCGTCTATGGTTAGCGGCGCGCTTTGGGACAGGCTTCGACCGAGCCGTTCGCTAGGAATCGTCGGCTATGCCTCCGAAATACAGCTGCGCCATCTGGGGGTCTCGAGAGGAGTAAAAACAAATGGCCGTCGGCCCCGGGGGTCTCGATTGCGTACGCGACAAAAAAGAGAAATTTGAGTGAACTGGTGAGAAAATATAAAAAAAATGATACAAATATGAACTGGCAGAAAAACAGACTGAAACATTTTAAACAGCACAGACAAAATGTGCACCCACACTTGCAAGCCCACCACATCGCAAGAAGAAAATAAAATCGGATGGCCGTTCTCTCTACCCGACGCGACGAAAACAGCCGAGGCCACAGATGTGTGCATTGGATTTGGAAAGAGCGCGGTGTTGTTGTGGCCGACTCGTTGGTGTTTCCGTTCTCACGCAAGAATAAAGAAAACGCAACGGGAAAAGGTCGGGATCACTGGCGTTAGTTTCGACACGCGGTAAGGAAGGAAATTTACAATCCGGTGCAGAGGAAACTATTGTGGTTGTTACACAGAAAGGAAGATGAACAAAGCGGGGATGAAGATAACCGGACAGAACAAAAGAGCAAAGTCGGCTACTGGAGGGAATAGAACACAAGAGTCGGAGTTTTCCAACCAGGGCTCGAGAATGTCGACCGCTTTTGGGGGAGAACACCATCAGAACACACCAAAGGAAAGTGGTGACGGTATAGTGAAATCCATTTTGCATAGCGGATTGAGAAAAGACGGGTATACTCGTATTTTCCTATGAACAGATACGAAACCCAGCAAAGTGTAAACATGGGCAGGAGTGCGGCGGATGGAGGGAAGGAATAAGAGGCTAATGGATGAGGAGGCAGGTGACTGGTCGACATTGCCGTCAAGCGCGGGATTCAGAAAGAGCATGTAGCCGCAGGTGTGAAGCAGCGCACTAACGCTGAACATTGGGCTAGTTAGTGTGACTCTTGCAGACACGCACGTACACACAAAATGAAGAAACTAAAAAATTGGCTAGTCTGTCATCAAAACCCTAAGCAGCGTCGGGTGTGGAATGAAATCCATCGAGTCAACAGCACACCGGTAGTGCGGTCCTTGGGATATTCTAGGGACCGCACCGGTATGGTGCCTGGATGGGGGCCCGCCAGCTCCCCGTTTAAGTGTTTTCGAATGAGGCGATGCCGCCCAAACCGGTTTGCATTCGATGACGCCACTATGTTCATGTCCAGATCGCTCGCTGCTAGCGCCGGTCGTGGGCAGTTGCGGCGAGCGTAGTTCGCAGATCTTGGGAAGTGTCAGAAGCGTGCATTTCGGCAGACTTGCTTTAACCGGTGTTGGCTTTCGGCAACAGCATTTCATGTCTGAAACTTCCGCGGCATGTGCGAAATGCCTTTAGAGAGAGAGAAAAGGCTCTTAATGGCCATTATCAGTTGCTGGCCAATCCCACCAAAGTGTACGTTGTATACGTGCGCGTAAGCCATGCGCGACATTCCTTTCCAAGATAGGTACATGCCCGGCACTTCCAGATGCAATGCAAAACGTTAATTGAAGGCCTTGATGTGCCCCGACTAAACTGGCAACATAAACATCCCAACATCCCACAAAAACTGGCCGCCATAAACTGGCAACATAAAATTTAACAATGAAGTAAATTACGGGTTTCAAGAAAAAAAATTGGCATTGCTGGCACTCGAACCCGTGTTGCTCGTTCCAGAACCCTATGCTGCCGCTAGGCTACTGAGTCATAACCAGGGATTGGTTTCAGCAGTTGCATAAAAAGGACAGAAGGAGTGCACCAAGGGAAGCCGCACATGGCGCTCGGTGCGCAGAGGAAATGCCGGGCTTGTACCCAGTGGGAAACGGAATCTCACAAACGAGGCAGGGGCTGTTCTTCGAAAAACATGAAGCGCGGAATCACAACCAGTTGCTGTTGACGGAATCACAACCCCTGTGTAGATGCGACGCATGGGGGTTCACGTTGCAGCGTTGGACAGCGGAGGAACGCGCTGGAACGATGGAGCGGAGCGGCGCAGGCACCGCGTTTCATAGCCTGCATAACGGTGAGCGGACGGCCGGCGCCAGTGCGTCTGCCGCGGCTATGACCAACACAATCCAACACAATCCACTTTAATCCAATCCAATCAAATCCAATCCAATCCAATCCAATTCAAGCCAAGCCAAGCCAAGCCAAAGCCACTCCAATCCAATCGAATCCAATCCAATGCCCCTCGCAGAGAGTGTTCGCTATCGGAGAGGAGAGGAGGTGAGTGGCGGCGAGCGAAGCTGGCGCGGCGAGGAGAATGGGGGAGGGGCGGACGCCGACAACAACGACGCCGACGCCGGATGGAGGGACAAGGCGGGTAAATGAGATGCGTGGCATCTAAAATGCTGCCCTTTGGGCTATCAGTTTCCCTCTAAAATTAATGCAACAACTTCAGGAAACTAGAAATTTAGCGTTGGCCGTGTTTCCCTAAACAAACAGGGTTTCTCTAATTAGGGAGCTGCGTCCGTAGCAAGTATATAAAAAAATTGGCTGCAATCCACTGTGAAGGTGGTTGGAAAGCAAAGCTTTAAACTACACCCACAAGAATTGCCTATGCGACGTCACTTGATTTCACACACGTGGCTCTACAAAGAGTGAAACCAGAGATTCTGCCAGCCGTTACCTGGAATTCGCGGGGGTGGCATCCCTAACGCAGCAGCGTCGGCCACGGCTGGGCTAGAGCGGCGGACGCCGCCGATGTAGCCCAGTATAAATGGGAATCGGTATAAATGGTATAAATAGGAATCACTAAGCTCACATGCCGAATTGTTTCGGTGTCTGGGATTGTGTCGCCCGGTGGTAGCACCCCCAGCTAGCAGATCAGGATGGATGGATTCCGCCTTCTTACCCTTCAAAAGACGCTCCTCTTCATTTTCTTTCTTCCAATAAATGGCCGGGCTACATCGGCGGCGTCAGCCACTTTAACTCGGCCGTGCATCGGAAGAAAGAAAATGGAGAGGAGCGTATTTCGAGGAGTGCGAAGGCGGAATCCATCCATCCTGATGTGCTAGCTGGGGGTGATACCACCGCGTGACATAATCCCAGACACCGAAACAATTCGGCATGTGAGCTTATTGATTCCCATTTATGCCGCTCTAAACTAGTCAGTTTGGTAAGTTGGAGAAGTGCGGGAAAGCTGAAGGAGCTTTTATAATCGCTATTTATCAGAACCCAGTTGCTCGTTTCGCATTTTGTAATACCTCTTAAACACAACCGAATGGTATTCACCAATTTAGAAACAGAGTCCCATTCGTGGCAAACAACGCGCAGAAGGTAGCGTTCCTCTAGCAGCTAGATGTCTGTATGTGGTCCTCTACATTTTGTTTTCCCTCCCTGCAAAGCAATCCTTAACGTATCTTTGGCCTACGACCACTTAATTACGTCTGGTCCGGGTTACCCAGGAGGTGCTGCCGAACAAGTTGATCAAGCCGGGCGAAGGAAGCGCGCAATGGACGCGAAGCAAAACAGGCCCAGAACAACCGTCTCTAAAGCAGACGACAAAGCCGTCCCACCGACACGCCCGCCGGTGTGAGCGCGCGGAGAACGCTGGGTAACCATTGGCCGCGTCATCTGCACTGTGATCCATGAGTGAAAACCACCGTTCCCTTCCTCAGTCGCGTTGGGTGTTTCTTGTCCTGCACGCTACGAAAAAACCATTGGCGGGTAGAGGTATAAAGCTTCGCTTTAAAAATGTCTGCAAAATTTGTAGACAGCGCAGTTTCTCAGAAAATGTCCTGCTCTGTGTGATACTGTGCTGTTCTGTGCCTTTGAAAGTACTTTAGCTGTAAACTGTCCATGTTTATTGATCTGTGTCGGCTTGCAGTGAATTAGCTGCGTTTCGACGGGGTGGGTGGAATAAAAGTTTCCAGGTCTCGCGACAGAAGGACGCTTTTAGTGAACAGATAGACGTCCACTGTGTGCGTAGCAATTGCTGCGGCCTGACTACAAACACAGGAAGTTGCACCCGCTCGTACTGATTGCTGTCAGAACTCGTAACTGGCAACAGGACTGTGCATCGCCACGGCAACGCTGTATCACTCCAGCTTACGCCGCTTTTCCTTCCGCACGTTAGAAATACTTGGACAGCACCGTAGAAAAATATATGAAGAGAGGGTTTCTTTTTTCGAAACAACAAAACTTCATAAAATTTGCGGAACCTACGAAGTGGCAATTTTTGAATAAATGCAGAAACCACTTTGCTTCAGCCCTTCTGAAGGGGACATCGCTATTACATAGATACTTTGCTGAGGAAGATAAATTGGCTTCGCCGCAAACTGCTTTTGTGTGTTACCACCTTCGCGTTAGAGAACAACATAACATGACAGCTGCAAGCTTCGCCGTACTAACGTTAGCATGCTTCTAACAATCTTATGTGTGGCGAAAATGCGCGGATGGTGCGAACTTGGCTACACGGCATGCAAAAAAGGTGGTGATAGTCAGAAAAATTGCACGGAAGATGTTTGAAGGTCGTGATAAACCGTGCATCAGAATACATGTAACGTCATTTTCGAAAGATAACAAGGTACTTGACAAAAAATGGCAATTTTGAATCATACTATGTAACCGTAAAACACAGGAGTTTTTGCTAGCACAAACAAAGCACATTACCCGTATGGGTTTACGCATAGGCCATATTCTTCTGCCACAGCAACATAGAGCGAAGTGAGTATTCCTATTTATTCGACCTCGTCGATAAAAAGTGCGAAAAAGGAAGGGCGCAACCAGCAACTTTAGCGTAACTTCCAGATCGTTTCGCTCTGCCCGCCAAATTTCTTGGCTTTTGGAACTTCTAGGCGTATAGAGTCTCCCCAAAAACTCAGGCTTTGTGCCGAGAAGATCCGAGCATGAATGCGGTAAAAGAAATAGAAGGATGGCAAAGATTTATTGGAGTGCGGTTTAACCATTAATTTCTGTTATTTCTACACCCCTCTGGTGACCTGTAAAAGAGGTTGTGAATATAGAAGTAGTTTGAAAATGAAAGGCCTAAAACTAAGCCCACTGGAACCTTCTGTCTTTTATATCGCGAGACTGGATGAGACGTCAAAATGAAATAGACGAAGTGCGTTTCCATGCAGCAGTATGCGAATAAATCAGTCTCATAGGTCCTTGAAGAATAGTCTGGAACATTTAGAGCTTGCTAGCAGAAAAAATTGGCCGCTTATATGCTCCTTTCTTTGCAATTGTCGAAAAAAGACGATAGTCTTGTCGACATTTGCCAAGTAAGTGCCTACCTTCACTTTCCCGCTCACCTCTCATGTTGTTCCTCTTGCGTCGCGCTCCTCCCAAGGTAAACACGCCAAAAGTTTGCTCAAGTCAGTTTCAATGTACCGCTTTCCATTTCTCCAGGCCGGGTGCCTCGATGCTAGCGCTGCCGTACGGCGGAGACGCACGTGAATCGAGGCGCCCTACTGTTAACGTTTATAAAAACCGCGTTGCCATAGTCCACATGCGTTCAAAGCAGAACGTGGAACATATCTAGTGGAACCTTCCGTAACTGTTGCCGCTTGATTTCTTAAAATGTCGCCAGAAGCTATAGTGGCGCGGGTGACAGTGCAGATTTTTTTCTGCAGTCGATTGATAATATTTTATTTCGCAAAAATCAAGCAACCGTGATTTTTTTATAGAGGAACTCTGTAAGTATCCCTTGTGAATTAATTTGCTGTCTTATATTTGCTTACTGTCTTGTTCTTGTTCAACAATGTTGACAAGTATGATGTATAAACCGATCTAGGGACGCTAGATTTGGCTGTGAGTATATAAGACTATTGCGCAGACTTCGTTTCACTTTGGCCGAGTGGCTGAATCGAGTCACAGACAGGCAGAGAGACGGACAGACCAAAATATCTGGGTTTAAGTAACCCAAGAAAGACTATAATCTTTAATAAGCTTTCGCTTTAGTTGAGCCAGGATTTATTCACGGGACAAGAGTAAATAAAATATTAGTGTGCGTCACATGACGCACGTCACATAGCCGCACGGGAGATTGACGAAAACATTGCAAAACCACTACCCTTTCGGAATGCGTAAGAGTGATAAAACAGAACCGGACCCACTTTGGCCCCATGCCAACTCTTTGGATAGTTCTTCTCGCTTTAATACTACAGCTAGCACATGAAGAAGTCCTATCACCAAGGGGAGTTCATCTGTGAATTTTTCATTTTTTATTTTTTGGAGCAATATATGACCCATGTCCACAAAATTACCTTCGTCTATTAGGGGTCACAGGGCGACAGAGAAAATATAACGACCGGGCATGTGCGGAAGAAAATTAGCAGTGGCTTAGCTCGGTTATGTCAGGGTACACGTAGCGTTAGCTAAGGTTCACGTGGTTATTCTTAGGTTTTCTGGTTGTCTAGGATTAGCTGGTTATCATACTTACTGCTGCTAAAACAATTTTAAATCCAATCCAATCCAATGCAGTCTAATCCAGTGCAGTGCAGTCCAGTCCAGTCACTGCTCCTCGCGCATTCGAGGCACGGCTCTCCAGGACCAACGCGAAACGCCTATCAAGCGGCTCCAGCGCACCGTCATACTTGGCAACTGCGCAACGGAGGCGCACAGCTGGGCACGCGCCGGCGCCAGTGCGTCTGCCCCGGCTATGACGTCACTCCTCTGGAATGCGCAGATTGGCGAATGTGCAGACCCAGTTCTCTGCCCACCCGTACTCCAATTGGATTGGATTTCCAATCCAATCCAATTCGACTCTAAATAGAATTCACTCCAATTAAATGAAAACCAATTCAATCCAATCCGATGCTCCTCGCGCTTGCGCAGCACGGCCCTTCAAGGTTCACGCGAAACTGCTCAACCTCGGCCAGTGTAGCTTACGCTAGAAAAGGTGACGCCAAGCTGACCTGGCAGGGGTGGCACTGCATTCCCGCAGCTACCGGCTGAGTTGCAAAAGAAGCGGCCGGAACGATGGTTTCTCACCCCCGATGTGCCCATCATGCGGCGTTCCAGCGTAAAATGGAGTGCGAAAGAAGTGCGGACTGAGTAGATGGAAAAGAGAATAGAATTGAAATGACGGACACAAAATTCTGATACTGGTCAACAATGAACGGAGCATTGGCCGCAGCATAGGCCGCTGCTAAAGCGAGCAAATATGTCCCCTTAGGTAATTAAAACACTAAGCCCAGTTCGCGCAGTGTGTGAAGGGCTTGCCAGAAACGCTGCGTGTCGGGATCTTCAAACATGAGCAAGACATGCGCAATACGTAGAACCTTAATGTCACGAAAAAGAAGAACCAGCTACTCATTTTAAATATCCACCAATAAAACTTAGACTATTTTTATTCATCGCTTTTGAAGCTGGTTGCCTCTTCAGATGTACATAAAAGTTAAATTTCTCCCTGACGAGTTAAGCAATATCTTCTCCCTTTGTGTGTAAACTGCAATGCTTCTAGTGCATTAGAAATTTTCGCGACGGATGTTCCCTAAAGCAAGACAGCGCAATTTAAACGACTGAGCGTGTTCTTAGGAAATGAGTTTGCGCAACGATCTGCGAAGAGATCAAAGCTGAAAGTCAGTCGTATTAAGCGAGGAGCAGAGGGATTCTGGGTTGCGTCAAAGCACCCGCGGGAATTCGTAACTACTCTCATCTTCTAGCTTCTAGCTTGATGTAATTCTTCCTTTTCTGTTTGCTCTTGCTGTGACATAAAATTGTTGAAACAGAATCAACACTTATGAGAAAAGACCCAAAATGTGAAGGTTGCAGCTACGAAAACGGCGGGAATTTCGCCTGCTCATATGTTGTACTTCCATTTACCCATATATCTCATTTATTCTTTAACCTGACTCTTGCATCGTTTGCAGTTATGACCATTTCTTTCGCAGTAATAATGTGCATTAATACAATTGAGGCATTTTCAGCGTTCATTTAGCTCCTTAAAACGGCTTTTCCCACTAGTTTCCGTAGTTTTTCTTTTGAATTCGGTGTCTACAATTGCTCTTTTCCCGTTTTTATTCAGACTTCGTTTCCGTTCTAGTTTTGAGGCCATTATTATCTTCCCTTCGTCTTTTCAGTGTTTTGATCTTTCGGTTAGGTGTAAGGGATGTGTACACATGCGCTTTCATAGATCGCGCCTGTCGCCGCTGGTGAACCAGCTGATCTATTCCGTTAAGGCGAGCTTGGTCCTGTAGTTTAGAGATGGGTGATAAGTGAAGAAGGCAGTTAATACTTCTCATCGCTTCTGTATTGATGGCCTCTAGACGATCTCACTCCGCATTTGTCATGTACTGAAACTGCGCCTGGTACGTGATACAGAGGGCAACACGCTTGTCTATAACACAGGTTTCGTACTTATAGTCCTATCTTGCATCTCCCGAAAATAATTTGAAGAAAACTATTGTGTCATTCTGAAGTCTTAACCATATATTTTGACCTGAATGTTTTTTGTGAAAAAGCTTGAGTCCGCAGCTATGAGAGGTAACTAGTTGAAGTTGAACTCAAGTTGAAGTTGAAGACAAGGGTGTTGCGCACTGTACGAGAAGCCGAGCCATCTTTGTGCGAGCTCCTCCCGATTTCATGGAAATCCGGCGAACTAGCTGTGACAGGTGAAGGGCGCACCGGTGAGCTTCTAAGAGCCATGACGTAGCTGAGCCGGAGGCCGCAATGTTCAGGCCGAGAATGCGGTGACAAGTAACTTCCGCTACTGACTTCCTTGCCATCAAGATTTAATAAAATGGGTGGTTTTGCAGTTTTTGTCGAGCTCTTCTGTTGAGTTCGTGCACCTCACTTAATTAATTAATAGCGCCCGGCCACTAGGTATTGTTGGTTGGGTACAGCGTCTTTGTGTTTGATTTCGCGTGTATTGTGTTTGTTTTCGCGCCAGCCGAGACGACTTGGGCGCGAGCGCGTGAGGCGAGAGCGCAGGGGCTTGGTTTTCTTCGCTGCGCTATTGTGTTCACCCGACGAGTGGGCCCGGGAGAGGACGTATGCAAAGGTGTCGGTCACCTCACAATAGTAAAAAGAGATGTAAGCTTTTGATGGAGGCTTTCCTCTAGTTCGTTTGGGAGATCGGCGGAGGGGAACCGTTGATATTTTAACGTCCGCGATTACCGCCACCGGAATGCCCGAAGAGGACCGGAGGTGGAAGTCAGTCAAGGGGTCAAAGATAGGAAGAGGTCAATAGACGTTCTTTCTACGGTAGTTAGACTGGTCAAAGGTACTGGGCGAAGGGTCTATACGCTCCACGTCTGGCAATGGCAACTCGGTCACTGGGATGTGTGAATGGTAGGCGACAGGCTTTGTTGGGCGCTCGACATGTGTACAACGCAAAGGAATTTGGCGACACTGCGCACAATTAGAGGTGCGCATTGTATTGGGGTGAGCCGCCCAAGAGCCGTTGGCCGTCGTTAGGTTTGCCTTTAGTTGGTTGTTTTATTTGTTATATATTTGTGCTGTGCGGAACACCTCCGGGTTCCTCTATGAGAATGAGAGAGGTGCGTCACGTGAATATTTTGAACCCATATAGGTGTGTTTACCACTCTCGCCATTCGGGTACCTAGTGTGGGCTAATCAATGCGCCATCCCCACTATCAAATGTGGCGTAACCATTTGTGCGCGTTGTTTTGGTTGCAAAACTGAGGGGTTTGATGATTTTTTTATACGATCATGAGCCTTGATAGTTGTAAATACCAAGTGTAAAGAAAGTGTACATATTGTACATCTTGCTGTTGCATGGAGCAGAACGTACTCGGCTACGTGCCGTCGGCCAACGGGCCAGCGAGTCGTCGTTTCCGCGATCACGGCTTCGTTCATCCGCCGACTGATCTACCTTACTTTCACTCCTTCGATTTCCGACGATAAGTAACATGGTCTCATCTCCAAATAGCATGAGCTCCCCGTGTTTGCACCACGTGTCAACCATATATTATCAGCAGCAGCAGCAGCCTATCTATGCCCGCTGCAGGGCAAAGGCTCCCATGGATCTCCAATTATCCCGGTCCTGGGCTACGTGCGACCAATTCATCCCGGAAAGCTTCTTTATCCCACCTGCCCATTTATCCACCTGTCCACCTTTATCCCACCTGCCCACCTCTTTATCCCACCTCTCTGCTGCCCCTACCACGCTCGCCTTCCCTAGGCATCAACTCCGTTATCCTAATGACCAACGGTTATCTTGCCTTCGCACTACATGCCCTGCCCACACCCATTTCTTGTCTTTAGTTTCTATTGATATGTCCTTAACATGCACTTGTGCCCTGACCCACTCCGCTCTCGTCTTGTCCATTTATGTTACGCCTATCATCTTCGGTTCTATTGCTGACCCAGTCGCCCTCAATTTAAGTTGAACCCTCGTAGTGAGCCTCGAAGTTTCTGCCCCGTGGGGGAGTACCGGTAATATGCAGCTGTCATACACTTTCTTCTTCAGGGACAATGGCAGGCTGCTTATTCTTGCCGAATGCACCCCACCCCATTCTGATCCTTCTTAATATCTCTGCCTCATGGTTGGGATCCGGGGTGACAACTTGGCCTAAGTAGATATATTTGCTTACCCCTTCCACGGCCTCGCCACCTATCTCGAACCGCTGCACTGTCCCGAGGCTTTTTAGTATTACTTTAGTTTTATGCATATTAATTTTCAGGCCCACGAGTCTAGTCTGTCCAGTGCGGTAAGCATGCTTTGCAATTCCTCCCCCGAGTAACTTAACAAGGCAACGTCATAAGCAAATCTGAGGTTACTGAGGTATCCTGCATTAATCCTTACGCTGACCTGTTCCCAATCCAATGTTCTGAATACCAATGTTCTTATAAAAGACGATGGTAGCTGTGGGTCTATTGCATATATTCTCTAGTATTCTTAAGAAATGCAGCCTAGACTCTGATTCCGCAATGCCTGAATGACGGCTGAGGCCTTGACAGAGTCAAATACTTTCTCGTAATGTATGGAGGCCAGATATAGTGGTTGTGTATCCTCCGTGCATTTCTCTGTCACCCGATTGATCATGTGAATATGGCCCATTGTTGAATAGGCTTTACGAAACTGCTAGTTCATTAGGTTGAGCTCAATCTAGGGTGGCAGACATTCTCTTAGCAATTTCCTTGATAAGAATGTTGTAGACGACTGTCAGTAAGCTGATCGGCCTGTGATTTTTCAAGTCCTTCATGTCACCGTTCTTATGTATTAGGATGATGTTCGCGTTCTGCCAAGATTCCGGTACACTCGCGGTCATTAGGCATTGCGTGTACAGGTATGCCAGTTTTTCTAGTACAATTTGCCCGCCATAATTCAAGAGGTCCGCTGTTATCTGGTCCTCACCCCATGCTTTGCCCCCTTGAATTTTTTTCAAAGCCTTCTTTACTTGTTCTGTTGTCACTGGTGGAATGTCCATGTCCTCTGAACTACTTCTGCGTGAGGCGCTAGCCTGGATGTCGCGGCTACTATACAGATCTCTATAGAGCTCCTAGGCTACAATAACTATTTTATCCCTATTTTGATGACATTCCCTTGCTTGTCTTTAAGTGCATACATCTGATTTTTCCCCATGCCTAGAGGCCTCTTCACTGCTTTCAGGCTGCCTCCGTTCATTACAGCATGCTCAATCCTCTCCATAGTATTCTTCCGTACGCCAGCTGTTTTACGCCTATTGAATACCTTAGAAAGCTCTGTTAGTTATATTCTGTCAGCTCATGTGGATTTTGTCGGGCTCTTCCGTTTCCTAATGAAATATTTTGTCTCCTCGGAAAGATGATCAATATCCTGTCTAGCGATTGTACCTCCAACTTCTACTGCACACTCCATGATAACGCGTGTAAGATTGTCGCTGGCTTCCCGTGTCGTAAACTCTGCTTCCTCGGTTAGAGCTGAATATCGGTTCAGCAGAGCAATCCTGATATCTTGAACTTTCCGTCTTACTGTTAGCTGATTTATCGGCTTCTTTCGTACTAACTTCTATCCGCGAGCTTCTGCCGTGCCTGCAACCAAACACAAAGAATACGGCCTTGGCCCCATTAACATATTCAGGGCAGCACGTCATTAGCGATTCAACTTGATTTTGCCTGTTCGTCGACGAACCTTCGATGGCACTTGCGAATTAGGCACCTTCCGCGGTGTTCTCACTGGCGCCTAAGTCGTCGCAATGCCCTCCAAAAGACGATTGGATGGAGGCAAAGTGGCAGTGTGTGCAAAACGGTCGTGTGCGGCTCAATGCGTTACCATTGCTATCGTCTGCTGCGATCCTGTAACGATCAGAGAATACAAATTGCTAGCTCTACGTTTCTCTAATGGCCTTGCTCCAGTTTCGTTTCAGTAGCAGTAGCTTGGCCTAATAAATTGAGCAGAAATCTCGGACATTGTGGAACACTTTCTGAAACTTCTTTTGTCTAAAATGGTTGGCGATTAGCTGTCTCTTTTCCTTGGTGGAGATTCAGATAGTGGGAGCGGTAAAAGTATCAGTAGTGGTAATTCATTTTGTTTAACAATAGCAACAGTTTTTGGTTCCAGCAAAATGTACGGCCATTCATTACGCCAAGGCACTTGAGGGCAGATTCTAGGTGCGTGCAGCTTAGGAACGGGCCTCAGATATTCTTGTCTCTGTAACATTAATTACGGGAAGAGAGGCGATAACTAAGAAACTGCGAAATTACACCCCCACTAATTGCTTCACTCGCAGTCTTGCCGTTGCCTATAACTTGCTTGCTAGTCAAACGGAAAATTTCTCCATTTCGGGATGTGGCGTGTTTATTCGCGTATTTTTGTTACACCGGCTTGCGGCTGTAGCCTTTATTGCCAAAACTGTACATCGTTTTACCAAAACTGCTGCTCCAATTATCTGCCAAAAAGGAAACGGAGTCATTCTAGTCACTTGTCTCACACGGACGTGGATTTTCATGTGAGAGGGACTGCGGAAAGGAACGCTGCACGATGAAAGAACTTTATTCCCATCCTGAATTTCGGTTTACCTGCACTCACCTGCACCGCACAGGTAAAGCTAAGCTAGTCAACATGTCACTTCCTTCTATGCTTTCCCCAAGGCAAAGTGATAAACGTCCACGGCCCATTATCGTTGTACCCTTTGGTAGTTTTACGAGCGCCGATTCTCTTAAGTCTGCTACATTTCTAAAAGCTGCTCTCTCTGTCCGGACTCTACCGCTACTTTCGGGTGATGTCAGTCGGGGCCGGCGAAATCGCTTGCACCTCCCGGGAGCACGCCAAGCCAGCACTAATGAAAATGCGGGGAACGCGGCCTAACGACGGGGAAAAATGTATCCATCACCGAGAAACACCTCCTTCTGGGACGAGAAACCTGAAAGCAGTGCGTCGTCATAAAAACAGGCGCCACTGCGTGGCTCGCACAAACGTATCGAAAAAGGTACCTAAGAAACTTGAAAAAAAGTTCGATGCGAGCGCTGATCTTTTGTAAAGAACACTATTATCCACGACAGTGGGGGGCATAAGGAGTGCTTGTCCTTGGAGGTGTTTATATCAGCGATAAACAACACCCATGACGTTTAGCTATGACAGAACCTTTATAAGCACATGATTTCATTGCTGCTTCAGAAAAAAAACTCGTGTTGTGAAAGCTTTTGAAATCAGTATAACGTAATGAATCAAAGTGTGAGCTAGCCAATTTGAGACAAATTAAAAACAAAGAGGAAGTTCACAATCATTGCATTCTATAGGTGGGTGGGACACAATGGCCATTTATTGCTGCCCCCCCCCCTCCGCGAGGGCCATAATGCCACGTAGGTAACGGCTCGGCAGAGCCCGCATACAAACTAATCTCCTTACGCTAACAGCCTTCCCTTTCGGTAAACGAGGCAGAGAAGGAACGCATATTGCGTTCGCGCGGAGGACGCGTACTATATAATCGGCGTACGCTGTGTCGCAGAAGCGATTATTTAAGGAAGTACTAGCTATTTCGGGGTCATCATTCGCATGCGACTTCGGCAATGTTTGTGGACGCTTTCTAGAAGGAATGTAATGTGGGGGAAAAATAGCTCGTTAGCAGGAGACCACTCGGTGGTGGTGATAAGGGAGTGCGCGTTAATTGTTGTCGTTGTGTTTTCGTTGATCAATAGCCTCAAGGCTTGGTAGGCATTAAGCGAGTTCGATATAACCCAGGAAACTAGGTTAGCCAGCGATGGTAATGCGTGTCTTGCCACAAATTGAGGCCTGCTGCAATCAGACATTTCCTTCGAATTTCTTTGGTTCCAGGGCATGTCCATAATACATGAAGATCGGCTGGAGCCATTTCATCAGAGCAGGTTGTACATTTCACGTGCCCTCGATTTTCGTGGCTGTCGCGCTGTTGTAAACTCCTCAGCTTATGCTGTATTTTAGCCATTTCTTTACGGCCTTTTAAGCCGCCTTTACTGAGTGTCAAGTATAAAACTTGGCTAAACATTGTTATTGCCTCCCCGAGGAGACGATAAATGACATGGCGCTCGCTTGCACACGAGTACAGCCTGCTGTGTCAAATGCAGTAGCTAAAACGAAGAACAAGTGACCGTCTTGTTGTCTTCCAACAAAAGAAGGAGCAAAGATTCTGTCCCGCTTACTCTTCTTCTTAATATTAAGTGCAGCCTTGGCCACATTTTTTTAGGCCAGACCACAGGTTCTGCGCCACCGAAAATTCAAAGCAAAAGCTTAACCTGTAACTGCGACGTAATTGTTTTATGACAGTAAGAAAGAACGTTATTTTTTCCGTTCTCTCGTATAAAACGCTTCAGCCTTGCTCGAGATATAAGCCGGCACAGAAAATGTCAGTCCCTCTAAAAAGCAAATACGAACACGTTAAGATTCATTTCGATTTAAAACCGGGGTTGCAGAGTAGGCGCTGACCACGTTATCGCCGATATAAATCTCAGCATGCTCTCAGTAGAGGAACAAGAGTTTTCCCAGTGCTTGCGTCGCTGAGGTCATATTTCGTGAGAGGGGAGTGGGACAGCACGTGAGTAGAAAAGGTTCGCGGCAGCCACGGAGGATTCTGGTTCTTGGCTGGCTGTGACATGAAGCCTAGCAAGTCTGCTTGCCGAATCAATTTGCGCAGAAAGACGAGGAAAGTGAAGCCAAAAAATAAACGCAAACACGATGTAGCTGTGACGAAGTCACTGTTAGTACCACCTGAGGAAGCCGTAAAGCCATCTCTTTCAAAGCACGTAATCAGACGTAAGTGCCCCTAGGCATTTTAATTTCCTCAGCAGATTTCTCTTAATTGGTTGTTGATGTACTCTGGACATACACTGCTGCCAACTTCGTGGGGTGCTCATTTTGATTGACTTCATGGGGTCTTCATTGTTTATAATTGACAGCTCGGACTCCGAATAATGCACTCAAGAGTAACGGTCTGCCTCCTCAAGGCAACAGGCGCCTATTTTATATGTATAACTCAGAACAAGGTTGGCTCCTTGAAGGAGCTTGTGGGTTTAAAAGCTCCTTCTTCGTTGAGGAGCTCATTCACGCTCTCATACCATTTGGCGTGTAAAGAAAGTAGAGACAGATGACCTTTATGATTTTCAGAAGTTACTTCACATTTATTGTGATACCATTCAAGCAAGTGAAACATTTTTTGGGAAGACGGGTGTGGTAGGTGGTGCACATTTGCCCTTAAACCTTTGAGGCTTCAGCAGGCTTTCCAGCTTGATAACGGAGCTACTGTCCTGAATGTAAATCCATAGTGAGTACCGGCCGTTACGCGCTCCTTTTACATCATTATGCCTCAAGAATTCCCCGCCCGGCAAAACGCTGTGAGGGCACTTGGATAAATTATCCAAATGAAGCTGGCTTCTTAAGGTCGGTGCAGCGTCTCATCTATCTCGCCTAAAAATGAAAGACGTAAGCTTATATCTTGGCACAGACTAAAGCCTCGCCGCAGGAAGACTGGTCCTATTCGGAAGTGGAGTATTTTTAGACCAAAGGTCACCGACAAATGTGCATTTCCTGGTATCCGATATCTGAAAGGCGCAGGTGCCGACCTGAGACCCGAACAAAAAAGTAAAGAGAAATTAACGAAGTAACACTCTGATTCTGGAACCGGATCACGCGTTAACTCGGCATTGCTGGGTCGTTCTCGCTGTAGAGTGGTGTTACTGTAGATTGTTAGCTGGACGGTTATTAAAGTGATCTCATGCGGGACTTTCGAGAATTCGTCGTTTGGGATCCATGATAAAAAGCAGCGATCGATGACATTTTGGAAATTGAGAGCTTGTCCTATGTGCCCGGCTCTGATGTCACATTGAGGTATACCAATGTTGCCCCGCTGTTGATTTACACTGGCTAAATTCGAAGATTGTGTTAACTTTAGAGCTCCATACCCTCCCTGAAACTGCATAAACAACTGTTGCTATGAGTACTTTCCTTCAGTATTGGACAACGTTCTTCTACAATGTATGTCTAATCTATCCACGTCGCATCAGCAGCTTAACTCAAGTGGGACCGGCATATATGACACAAAGTACGGCAGAAATACTTTTTTTTATACTTATGTCCCCTCTTCTGGTTATAAATGTTCAGATTGTGCTAAAAGTGCACGCCGTTTGTCGAACCTTAAATTACACCCGTTCTATCACTTAACAGTTCTGCTTCTGCTATAAAATATTGGTGACCGCGAATATTTACGGGTTGGCTAGAACCTTACAACGATGAGTGCACTCATTTCAATATTTGCTTTTCGGCTCAGCTTGAACGGCTATTCGTTGTCGACGCTGGTGAATGCCCTCTCCGCCTTTGAAAGTCGCGATCAAAGCTTTGTGTGACATCGTAAAGCGTGAACCTCATTATTGGCCATAGAATCAATGTCGACTTGCGTGGCTCGGTTGTGCACGTGGTTGGACGCCATGAAAATTGCAGCCATCGATAACGACGGACTGACAGTGAGATCAGGTTCAGCTAGAGACATCACTCAGGACAAGGACACGGCCACAGCTCTGGTAATTATTTCTAGACGATCGAACACCTATCCTATCGAACTCTCAAAGGCAGTGACACTAAACGCCACGAAAGACAGAACATTTTCTTCAGCTACCTCACTGCTAGACAAGACGCACAGGCGTAGGAAAAGTGCTTGTCACGTGTATTCGGGCGTCTTCTGTTCAACAAGGTAATGAACTGGCCTATTCATCTGCTCCGGCTCTCGCCGACCGAGCTTGGTTAGCGACGACGTCACCACAACCTCCATTCTGCTTCGCGACGACACAGGAAGACCAAGAATAAGCACGGATTACGAGATCACACAAAAACAGGCTAGTCACAGAGACATTATAGATAACTACAAGTTATGAAGATGCAGACACCCGTTGGCCTACCATACCTTTACCAGAAAAGTTGTAACATTGTGATGTTTGCAGGCATTCCTAGTCTCTCTTCTCGCAACCGTTGCTATCGAGATGTTATGCCAGATCTCTGTCTCGTGCGCTAAAGCAAATGAGGCCTACACGACTACATGGTCTTGTTGTGAGCTGCAAAACATACAACAATAAAGTGCAGGTACTAATAACCATAGAAGGAGCGTAAGTCACTCAAAGAACAACGGCGGGCTGTTCTGCTCAGCTTCACGCGCCAGACCACAAACTCAAAGCAGTCCGAATGACCGAAGCCACCGCGAGGATCCGTAGAATCCTGGCAGGCGGCGAAGGGAGAAAGATAGTCAAAAAGGTGATTCGAAAACAAAGTCCTCTCTTCCTTGAGCCTCGATGTCAACCTTCATTGAGCAAAATAGCCACGAAAAATGACGAACTTTTGTCGGCGTCAAAAAGGGCATGTCTCCTGGCAAGCTTTTCGTTCAAGATATTTCGGTGACGTGGGATGTTCACCACCGACCGCAAGTACGGCTAGAGCCGTGGTCCATTACAGCTCGGCCGTTCCGTTTGGTTTGAGGTACGTGCATAACTCGTGCGTCGGACTTCCCCACCTCCTTCTTGTATGGAGGGTGGATTTTCCGAATCTGAGCCTTCGAGAAATTGTCAGCGTTAGCCAGGGGAACCTGTAAGTGGAAAGTTTGCTCCATGGACGGGTTTTCTTACACCCTTGCGGAAGTCTGAACAATGATTTGAGCTTCAGTGAGCGTTCCTATTCCTTTGCACACGGCAGACATAGAGCATTTGTTGCGGTTTGCGTGGGTTTACGTAACGCAAAGAAACTTATAAGCTCTATCAGCCCTATGCGTCATTTGGACATAGAGGATCGGTAAGCCTACAAGAAGAAGACGCGGGAAATACGCTGGTACAGCAATTAATAAAATTACCTTCATGGTGATAACCAAATACAGCCATTATCAATTTGCTGTATCTATTTTTAGTTACCAGGAAAACGACAGGTAGGAAACTTTTTAGAGTGTATACTAAATTTTACAAGGAAAACTGCGATTTGAAAAATACAACACAAAATCATCGTGCGGGTTGTACGATCGACTTCCATACGAATACCAAAAAATGCGTGGTGAAAGTCAATGCGTCGTAAAAGTCTCTCGTGTGACGATGCGATGGATTCAAGCGAAAACCTATTTTTTATGTATAAAGAGTACAAAACTATAATACCCGCTTACAGATAGGGAACCGTAAAGAAAAAAAATGATATTGCTAAAATAGCGTGCAATTCGTTAATGAAAGAAATGCAAGCCCAGTAATCAATTTAAAAAAGACAAAAAAAATGGTTCAAACAGAATTCCGCACGCGAGATATGCAAAGAAACCAACCATCGAGAAACATGCAGGTAAAATGTTGGCACGAGCGCTTCCTTCTTGAACCCCTCGTCGTGTTTTCTGCCATTCCCTATTGTTTGTTCCCTTTCCGTCGACTTTCTCCCAAAAACAAAGATTTCGGAGGAAGGGATGAGAAGGAGGTAAACAGGGGATATATGGATGGAAGCCGGCAGTGAAAACAAACTTCCCCATGGTCTCGTTTTCATATACTCCCTCCGGGGCATCATGGCCCGAGCGAAGAAGGCGGAAGTGAAACATTGAGCGCTTCCGGATTTGACAGGACGGCGGCGGATGCGATGGTAAAGAAAGAGCCGAGCAGGGAAGGCGGAGCGGAAATTAGGGGACGGGCCTTCAGGTTAAGTATCGCAGGGCGAGTATGTAGCTTGATATTTCGGGATTGCGGCGAAGAGAGGTGTGGCATTAAAAGCCACGCACATGGAAATCACACGCACACGAGGAGCAGGACTGCGGGTCGGAAAGTGGATACCAAAGTTAAAGCAAGCTTTGTAACTTCAACGACAAATCCGCGAGAAGTAACCGGGATTTAAAAACGCGTTGGAGATGCAGGCAAGAAATGGCGAGGACGAAGGGCCATTTCTGGTGGATTAGAGCCAGCACTAGTAGGAAATTGAAATGTGTTGAGTCGTATTGCGTTGGACCAGCAAAGCATACGTCCAAGGCGGATAGTTTTTGTCCAGTGCGGTATAATATAGCGTGCCCTGACACTTCAAAGGCGCAGTCCTTGGAGACGACTAAGCGGATTAGGTTCCTCCGGTTATATAAACGCGGGGAACGGCAAGTGTGGTCGAATCGGGTCTCTATGGGCGAGGGCGGAATTTGTACGGAGTCAGAGATGCGAAAGTACTTTAGGGAAAGTTTTCAGTGCCACAAAGGGCGGCCCAGGCGAAGCTGTGAGAGGCAAACCGTCGTCCAAAAAGCGGAACTCTGTCACTGTTGTCTTATGACCCCCGTGGCGTTGCTGCGCCGAGACAAGAAGGAAGCACACAAAATGGAGAGAAACAGCTTTCTCGTCTTTCGCTGATGATACGACGTGCCAGCTTCCCTGCCAGCAACGGTGCGAGGCAGTATTGCTTCCTTGTTTTCTTTTTGCTTTTTGTTCGTTTCGTTGTTGTTTGTCGTCTGTATAGGCATGCATGCATCACGCATTCACTAAGTCGTCTACTATGCGCGCGAGTGGCATCATTTCTGGCTCTACGCGCGAAGGGCAATCCAGGCCCTGCTTTCCCACTCTCGATGAGACTCAAGGTCGAGGTTTTACGATCCACTGCGCACGACGCTCGACCAAGTTCATTTTGTGACACGTGTTGAGAGTAATAAAAAAGCGTGCAATATTCAAAATCGTAAAAAGTAATCCAAGTAGTGTTTTGCTGTCCGCGCTGGAGATAATGATGGTAGGCGTCAGCACAAAGAGAACATAGGAGGGTCCTCTAGGTAGCGTTATTGCTCGAGAAGTTTCTCATCATTCTAAATTGATCACACTACCTTTGGGCCTACGGCACGCTTTGTGAACTTAGCTCCTTACCCATTCATTGCAGGATACTCCTTATTAGGCTGAAAATACGATGTAGGGCTTAAAATTCTAGTGAATCAATTAATAAAAAAATTACTCTAATCGATTGCTTATATCTTGCAGGCCTTCTAATAACCCCTGCAGGGAGGCTTTCAATAACTTCGAAGTCCTAATCTCCCTTTATGCGTCTGCTCTTTCCACTCGCAGACTTCTCACTCCTCTTAAGAATGAATACACCGTGCCGTGAAAGCGCAGTAAATCTTCTCCAAAAAGTTTTCATAAATATTCTCAAGTACTAGTCTCTCAATGCTTCCACTATTGCAAGGATATACACTAAAAGAAATGTTCTTTGGTAATATATTACATTTATGTGTAAAGGTTTGTTTTATACTCAGTATTGATCGACCGCCCAATCGATAGCGAGAATGTTAGAAGTTTTAAAATTATGTTTCAAGCTTTGCTAATACAACCCTCTGTTTTTAGCACACATTCAATTGTTACGTCATGTTTTGCAGGTTTTCATTTGTAGACTCATTAAAGAACCTTCTACATTTCGTCTAAGAATACAGTTAGAACTCCACCTACCAAGATGCTTCTGTGAGCACAGTTTCCTCATCTAGCGTTGCTTCCGTAGAACCGCGCATCAAATATTTCTGGCAGTTTAACCGTCTCAAAATACCAACACTTTAGCGAACAAATAGGACACTCATCAATTGTATGAAAGAATTTGCATCAGTCGTTAGAGAGTTCAACACCTACTTCTCAAAGGCAAGCAGGGGACTTGTTTGCTGCTAGTATGCGAAAATACATCCTCGGCTTATTGCGGCCCCGTTTTTTCTAATCGGACGATGCAAGTATAGAAACTGACTGGTTTATATTGGACTTAGATTGCAAATTCTCCTACATTAAGTCTCGTCCGTGGTTCAGGTCAACGTAAATTTGTAAACCACATCATCGTGAAACCTTCGTGTAGCTTAAAACCCTTACACGCATTTAAATGAACCGAAGATTATATTTGTCTCACTTCAATTACAGCCACCACAAGACGTTTCTAAGCTAATGAAACGCCATAAATATTGAACAATTTTCAATTTCGCGCAACACGACGCCAGCAGTGACGCAATAGAGGGAGCAGGTGATGCGACAGTGTCCCGATTAAAATATATCTAACTCTAAATGCACCGTTGGCGTTCAAGTGGACAGGATTAAAACGAAACTAGATGTCACACTGTGTCGGCAGCCAGTGAAGTCATATTATGAATTTTGTGACGTCATAAAGAGCTGACCACAAAGTAGCTGAGAGTCAGCCACAGCTTGATCGAGTGTCCTAAATTCCAACTATGTGCGCAAATGTGTGAAAAAATGGGATATTTGCCAGCATAGAAAAGCTGATCTTTTAGTGAACCAGCTTCTATTTGTATTATTGCCCCTTGTAATAACGATCGTATTCAGCCGATCGAGAGAGGAAGGGAAGAAGCATGGGGGTAGGAAGTGGAAGGAGGTGAGGAAGTTAGAAGCAGGGGCGGAAAGTGTTATCGACTCTCGACAACCTAAGTGCAAAGAAGCTGAAGATGATGCGGTGCCATGTTGCTTAAAGCAAAGCCTAGGGTGTCTCAATATGCGCGGAAAGTTACCGTAGTCAGCGCCGCCCGTCAATGCGATGCTACCACAAAGCCGTGGTTGTAATAGAGAAAATAAATATATTAAATACATATTTGCGTTTCGCGCGACGTTGAGCCCGTGCCTTTGTTGGAGTAACAAGATCGCTAATCACTGCGCTAAAACAGCACCCTTCTAGAAGGGAACCATAATTATCCTCTTCTCCCGCCCTCTCTTTTATCCCTTAATCGCAGCTCCCAGTGCAAGGTAGTGAACCGTGCTCTACACCTCGTTAACCTCCCGGCCTTTCCGTCTTTTTTTCCCCTCCTCCTCCAGCTAGAATGGAACTAAATTCATCCTGATGTGTGTGCCGTGAAAGGTGCACGTGACGGCATGTGGGTGGAACAGTACACACGGAAGAGAGCTGAGTGCGGGGAAGCTGCGGCGTGAACTACGGTCTGTCTGCCTGGCAAAGCGTCAAAAGACAAAAAAAACGAAACCGAAAAATAAGAGACGCAAACAGGATGTAGCCGTAGAAGTATTCCATAACCACTGGCTTTCGCCTTTAAATCGCACAAACAGGCTTAAGTGCCCGAAAAACGTTTCGTCAATTGATTTTCTATGGCGAATTTAGTCACGACTGCCGGAGAACTATTCTGAACGGTTCTAGACTTGCAACATTAGGAGACCATTCGTTAGGAGACCGCACACGTCGCTTCTAAGTCAGCAGCGCAAGTACCAGCAGAAGCTTCGTGACGGCTGTCTCCCCAATGAACCGCTCCGGCCGCGGCAAACTGCGTGTGATGCAGCTCTTTTCGGTGCAAGCAGAGGCCGCGGGCATGTCGCTCAAGCCCACGCCAGAGTGAGTGAGTGCGTGTCATTACCACCAAAAACAGCCGGACTCTCTTAATCGCTTTTAAGGAAATTTGGCGTCGAATGCGACGCGCTTGGTGAATGTGATTGGGCTGAGCGCCAGACCCTGCGGTACGCCAATGTCTTGACTGAGCCTCACAGAGCGCCTCAATGCGGAGTATGTGAAGGACGCCGGTATGTAATATGTTTATGCGCACCTTGGAGATTACTTTAGAGCGCCAACGTATTGCTGGTGCATTCTACGAAGCAGCAACATACGGCTTCTATTTTTCGACGCATTCTATTACGTTGCAAGAAATAAAGAGATAAACTACAGTGGACATGCTATTCATATTAAATTTAGATATTTGTTTCTAAAGAAGTGAAGTATTGTGTGTCCTCAAAAAGGGGCGAATTAGTTATAAAAGGTGTGATTCCTACGCTGAAACAAAGTCGTTTTTCAGACTTTGGTATTCTCTACGCTTAGCGTCACCACTGTAATTACTGCTGCAGGCATTGTAAATATTGTTTATATTTTAAATTTTAGTTTGCCGGATGATGTTTCTGTATAATGCCTTTAGCGAATCGGTAACTCAATTTTGTAGGCCTCGATTTGATGACGTCACCTAGACGTGTGAGTTGTCGTGTTAAACCAGGAACTTTGGGACAGCAATACTGGCATAGTGAAGTAGATTAGCTGAAATGCAAATTGCTTAGTGAAATTCGGGAATTCGTACACTCGTGTTTTTTTAAAGTTGCGGTTAAACTGCACAAGGTTTTACCAGCCAGCTATAGAGATGCATGAAGGCGTAGTGATGTTACAAACCTCGACGATTCTATATTTCTGCAGGTGAGGGAATATTGGCGAAATTACAGACCTCGCGTATAATTTCACACAGAGCAGGGCCGCATTGCCTTGGATTTACTTTGCTTTATTTCCACCTGTTTCTGTGGCAGAGACACTTGCGACATATGTGTGAAGACCTGCCTCCCCAGGGACGTGGCCGCCGTGCTGTACCTGAGAAACTCGACCGTGTTCGGAAGCAACGCGGCCTCTGATCAGTACATGCTGCAAACTTATTGGGTACCTGGGCGTTCCCGTGATCGCTTGGAACTCCGACAATATCGGATTCGACCTGGTACCAAAATTGGAGAATTGCCGGTGGAAGTCCGTATCCGCAGCCAATTCTTCCATTTTTGAGCTTATTCGCCCTGAGATGAGCCACGTTGCCATTCGGCACTGCTAGAGCCTGATTGGAGCAGTCCAAGGGATAATTTTAATGCGCATTCGCAGCACTATCCAGAACTTTCAGAAACATAATCAGCGTATGAGGGACAAACAGCATTTGCGGAGCACTGCAAGCAAACGAAATGGTCGTCCGAACAATTATCGGTGACGGATGAGAAAATGAACAAAAACGTCACAACCCACAGTAACGCTGGCACGACGGCACGCAGGCAAGTGAGAGCGCTGCTAAGTGAGCACTCCTGTGAAAACCAATAACCCCGTGTATCGACGGCTATCGCCGTAATTTCGGTTGATAAGGCCAGCGACTTTGCCGCGCCTTCGTAAGAAGACTGGATGGTGCGCATTGCAATTTCCACGGGAATGCACACGCAGTGCTAGTTCTTTTGGCAAAGCTGAGCTGCTTATTTTTCCCAAGTGCGTTTACTCTCCTTGGTCACGACGAACGATACTAACACTGGGGCGGGGCATACCACTGAATTTAGAGAGTTTTCCAAAATTATCTGCCCTAAATATGTTTCCTTGCCGCACTCCAGGTCTGCATGGCGTTGGTTCTGGGTCATGCCGTGCGCGAGCCTTGATAGTATGCCAGAAACCACAAAATCTCATCATCCCCATAGCAGGAATATTAGGATGAGATGAATGCAAAAGTTTTTTTAGGGGTGGAGCCCCTTAGGGGCGGGGGCTGTTGGCGTCTCCTATCATCATCGTCGTCGTAATCCTAGTTTCCTGTAGTCACGGTATTAGAGCACCGGGAAGCTCGTTTGCGCCTTGCACTGGAACGTAAAGCGTACTAAAAAACCACCGGGACACTCGTTTGCGCCTCACGCTACGCAGCTTCGTGCTTCAAAGGTAAGAGACTTTCACAGCAAATCTGTATACCTCTACCCCTCAGAGCTTTCATCTCCGTTGGCAAAAACGCCGAGGCGCCAAGAATACACTTACGAACTACATGCTTCACCCCTCCCCAGATTTCACGTTAGTGGAATGGCCGGGATGTTTTTCTTAACTTCAGTAGACAGTATGCGTTAACCGCACCTCTACGTTTTCCCACTACGTCCAAATAGTTTTCTCCTCGTGTAGGGTATTACCAATCACAAGAACCTGCTTTCAGTCTGGGTCTCTGGGATGCTAAGGTGCTACCTGGAGTTCACAATTAACACCGACGATTCCTTCCTTTGTGGTCATCACACGAGCACCCACCAAAGTCTGTGAAGAAGCGCGGGACATGGGTGGCGGCGACCTCCCGGCGGAGCGCACAATTACGAGTTTACCTCCCTTTCCCGTTCATCGTGACACAGGACGAGTGTAGCATACACGGCGGTGAGCCGCTTTCTTAAGTGGACCCTGCAACACTTTCGATAAGCGCTTTCACTTCTTCCTTCACGTCTGGAACCACTTCGGAAGCTACAGCTATCACCAGCACGGAGCGGCAGTGCGTGAGGTGCTCGCCGCGCCAGATACGCCTTGTATTTCTGTTTTGTTTCTGTGGTTTTTTAAAAGTTGCTATCGAAAAACGTTGCTTGGTGCAACTGAAGGAAAACCGGCCAACAGCCGCTACATGGCCTCACTGACGTAATTGGGGCTGTCGAAGAACGTCAAGACCGGGAAAGAGAAAAAGCTTTTGAGTGAATTTAAGCGTTATCTGATGAGCATAGAGCAGTAATTTCTGTTGCGGTACTTGGAGACCCGCTAATATAAGTACTGGGTGAGTTGGGTGATGACCTTCCGCAACCATTAAAGATTTCAAAAAAGTTGAAAAGTTTTGAAGTGTCCCTTTAATATTGCCCTGAGCGAACGAGTTGCGCCATCCAACCAATCTAAACATCGGTACAGTTTGTCCAAGTAGTGCTCTGCAATGCACTTTGTGCAAGCATAGTTTTTGTTCAACCATTTCCTTTTTGTCTCACAACAAACCACCACAAACAACTTCCACCTTTTCTGTACTTGACAGGCTCACGATTTACGAACAAAGTATCTTAGACCTGAACACTCGATAGTCAGGTATCTTTGGAAAGGAAGCTTCTGCCGTGTCAGGCGGGGCACCATAGACTCCAGCCTCCAGAACATCCATAAGCCCAACACAAGAAAGCAATCATCAAATGCCAGAAATCAGCATAGAAAACCAGTCTTTCTTGCTTCTTGCTACGTAAAAATGTCCCACACTATGCTCCTTCGGGTTTGAGGTCAGCCACGCGTGCCAGGCATGCAACACAGAGCTCTTAGTATTGCCTGAGCTTTCAGGCTACGCGAACATGCTCAAGGTTTTAAGCAAAACAGCTCCAGCGTTGTACGCACCAGCGGGAAGCGGGGCAAAACAGAGCTGATTCCTTAGGCACGGTTCTATTTTCGCGCTGGCACTCCCAAATTCACTGTTAGGGCGTTCCGAGCCTCGCCTCCTAGGGATTTGTGCATAGCCAGGGCCCCCGAAAAGCTTCTCTGTTGTCCATTACCTCACATTCGGGAGTGTCCTTTCACAGCAGGCCTGTTGTTTTTGTAGACAGTAATTCTTTTTTATGCTTTTTTAGCTCTTCTATTTTTCTTCGTTTGCTTTGCGTCCTTTATTTATTGCTATATTTTCCCATTTTCAATCCACTGTTTCCCTATCCCCCTTTGCCAATAGTTCTTCCTTTCCTGCCATTCGTTTTTGTCACTTTAAAAGAACCTGTGGCGACTGTTAGTTTCTTAATGTGTTTGCTTCATTGACTGTTATGATTTGCAGCAACAAGCAAAAATTAACTCGTCAGATAAACATACGAGAATATAAAAGAACCTACTAAATAATAGCGGAATTAGGGAAGGCTAAAAAACATTTCCCGAATGGGAAAGGGGTTGCCCTGGGCCGAGAATATATAACGACATAAGAATGGCTCGGAGAGAGAAAAATTAACAAGTGTTCTGTAATGTGGAGTCCATAGGACCATATATAAAACGTATCTGCAGCTGGCGCATACCTTCGTGCGCACGAGATGTCGCATGAGCGGTGCCATACGACACGTGCCACGAAGATTTGATCCCAGAAAAAGTCTATAGATGTCACTAAACTTAACATGTAATTATTCATCGTTTGTCCGTTTTCTCGTTTCAGTTGTTTGATTACCTCTCCTTGTTTTGGGGCTAGTATGTTACATTATTGTGAGTACTCGTTTTGAACATAAGTAGGAGCCTTGTGAGGCATGACTGACAGCTCGGCGTTAGTCCTCACAAAACAACTACTTTGGTCAGCTCGGACATCGTTTTGGGCCTGCGTAAATATTAAAAGCAACACAAACCCCCCCAGAACTTTATTGTTCACAGGTCTGATCCAAATTAAGGTGAAACTTAAGAGCACACAAACCTAAAAATCAAATCATTATTGATCGTACGAAGGGAAGCAAAAAACTCAACAGCAGTATAGTATAAATCAAGTAAATACAGCCTTCAACGAAACTTTTTCCTCTACAGATACGTAATTCGCAGTGAATCACAACGCATCTTAGTGCTTGAAACCCGCGCCGTTGCTTTTCAAAGTCTGTGTGCGCCCATACCCTTAAAATTCGTGCAGCAACATCCCCTTTGCGTCTGCTTTGCAGGATTTCCTGCACCGCCACCGTGGTGCGCTGTATAGTTGCAGTCATGACGGAGGAAAGCGATACCGGTTCCTTGCAGCGGGAACAGCTGTCTCAATATGATTTCTGTGAAGGAAAAATATGTTTCCGCATATATTTCTCTCAAAAATTCTTGCTGTCATAGGTTAAAAACTTGACTTCAAGACAAGAGGTACAGACTGCAAAGCTTCGTAACGAGGAGATTTTTTTTTAACTTCGCCTTATTTCCCGCTTCATCAGAGAGTCGAGAAGACAGAAATTTGGCGAGGCCTGCATGAGAACTTTTGCAATTCATAGCAGACGGCCCAGAGTCCTATGTTGGCAAACTGACGAACGTGATGACGGATCCAGAAAGGGAGCTTCACTCCATGTCAACGTGTTCAGGGTAAAGAAGACGTAAAGGGCCGCTTAAGCACTTATATGGTATAGTGAATGGAAAAGCCACATGGCAGGAATGTCTAACCTGTCGTCGAACTATGTGCATCACTTCCCAATAACCCATGAATACTCTTATCATCGTCACCATCGTTTATTCTGTGCACAGTGATCTTTGTCGCTCCATTACTAGGTCTCACCACATACCCGCATTCACATCAGCAAGGAAAGATGGACATTTAGCGGGAGCTCAGTTTGTTATTCGCTACATTGCAGGTAATGTAGTTACATTGCGCAAATTACTCATGTACGCAGTGATACACGTGTATAACGTACTTGTTTAAGTCGAAGGGCAGAACGATTTTACGGGGTCCACCTTTAGTCAGGCATTATTCGACCCGCCGTGGCGTTTGCGATGAGTGCTAGTCTCCCACTCCTGAGGCCCTGGAATCTATTAGCATCCAGATACAAATTTGCCGCATTTTACTTTCCTACATAATATGTTACTTTTATTTACTTTGCCTCAAGGGCCATTTTGCCTGCCGTCTTTCTTTTACTCCGCCGACAACGCCGGCTTAGTGACCGACCGCGTCAACTGACACATTCGCACTAAATTTGTTTTTCTGTCGGCTCCAAAGTTGGAATTTTTCTCTCAATCGTTCCTTTCAATTCATTCGTCCTTTTCTTGAACCCTTCTTTTTTGCATTAACCTTTCACAGCGGATTTAGCGATATCCTCTAAAAATCAGCGCGCCACGCTCCTTTAAAGTCACATTTTTAGGGCGGCGAGGGCTGTTGGCGTCTGCTGTCGTCGTCGTCGTAGTAGTAATCGTCGTTCATCTCATGTCATTCATCTCTCACAAACTGTCCGAACGCGGGAAAGATCAGGGGGCCGGGAGCAGATACACGGGGGAGTTAGGGAACGTGTGTCCCTTCTCAGAAGAGATTTCCTGGCTAAAAAGACGGAGCTGGACTTGTTTCCGAGCATGTCCACAATAGATGCTCGGTATTAGCTTCAGCCGCCCGAACCAGACACTTGGTACAAGTTCCTGGGCCGTCTTCTGAGTGCCTCCAAGTTCCAGAGACTGAAGATGTGAGGGTCACCCCAGCGGAAGCCTCCTGAGACAAACTTCCTCCACACGGGAAACATTAGGCAATAGGGAGCAGACACATGGGGAATTAGGGCACGTGTGTCCCTTCTCGGAAGAGATTTCCCGCCTAAAATAGGAGAGTGTCGGATCCCAAGGAAGGCAGCGCGCATCACACGATTCTTGCATTTCTTCGTCATTCTAAACTCGGCGCATTGGTTTAGCGACGCGCTCACTCTCATCCCAACGGTCCTCACTGGGATCAGATGCGGGTAAACATAGCGTGACAGGAAACCGTTACTTCTCCGATTCGGCGAGCGCTAGGATTGGGAGAGGGTGATAGGGGGAAGCGAAAGGGGAAGGCACGACGCGTGTCAATTTCACGGCTTGCGGTCCGCTACTGTCGGAAGAGGGAGGAGGATGGTTTAAATTTAGATCAGCCATATCTGCTCCCCGCTTTGGGGGATTCCCGTACTACGGAACCACTCCCACTTCAGAAAGCTAAATAAACGTTTCTCTCTCTCTCTCTCTTTCTCTCTATTTCATTCCACGTGCACATGTTGCTTGGCGACTGTGAAATTCGGTCGGATGTGTTGCTGTAATAAAAATTGTTCCTTTTTATTCCCCCAACAACATTCGCCCGAAATCTGGCCAATGCAGGTTTCTGTCATTAGCTCGGATGAAGCCGGTTCGGCTTTATTTCCTATATAGGAATTTTCGAGAACATGTCTGCCCTAAAAATTGATTTTTTGGTGCGAGCCCTTTTGTGTAGACTTAAGGCTATTTTTTGGAAAGCAAGCAAGTAAATCGTGCGCACGTCGCTTTTAGCGCAGTGAGTGTGCTGCCACAGCGCAGCGTCGGTTTTTCAACATGTTGAACACTTTTGGACGTCTTTGTATCTTTCCGAACTGCTTTTAAGAATATGTTCACAGAATATTCTATAATCAAATGAACGTGCGTGTAGCTATCGGAACCGGATACAGAAATAGGAATTCAGAATCGAAGTAAGATTGCTGCGGGGCTCCACAATTTTCTTGAGGTATGTCTTCCAATTGTCGTATTTAGTGCAATGAAAAACATTGGGTCAACTCCACATGGAATAGACTGTATAAAATAGAGATTCGTAAATTCAAGCCAAGCTGGAATCAACGTATTTGCACAATTGTTTCGTCTGTGCGCGTTATGACAAGTATTACAAGGTAAGTGCAAATTTCTGCACTTCACTAAGGCACATAACTGAGAACAAGTAAATACGGGAGCGACGCTCTGAAGCAACTTTCGGCAGGAACTAATTACGTTACCGGGTCGTCATGCCAGACCTGTACGGATTGGCTTATGGGGCTAAAATAAACTTTATTGCAAGGTTGAACGCGCCGAAGCTACACTTGTGCTATAAGGCGCGTCGTAGCGGAGGGCGACGGATTTTTTTTTTTCGACCCCTTATATCGAGAAACATGACCGTTTTTGCTTTTCACCTCCACCAGAAAAGTGGCCGCCGCGGACGGGAATCAAACCCGCGTCCTCGTGCTCAGCAGCCCAACGCCCTAGCCACTGAGCCACCACGGCGGTTTCGACGAAAAGTGAGCCAGCGTCCTTGTGCTCAGCAACGCGGCGGCTTAACCGCTGAACCAACGCAGCGGGTTTAAAATTAGAGATTCACAATAGCGTACCGCCATCTGTCTTCTAACAGCGGTACGTCAACTGCGCTGTCTGGTGCGTTTAATCAGCCAGAAACGTGAGTGACTGGGGTCCCTCATACTGTCTTAGAACGTCGATAGTTCTCTTGGACTCTAGTTGTCCGAATGAATACTTAGATGTAAACCCTAGCATGACGTTTACCCATCTAAGCAAGGGCCGTACACGCGTACACTCCAGTAGACGGGGGAAATGCGTAACTGTATTTTACTACGTTAAGATCTCAGAGCCTGATTTGGGTTCCTGTGGAATGCCTCCCTCTTTCCTACAAGGCGCGTCTTGACATGTACTTTCGTCAGCTGCCCCACATACGTCACAGGTGTAAGCAAAAACTAGGCATTATATAGCTGTTTTATTAATTGCTGACATTTAAAGCAATATCAAGTTGGAATTTTGCGCACCTAAGCTGCACCTGGATCATGTGAAACACATTGAGGAATAAATTACCTGCCTGTCATGTGTTCAAGAGCCCGTATGTCTCATACCCGGGCTGTTTATCTGCCCTCCTTTAACTATTTCTATTTCCTCCACAGTCATTCCTGAAGCGCCAAGTCGGCAGCAAAACGCCTCGACAATAAAACACCAGAGTGGCGCACAGATCCGGATTCTGAGTACGAGTATAGTTTCCGGTATGCCGACTGCTCTTCCGACCCCGGAAGAGCTTACACGCGACCACTTTTATGAACAAACGATGCGCGTAGTTCGCAACTTGAAGAATTCTCGCTCATCATTGAACACCACCCCGGAGCTCCGTAGGGTTGTTTGAACCTTCGGAAAGATTCAGGCATACCAGACATAATGAGGATGCAAATAGCACAGCTCGAGCGAGCAAAACATTCGAAACGCGCGCCAAGTGAAGGCGTGCCGCACCATTCCTCCCAAACAGTTGCTCCACTTCGGCGGAAGTCTCGTACTTCGAGGGAAAAAGGAACAGCACCAAACCTCGTGTAGTAGCCTTGACATTTCCAGACAACGAACGCGCATTCATACCTCCGTTTGTGTCGTGAATAGCGCGGGCGCTCTCTAGTGGTGTCGGCGAGTGATTTCCGTTGTCCGTTGTTGTTTTTATTCCAGGGTTTTCTATTGTTATATCAAATATAGAAACCGCGCTCAGCTATGGGCGCCCTTACCTCCTTTTCCCATCTTTTTTTTCCGCATCACATCTCCGGCTCACCGTGCCAGAGTTCCGAACCGTGCCAGAGGGCCGAAAGCGAAGTTCCGCCGCTGTCCAGGCATTCCTGAAAATACGAATCCTACACGCCACCATCGTGATCGGTGAGCTAGTACAACCGGCACATATCGCGCACTGCACTAGTAATCCAATACAACCACCCCCCTCGTGAAAACATTCCTCTCTCGTCAAATAAAAAAGAGGCCAGTTGGTAATTGAGAATCCCGGCTGGTGGCGAACATCGTTCGAGGCATCTTTTTCTGAGTGGCTTTCGCGGGTGTACCGGGCGGCTTCAAACGATGGAATGTGTGAGGGCACGAAAGGGGTTTGGAGGGGCGTACGTGGCGCCGGCAGAAGAGTCGATCGCTGATGACCGCCCGTGTCCGTAAACGGCGTGTGAAGGTGGAAGAGAATAGGAATGTACCAACGTACTCGAATCAGAAAAAAGTGGTAAACATCTGAAAATTAAATCCGCCGCCAAGGACGTGAAACAGTGGGAAGGAAGTGTTGGACGTGGGTTGGCGCACATGGCATTTACTTCTTCGCGCATACAGGGCAGAGATCTATGCGTAATGACGAGACATTGCCGGCATTCCGTGCTGCTAACAGAGCTCGGAGACTTTACGCCCCACAAGCACGAATTCTGCCTTCCAGCACGTCGCCTGATGGTGGCTCTGTCGCCTTTACCCTATTTCCCGAAAACAATTTGTTTCTCCTCGCTCCCATGCCTCTTTCTCTCCTCGTACGTGCGCGAATGTTCGTGCGCTTCCCTGCCAACGCGCGGGTTTTTGCCGTTTGAAAAAAAGTACACATACAAATTAAGCGGCTGCTAGCCAAGGTCGTTGCGGGCTGCCATTTTTGGTCCCACACTTTCCCCAACAACTTACCAGTACCGCCTGAACGTTTCGACAAGGGTAGGGTGTCGAGATAGATAGAAAAAAATGTTTGAGCTTAAAACACTCCTTTCTACCTTAGCATTGGACAATTCGTCCGAAACAACGACGCCCTTAACAAGCCCTTCTCCCTCATTGACGTGTCTACACTCTGCACCTTCTATTCATGATGGCTTGGTGCTGTAGTATAGAATCCTTTAGCATGGCTGTCAGTCGGCAAGCACAGCGCACTGATTGCCAACTCCCTTCCCCTTCTGCCCCGATAAATAACAAGAAGTAAGGAGAAGCTGGAAAAATCTATGAATTTATGCCGCGGCTACGGAAAACGATTAGAGCGTGTGGTATGAAGAGTTCGCCGTCGCTCTTTAATCTTCGCTCGCGGAGAAGCCAAGGCTTGGTCTGCGGGCGAATGAAATTAAAGACTCGTCTGGGAGTGGCCATCTTGATTGTAATCACCCTGAGGAGGCCCTGAATTATGGGCAAGGAGTCCCGTTCCCCCATAGCCGTGGGCAAAATTAAGTGCGTGTGTAAAATATAAGGGATGCTTTGGCCTTTTCTTAAACTGCGAACCCTAATATCAGACTTTTTTTATTTTTGCGATTGTGGCAAAGACTAGTTTTCCTGGTCTTAGAAACCGGAAGAGTTTTTTCGGGTTTTCTTTCTATGCTTAGCAGCAGGCACACGGATATTTCTTTTAACAGGTGGGACGGAACTGGCGAAGAAAATGTTGTATACCGCTCGCATGGAATACATGTAAAAGACACGGAGTATACGTGACATTTTAAATCAAGCAGAATACGTCGCTAAAATATTGATAGCACACCATTGTTCCTTCCTCTGCTACTACATTCGGGTTTATCACTTAACATCTCAAGCACTCTAGGTGAGAGTAGTCAGTGCGGCAAACCAGCACAACAACATAGTGGCGAAACAGACCGGTTAAGAAACACACAATGAAAGATTCGAACAGGACAGGCGCCGTCCTGTCGCCTGTCTAAGCACCGCTGTCTGTGAGCGCTGTCCTGTTTTCTGTCTAAGCAGCGCTGTTTCGCCACAATGTTCGCTCACCAACTCACCCAATCATAGACCCTTCAGTAGAATAATTTCAGAAACGCAGTACAGTAAACTACCTCATAACGGAGTCTTCAGTCCTCAGAACATAAGAACTGACCTCGTTGGAAACGGTACTTCTTTAAAGTGGGTTGATTTGCTCTCCCCGAAACTGTGTTGGGACGTGAAAATTTTCGAACACACCGGCAGGTAGAATAAACCGAATTCGTGATAAGGGGTTTACTTTAACACCCACGCACGCAGCACACACACACCCACACACACCCACGCACGCACGCACGCACACACCACAAACAATACACACACACACACACACACGCACGCACGTACGCACACAAACACACGCACACACGCACACGTACGCACACACACACTCGCACACACACACACACTCGCACACACACACAAACACACACACGCACGCACACGTACACACACGCATACGCACACGCGCGCACACACACACGCAGACTGGCACACACGCGCATACGCACACGCGCACGCACACACACACACATGCACACGTACACACACGCGCATGCACACGCAGGCCCACGTACACACACACACGCGCACACACACAGGCACACACGCACACACACAAACACACGTACACACATATGTTCCAGCCTCAATACGAGCGCAACAACTCTGCGCGGTGCTTTATAATTGTGGAATTTTGGCCCAGCTTTCCTGGTCTTGTACCTGATGGCTTAAATGTGGCAGGTACCATGTAGAACCAGCTGCTCAACGTAATAGTAGACGTACATCGAGCTCTCACCTTGAATTATAAATGTGGTTAAGTACACCGGGTACGATTCAATAATTCCATTGTTATAAAAAAGAATAAGTCGGAAAATGCAAAGCATCTGCCTGTTGAGCAACGTTCAGGCGGCATCCACTACAGCCCATCGCTGTCGAAACCACACGATGAGACCCGGCGCGCCGTGCTGGGATTTGGCCGTTGCCTGGAACTGTCCTTCAGCGAGCTGGCACCACGGCTTTACTGCTACGAGTCAGTACACGCCCACTGGGAGCAGGGGGACACCTTCTTCCGGTAAGGCTACAACCTCATTTTGCAACGTGTCTCCCTTGTAGCCCTTGACGCTGTAATTTCTTGTCTTTTATTGCAAAAGTATTAGGGCCCTCATTGAGCGAAGTACCCGCTATCCCCGAAACGAAGTCGATAAGTTCCGATTGGCTTGAACGCATTCCATAGGGGGCGTGATCCATTAATAAAACACAATGTATCACACTATGCTGCCTCATAACCAAAAGCCACTTAAAAGGCGTAGAGAGGACGACGGCAGCAGCCGCTCGGCTGTAGCTCACCTGGCGCAAAGGACTTTCTTTATCCACCTGGCGAATGATCTGATTGATATATATTGATATGCGGTAGTCCGGTAGTCTGGTATGGAGTTGAAGGCGATGACTCTGCTCAGGCAATGAGGCGCGCCGTAGAGGAGGGCTCGGGAATAATTTTGGCCACGTGGGGATCGTTTACGTGCGCCGAAATCTAAAACACACGGGCGCTTTGGCTTTTCGCCACCATGCGAAGGACTTTCTGTATCCACCACCGGAATTCTTAGTCGACACAGAGACCGTTTTGAGGCAGTATGCCCTTTCTTTTCCCAAGGAGGCAAGATTGCTGAACCGGTTACAGCAACACCCGCGTAGTGACAGACGCTGTATAAGAAAGAAAAAAAATGCGTCAGCAAAGAAAAACGGAAAGAGAGGGTTAGTAGAGCCGCATTTCGCAAACGTGAGGAGCACGGGCCGCAAGGGGACCAGATTCTAGTGGCCACGCCTTTGAACCATCACCAAGCACTCCTGTGTACTTGGAATGTCGACATTATTGCAGATAAGAACAGGGAGGAAAAAAACACAGCACTGCTCGAGCCATCGTTCCGGAAAGCTGTAAAGCCTTCACGGTTCAACCACGCGCACACCGGAGAAATTTCCCGCCTATTTTACGAACAAAGCCGCACGATAAGTAAACGCCATAAAGAGAAAGGCCATTAACCCGTTCAAATGTCGACGTGAGTGCAGCATGTGGCGATCGCGACCACGACAGCGAGATGTTGGAGTATGCGGAACCGGACTAGCAGACGCTATAGGCAGGCGTAACACAGGCTTGGCTTTTACGTTTCTCTCGCTTGGTTTCTCATATTTTATGCAGCACTGCACTGAATATAACGACTGAATGCCTGGTACTTGATGCGACCGTCCTCGTGGGTACACTTTCAATGTATCCACCATGGGCTTCCTGTGGTCCAGGATAGGCACCAATGGAAGTGGAGGGCGAACGCCGCAGCTTTTTTAAACCCGCATCAGTGAAGCTTCAGCCCTCTCCGACCCTGTACAACACTCGGGGATTTCGAGCACGCGGAATCGATTGCCGGGGACGTCACCGCCAACATCAACTTAATAACTAGCTCGCTATCCTCGTCTCTCCGAAAGGATTCTCTCGAGACCGGAGAGACATTTTCGACAGCGCCTGCAATAGAAGCAACAGAGGCGGCCTGGGGGCTCTTCTAGGATTCGCGATACCGTAGTCGTCTCGTTCCCTTCCGCCCGTTCTTCACTGCAATCTCTCTCGGCGCTCATCAAATGTCCACGACTCAAGTCAGACACCGACGTCCCCGTATTTACCCTGATTGCCCCGGCGTACTCGTTCGCTTGTACGGGACGGCACGTGCACGTTCGTGTTTCACGGAATTAACCCTGTAGTAGTGTTTCGTTCAAATGTGAATAGAGTAATGTGGATTTTGTTTGTGTGGTACACGAAAGACCTTAAATCGGCGTTAGAAAGCCTTAATTTCTGAGTGATGCCCAATTCTGTGATGCGGGATGTTAACTGAACTTCGTTTCTAAAGCAATCTTTAGAGAATGAATGGTAGTTGTAAGGCACTTTCTTACTTGTGTGTTCTTGGCTTAGCCGTGCTGGTAGGGGAAACTGGTGGTGCGTCCCGCCGCCACAAGATCCCCAGCGTGCACAAGTCTATCCTGTCCTGTTCGGTGAATCTGTGGAATATCGTAGGACATGCTCCTTACCGCCACCACCTGATGCAAAGAGGATGTGTGGGGCAATACATTATGAATTGCTTTATGTCTCCAAGAAAAACCTTTACTTTGGGTGGCAGCCTTATACATATATATGTCGGGATGGGAGGTTGACCTGGAGTTACCACTACATCATCACGACGGGCAAAAAACACAAGGAAGCATAGAAGGGTAACAAAACGTGCCTGCCGTGTACACAAAAGCATGAGTGATTGCCAAACTAATTTACGGTTCATTAGTCATGTTAACAGAGATATGATGATAAGATAGATAGTGTTAGATAAGGGTGAATTAGGATGCAGTAGACGAATTTAGGTGGAATAACAAGAATTAAAAATATATGATTTATTTTGGTTGATAGTAATAGTAACGAAGGTTAAATCAAGAGAGAATGGGGTGAATTAAAGTGGGTTAATATAAACTAATGTCAGATTTCGGCCGGAAAAAAAAAGACTTGGGTTGCTTTACGTGAATAAATTTAAGATTGAATACGGTGATCAGAATATACAGTGATGCATTAGGCTAGATTAAAATGAATTAATGTAAATTAGGAGTAGCAAAATAGCGTGAATGCATTGTAGAGGTGGACGTAAAAGTTACCCCTCACAATAGTGTGCCAGGCATCCGCCTTCAAATAACGTAAGCAGATTTGAGTGTTTTGGGTAATTTTTATTCATAGTTTGTCATATTTCAGCTCTCTTTTTTATGCTGCCTTAGCTGTCAGTGTTTTAAATATAAAAAAAGCCTCATCTGCAGTTGCACATGAAGTTTCGATGTGAACCAGAAACTTAAAGAATGTTCCAACGGAAGTAGGTGATTCATGATTTTTTCTGTCATTGTGGGGCTTGTGCTCCTAATTCTAATCAACACCTGTGTTTGCGGTGCGCTGTAGGGGAGCGTTCTGGAATATTTTTGACCACATGGGAATCTTCAAGCCCCAGCCCTTTTTCATGTGCTGAAATCTCAAAACGCCTTTGTTTTCGCTGTTCGCCTCCATCAGAAAAGCAGCCCCAGGCGTCAGGGATCAAACCCACGTCCTCGAGCTTAACAGCCCAACGTCTTAGCCACTGAGCCAGCGTGGAGGGTACAACTCGAACATCAAACGATAAACATTGAAAACGGCTGCAGGCCGCCGAGATAAGTCATAAAAGCCTGATTTTATAAATGTTTCAATTATTCTAAAAACTTCCCGATAATTCTATCTCGTAGCAATGTTGTTTGTTTTTTCCCAAGCCCTGTGTACATGCACTGTGCAAATGTTACTTGAATGCAACGGAAATGAAAGAGTTTGACCTTTATGAATTTCGAGCAAATACCGCAACCTGGTTATAACAGTATCAAAAAGAACTAAATATTACGGCATAAGAGGCAACGCGATTCATTTTTACAATATTTGAGTTCCTCGGGTCTAACTGCCCTTTCTTAAGTTTAGCCTTTGAAATACTGACAAATTAAAAAAAAAAGTGCCAGTGACTTTTTCACAGCCATCTGTCCTTTTCCGGATGATTCACAAAAAATGTGTGCAAGAGGGCCATCTTCATAACAGTACAAGGGCAACGCAGAAAAGAAGCCAAGCGGAGGCGTTAAACTAACACCAATTGTCGGGGACGGGTGGCTGAACGTCACTGGATAAACTACTCTCCGCTGAAGTGTAACGATGATTGATTGCTCCGTGCAGATAATAAGGCGATAAGTGAGGGCGAAGGGACCACTAATAGAGCATGGTGCCTCCACAATGTTCCTTTTGACCGAATGTATTTGAATAATTGTTTGCTTCTCTTAGCTGTACGAAGGAGCCGTGGAATCGGTTAGAAGCGGCCACCTACATTTATTGAGGTTGCGTAAGCCAAACCTGAACTGGGAGCGGCGAAGACAGGCGTCCGTACAAGCTCATAGTGGTGTTCGATCTGTCGCGTGGCATAGCTACCTCTCCCTCCCAGAAACCGCTGATGATGATGGTGGCGTGCACTCATAATTATGAATCTTGCTCTAAATGCCGATAGTGATGCCACCACCACAAGGCCCTTGTGTCAAGTTTTACTTGCGTCAACTATAATACCGGTCACGTTCCCGGTTGTTGTCTCACTTAGAGAGTGCTTTTTGTAGCGAAAGCTACAGTACGCTACCTCGGGAAGTCTTCGCGGGGTGACTAATTTTGACCTTGAGAGCTAGAGGTCAAACCACGCCTACTTCCAAAAGCACCCGGATGGGATCAGCGCTCGATGGCGGGGAGAGATAGGCAAGGAGGGAACGGAGAAGCGTGCGGGACCCTTGCTGCCACCTGGAGGAAGAAGACGAGGACGCCACAGCCGGAGCGATAAGTGCGCGCGACGAAGAACGGCGACGTGCGCGCAGAGCCGTGTGCGATGGTGTAGGAAGAACATTCAGCTGTGGTCGCTCTTACAGCGTCGACGCTTAAAGAACGCCGTAAGGCGAAAAAGAGGAAACACGCTATTGTTGGGGCCGGCTTCGCTACCTTCAAGTCTTACGCGTTAGTGTGAGGATCCTTCATTTTTTATCTGATGGGAGTTCGAAGGTTTTCACTCCTTCACGAAACGCTACGTGGTATGTGTGTATGCAAAGTTGTTTCCACGCCATAATGCTGCTACTGTCCGCTCGATTGCCTAGAAGTTTGAAATGGTAGCGCATCGGGTAGGGTAATAGAAACTCCTGAGTGCGGATAGTCGCATACTGTGTTAGCGCTATTTCGGGCTGCTCATCTTGGCAGACGCATCTCGGCGTATCTAATGTACCAACTCAAAAGGTCGTAATCGCAAAAATGATCATGCAACTCCTTGGTAAAGCATAGGACGAGAAATCCGCTGGTTGTTCTTCGGACTCCACCCTGGGAGCATATGCTTTTTTCAAATTTCTTTCATTATTCAAAAAAATTTTTTTATCTCTATCCGTAAAATATCTGGGAAGATATTGGTCGATATTTAGTAATACATGGGCACCCATCACCTCTCCCTCGCGAACAGGAGTCTCGGCCCGATGCGCAATCCTTACACCGCATTTAGAAGCTCGCAACAAGGCGCTTCTTGAACGCCTTTCCCACACTCCGCCAACACTACAGTCAAAGCCCGATGTAGTGAAGTCACCGAGAACCGCGAATTCTTTCGTTAAATCGAGAACTTTGTAAATTCGGGACTGCCAATTTACAAGGAGTTCATTCCATAAAGTGGATATCTAAAGGAGGGCGCATTCTGGCAGCTACCATGACATCGTAACTGCGGCGGCTCCGCAGCTCGCCTGCCGTTCATTTAGCAGTCCGCTAAAAGTACGCGGTGAAAACAATAACAATAATACGCTAGTGGTAGTAAGGGAAACGCATTTATATCTTTGCAAAAAAACTGCCTATGATTTTTGACTGCGTGCACTTAGCATTGGGCATAAAGACTTCTCGTACACACAAGCGCGTTCAACGCGTCACCGGTTCTTTCGTGAGCCCCAGAAAAGCGCCCGATCAAGTCAATAACGCCAATCACCTGGCCTGGAGCGGGCTGAAGAGTTTCGGCAGATTTTGGCTCGTAAGCATCCTCTGACACCTCTTGTGCACAAGAAACTGTGCTAGATGCGTCTGTTTTTTTCTGACGTGGCGCGATATTGTTGGTGGCGTTCTGACGAAAAACATTGGGAATGACTACTTTTTACAATGTAGCTGTTTCTCGAAATACCTCATTAAATCGGGAATGGCGCTGAATGTATTTCGTTAGTTCGGGTTCATACACTCAGTAATCCGTATAGGCACCTGCGGGGAATTCGAATTTGTTCTTGAAATTGAGAAATTCTTAAGATCGGGTTTCGTTAGATTGAGTTCTGACTGCATGCTCTAACCGTCTCCCAGGGCCACGTTTTCTTCCATTAGCAGCGGCGTTGACTGCCTGTTGCTCCTTTTGTTCTCCACCAGCGTCGCCTCGTTGTCGCCGTTATTCCCATTCATTACTGTTTTTCCGCCTACTCGGCCCTGCACTAGCGTCGCGCTCCATTTTTAACGCTGAGAAGTGGTGACAGGACACGCCCAGAGATCGGCTAGAAGCAGTAGCGCCAACGCAGTGCTAACGCAGTCAATGACACCGCTGGCTTGCTTCTCAGCTTGACGTTTCCATCTCTACGCGCCCTCAGTCGCTCTCCGTTCTCTCAGCTTTTTTTGTCCTCGGATCGACGGCGTAAAAATTTGCCAAACATAGTTTTACCTGTTGCCCGCATACATTTACACTACTCCCCTATATGCTTTTCTTAGAGAGCTAGAATGCTAGCTACCCTTTCTATAATCTTTCAACGATCCCCACATTAGTAATTCTGATGATGACGATGATGTATTCGTTTTTTATGGTGCAAGGCCGACTGAGGGCAAAGAGCGCCACATGATAGTTGTTCATTAGAGTTATATGACTACTAAAAACAGTTCAGTAAAAGTAAACGTAAAATCACACAAAAGTCAGTGAACATATAGCTGGTGAAAAAGGACAGGTCATGATGCATGAAAACAAATGACACGTAAAAATTTGACACCAGCGACAAACTCAAAGACGTGCTTGATTGAAAACGTGGACTCGTCCCCAAAAAGCATGATGGGTATAATGGGATGTGTTGTCTGTATAATTGCGATAAGTGTTTGCGTCGGGCTCTGTCAAGTGCCTTGCATTGGATAAGCCCGTGGATTACGGAGGGCCTCTCCACACCCGCTGCACATGGGTCTTGACGATGAGGTGTGAGTGTGTTGCTTGTGTTTGTCCTATCCGTAACCTTGCTAAGGTAACTTCGGTGTGTCTGTTGTGTGAGTCAGTTGCGTATCATTCCAAGGGTGGCTTTATTACATGTTGTTTATTGTCTGTCTGTTCACTCCAGTGTGTTTACCATGTTTGACGCAGGTGTTGTCTGATGAATGGCTTGAGGGCAGTGCAGAGTAGTGTTGTTATGGCTAGTGTGCTTCTCAGTGCAGCAGAGCTCGCTGCCAGCGATTCCGGAGTGACCTCGAACCTAGCAGAGATGACTAATTCTACTAAGTTTCATACCCCGAGAAGGTCTCGGTTCTTGCCGTCTTTGCACAACAAGTAGCGCAAGAGGGTTCTCGGACAGTAGGATGCTCTTTACTTGGGTTTGTGTGCCCTTGTTATATCCATTCCTTACGAATATATAACACCTCTGGCGGGTTTCGATTTGTGCAGCATAAACAACACAACCGCACGCAAGAACTTCACGTACTGCAAGGGCTGCATAGTATTTTGCATAGACCTGCTGAGCATTACGCAGGACTGACCTCTTCGGTCTCATTAAAGAATTTTCTCTCTGTCTCTCTCTCTCTCTCGCCCCGGACCTCGGTTTCACCAACTACATTCACCGAGTAGGGGACGGCACTTCGGGTGTCAAAGATGTGAGTAACGGGCCCACACCTGCAAAACCCATTCCTCTATGGCTGGACGTCTGCTTAAAATGTATATTTGCCTCTAAAATTATTGCTACAGTTCAAAGCACGTTTCTCTATAGTTCACTCTTCAAGACGTGTGCACCCCTGTGAATTTTACACATCTTTAGCTAATCCGCGTGTAACTCACCGAGACATTAAGACTAGGCGATCCAATGGAAAGCGACACTGGGCTTCGGGTAGTGTCCTTTCCGCGATTCTCTGTGCAGGTGAAATCCCCTCGCTATCCCGGCCTCCGTAAAAAGGAACGATGAGTTAAATGCGGAGTAGCTGACAGGTGTGTGTCTTCCACAGTGATGCATGGAGTATTTTAAATGAACTGCAGGAAGGAGCCGTGGCCTCGGTGAGCTATGGCCTGCTACATTTATCAACGGTGCGTAATCCGGGCCTCACGTGAGAGCAGCGAAGACACGCGACCGCCCAGGTGTGCGGTCGTGTTTCATATTTGGCATGGCACTGCTTGAGGCCGGGCGGCGGCGATGAGATGCGTTAACCCAGTTCCGGCCGGGCCTTACGTACCCTCAATAAACGTAGGAGCCCACAGCATAACCGAGGCCATGGCTCCTTCCTACCAACCATAGTACAGGTTATTACGCGTTTGTGCGTGTTAGAGGAGGCTAACCGAAAGAATGTGCGTGTAGAACCTTATTTCTTGTCAGAGCTTTTGAACTTCCAAGTAGAAAGCGGGATTCAGGTGTAGTGAACAAATGTACCGCAGCAGAAACACTAGGGACGGCAAGAATACACACGGACGTGTGTATTCTTGCCGTCCTTTGTGTTTTTGCTGCGGTACATTTGTTTACTATGATTTACCAACTACCCCAGTCTACAGCTTTACTCAGGTGTAGTGGTTACCATATCACCGTCCAAAAACTGGCGTTTCAGAGTTACTCTTAAACTATAACTTTCTCTATTATGGAGATACTGTAATGTACATGTCACCGTACAGACTAGCTTACTGTGAACGTATGTGAGGGAAAGTTCTCGCTGGAGCCACCCGTCCGTTGCATGATTACACAAAACAGAGCAATTCGGTCACCATTAGGCGTCTCCACCTAATGGTGACAGATTCGCTTTTGGCACCGATTGCGCATGCGCCGCAGCATTCCCGCATGGCTTGTCGTGGCGCTACCGCGGAGTGGGCCACGCGCTCCATGTTACCGCTAACAATGGATGCCTTGTACATGTCGCACGCGACAGAGCCCGTGCAGGCTACACACCAGTCGTCGACGGTGGGCCGTGCCACCATAGGGCATTGCCCGCTTATGTCCCATATTATCATCCCCTAGCCGCGGTGAGTGACGAGTGTGGTGAAGAATAAATTTAACCGGCACTCTTTGGTATCAAGTCGGCACGACAAGTAGCCTGTCTCTGGAATGTGCTGAAAATGTTGCTTTAAATAAATCATAATTTTTCACCTGTTTCGCAAAAACTCTGTCACCATCCCGTCTAACGTCGTCCCACATTTTGCTCAAATTATGATACTTTTTCAAGCGTTCCAAGCTGCCATATCTCTTATTCAATACTAATAAAGACACCAGCGTTATTTTTGTGCCCCCCCCCCCCCTCGATTTTGCTTTCGAGTGGCATTGCTCACACAAATACTGGAGGAAACCTTAATTAAAGAACCTAAACCACGGTATTGAAATAGCGGCTTTATACAAAATTTCTTGTATTTCTGCTTCTCTGCATTTCGCTAAAATGAAATCCATTTTATGCCTCAGCGACTTCGTAATGAAGAATGCTAAACTGCGTTTTTTTAATGAATCAGTAATAGGAATCCTGCATGTTAGGAACGGTTTCGAGAACAAAAAGAAATGTCTTTCGAACGGAAATTCTTCCCACTGCGTGCATTCCATCATATCACATGGGCCCTACTCAAAGAAAACAAAGCTGTATAATATCACTCTCGTGGTGAATTACGGGCACACTGGCGTGAGAAAAGAAACACAACAAACAATGACGCGACGATAAACAGCCACTCCCCTTCTCGGTGGCGCTTTGCAGCATGTCGTGTTATCAGGCATCGCGAATTAACTCTGCGCTTGACAGCGGAAACTGCGGCCTCGGCCAGTAAAGCAGTCTTAGCTTGAGAGATTTTTTTACCTCCCCTGCACTCCAGCGCAATACAAGGTACAAAGCCACACGTAGTAGAAGAAGGGACGCTATCCGCCGAATCGGAAAATGGAGCAGCCAAGCGATGTTGTGGCGAACGGCGGATCAGACGTTTAGGAGATATATTGCGGCCATGCGGGCGACACAAGGCTAAACGTAGTCTTGTGCGGGAGGCTTTGGATGAGATAGGGTGTCGCAGAGCTATGCCTGTTTGGGCCAGATGGCTTCTCAAGCGACCAATAAAATCTGGTTCTTGCCTGCACTTCAACGGCCTCGAAATTACATTCCTATTTTCGGACTTGTAGTAATCTTGTTTATTTTACCCTCAAGGCATACGAAGCTTGCAGTGGATATAAAGTGAAGCTTTCTTTATCTGACTAGTGGCGGATTGCGCGTCGCAAACGCACTGCAGGAACGCCAGCTTTCTCTGGCGGTGATGATCATCCTAGATGAAGTGGAAGGGAAAGACGTTTCCTGTGGTCGGAAGCAAACCCAGGTTCTTCATGATATGAAGCCGACGTCTATCCAATTACGCCTTCCCTACACTTTTTTTCTTTATCGTGCGCCATTTTGACATGACTGAGGCAGTTTATATTTGGAGAGGGCTGCATGGAAGTGCAAAATTAGGCAAAAAGTATGCACCCCTTCATTAAAACAGGACAAGACTTGAACGCGAAGCTTTCTTCGTGCGAAATCAAGTGGCGAAGCGTCAACGTCAAAGTCGCCGCGATTGAAAGTAAAAACTGCGCGCGAGTCAAAGTAAAAGCTCAACGACTCGAAGTCCAAAGCGTTTGTGACTCGAAGTGCGAACTCAAGAAATCCCTCATGACAAAGCTTCGCGCTCAGCAATCGTGTCGTCCGTAGTCGTAGGGGTGCATGACCTTTTCTTCTCCAACTGTCCACAATATATCAGACTCAGTGCTCACAGGAATCATTAAATAGCTTCTTGCAAACAAAAATAAATATCTTGTATAATCTAACATGCTTCGAAAGGTTTTTAAATGCGGGTAACTTATGCAAACTTCGGACACAGCCATCTTCCGCAAGGTAAAGCGCTTGAAGTCAAAAGAAAATGCTTCATAGATAGTCAAGTTAAAATTATCCCTGGCTCTTGTTCCGCATTACAGTTTAACTCGAGCGCCCTTGTCATAAATATCCTCACCAGACATACAAGTTGAAATCACTGACCTAGAAACACCGCTGACTATCCGTGAATGTCGATACGATGCGGCTTTCAACGAAAGCTTCCGATGCAAGGCGGCACGCGTATACGTAATGCGAAGTCCCCCTTTCGATTCAGAGTTATTATGCTCCGGCTGCAGGCGTCATTTTTATGTGTTGCACCAACGTCTCCGTTGATCATGCCGCGAGGCTATTTCTAATAGCAGAAGGTATTGCATCTGCTTTTCCAAAATGTGATACATCATCGTACGCCTTGTTGCGACGGGGTTCCAACGGGTCCCATTGCAAATGCTCCTTACCGTATGGGTTTGAGATCGGGCGTGCACAGCAAGTTTTACAGACGATAGCTTTTTAGGGCTAATTAAACCCACCCGGCATTAAGGGTAACAGAGTGGATCCCTCGAGAAGGCAACCGTTGCAGGGGGCGGCAGAAAGGTAGATGGGCAGATGAGATCAAGAAGTTTGCGGGAATAAATTGGTCACAGTTGACACAGGACCGAGATAATTGGAGAATAATGGAGAGGCCTTTGCCCTGCAGTGGGCGTAGATAGGCTGGTGTGATGATTAGTGATACCCGTCGTGGTCCGTCCGTCCGTTCGTCCGTCCGTCTGTCTGTCTGTCTGTCTGTCGGTCTGTCTGTCTGTCGGTCCCGCCGTCCGTCCGCCCGCCCGTCCGTCCATCCGTCCGTCCGTCCGTATGTATATTCAGCCGCCCGGCCAAAAGCAAAAAGATTTCCGAAGTCGATTGATTGTAGGGTTTAACGCGCCGACGCAAAGTAGGCGATGAGGCGCGCCGTAGTGGAGGGCTCCGGATAAATTTTGACCACCAGGGGATCTTCAACATGCGCCTAAATATCGTACACACGGCCGTTTTGGCTTTTCGCCTCCACGCGAAAAGCGCCCGCCGCAGCCGGGAATCTACCCCGCGATCTCGTGCTCAAGCAGGCACAACGCCTTAGCCACTGAGCCACCACGGCGGGTAGATTTCCGAAGTCACTACATCTGGTGTCATACTTAGTACTTGTCAACATTGCTGAGCAAAAAGAGAACACAAGGCGAATACGAGGCAAAATATCAATGCACAACTGGAACTCGAAGTCTCCTTTTCAGTGAAAGTAGATGTGCGAATTATATGCTACTAGCGATGAAAAAATACGCATTCAAAAGAATATTGTGACCCATGAAATCCAAGAAGAGCTCGCGTCCGAGCATAGACCTCCTGGCGGCATTTCAAGCCCAACAGGAACGAAAGGTTGTCGGTTATGGCGCGTAGAAGTGGAATGCGGGGTGACCGAATAGACTTGTGCAAACGTCTACCCTGTATATCTTGGGAGGAGCGAGGGGAGGGGAATAGCATGATAGGCGGGGGTTAAGAGACGAGAGGCATTTACGTGGCTGGGGCGGCAATAGACTCTTAATCGTTCTTCGACGACATTTGCAGAGGAGTGAGCAGGCACGCGCCCAATTAATTCAGGTTTCCCAATTAATTTAGTGTTCTTGAAAGGAACACATCAATTAAGCAGGTGAGTTTGAACAGTTTCCGCGTACTCCTTATGAACGATTAGTTTACAATGGAGGTGTAAATATGTAAGAAAATACTGTCCGCTGTCGCTTGATTTCATCCCTCCATAGAATAATTGTATTACGCTCCTGGTTTTGTAGCGTGGCTGCCACTCCGTGATCCTGATGTTCCCACGGTGATCGGTTCTTTTCATCACATTCGCTGTGCAAGTGTCCCTCTTTCTTTTAATTTCAGCTATGCTACATTTTAGTCGCGTTTTTTTCTCTGATATGGGATGCTGGTTTCCAATCCTTAAAGCAAATACCAAGAATCGTGAAAGTAGCTCTCAGCGCGCAAGCCATTTTAACCATACTTGAATATTAATACTTGAAAGTTATTCCCGCATTTTTATCTCACAACGCAATGTAAGAGGGATTTGTAAATTCGAACAAAAACACAACTAACAAACTGTAACAAAGGTTGAAACCATGCATGCACTCACTCTGCTGTAGCACAGCGAGTATTTCCTTGAAAACGGTCTGTACGAATCAATGCAACAGGCAGACCAACTTTCCCCGACTGTTGATAGTCTATCAGCCTCAATGTCTTTAATGTGAACTGTCCATATTTAGGGGCACTGGTTGAAAACATTTGGTGTAAAAATGGGGACATCTCCACTAACGTGCAACCTCGGGAGGGACGAAGCATGCAGTGAATAAATGTGTTTGCGCCTTGGCGTTTTCGCCCACGGAGATGAAACCGTTTGCTGTAAAAGTCTCGTATCTTTGATGCACGAAGCGTTCTTGCGCGAGGCGTTTGAAAACGAGTTTTCCCGTGTGGTTTTTTAGTGCGCGTTTTTGGCTACGGAGATGAAACGTTCCAGCGCGAGTTGTTGGAAAACGAGTGTCCCTGTCTTTAGTACGTGACTACATGAAACGACGAAGACGACAGGAGACTCCGACAGCCGGAGCCCCTAAGGGGTTTCACCCGTGATAGGACCCTGAGACTGGAACAGTGCGGCTTGTGTAACCTGAAACCATCTCCTTTTCCCCTTCATTTCTTTCCCCTGGGGCCATGTGGTAATTAAAATGTTTCACTAACTCCTCTATCAAAAACCATGCCTACTCTATTGTTACGAGCCTTGAAAACGCAGCGCCATCTCTGGCCTAATTAAAATTGCGTAAAAAGGTTGGCCGAGCGACCATTTCATGTATGCTGCCTTCCAGTTTCTTCATCCTTCACTGCCTTTTTACACATCGATGCGGCACACTGGTCGTCTCACTAACTCCTTCCAAGAAAGGAAGACATGACAGGACGCAGAGCTGGCTAATACGGCGATGCAATCTCGAGATGTTGAAGGCTGCACACGTTCATTAAGAGCGCTTTTTCGGGGAAGCGTAAGACGAAGCGGTAAACGCACTTTCGTACGGCTTACTCCAAAGTCAGCGTCAGTCCTTCTGTTTGCGCGCGCTCCGATTACAAATATCTGCTGAGCCCGTCACGCTGCGGGCGTCGCGTCTTCTAACGAGGACACCGGAGACGACGACTCCGCTTGTTGGTGGAAATTGCCAAGACTTCTCCGATAACGTTTTGGACTCGGACCCTTTTCAGGAGTTCTAGGCGACGCGCAGGGGAGACAAGTCCCATCACGCGCTGAAGTGCACCGGCCAGAAGAGAAACAACTTTGAAGGGGAAAAAATTGCCTTGTACCTGCTTGGTTGGCTACAGATGGCGATGAAGGACGATAGTCTTCTGTTGCTCCTGCACGTAACTCGTTCTCCGCTCTCCCCCTCTATCCCCTCCCACTCTTACCCTCAACTTTTCTCCTCCCGTAATGAATGCAATGGAGTTTGATCATTCTAAATTTCCAGCGTTTGCACTTCCGCGCTATAGTTGATGCCAATCATAAGTGTTCGACTAATTAAAAGGAGGCTAATATTCTCAGTTATGTACTGACGGTACCACTTAAGTATGTCTGAGGTTTTCTTCTGCGCCAAATAATGGGGACACGCAGGAGCCATGTCAGCAGCTTTAATCATTTGGAGTGGTTTTGCCCGGAAGTACTCAATGTTGGAAAATTCGTTCCCACGTTCTTTAATCGCTGGGAGATTCAATCAAATGATTCAAAGACATAGTGGCAGGCACACGAGCCAGAAATTAGCATTTAGGAACGTTAGAAATACTGTCACCCTTAAAACGCTTTTTTATCTTCCACCTTTTTTTCTCTTATAGCTCCAGCAGTCCATCACAATCGTCTAGGCGCGGGTGTTTCACTCCAGACAGTGGCTGGTGTAGTTTGCTATTGATAGATTCCCAGATTTGGGGGTTTACGCCCACCAAGAAGACCGTTCTAACCCATCACTTAGCGAAGGTGCACTTTGTCGGCTTAGACACTCAAATATTCGTCCGCCGCACGGGCACATGAAACAGAAACGAGCGGTAGTTTCTGTGGGCATGATTGACATAGTAGGCTTTACAAGCTATTGCAGTTAATGAAGCGACACGAGTATTGCCGACAGTGCGCATTAAATTCATGAGAACATACACGCGTGTTCAGTAACTGAACTACAGTGCCTATAGCAATAAACAAACATTGAAGTACACGTTGTACTACACAGCATGGCGGCACGGCATTATAATCATAGTGTGCTTATCCGCAATGGTGTTTCTCCGAAACGACTCCGCCTTCTCGGAGAGTGTCCCAACGCCATTCCTATCCATTGATTTCAGCTCGGCAAACCGATAAAGACAAAAAGCCAGGAGAGTTATTCTTGACAAACACAGTCTGTAAAGTCCACTACTTTTGTGTCACAACCCCGACCTAAATTGGGGAAAGCTAGTGGTTGCTTTCTGCACGCGTACAACTTACCGTTCTGGTAAACGCGGTAACGGCCGTGACATGGCACAACCCGACGGCACCACCAACCCGCTGTTCAAGGAGAGCTGTTGGCAAGCCATTTTGTTGTTTAATAGTAGTGTCGCAGCAGAGACATAATAGAGGCTAAAATGCACACATGAAGAATGATCATATCATTTTAGTGTGTACGTAACGTAACGGCGCTTCGTAATACGCTTCGTAATAAATTTACGTGGAAAACTGGGCGTGTTGGTACATAACCTAGGCAAACCAGCAAAAAAACACAGACAGAAAATAGTAGGGACAGAGAATTTCAAAGACAAAGAGAATTGCAAGACAATTGCAAGGACTGTTCGCCAGAATTACAATACACTTCCATCATTAGAAAGTGCGAATTCCGGCTCTTACGTGAATTTGTAGAATCGGAACGAATTTGAACACTTGGCGAGGCATGCATCAGCATAGCCTCTATCACCTTGCCTGAGAAAGAACTAAATTTTCTACGCATGAGCAGATAAATGTTAGCTTGGACGACTCTATGTATTGCGAAATTAAACCAGTTGATAGTTTAGCGCAGTCTTTGCCGTGTTTTTTGTCTGTCTTTGTCTTTCTTATGTTGTTTTGCCTAGATGGTGGAATAAATGTTGGCATGCTAATCGAAACGAGCAATAATAAACTCATTGCTTGAGGAGCGGCGCTGCAAGATACTGGCTTTACTGCTAAAAGCGCTGAGTGAAGTACACCCCTTCGGAGATTGGTGAAGCCGATATGTGTTACGTTATCTATATAACTGTGTAAGAGAATAACTTATTCAATAAACAAAGGGAAGGCAACAGCAAAGATGACTAATGAATGGAAACCGATTTGGTTTATTATCTATCGATAGTTCTCTTGTAAAATCTGGTTTGTGAATGGAAAATGCGTGAAAATAAGGAGGAAAACTTGAAAAAGAAAAGTCAATTTCATCATCCGCCGATCTTTTTCACCATTTGTCTTTTTTCTATCTGGAGGAGGAATAAACATTTCTATCACAACATAGGTAAACAGAACAAGACGAAGAAGAAGAGAGAATTTAGTTGGCCTGAGTCGTTACAGAACAGCCTTTACTTGTCCTGTGTCTTTCCGTAACAGAATAAAACTTAGTTCGAAAACTTACTACCTTAGTACGGACTTAGCACTCTTTATTCTCTTTTGATGCGCTTCAGTCCACAAAAGTCATCAAGATGGCACCTGTAGATCCGGTGTAGATGTCGAGGCCAAAGAGCGTCTTTTTCTATCAGTGGTAAAGTTAATGCACGGTAAGCAGACGTACGTGAGTGCTGCAACCACTGGCTTCCAAAGATTACGGAAATCATGATTGACGTAGCTGGCAGCCATCGAATTCCACATATAAACTATCCTACTCCAGCGCACGAACCTGTTCGACCTCTCACAATTTACGTGCAGCACTGCCAATACTAAAGGACATGCTAAAAACATACTAAAGCCAATATTTAGGCAGACGTACGTGGGGAGCTCGCCTGTAGTGGTCCAAAAAATGTGTCACAAATCATTCGCTAGTATATGTCCTTATTTAAATTCAAACATGCAAGCCGTGGTATCAACAAGCACAGGCGGTTTTTCTTGAAATTTTACCATTGGCAATTATGCTGCTTGATCTGTTTCCCAAAGCGTTTTACCTCTTCTCTATCGCTGCCGATGTGTCTGTGACTTTGGCCATGCTGCACACAATTAGTGGCAAGAAGAAAGTGCGCTCGTCGGGGTGCGCTTGCTGAAGAAAAATGGAGAGACGAGCTATTTGGTGAACATCTATGAGTGAAACTTAGGCGCAAACAGACACAGGGACGAGAAAGGGAAACTACACCAGCGAGTACTATCAACTGGAAGATTTATTAAAATCCAAAACACATTTATACCACACCAAGACCTACCAATCAAGCATGTGTGACCGTCGCACATGCGTACGGTGGTACATGACGACAACCACCCCATTTCCTTCTCTCTTTTTTTTCCCTCATCTTCTACCCCCTCTCCTTAAGAAGTTGCACTTTTTTATCTAGAACACTCAGCGACGGGTAACTTATACCGAGTGTAGTCATAAGGATTTAGAAAACTGAGGGCTGGAAGAGGTGGATGTGGTACTTTGGTGGGGCCCCTTTTTAGCGGCTGATCATGCTTGGAAGATTGTTCGCTATTTTTCATATTGCAGAGAAAAAAGCAGAAAACCGGAGTACTTTCTTCATTGACTTTACACTGATGTCCAATGTGGTCCCGGAGCTAACTTCCTCCTTAGACACAGATGGAACATATTGGCCGAAGCTTGACGAGGGCGGCGACTGCCTAAGTTCGAGCCTTGTACCCATCACCTGAAAACTAATTGCCACGGTTGGTTACAGTATGAGTATGATGCCTCGGGGTCCGCGGTGCTGCCAATACCATAACCTTGAATAAAAAGGTGCCCCTTTCGGAGGGTATGAAAAGGATCTGCTGTATAAAACTTTCCGCAAAGCACCAGCACCGTGGAGCAATTTTTTGCACGCTCCACATACTATTGCCTCCAAAAAACATGTTTACCCTATCCGAAACCATTACAACAAATTAAATCGGGCACTCTCACTACGGCGCAAAACTTCAAATTTCATGAGCACGTTCGTGTTACAAGCTACACTGTTTAGGAAAAATTAGGGGGTCGAAATGTTGGTGGCGACACCAAATATCAAGGGGATAAACTTCATATCAGCCGGGCGTCCCGTACACGTGCACTGTTCCAAAGCACTCACATTTCAGAAATATCTAAATTTAATTCTGAAAGAATGCCTCCAGGCATCACTTTCGACACCGAAATGTTGGTTCAGAAACCGGAAGCATTTCAACATTATGCGAATATTGTAGATATAACCTAGATGCCTTTTTATACCTGTATTAAATGAAGTAAACTATAATATCAAGGAATACAAACTTGAGCACTGTGTATCCTCCGTGACCATAAAAAGAAAGAAAAATAACAGTTTCAGACTTATTTCGAAGAATTTCTGCAGGCTTCCTCTCCTCACTCATCTTGGAAAGCGATAACACCACCACCGGGTAAAGTAGTTTTCTCCGCCGTGAGCATGTCTCGCGTGTTGCTTCCTTGCATTTTTTGTGTTCAAGAAAAACTCGTCTTACGAAAAATTTCTAAGATGTTTAAAATGCCTACACAGACAAACATGACAACGCTGGTCCACCCCCCTGACAAAAGGGGCAAACGATATGCCGCAAGCTTTTGATAACAACACAAAAGAGTCTAGAGGTCTAAAGCAGCCGTAATAATTTTTCCGCAAAGAAAGGTTTCAAGTTGTACGTTCTTGTTTATTTGCGCCATGATGCGAAACGCTCCCAGCGTTTTCTGTGAAACATAGGATAAAAATGCTTTTATCTTCGAATGATGGAAAAGTACCCGAAGGCTTAAAAAGAGCGTGACCCTTTCACTCAGATGAATGTTGCAAAACCTCAGTGCGGCGCTGGCATAGTCTGTCTTGCGGTGGCTGGCAGTTGCAATTTGTTCCTTCCTTTTGTGGCTCCTTTGCTTTTCCCATTCAGCTTTCTTGAAAGAGAACGGAAAGGGCCACCAGATTTGGACCTAGTACAGGTGAACCCTTTTTAGACGCGTAGGGTGTTGTGGCAACCTCTTTTTCATCGAAAAGGAGACTCTGGTGCTGGAACAGACTACAACCACAAAGAGCAGCTGATCTGACGAAATCTGCGCGTACGATTTCAATGCTCGTAGTTGTCGTGTAAATATATCTTGCCGTTATTGTTATTCCGTACGTCTCTGGGATCGTTATTGGTGCCAGAATTCTTGATCCCAACAAGTACACAGAAAAACGTTTTTAGTTGGTAGTATTCGAGACCAAATAAACACTTGTCTTTAAATTTCCCTCAAAGTTTTCAAGAATGAACAAAAACCCGATATCGTGTTGTGCATGCGTAAACATTTTAGCCGCCTATTTGTTTTTGTTACTGTCAATGTCGCCGTTATTTTTACCTTCTGTCGACAGCGATAACACTGCCACAGTAAATATATATATATGGAACCTCAACTCAGTAAAGAATAACAAAATCGGAAAAGGAAAAAGTATACATTCGGGAATTGATACAACGAATGGTGTTGCACACATGTCGTTTCTCTTTATTCTAGGTGAAATTGTGCCCGCTTTTGCAATACGATTTTTAATGATAATGAATATGGTTCCTTACTTTTGTCAAGGCTGAAACATATCTGATAATTTTGCTACGTGTATTTATGATAACAGTGGGAGCAAGATGAAGTGAAGTTGAAGTTGAAGTGTAAGTTTACTTCTCATGTTTTAAAAGTGCGTACAAATATTACAAAAGGAGGTCCCGTAGTGAAAAAAATCTGTCGAGGGACCGCCTGTGAGAGGGCGCGTAAAATGACAGCGTTAGAAAAGGCAGCGAGTAAACTATACATCAAACAGAGAATGAGCCAGGGAACAGGCAGATCGTAGCACGGCTCAGTAAACATCTGCATCAATACAGTAAGGCTATTTTTCTGTGCGTTTTTATGATAACAGAAAAGTAGATTAAGAAGTCAACAGAAGCATATTTCATCTGAGAATGTTTGCAAATCCAGACAGAAGCCGTTGCGCTGTTGATATCATCTATATTCAAATGCAATGCATAACGCCTGAGAAGATGCTCTCGAGAACATTTAAACTTGTGCAACAAGATTTGTCTTCACTCGCTGGATTTATAGCATGCGCATTCGTTAACGTAAACCCGCGTTAAAGCATTGAAGTGGTTCCCCTTGAAACGAGAAGAAGAGAAACTGTCCGAAATATGAACAAAAAGTAGCCAGGCGGAACTCACCGGGTCGTGATCGGCGTGTATGGGAGATTGGGTGGAGATTCACGATCCAATGACCGCCACTTGGCAAACAGGGACACTAGGCGTACAAAGAAGCCAAAGTACCTGAAGGGGAACACAAGGGAAATAAGCACCACACAAACACAGAAAACACGTTTCTCTGGAAACATCCTGCATCTGTAAAAACAGAAATAGTGTGCAGTCGCTCAGTTTGAAATGTTGAGTTAAACCGCGGTTCTTGCAGTTCGGTCTGTGACTGTAATACTTATAATGCGTGCGCTTGTACAGATGGCAGGTCTCCAAAGTTTTCTTGCTAGGTTATCTGCACTGTTCTGCTGATCCGCACGAGGGATTATTACCACCCTTTGCACCTGCTGGCTGCGCCTGTGCTTTGGTTTTATTTTCCTATTAACAAAATTGTCAAGCAAAAAAGCATGTTTTTTAAAATAAATACATAGTTAGTTGGCAGCTTTATATGTCGTTTCGTGCTTTCTCTGCCGTCCCTGTTTAGCACTGCATAATTTTAAAAAAGAGAACTGCCGGCAGAAAGGAAGTTGTGCCGATAGCCGTATTAGGTATTAGTTATAAAGTAACCACGAAGACGACCTAAAGCCAGTTTTTCTCTGGGAAGTGTAGTCAGTCGCGGGAGTTGTTGCGCTTCTATTCCTGATACCCTAAATTATGCAAATTTTTCGTCCAGCTCTCCTCTCTTCGGCGCTGTGTTTACAATGACACCTGCTTTATTTGAAAGAAGTGACCCGTGGTAACTTCCTGCACTCTTTTTATGTGCAAAGGTATGTTGTTTTTACCACAAAAGAGGACAAAGGTTCTAAAAACACACCAATTTACGGCCACACAAGGTTAGCACTGGCGCCATCTTTGACACATCAAAAATAACTTAACCGCCTTGCACACTCAATGCTTGGTTTCGAGCGGTGCGATGGAACGTTCGTACCCGCACAACAACAATCATACAATTATACTTACTGCGGACGGCACTTTTTGTCTCTGTAATGTCACAGAGGCAGCGCGAGGAAAAAGGTTGGTGTCTCGCTATATTTCCATCCGTTTTCAATATTATTGACATTATTTCAAGTGTGCTATAAAATTTCTATGGTGGTTATTCTCACATTGCGAACTATCGAATGCTGCAAGGTTGTATTGTACATCGCAGCTGTTTGCCGGTAACTCTTGCGAGCATGCTATCGGTTACGTTCCCAGTTGGGTTAACCTGGGTGAGCTCTCTCAAAATAGTTGACAAGAATGGCGGCTTCAGATGTAGGATTGAGAGAAGGGGGCGGCAGCATTGCAGCAGAGACTGGGCAATGAAGAGAATGGCGGCGACGTTGCAAGAAAGACCAGGCGTGTGAGAGGGGAGAAGAGCGTGGCTCTGAAGCAGCAGAACTTAGAGAAGCTTCGAGGCCATCACACGGCCCCAGACACAACCGGCCGCCAATCATGCACTCGGGGCAAAGCAGCGTTGTAAGTCAAAGACAGCTACGGCAGCATTCCACCTTCAGAGAGTATATTGGACCAAAACGTTTTGACTATGATGATGATGATGGTTGGATGTTTATGGCGCAAGGCCAACTGGGGCAAAGAGCGCCAAAACAATAGTCCTATATGAGGGGTGAAACCTTAAACACTAAGTAAAGTCAGTAAAAACAAAAGTGAAATCACAAACGACAATGAGCATGGCTGGTGTATAGGGCCAGATTTCATGATGCGTGATAGGAAATGAGGTTTAAAAACTTGACCTCTGACAAATACTCAAACACACGTTTCACAGAAACAATGGCATCGTCACCTAGAAAAAACAATGGATGTAGGGGAATATGTTGTCTGTAGAGTTCTCTGAAGTGTTTGTGTCGTGTTGTGTGAAGTGCCTTGCATGTGATTAGTATGTGCACTACGGATAGGGCCTCTCCGCACCTGCTGCACTGGGGTCTAGAAGATCCCGTCAGCAGATACGAGTGCGTCGCATGGGTGTGCCCTATCCGCAGCCTACCCAAGGCGACTTCCGTGTGTCTGTTGCGTGAGTCAGCTGTGTACCGTCCCAAGTGTGGCTTTATTACATGTAGTTTGTTGTCTGTCTGTTCGTCCAGTGTGTTTGCCATGTTCTGCGCAGGTGTTGTCTTATGTGTGGCTTGAGGTCTGTGTAGGGTACGGTTGTTATGTCTACAGTGTTCCTGAGTGCAGCAGCAGCAGCCCTCTCGTCTGCCAACTCATTCCCAGCGATCCCAGCGTGTCCTGGAACCCAGCAGAGGAGCAGCTGATGCTTCTTTGCATACACAGACATGATAGTGTTAAATACAAGATTAACTATGTGGTTTTTGGGGGGTGTATGCGATGACAGTGCGCGAACAACACTCAAGGAATCTGTGTAGATGATAGACTTCGGAATTTGATTTTCAAGTATGTGACGTACAATCAGCAAAATCCCATACGCTTCTGCTGAAAAAATTGTCGTGTGGACGCTCATGGTTCTGGCTGCACTGAAATTCGGACCATGAGCAGCGCAGGAGACCATAGTGGAGGTTTTAGACGCGTCACTGTAAAATTCTGCAAGTGGGTATTTAAACTGCAGAGACAGAAAGTGCTGCAGTATTGCAGCTCGCGGTACCCGATTTTTGTCAAGTTTCATAAAAGAAAGGTCGGAGGACACAGGACGAACTTTCCAAGGAGGTAAAATGTCTGAAAAGGATGATCTGTACACATCTAAAAACGAAGCGCTCAGATCCGAGGCTCGCTCTCTCACTCTAAGTGAAAAGGGCAGAGGAACGGATGGGCGATTTACAAAGAGCACAGATGTGGATGTGTCGTTAAAGACAGGATAAAAAGGATGGTTATTCAGCGATGAAATTTTAAAAGCATAAAGTAAGTCCATGTATGTCCGTTGGTTCTCAAGGCTCCACTTATTACACTCGGCATACAGACTCTCGACAGGGCTAGTGCGAAAAGCACCCGACGCAAGCCGTAGCCCCAAGTGTAGCACTGGGTCAAGCATTCGCAACGCTGTTTTACTCGCCGACCCATATACCACACTGCCATAGTCTAAACGAGACCCAACCAAAGCAGTATAGAGCCGTAGTAGGAGTTCTTTGTCGGAACCATACGATTGATGGGAGAGAACCTTAAGTATATTCATTGTTTTCAGACATTTATGTTTAAGTTTCTTGATGTGTGGAATGAATGTGAGTTTCTGGTCAAACACAACACCTAAGAACTTGTGCTCCTTGTTCACAGGAAGCGACACGCCATTCAGAGTAATGTCTGGGTCCGGATGGACCCCGCGCTTCCTGGAGAACACAACGCAGGAGCTTTTTGCAGGATTCAATTTAAACCCATTCTTGTCTGCCCAGCCGGCAAGCTTCTTGACACCAAGCTGGACTTGACGTTCGCATATTGACATATTACATGATTTAAAGATATTTGCACGTCGTCTACATACATAGAATAAGAGATTGTTGGTGGCAGTGCCTTTCCAAGAGAGTTCATCTTTACGATAAAGAGAGTGCAACTCAACACGCCACCTTGCGGCACGCCATTTTCTTGGACGTGAACCTTTGAAAGTGCACAACCAACTCTTACTCTGAACGCTCTCTCCGACAAATAACTAACAAGGGTGTTCAACATATTACCCGAAACACCGAATGACCTGAGGTCACTAAGGATCCCATAACGCCAAGCGGTGTCGTAGGCCTTCTCGAGGTCGAAAAAGACAGTTAAGCAGTACTGCTTATGCACGAAGGCATCCTTGATGTATGAGTCAAGTGCAACCAGTTGATCGTTCGTCGATCGCCCCACCCTAAAGCCTGCCTGGCAGCTCGCGAGAAGACCATTGTACTCGAGGAAGTACACGAGCCTCCGATTGATCATCTTCTCGAAGAGCTTGCACAGGCAGCTCGTCAGGGCTATTGGACGGTAACTTGAGGGGACGACGGTCCTTTCCCTCCTTCAAGAAAGCCACTACAATGGCCTCCCTCCAGAGTGTGGAATGTGCCCGAAAGCCATATTTTATTATATAGATGTAGAAGTGCTTCAAGTGTGTCTGCGTGTAGGTGTTGTATCATTGTGTATGTAATGTTGTCTGGGCCTGGAGCTGAGGGTTTACACGTGCTCAGAGCAGCCCTCAGCTCATGTAGTGAAAACAGGGAGTTGTAAGAAGTCTGTGATTTGTTGTTGTCGTGTAGGGACTTCTTTTCACAAGAGGCTTTATACTTCAGGAAAGTGTTCGTGTAGTGTGCTGAACTGGACACGTGTTGGAAGTGTTGTGCGAGTGTGTCAGCCTGGTCTTCCAGTGTGTCCCCTGTTGTACTGACCAGGGGCAGGCTGTGTGTATGTTGTCCTTTGAGTTTGCGTATACGTGTCCAAACCTTGCGTGTGTCTGTGTAGGAGTTTATTGATGTTATGAAGGAACGCCAACTCTCTCGTTTTGCCTCACGACGCACACGTTTTCCTAACGCCTTGGCCCGTTTGAACAAAATGAGGTTACCCCGACGTGGGGTACCGACGAAGGACACCCACGCCTCGTTCTGGGCCTCTCGCGCCGCCTACAGTCCTCATTCCACTACGGCCTCCGCTGGTTGCGCGGGGCACCAGAGGCGTGGGGAATGGACTTTTCGGCGGCGTCGAGGATGTGCGCCATGAGGAGTTGTGCGGCTTCATCTACGTGTAAGTGTGCTATGGATGTGTGGTGTAGCTTCGATGTCTCTGTAAATGTGTTCCAGTTAGCTCGTGCTTCATTGAACCTATTATGGGAAGATGAACTGCTTGGGCCTTTACCTATATATCTAAGTGAGGTGGGGAAGTGGTCACTACCATATGGGTCAGTTCCCACACCCCACTCGAGAAGAGGAAAGAGAACTGCGGAGCCAATAGCCAAGTCAAGACATGAGTATGTGTTGTGTCCTATGTTATGATATGTAGGCTGTTTATTGTTGAAAACGCATGCTCCAGAAGATGTCAGGAATTTCTCTATCAGGCGACCTCGGGCATCCGTTCTGGTAGAGCCCCAAAGAGAGTTGTGAGCATTAAGGTCACCTGTAAGGATGTATGGTTCGGGCAGCTGGTCAACCATCGCCTCGAAGTCGGAGCTCGTAAGTGCAACATCAGGAGGAATGTATATGGAGCATACCGTTATCAACCTATTAAATATTATTGAGCGAACGGCTACAGCCTCAAGGACGGTGTTCAAGGTGACAGGGTGGCATGCTAAGGATTTTGCGGGCCGATTATGGCAACACCGCCAGAAGAGTGTGTGCAGCCATCCCTGTCTTTCCTGTATACCAGGTAACTATTCAAGAAATTTGTGTGTTTGGAATTCAGATGTGTTTCCTGGACACACATTATACTTGGCTGATTGGCATGCAGAATCTCATACACGTCGTCAAGATTATTCAGAAGGCCTCTGCAGTTCCATATGAACAATATTTTCTCTTCCCATTATTATGTGTTCAGAGCTACTGGAGTGTGACTATTTATGTAGGGTCTTTCGGGGCTTGCACTCTTGGGAGGGGTTTTCTGGCCTTCTCTACTGACCTGGGACGTCGCAGCCCGTTCCTTCCGCTGCGATGAAAGCCGGAAGGGCTCGACGTCCATGTCGTCATCTGAAGGCAAGGGGGTGCCCAGCGGACTGGGCCCCCTTGACGTAGGTACCCTTTCGGGTGTTCTTTGCCTGCGCTGCCAGTGCCGAAGGCGTGGGGAGCACCACAGATGGCACAGGCAGTGAGGCGGGGGAGGGGGTCACTGCGACTGCCTCCGTCTCCATCTCGTCCGGGCCCTCGCGTGTGCTTCGGGCCGGTGGAGAGGGGGAAACGGTGGGTGCAGCAGCATCCTCCGCGGACGTGGATGCCACCACAGCCGCTGCTGGCTCAGCGAGCGGTGCGGAGGCGGGATGGGCTGCCAGAGGCAACCCAGGGGGGGGGGCGGGGCGGGACCAAGTCCGACTCGCGGTACTGGGTCCCCGCCGAAACCAGACGCCGCTCCGCCCCCGGCGAGCTGCGTGGCGTACCTCCCCAGGGGAAAGAGGCGAACCTCTTTCGCGCCTCGGGGAAGGTGATGTTTTTCTGTTACCTTTATGTTAATGATTTTCTTCTCTAGTTGAAACTTTTCACAGGCGCGAGAGTATGCTGCATGTGGACCCTGGCCAATTCGGGCAGGTAAGGTTGGTTGCAGTGCAGTTGTCGGATAGATGATCATGCTGGCCACATTTGGCTACATGTTGTTCTGCCACGACAGGAGTTGGTACCATGCCCGAACCTCTGGCACTTGAAACAGCGCCGCGGTTCGGGATGTATGCCGGACAGAACAACGGATGAAACCTGCGTTGATATGCTCGGGCAGTGTGCAACGGTCGAAAGTCAGAATCAGATGTTTGGTGGCTATTTCTTTGTTATCTCTCCTAATGACGATGCGCCTTACTGCTGTCACGCCTTGATCTTTTATGCCTTCGAGCAGATCGGTCTCTGTCTCGGTTAGGAGGTCTGGCTCAGATATCACACCCTGGGAGCTGTTGAGGCTGCGGTGGGGTGTGACTCGGATATCCAGGTCTGTCATGCGGGTTTGGCTCATGAGAGTTGTGGCTTGCTTCGGTGAGTTAACCTCAACTAGGACTTCGCCAGTTCTTAGTTTTTTAGCATTGTATGTGTTGCCTACGATAGATTCAAGAAACTTGGATACAAGGAATACAGATTGTTAGGAAAGAGGCTTGGATGTTGTCCACCGATTCAACTATCAAAAACGTGGGTAGTTGTCAGGTTTCGGTGAGTTGATGGCAGGAAGAGGTGGAAAAGATTCTTCGGTGCGGACCCTTTCAGGTCCGATCATGTTTGGGGGGGTTTTACGATTTACATATGGCATGTAATAGAAGCAGGGGACGGGGGTACTTCTTCTCAAACCTTACCCTGATAGCCTGAGAGGTCCCGGAGCTCCTGCCTGGTAGACAGACAGGGAGGCCCATCCGCCGTAGCTTGACCTGGGCTCCGACAGCCACCGTTTGAGGCTTCTACCCTTCACCTTTAAACACATCACCACGGTAGGTTACAGTTATGTTGGGGCTCGGGGTCCGCGGTGTCGCCAACACCGTCACCATGAATACTCAAGGTGCCCCGTGCGGGGAAACGTTTTGACTATGTGTGTGTTTAGCATTCGTTCAAGTACCGAACGCTGCGAATCGCTGGGCGCACATGTAGGCGGCTGCAGCTGCTGTGGTGATCTGTCAGAGAACATTGTTATGGCTGTTGGATATGCAAAGTGAGCCAGGAAATTTCGAGGTGCGAAGAGTTAGTTTTTATACAGGATACTGGAGGCTGGTTTTGGGACGTGAAACTGGTGCATGCTTTGGTCAGTATGCAGATCCGCGAATGCGGATACATATTTATTTTTTTTTATATCACAGTACCTCACAGGCTCCGAAGAGCATTGCGTGAGAGTGGAAACAAAATAACAGAAAAATACACAGCGCAGTACATTTCAATTTCATTGAAGCAAAGAATAAAAAACAACAACAAAGAATCATAAATTTTGTAATGCAGGGTATTATAACATTATGGTATCAGGTGGGGCAGAAAAGTAAAACAGAAGCAACAGAAGCAACTACCAGGGGGTTTCTCAGTGCTGGCCCCAATGACAAGATGGAGGATGACCAGCTACGGAAGAATGACCATAATAATTCATTCTACTTTTCTGTGGGTCCTGATGATGCACGCAAGCGCAAGTTAAGCATGAAGACTATTCGATAACAATGCATATATCGAAATCATTTGTCGCACAATTGAGGCACACTAAAATATGCCAGCCAGTGTACGACCATAAAAATCCGGAATTCTTGTTAGCATACTGCGGGTGGCTTTCGTTTTTTTTTTGTCTATACAGCAGACAGCGGAGACAAATTTATTGGTGCATTTCAACCGTGGATTGAATAAGTCACTGTAACAAAAGCAAACTCAAGAGGTTGGGTAGGTTGTAGCAGAAAAAGTTTAAAGTGCCGCATTATTCCTCGGTTACAGCTATGAGAAGATCAAACGACACTAACGCATACAAATACCTACCCATATTAGTGTCCACTAAGAACAGGCTGTCATCGTCGAGAGTGCCGATCCACTGCCACTTTTCAACGTGCAACATCGCGAACGAATCACCTGTCCGGATTTCTGGCAGTCATTACTTACACAGAGTGAAGCAAAATGAACAAATATTCTACACCAAGAATAAAAGTTGGAAAGAACATAGGTGCTTCGCTTCGAGTGGACTGCTTCTGTTCGTAGCGGCGTATCCTGTCCAGTGGACGATATTGGATGCCCAGGATAAGAAAAAGACACTCTTACTTATTATAGCTTGTGGGGCAATATGTCATCGACCGACTTCTTCGCCCTCCCTGCCCTCGATCGCCTGTGAGTTGACAGTGGCGGAAGAGAAACAGGCGATGAAAGCCGCTAAGCCTAACGTCTCTTATTGTTTTGCCTGCCTTTTATCCACGTCGTCATTTTTATAATTCTTTGAGCTCGCTGAAAGGCAGGAGTGGCTGGGACAATTTTGCTCCCTGCGACGGGTCTTCTTCTGGAAACACGGTCTTGTGAGTTTGTACAAAAAAAAATGAGCCTATCGAAATGGGACCGAGTATTCAGGCTGCAGAATCTAGGGAGTCGACCCTTAAGCGAAGCTACGGCGGTAAGAAGGTCCAGATACCATGACAGTTTCCTCTTTTCCGAACAATTTTATTTTCTTTTACCGCAGGCGACACCTCCTTACATAATTGTTCATTCTTTCTCTCCCGCTGGTACTTTTTCTAACTGTAATTTCACTATATCTTAACATTTTTTCTTATTAAAGTTTCTCTCTCATTCGTCTCCGGTATAATCACCGAAGGAGATTTCACCATAGACATTCCCAAAGGTTTAAAGAAAGGCAGCGAAGAAGAACCTGTGGCCATACCAAATAAACACGCCAAATAAAAAAAGACTGTGAAATGAAGCAAATCAACCGGAATCTCCCAGACAGAACATTACCTACTTTGGGGCAGATGACAATATCAGAAAAAAAAATTGTATTACCTCTTTACTCGAAAACAAAAAATTCAAGTGTGAGCGACTGTTCTTACCATAACACTACAAAAGGGAAACAGTCACAAAAGCAGCTGTGATACGGAAACTAGGTTACGGGAGAGTCTGGTCAAGAATAACAGCTGCCATTTTGGTCTTCCTTGTTGGGAACTGCAACCTACTTACAAGTATGTTGGGGAACCTCTAGCGAGGCAATCTAGACTGGACAGTGTGGGAACACAACAAATGTCGCTGGCAGGAACACTTGTTTTTGCTTCCCCGAGGCACCACGTCCGATAACGAGCTGATCAAATTACGGAGACGCGTTGGTGCCGGTAAGCCTAAGAGAAAGCACGGACTTCTGGGAAAAAGCGGAGTCTTTCCCTTTGGAAGACGTGGCACGTTTCTGCACCCATTGTGGACACATTTTCAGCGTCTACGGGTTTGGAGTCGATGTGAGAGGTGCATTCTACCTTGTATATGAACACAACCGACTTGCAAGTTTTGGAAGGGAAACGATGGCGTGCGAGCGTGTTTTTATTTTGACGAAAGCAGTGCATTTAGCTTTACACAGTAGGGAACGTTAATACGGCGCTTCAAAATGCTGCGACCTGCGCCTTCACAAAGGACGACTCCGTAACAATTTGTAAGACTCTTTTACAGACCATGTAGTAAACGGAATCACGACCTAACCATTTTATTTACTGCATGCTGGTCTTATCGGGCTCCGCCTATTCATGCGGTGTTTGACTCATCGACAGCGTTTTCCCTTTTTGCGACATTGATTTCCGATTCCAATTATTTGCATGTTTCATCTCCCGTTTGCGGCATGTCTAAAAATCTTACCTCATACACGCTCTCATATTTCTCTAATCGCAAAGAGAACAGTTCACAGTGCTTAGAAAAAGCACAGGCGTATACATTGTCTTCTGCCGCTTTTTAAACTGTTATTATAATTCACGCATGCGTGCGTATTACATACGCACGCATTCACGTATCTTTTCCTACTTTCTGGAAAACTCCCAGGCCAATAGCACTTTCGTTTACGCCTTCTGAGCTTACTACTCCACTCAGCTCTACTTTACAGTTTATGCGTCTTTTGTCTTTTATGTGTAAGCCTACCATTTTGGTCTTTCCGCAAACCTTTTTCTTGTCTCCTTTCCTCTTAATCATGCAGGCTAAACTCCTCAGTAATATTCGTTATTACTTATTTCCTTCTAGTGCTTTCTGCCTTATATTTACTAATACACTCGAAGGAGTAATAACAAAAATATGCTGCTGAGTGCACGTCCGCAAATTCCATGATCGTTGAGAGTTACGCTTGGTTTTTTAAGTTGGCGATTAAAATTCTCCTTTCGATATTTCAACCGAGGGTTGCGAGAGTAGTAAGAGTCACCCAAAACTGGCTTGGTATATCGAATTGCTATAACATAGTGGTGACCATTCACCATATGTGCAACTGCGGTGTAAAAGGCCGATGGGAGGATTCCTGATAAAAAGTCGACTGTACGGTTAACCACTTCCACCAAAAAGAATGATACCTTTGAATTTCATGTCATTAAGAAATTATTGTAAAAATTTAAACCATTTCTACCCAATGCTAAATCTCCTGAAACAGTAAAACTGTGGTTCTGTTCCACCGGCTGGCACGTCAACGGGCGCACGCACGAGAACGGCACCGTCGCGGCCCTGCGTAATCTCCGGTTCACGCAAAGGCAACTAAACATCAGCGGAGTAAGGGTACTTCCCTCTCCTACTCTTAGCGGGAGTGGGAGTAACCCACTCGATTGAGTGATTGCTGGTAGTATCCCCATCGTAACGTTGTAACGACGTGTCATCTTAGCAAAAAAACTAGTATATCCACGTTTTATACTCTTTGGTTATTCTAGCGCTGCTCTTAGGACTGGCACAAACTACGTTTTTTATGTTGCAGGTAATAGCTGTCCTAGGCAATATTCCCCTCTATGCTTTCCATCCTCCAGCATTCCAATCTTGTTTTCATCACCTCGACAGCCTTGAAGCTAACTACCTCTGTGCTAACCTTAACTCGCAGGGCTCCTGGTAGCCAAATATTTCCCTCAAGTAGATTTGAACACTACAAAACTATGTGCCGCATAGTTTCTGTTTCTTTTTCCCGCTCACAACGCATACCCCATCATTTTGTGTACACTTCCCCACAAAGTTCTTACTTCTCAAGCAACTTCCTCTAGCCTGCTCCCCCCTGCCAGAGCCGTGCGCACTCCATTGATGGGCGGGAACCACTGGCGAGTTGGTTCCAAGACCTATCAATAGAGGCAGCCGGCGGGTCTGGGAACCGTTTGTTTTCCAAAGATCGCAAAAATTAAAATGCGTTGCGAAAAAGACGAAATCTGTGCCTTTATAACAGTGGAGCTGTTGTTTCGTCTTTTTCGCAACGCTTTTTATTTTTGCTATTTTTAGAAAACATGCATCCGTGAAGTGACCCATTAACTGTACGGACCTATCCCAGTCTCAATACGCTGTTACATCCTCGGGAAAGGTGTAGAATTGTGAAATTTATCGAAGCGTAGACGCAAAAAACACACGGAAACCATTACCGTCGTACACAAAGTCAGCATCAATGAATTGATAGAGCTCACATACGATGGCGTCCTTGCTGTCGGCTTTGGCAGTTGCTGCTAGAGAACATAATTATTAAAGCACCCACTTCATGGAGTTCCGGGTTGACTGTAAATTTTATGCCTGTACCGTTGGGAAAGAGAATGCCGTATGGTTGAAAAGATAAGTAGTGTTTGCTTTAAATAGCTCAGACGAAACCATACGAAGTATGAAAGGGAGGTCAGGACGTTGTGGTAGTATTGCTAGCTTTAGTAAAGTTATTGAAGCCTGTGAGAAAGTTCGGAAAAGAGCGTTTGAGTTTTTTTGTTATAGTGGATGACCTGAAACAAAAGGAACACGAAGAAAAAATAGCCATATTGGAGGACATATTTAGCTTCCATTGTAAGCTAGTAAACAGCTACCTCTCTTTCCGTTTGATAACTCGGCGCACCAAGGGAATTTTTAAGCTCGGTATCTCAATGGCCGAATTGAAACGTTCCAAAACATCTGTTCAACGCCTTCATATTCACGCTCCACGATAAAATTGGGGCGCTGTGTGAGAGTCAGGCATGACACACAAAAAAACACGCTTAGAGTATAAGCACAGCAGTAAAAACAGAAAAGCAACGTACTTTCACTGTTTTTCTGTGCTGAACTTGGAAATCTGTTTTATGTTCCGGCTCAGTATGAAACAAGCCTTTCTTGACCGATCCACCGTTCCCGCACCCCCGAGGATTGTGCATACAGGTAGGCGGCGGCGCAGAAAACTTGCAGCGAAAAGCGATTGATCCCGCCAGCCTGTGCGGTTTTGTCATCGACAACGTCAGAATAAATTGTTTGGAGCCGAGGAACAAGTATCTGTTTTTGCGTTTGTCATCTCGGGTCGAGTCGTGCATATTTATTAGCTGTCTTTAACGTCGGACACTATACCGAAGGTCCTCATTTGAAAAGAATACTTCAGGACGAATTGGCGAAAATATTGATGTATTATCAGAAGAATTGCTAGGGTGTTTAGTGTGACGAAAGAGAATGGCACGACGGCACGCGAGTCCCAGCCAACAGGATCAGCGCCCGCGACAGTCGTTTGAAATGGGGTGTGAATAAATGGTGGTTAACGTCTGCGGTGACAGTGGTGCACGCTCTCTGATGGAATCTGTCTGTTGCACGTTGCTTCTATGTCTGCCTTCACTGCAATCACCCCTCTGATGAACAGCAGCTATCCTGCCTACCTAGGGCCAAGACTAAACAAGTAGATTGTAGCACGGCTTTAGATGATGCGCGTGATCTCTCTCACTGCTACGGCTGCGTAGATCCTATCAAGGCCGTAGTAGGTCGATGATGTTGTAACGGGTGACCAATGGATGTCGTGATATGTTCCGTGGAAAGTGGGCACGAACACGCTCAACTGACCGCTGTGTGCGGAATGGTACATAGACCCGCATCAGAGAGCCGGGAAAGTATGTTACGATTACCCCATCCCCACCGCTGGATAAGACAAGTGGGTGATTAAAACGCTGCCGTCGACCAGGGCCGGAAACTCTTCAGGATCACCGTGTTCTACTATGTGAATGGAATATCTACGTCTGCGCTTGCTTGTCGTTCACGTTCCATTCTTGAGGGTGAAGTTTAAGTGTCGTCTCATTTCTATGGCTCCAGCTACCTTTCCTAACCCCCAAACCTCTTCCTTCGCATGTGTGCGCCAACCAGGCAAGTATGGTTAAACCGCTTCCCTGATTTTCCTTCTTTTCTGCCAAATTTTACGCTGAATAGTTTGTGTATAAACGTTCTGAAGAGCAGTCTGCGAACGGAATAGTAAGTGGCTAGGCTAATGGTCAGTTGTTTTTGCACCGTGTATTACGGGAAAAGAAGTCCTTTTGCTCGGTACCACAAATAAAACGAACCTTTTTTTGTGTTTAAGGGATTGTAAAATATCCTCGCCCGAGGTTTCTAGATAGGCCCGCTCAAGCAACGTCAAGATTAACAGAGGACTACCGGACAACGAAAATTTATTTTTTTAATACAGCGCGAGAAAATCAGCTGCCTTGTACTTTTCAAACGAGATTTCTTGAATGCATTTGCTGATATTTAATGAAAAGGCTGTGGGGTTGACGCCAAAAAAAAGGCGACATAATATGCAGAAAATATTTTGTTCTCCATTGGGACTACGCTGCCAGTTCATGAAAACAAATCAGTGGTTTGCCTGCTTAACATCAATTGACCCGCCGCTGTGGCTCAGTACCTATGCCGTTGTGCTGCTTACCCCAAGGACGCGGGTTCGATTCTGGTTGCGGTGGCTGCTTTTTTGATGCAGGTGAAAATCTAAAATTCCATGTGTAAGATTTCGGGAGCCGTAAAGACCCTCAGAGGGTCAAAATTAGTCACCAGGTTGAACACCTTTCTAAACACGAACAGGGCCCGCCCAAATTACTTCCACTACGACCAAATTACGGCCCCTAGCTGCCATTTCTGTGGAGCGGACGGTTCCGCATGGTTGGTGGATGACCCACCTTCTTTCCCCAAACCGAATACTTTCGACTCTCCCGAGCACTGCAGGCGCACCCTGTCCTACTAATGCCGGTTCCGACCAGCTTTCGGTTGGCGGAGCGGGCTGTAGTGACTGCGAAGGCATATGGTTCCTGGACAGATGACTTCACCTCCTCCGGACTCCATGCAATTTACCCAACAATAAAGATGTTCTCAGAGCCCAGGCGTAGCTGCCTGCGGAAACCCCTTCATTCGTTTCATGCGGCAATTAAAAATAACAAAACGGGCAGCGAATGTTTTGCGCTCTTTGTTTGGACATTCAAATGTCAAACAAACAATCCTGAGATGTGTTTGGTCCGTTTGCGTGATTTTTAAATTAGAGACATTTGAATAGTTGTGCCACTTCTCTGTTGCAGTAGGCCATCAATGAAACAGCATAGCATTGAGTACAAATGACGGCCCCGTTGAAATAACCGCGTCACTGCACAGTGTCGATGACCGCAACCTTACGTTCTATTGGCTCACATTTTGCACAAAACAGACGTATTCCTGGATGGCGAGTCACACGAGAAATTCGGCCCGATAGTGTCACTGAGAAGGATTTGCTTGTTTTGTGAGTGTAGGGCACGACGTTACGTCACCTAACAGTGGAGGTGCTGTAGTTGGAGTCTTTTCGTCCGTCTCCTGAAGGTAGTGCGTCACGCATGTGTATGGGCTGGTTTCCAGACGCGCCGGCGACCCCGCAGTAACCGGTTCCAAACCCACCGATAAAGGGCTCAGTGGTCTCGTAGAAGCGAATTGGTCTCACTCCCGCAACGGGAGGGACAGGGGAGGAGAACCTCCCACTGCTGACGTTTAGCTGCCAATTTACTTGCGCGAACCGTAGGTGTTGGGATGCGATGGTGGTGCCGTTGTTGAGTACGCACCCGTTGAGGTCAGCGCGACACAAGAGTACCAAGGTTTCACTCTTTCAGCAGATTTCACGCTGGGTGACATTGGGTTTCACTTTTTCACGTTTCGTTCTCCACGTGTGCTCGATCATTGTCTCTCGCTTTACCCTACTGTATGGCCAGTGTCTATAAAGCGGAAAACGAATGGAGTAATGTTAAAATACAATAAATCCGTTACGTTAAGCAAATTATGAAGACAGAAAGTGCGTGTTTGTTGCGATGGGATTGTTTATTTCGCGAAGGGAGCCCAAGCGGCACAGATGGTTGCTCCCCCTCGCCATGTTTAGTTCAATTACTTCGCTCCCCCCCCCCCCCCCCGAACAGCAGCATTTATTTCACTTATTTTTCACAAATGGTGTTCATATGGCGGTTAACATTCCGTAAGTTGATACAGTAGATTCGATACAACACCTTCCATCAATCAAGGCTGGCGCATTCAAGCTCACTACGGCCCGAATAAAAGAAAAAATCTGAAAAGGCGCAGACACACACACAATTATTGTGTTCACACCGATGTGGTTAAATCTGGAGCAAACGTGACAAATTCCAGACATTCAACTGTAGCTGCAGCGTCACCGGCGCCCACCCGCCTCCCCCTTCTCTCCGCTCAAATTCCTAGGCTTTACTGCGGTATGCGTGCTTTATTAACGACGGGTTTCTCTTGGATTACGTATACCGGAAAATTTAGGTCTGTCTGCCTGTTTGTCTGTCTGTGTCCTTCTATTCAGCCATGCGTCCACAAGTATAAAGAATTCTTGAAGAAGTTTATATAGGAAAAAATTTCGCAGCGAGTGAATGTAAAAAGCTACGTCATACTTGCCAGCATTACTGAGCACATGCAAAACATCAGGCCTATTTGAGGTAAAACATTACTACACAAATGGTATTCGCAGTGACATTTCAATTGAACATAAAATGTGTCTAATGTTTGCGGCAGCAAATAAACAACCCGCAGTGAAAACAATCTTTTCACCCACAAATGCAAAAAGAGGTCGCGCGAACCTGGACATTGTGGCAGTAAACTAATTCAGCCGCAACAAAAGGTTCTATTACATGGCGCGCGCAGCGGAACGCCGGAAAAATGAATTAACTTGAGCAAAAACTCGCCGCGTTTATCCTGGGAGGAGCGAAAAGGGAGGAGAACAGTGTGAGAGGTGGATGAGAAAGAGAAGAGAGGCATTTACGGCAAAGAGACGGCAGAAGACTATTGGCTTTCGACGACAACTGCAGCGGACTGAAGCGATACACGACAAATTTTTAAAGCGAAGTTTTCTTGGTCTCTCATCAAAAGACAGCACGAGGCATTGACTAAGGTGGCACCCCTCCCCCTTTCGCCCCCGTCAGATAGCCAATCTCCTTATTGAAGAAGGCCAAGGACGGTGCGGACACGCAACGATCCCCCCGCCGTGCTATTTCGGCCGACTGGATTATTCCCCTTGTCTTCTGGTTGGAGTGACGAGCGATTACGGCACAGCTGTCAGAGGGGCGTACAACCGCAAACGCGGCAATGAATGCCCAAGTGGCCCTTGACAACCTTGTGAACATTGTAGTCATGCTCACGCTTAGCGAAGTTAGCACTTCTGCCCGTCGCCTCCTTGTGTCCTCTGTCCTATTTTTTTGCGCTTCACGAAGTCATGGAATTACACACAGATGTAAAGCAGACTGGGTGAGATCCAGGCAAATGGACAGTGTATCGATGGAAATGCCAGTGATAACGGGTGGCTGTCTGACGACGCTATTCTTAAAACCAATTGGGATTCAGGGGGCCCCGGAAATTCTGGAGGCTTTTGGAATTAAAAATCACGGCCACTAGCGCCAGCACGTCCACATTCTAGTTGTTGTGGAGACGCCACAGCTTCTGCCGAATATGAGACAGCAAAATGCTGTCTGGGGCACCCGCAAGTGTACAACAAAGCCGAACCAATCCATGCGACTACTTAGTATCTTGCTCTTATCTAAAACAAACGTAAAGAAGAAAACGCTGGTGGATGGCTGTTTTAGGGCTTGCCTGTCTTTGCTGGCTGCTTATAAAGGGCGAACCAAGGGCATTTCGGTCGAGTGAGTAAAGGTAACCGATCCGAAATAGGAGCGTGCGTTCCTTACTGATACGACGGTCGGAAATGGATTTACGAGCGCGAAAAAAAAAGAATATGTTAACACCCTGCGAAGGCCTTAGAGCGGCTTAGAGAATTAGTATGTAGAATGTAATCACAATTATCGAAGACCAGGTACCAATGTGGTAAATTAGAATCTTTTATGCTTAAGGACACGCAATTTTTATTACAACAGAAAAGGTACTTTCTTTTGAAATTTGCTTTGAGAGACCTAATCTATGATACCTTTGCCTTCCTAGTCTGATCAAGGCGCACTGCAACGTGGGCGCTATGTATATTCGCTTCAAAGCAGATGCATTCCACCGGGACTCTAAGCCACACATGTTCCAAACAGCGGCCAGGGTTAAATATTTATTGTAGTGCTGTAACCTTAATTACTGAGTGACACCCCCTTCCCCCCTCGTTTGTTATGAACGCGCGCAAAAGCCGTATAAAAAACTTTCGATATCGGTAGATAATTTTGTAACAACCGTGTCGTAACATGTTTCGCCCCTGCTGATACACTAGACGGAACGAAACCGCTACTTTGACGCCAGTTTCACGCGCTAATGGTTTCCCTTTCACGAATGACACCGTGCGGCTGTTTCGGGCACATGCCACTTGCATGTGGCATTCTCTCGGCGGAAGCGGGTGGCCGCTGATGGGCTCACCGCAAAGCGCAAAAAAAAAAGAAAAAAAGAAAAAAAAGAAGCCGCGCCGCTTTAGGTTGACTCCGGAGGCGCTGCCATTAACATTACACGACCCACTTTCGGTAAAGCGCGAGCGATCTACTAAATGTGCTGCTTTCTCGCCTGTAGGCACAGTTGAATAGAAAAACGCTCGCGTTCCTTCCCTCAGTGTATGTCTTTTCAAGGATGCCACTATGCGCCCGAGAATCACCCCTGTGTGAAGAAGACCCGTCACTTACGTCAGAGGCAGAAGCATCCACCTTTCGCTACTCATTGGTCGTGGCCAAAAAGGAAATGAACTGCGAATGCCGCGACAGCTATGTCATTCACCCGAAACTATGATGGCGAATTAAAGCCGCGAGGTCTTTTCACCTGCCTGGTGTATGCGTCTCTTGAGAGTCGACTTCCCTTGCTGGCTCATGTGCTGGTGAATTAGAGCCTGACTCAGCGGGAGTTAGTACTCGTCCCCTAGGTGACCACACGCGTTTGAGAGAAGAGAGACACCATGTCTGGTTTCAGGCTCACCTGGTCGCAAGTTGTAGGCTGTGTGATTCTCTTTTATCAGAAAGCAAACCAAGAACTAAAACTTGAAGTCCTCGATTTGGATGCGAACTCTACAAAGTAGTTTGGTAGCTTTCGGAACCTCTTCCTGGGGAAACGAGAGTTAGAGTTAACTAGAACACATCCAAACGTTTAAGGGCACCAACCGCCACAATATATAAAAACTATGCCTAGTGCTTTTTTACTTCTGACAAGTGAACCCGTAGACATATCAGGATAATCATTGCTTGCCATCGATAAGTGTCGCTCCATAAAATTGATTTTTTTAAACTACTTTTTAAACTGTGCCTTCTGGAACAAGACCTTTTAACACCATCTTCTGGCTGCAACCCCACTTTTTTATCGGCAAGTTTTCATGCTTAAATCGTGCGCAGTGCACTGCGCATAAACCTTTGTGCGCCAAATGGTCACCAATTGTGGTATCATTCAACGCATTAACTTGGCTACTCAAGACTCGTTACCCAAATGTGGGGTAAAACTGCGGGCTTTGGGCGGTATAATAGTGTTTCCGCGGTCAGCAAACAATCACGGTAAGCTTTACGGCTACGATATATTCCCAGGTAGCTACAACCTCACCGGAGGGGTGGATCCTGTCCTCGAGTGTTTGTAAGATACCAGCTCACTACGCTTGCTTACTGGGTGCATTGCTACGTTTTTTAGGGTAAGTGGAATTTGTCGTTTTTGATGGCATTCAAGTCACCTACATCTTTATCGTTATTTCGTCGCACTTCTGGTCATTGCGACTGCAGGAAATACTTCGCCCTATGTATTATGAAAGCCAGTGCAGTTGAGCATTCAGAAACACCCTCAGGCATCTAAAAATTAACATTAGACGCCGAAGATAAAGGGATGAATGGGGTAAAAGGAACGGAAAGGGTGCACGTCAGTTTAAGTTCTCACCACACACCTGATTTCGAACTGAGCCTTTCAGTTTCTATGAATCCACTGAGTCTACTTTGTTGCCACTATGCAAAAAATTTTGGACCAGCACTCTATACATTCTAATATATTTCAATGAGGCAAAAGTACTCAATAACAATATAGTATAAGGTGATTAACCTTCTACTGATCTGTGGAAGAAATGATTGAACAGCGAATTGATGTGAAATGTTCATAAAAAGGCAAATTGTAGGCTTCCCGCTTATGGCGAAAATGAACATCTGCCACTCCGAATATGCTGTAAGCGAGCGATCATAATTAGGTTCGCTAAAATGGCGCACAATGCGAATGGCCAAAGTTCTTTGAGGCAAATGTTTTAGTGTTTTTGTTTATTTTGTTCACCGCTGACTGTAACGAGGTTGGACCAATAAGACTCTGGTATATGTCATAGGGAAGAAATTAAGCTTTGTTACGGGTTGTGAGCCTTCTCACCTCATAGCGTTGAATGGCCGAAGTACTTTGGTGGCAGCTTTAGCCTGTAATGATCATTTAAATTGCTTAAAAAGTGCATTCTAAGAGCCGTGTCAAAACAAAATAATCAGTGATAAAGTGACACAACCCCTGTTCAACTGCTGGTCGAAGGCCGCGTGTTGTGTCACACTAAAACGATACGAAACTACGTGAACAATATAAAAGCCCAGAACATATCATCTGCATGCCCCATTCACCGAAAAATCAGCGGCAAATTCTGCTTTGTCTGGGGAAACTAAGGCCTCAACAGTCCCGCGAGTTGTTTGACCCCAGTAGTCGCACGTGTCCCGATAAGGAGGAAACTCTGTGCACATTCGTCGCCTCTGTTCTCTATACCGAGTTTCGCTGTACCGAACAGCATCGTGTCTGAGTTCCAGCCCTCCTTCACCCTGCCATTTAACCTTTCCCTCCCCAAATGCAATCCACCGCACACCGTAAGCTGAGAACCACGTGAGAAACAACGTTTTAAAAATAAAAGCACCTGGAAAGATAACCTTTTCACACCTTAAATAGGATATACCCTCGCATCTTCGTGTATATGTACCGTAAAAAACAATGCATTTATCTTAGCATTTCAAGTTCCCAATTATAGAGCTTCAGCCTCTAATCACACATATCCATTCAGCGAACTGCTCTAATGTAATTCCGTCCTCCTAGAGACGCGGCAATAACGGTAATAAAGTTGGTAGGTAGGTGGTATTTGTCAATACCTTTTCTTTAACATATGCAAGAGTGCCGCAACTGAAGGTTATGGTGGTTTATAGCAGAATAACATCGAATTATTAAAGCGCAGCTTTCTACGTCTGCCAGCCAAGAGTTCTGTCGCGGCCGTTAACATCCACAGAAAAGCCCCGCGAACAAATAGAAGAAACTACTGGCACCTCCAGGAATCGCACCTCGAACAAATGCAGAAACGGAGCGAGAGCCCGTTGTTTTACCAATTGAGCTACGAACGCCCGTGGAGACGGGGGAGTCAGACTGTAGATTCACAAAGCAAAGCTGCGGGGTTCCCCCTGCATTCTCGCTGAATTCCACATAATTGCGTCACGTGAACTCTCGCAGTACTCTTTGTAGAGCCACGTCTGGGAATTCAAGTGACGTCGCATGGGTAATCTCTGTGGGCGCCGTAGCTTCGCTTTCCAACCACCTTCACAGGGCGGATTGGCGCGCATTTTTTCGTATCAATCAATTTCAGGCTACTTTTTTTCGGAGAATCTCAGCATATCTAGCTACTCCTTCAAACGAAAAGGCTGGTCTCGATGAGCCAAATAAAATATTCCCAATGATGGACTACCCGTAAATTTCCGAGTCTAAGGCCAACCACAACAAAAAACTCGTCTCCCAAAGTAAAGGCTTTCAATGAGTGCGTAACCGTTGCACCGAAGAACAATCATTCCGCGCACACAAACCCAAAAAGCGGCACCATGGGATCACTTTAGCTCTCTAGACCACTCACGGAGAAGACGATGAGGTAGTCAGGACATAAAAAAAAGTAGGCGGCGACGCCTTGTTTGCGGAGTCCTCAGGAGGGCTGCACAGTCAAGGTGACTAAGCCTACACCTGCCAAGTGGGCCTCGCTAAACCCCCGACACGTCCACAGGTGCCGGAACGAGAAACCGAGCGAATCAAGACAGCTGGGGAGAGGAGCCGGAAAGCGACAGAAAAAGCTCGCAAAAATAAACGAGAAGGAATCGCGGCGGTACATGCCGATAACAGAACAAAAAAGACGAAGGAATAAGAACGAAGGCTTCGCCTACGCAATAAAGCTAAGAAGAACAAGTGTTACCTTATTTTCTCGGGTGGAGGAAGAGATGATACAACCGGGGTGAGAATACCGAAAACTGTTTCAAAGAAGGGCGCACTTGAAAACAGGAGTCTAAATCAACAATTAACAAATAAGTGGTAAATGAGCTGAGGACAAGCGAGAAGTTTGGAAAGCGGGAAACAACATCACACTTTGCCACGGGAAGAGTTTTGAAGTATATATACAATGGCAGTAGCCTTGCTCGTATGTTCATATGTCGCCGTTCTACGTGTGGCACGTTTTAACAGCGTATTTGAATGTGGTCGAGGCTTTCATGGGACACATGTCGTAACGCTATCACAGCAATTTGGAGCAGGTATATTGCCGCGGACCATGTATGGATTTGTTTATTTATTGTTCTTTTTAACTTCCTGGCCGCGCCCGGCTGCGTATTCCCAAACCATATCCCGTAGGGGCCCAGGTCGACAACACCCCCTAAGCAGGGGCGCAGCCAGAGAGGTTAAAAAAATTGCAATTTTTTAACCGCCTTGGACGCAGCACCCTGACGTCTCTACTTTTATGTGCGCGACTTCATGCGAGGTGGATTTTTTTTCTTTTTCCCCCCTCCCCTCGTTTCGACAGCTTGGCAGCCGGCCGATGGTTTCACTCCGTGGGCGGGGCTGGCCTGCGGCGCTGGGGAAGCTGACACACATGTGGTAGAAGCTGACCTTTTGTACCTGAGCCCCTGATCTCTCCGCGCTCTTCTTGCGCACCTGCAGGTTGACGCTGACCTCCGATCGTGTTCCTAGATAAGCTAAGAACAGCATGGGAGACCAGCGACTGACGGCGCACAAAAGAGCGCGGCGTCAGTCGCAGCGCGTACGCCAGGCTTGTGCTAGGAGCGAAACCGTCGGCCGCCGCGAAGCAGCGCGATCACAAAAGATCAAAACAAATTTTAGTCTTCATTTTTATGAGAGTGTTTGATTTCCGGGACTTGTATAATTGCCACATGTACGTGAAAGCGTCCATCCGCACGCGCGCACTTCGAGCACCGAGCCGAGCGCTTATCTAGGAACACGATCGGAGGTCAGTGTCAACTTGCAGGCGCGCAAGAAGAGCGCGCAGAGATCAGGGGCTCAGGTACAAAAGGTTAACTTCTATCGCATGTGCGTCAGCTTCCGCAGCGCCGCAGGCCAGCCCAGCCCACGGAGCGAAACCATCGGCCGCCCGCAAAGCAGCCAAAATGAGGGGAGGGGGAAAAAAGAAAAAAAAATCCACCTCGCATGAAGTCGCGCACATACAGGTAGAGACGTCACGGTGCTGCGTCCAAGGAGGTTAAAAAATTGCAATTTTTTGACCTCATTGGCTGCGCCACTGCTTAGGGGGTGTGGTGGCCTGGGCCCTTACGGGATATTGTTTGGGAATACGCCGCCCGGCTCTGTTATCTTTGTCCCAAGGGAAGCGCTTGTTCTATTCTTTATTCGTTAGCAAATGAAGCAGGGGCAGTTAGCTTACCGATAATAGACGTTTCAAGGGCCTTCAAATATTATTATTTGGAGTCATTGTCAGTAAACCCCAAGTTTTTTCTTCCATGTGGCCAAACTACAGACTATTACACGACTCATTATAAGACACATAAAAAAGGCACGATTCTAACGGACGCACATATTACTGTGCTCCAATACTCGCTCATATATTCCCGATTCAACACTTCGATAGCTTTTTTGTTTTAGTTCTCTCTGTCTCATATGCGTTTTCTTTTTACCACACACGAGCTTGTGTGTTTGGTGTTCGTGCTGTAAGAAAAGCTTGTGTATTACATTGCATTATTCACTATATGGTTTTTGCCTACTCTGGATCTCGAACCATGTATAAAGGTTTTTGGACTGCAGTGGCAGCTGAATGCTTGGCCTTCGCAGAAAAGTATGACAAACCTTTTCCAACTGTTGCGGATCCGGTCAAACTAATTTTGCAAAAACGTTTTGTCCTTGCCAACGTTATCGGCAAGGAGGCTTTATTTGAAATACATAGCTAGGATCATTGCTTCGCTGAGGAACAGATTTACTAAAAATTCTGTCACCAATGTGGTGTTAATACTCCCTACACTCGCAGTAACGTCCCTGATAACCTCCCCTTTTAAGCGGTGCGCGGTCGCAACTCCGTCATGTGAGCGGCTCTGACCGACACATTTTCAATGACAAAACAGAGAGGGTATTTTAACAACGATGCCGGAAGAGGATTTCTGGAATGGGTTGAAGACCTATACATTACCAATAGAATTGTGAACTAGGCAAACCTTCAGTTTTTATCTTGGTACAAGGGCGAAGGCAGGCTTTGTACTTCTATGAAAAGTTTTTACAATTTCCGAAACCGCTAGCATTGAAGTAATTATGTTGGTTCTAAAGCGACACATAGAAATAGTGCCCAAAAGAGGACGGGGGGGAAGGGTGGGGGGGTGGGGGGGGGGGGGAAGACAGCTAACAGATCGACAACCGTACGCCGTCCCCGCGTAGTTATAGTCACACTCGTTTTCTCCGCCTAAATCCTCCTTAAAAAGAAGAGGCAGAATGCAGTGCGAAGGCGCTTCTCATACCACACGTTTTTTTTTTATTTCGGTTTCCCTGTTGTGACGCTTGTGCTGCTGGAGACACAACTGCGGTGTAAGGGGTCGTTGCACTGGTGTTATCTACAGGGAAGCGTGCTTAAGACCGAGTTGAGCAGACTGCACGATCTGCCGTACATTCCAGAGGAAAGATTAGAACAATAGCTTTAAAGCAAAGCTTTAGTGTCCTCACTGATTCCGTAGTACGCCAACACGCCCTGCAGCGAAATCGCTCCAGTAAGTTTCCCTTCTGGTTCAGTCACAAGCTGCGTGACGCGCTTCGAAAAAAACATCATTTCCACCGCTTGTTTAAGGCTCACGATGACCCGTCTTCTCTGGCAAACTTCAAGGATTGAAGGATTGGCGGTCCTTAGCGAAGAAGTTACTTGCCCAGGACAAAAAGAACTTTAGTGACTACACCGAAACTTCTCTAACCCGCTCCCCTCGTGAGTTCTGGCGGTATATTAAGTTCCATACACGTCATGCACGCGATAGCATAACCATTCAGGATGGCGACAAGTTTGTGTCTGACACGGAAGGCGTATGCGAACTTCTTGCACGTCATTTTTCTTCTACCTACTCGACGTCGTCTGACAGCGGCAACGAACTGCGCTTCCAGTCTCATGGGCCACTATTGCAAATCCCGAACACAACTGAGAGTGATGTCGTGCGCGCTATCCGCAAACTCCCCTCAAAAAAGTCGGCGGGCTGCGACAGCATTCCATGCTTCATTGTGAAAGGCTGTTGCGTCGTCTTTGCACCTCTGCTCTGCCACATCATACGCATGTCACTTCTAGAGCAACATTTTCCGTCAGACTGGAAATTAGGCGCTATCTTCCCTTTGCACAAGTCTGGCAGAGCCACTGTCTCCTGAAACTACAGGCCTATCTCTCTATTGCCTTCCTTTTCTAAAGTCTTCGAAAAAGTCATGCATGGTTACCTTCTAGCAGCAATGCGTTCATTAATTCATCCCAACCAACACGGCTTTATACCCGGTAGGTCAGTAGAATCAAATCTCGCATGTTTCCTAAACGACATCGGCCCCCCAGTGCTCTCTCGTCAACAGATAGATACCGTATATTTCGACTGCAGCAAGTCCTTCGATGCTGTTAATCACGAGCTACTGCTTCGCAGAGTGTCCGCATATGGCTTATTCAGTGAGTTCTGTCAGTGGTTCGGCAGTTACTTAAAAGGCAGGTCCAATTGCGTCTGTTATCAAGGCGTCACCTCCCGGCCTTTCGCCATGATATCAGGGGTACCTCAAGGGTCTACACTGGGCCCTCTCCTCTTCAACATTTTTGTTAATGACAGAGAGAGAGAGAGAGAGAGAGAGAGAGAGAGAGAAAAAACGTTTATTTGAGCTTTCTAAAGTGGGAGTGGTTCCCTAGTCCGGGAATCCATCAAGTGAGCAGAGAGCCTTCGCTCTAGATGCCAGGAGCTGCTGGACGTCCAGGCGGTCGCTGGTCAACAGGTTCTCCCACAGCTCAGGGGTGGGAAGAGGGGATCGGAGAGGTGGAAGTTTGGGATTGCACACACACTGTATTATAACATGAGCTAGAGTTCCGGGTTGTGAACAAAACTGGCATACAGCAGAGTATTGAGTTGGAAATATACGATCCTGCACTATCCAAGGAAGAAGAATCGCTGCTCCGCAGACTACAAACCAATACCTTTCCTCACCCAGTTGTTAATGACATCCACTCTGTCATTCGACGCTGTTCTTTTTAAACGCTCTTTGAAAAATTTTCCATCTTGAATGCACATGTTCTATAGCGCGGTCGCACATGCACTTCTCCCTCTGTTCTTTTGTGTCGGAGGAAGAGAATCATCACGATTGTGCTCGTATTTGTCGTTTAGTGTACACACAATCTCCGTGCTCTTGTTGCTCAGAAAATGTCTCTGTCTCTTTGATAACTCTCCTTCTTTGTGTATATATACCCATATAATTGTACTGTTACTTCCCTTTTCATATTCTGTCTTTTGTATGCCTTATATGTCTGTATTCTATGCATCACCCGAGAAGGCCATTGCGCTGTTGGTGAGTATTTCAAATAAATAAATAAATGAAAGCCAACTTTCTCGGGCGATGATGGTAAATGATCGTGGGTGAAGCGAAAGAAAAAAAAGACGCTTTCCTGGCCGGAACCGAGCCCGGGTTCCTAGCGTTATGAAGCCGGCGTCTATCCGATTGCTGCATTTTGACCTGGTTGAAGCGGTTTGGAAAACTCGGACGACAAGCAAAGAACCCAGCCCGAGAATACTGGTGTTGCTGTGCGTGCCGTAAGGCTGTTAGCTACAAGACGTTAGGCCTAACTTCCCTATTTGAGGTTGAGGACGTTAGGCCCAAAGTCGCATCGTTGGGTTTAACCCATCAAATCGGCACCCACTAAAAAAATTGCTCACTGAACGCCAATCACCAGGTACCCATTCGCAGTGTACACCCCAAACCCAAACGTTAGGCCTACAGAGTGCACACGTGGGAGTTGCTGTGGGTATTCCATATAAATGGTGCGTACCTCCAGAGTAGCACATAATTCGCAATGTGGGATTGCCATACCAAATAATTCACCAGGAGAAAGTTTCGCGTTCCGCCATCGTCGTAGCTAGACGGAGGGGGCATGATTTTATACCATGTTTTTCCGAGAAGATGACCAACTGTCTCCCCGTTTTTTCAACAACACAAATTTTCATGAGCATCTATTGTGCCTGACGGAATTACTATGAGGGCGCCCGCATATATACTCTTAGTTCGCCACTTTCGCGTGGCATCTCTTTGGTCCCTAATCCCACTCTCCCGGCAGCAAAACTGGCCCCTACGCCGTATGAACAACCTTGTCTATCGGTTAGCCGTTCTCTCCTTCTTCCCCTTTCTTGGACCCTATTTCTATGTATGGCCTTTTGCGCCTTTGCCTAAATCATTCCTTGCTCACACGCATGCACGCAGCCACAGAGAGAGAGAGAGGGGGAGAGGGAGAGAAAAACTCACACACACGCAGGCCCACACACATACCCTGATAATGGCATATACGAACGATAATGCAAAGTACGGCGTAGTTTGGGATTACGCTGGGACAACATTGCGATACCGCACCTTTGCGACAATCTTACGATATTGCATCAGTAATTTCGATTATGATTTGATACCGGTGCAACAGTGCGCTATTTATACGCGTATAACCAAGGGTTGCAAGGTTTCCTGCATCAGGGACAAGTTGACACCGCACTCTTTAGCTACGAATTGATTCGGCGGAGGTATGGCCACAAATGCAGTGCTACCACCTACTTATTCATATGTTTTATTGCTTTTAAGAATGGTACATCGGAGTGCTGTTAGGATCTGGCCCGAGCGCACCATAGGCAAGGTTCATAGAGAAGTAAAGTAAAAAAATCCTCAGCCCTTTTTCGGTTTACTTGAGCAATGCAGTTGGTCAGCACTAGTGATGGCCACCACTAGGATGTGCGCTGTTAGTGGCGGACAAACGCATTTGCTGGAAAACATATTTAAACTAAATAAGACCTAGGCAAAATGATGGAAGAAAGATAGGGCGTAATTGAAGTTTTATAAAGCATATAGTACTTGCATATGCTCAGTTCAAGTGAACGGAGTGCTACTCTGACACACGTTCGTTTGCTCTGCGGTAGCGATGGAGTAGCGATGGACTGCTTGCAGATTCAATCCCGCACGCCGGCATTTCTAGCTTGATTTCTCAGGAAATACCCCAATAAGAGAACGGCGGCTGTGTCGCGCACAACTATAGAAAAACATAGTACCCGACAATTTGATTAGACATCACAGTAATGTTCATACGGCTGAATGTGCTCGGTGAACGTCGTTATAATTATAACGTCGTTATGATGGACGATTTAGGGTTTCCCGCAAGACGTTTGCTGGTGCGTGTCAACCTCAAAACAGAAATGCCTGTAAAGGGTACTTCACTGCTAATAGCGTCATCTTGAGGAAAAGCCATGTTATGAACATGATAATGAAATGGCTTATTGTGAAAATAATATAGAGCGCGAGATTTTGAACGTGATACTCGTCTTTCGTGTAGTTTGTAAGCGAACAATTTCAACCGGATAAGGCATTTGTAGAAGTTGGCAATGGCATTGTTATAAAGGACATCTAGAAGTTTCGCTTAGCCAGTTGCTAGTCTGCCGCAACCTGGAATAAACGAAGCATGTAAAGGGTACTTCGCCGCGAGTAGGCACTTCAAAGAGAAAGCAACGTGATGAACGTCGTTATGTAGATGCATATTCTAAAGAGACTATTTAAACGCTATTAGGTCGGGGATTTCAGCGTACAAACTCGTTCATACGGTTCTTAGTAAATGAACCCCTGCCACGTTCCCCTGCCAATGATCCCCTGCCAACACTACTCCAAAAAAATTGCAGAGCGGCCAGATAAAAACCATTTTGCATTTTAACGCTCTAGATGAGTACATATTTAGGGGCTGCGAGTGTCAGAATAGTTTGGACGTGAATCCCGGGATGTGTAAAGCTGAAACAGTGCATTTAGCGCCGATGCGACCTCCAATGAAATTTAAGCACACTAATTCGCACTTATTTCCTGCTTTTATTTGAGATTTGGTTAAAGCGTAGAAAACTTAAACATTTTTTGAGTTAAATGTTGTGGTGTAGTACTTTGCCAAGAAATTGCTGCTCATTTTGTGAGAGGATACGTAGATGACGTCGGGGGCAGAGTACTTGGATTGGGCAGAAAGCGCTGTTTCGATGTTGTGCTCTTGGGTCAGATAATGTCACTGATCAATTTTTTGCACAAACTTTCAAAGCATCGGAAGTTGCTTGGAAAGGGTATATATCGTAGTGCTCTTAAAATCGTACTCCTTTCAGACCTCAGTCTTCTCAGTTAAGAATCCTGCACATTTATAAATTGAGCGTATGGATTTTCCATTCAGTAACCAGATCGCAAGCATAAAATTGTCGTGGGAGTCAGCGAGAGAAAAAAAAATGTTACTCGGACAGAAATAAATATAGTATCTGTGCACCTCCTGTCAGAGCGTTTGGAGTAACTACGATACCATCGACAAGATGACATCGGCAGTAAAATCCGGCATTCCCTGTAAGCAATATCAATTTGGCGTCAGTTCCGGTAATCGTCGGAATGTTTGTGCTACCGAACTGGCCTATGCAAAAAAAAAACTGTGGTTGATTCCTCTGTCATTGGAATCGGTAACACATGAAAGTGAAATGTGCAGCGAAATCTGCAGCTGAGCATGATCTGTGGGTAGGCGGCTGTCTTGTGGGTGTGCTTGGCGCGCGGCGTCCTGCTGGCGGATCACTTCGGCAAATGTGTACTGGCGTCATTTTTGTTACAGATATGACGTCAGTGAAATCTTGGGGCATCGCGGCATAAAACACTTTCATGTTAAAATATAAAACCAGAAAACGAACAGCCGTAAGGATAACGTACTCTTTGGTACTAAAGGTTGCTTCCCCGCAAGAAGACCGTGTGTGCAGGGGAGCACCCTTTACAGGCTACTTGAATCGTTGTACTGGCGTCATTTCCGTGACGGATATGACATCAGTGAAATATTCGTGTATCCCGCAATAGAAACACTTTCGTGTTAAAACTGCAGTGATTTGGGAAGGGCTGCTAGGAAGAGACCAAGGAGAAAATGCTGGAGTTAAAAATGTACACGTTCATTGGTGAAGAAAAAATGGGCCACTCTTTAGCGGGCTGTGCCTCCCGAGTTGTCGGGTCTGGTTTGTGGCTTCTGTTGTTATCTTTTCCAGCGTTGACATAAATTGAGAACAAAGACATAGGCCTTGAAATATGCACTTGCGACCAGTATGACACATGAAAGCTTGCGTGGGCTAACATATTCCAACAACGGCGACCCACCGCATTTTTTCATGGAATGCGCGTGAGCGACTCAGAACGTGGAAATGCCAATGCGATGGCGCCACAAAGCTACCACTGAGTGTGGGCCCGTCGCAAGAAGCCTTGAGTCTTTGCTTATAAAACGCGATTTTCTTATTACAGTGTATGCCATGCTTTTCCACACTTTGTATATGGTAGACTGGTTTTGGCTGCCCAGTAAGTTGAGCACGCATAATGGCTGACAAGATACCACGACGTTCTTCATGTCCACAAAAATGATGTGCGGTGAAAAATAACAGTGTATGGCCGTCCGCAGAGATACTGATTACGCTGGCCGGGAGAAAGTTTATTCGAGCTGCAGGGCTCGCCGGGTTGTGTTTCGAACGAGATTTTCTGGCGAAAAAAAGAATCGTGGAAACCAAATAGAGGTGGTACATAACATTCGAAATTAAAGCGACAGGATGGATGATAGCAGTGAATTTACCGCCGCCATACGCCCAGTAAAGGGAAGGCGCAAACGAAGTCAGAAATGAATCCTATATTATTCGGGGTAGTGGAGCGTCGATTGAGCAGCAGGATTTATAACCTCATAAGCAGCTTAGGAGAGTAAAAAAAATCACTCTGAAGCGACTTATGGAATGCTTGCCGGAAGGTGCCTAACAATTTACGATGGAGAAATCTAAATAAAATTTCAGGAAAATATTTCTGAGTACTTGCGAATTCCATAGTGAATGCCCGGCGGGCTTTGTGAAACAGCGGAAACCAAGTTCGAATAGAACTGCAATGAGCCCCTTGTTCTGGTTGCCACCTTAATTTTGGTATTTGGAGACACTTTTTGTTAAAATAGAAATGGTGGCGATAAAGAAGGAAAAAAATAAGGCGGAAGAGCATTCAACGTCTGGGGAGGTTGAGATCTTTCCTATTAGCGGCTTTTTTGAAGATGGCCAAGACAAAAAGAACAAAACAATCAGGGCCCTTCTCTTTAAGAGAGGGATGGTTAAAACGCAAATCTTTTTCCCTTGCAACCTGAGTCAAGTCGAAGTCCAAAATTTAGACTGATTCAATGGTGTTGAAAAGGCGCAATGGGATTGATATCGCTGTTCATAACACGAGAAATGCCCGTTCGATTCCCACCATGGTAAACGATTTTTTTTCTTGAGGCCGCTGATCGCCAGTGCGGAAACTCATTGTGTAAGTTGCGTTCACTGCATTTTGGGTTCAACGCTCTAGGTTTTTTATTTTGAATTTGTAATTTGAGGATACTGGCTTTCGGCCAGTAAAAGCTTCGAGTTTCAACCACCTTTCACTTCTTCCATGATCATGATCACGGCAAGAAAAAGTTCGCTTTCCTGCAGTGCGTTTTAGTGTGACTTTCGCATTAGTAAGGCATATGAAAGCTTCCCTTTCAAAAAGTAAGATAGGAACGTTCAGCGGGAAGTCTGAGCACTGTGGTCCTTGATAGTGTAGTGAGAATATGAAGAATTAGAATGGAAGGGTAGGGTTGCTGGTTCATGACTACTTCAATAAAAAAAACAACCAGCGCAATGAAATCATTTACACAGAGAACAAGAGAAAATTCATGGACAGGCACAGGTAAGGACCCCCATGACTTTCGTTATATTTTTGGTTTGTCTATCTGCGAAGCGTTTTTACAGTGGTTTGATTACTGAAAAAATATTGTTTTTATTTCAATTTTTTATCTTCCATTCGACAACAAGTTGTGGGGAGTAAGCGCGTACAGAAACTATCCGAGACCCTAATACTGTCACAGTAGCAGTGGGAGGCCGTACTGACTGGCGTGAACCTTGGAGAACCAGCGTGTACTGGTTACACGGGCCGCTGGCGCTGCGACAGGCCATGAAATCCTGGGACAAAAACGCAACCACCCAAAGTGATCACTCCAAGACCTACGCAGATCATCCGCTCTTCTACCCACCTAGGGTGGGTAGGGGTTTACAGGGGTTTACAGTACTATGGGGTTAATAAACCTTTATACTACCACCCCATTCGCGAGTGGACTGTGGACAGAGCTATGTCAAGACGTGGAGCCGCCTCCATAGACATTTATATTACGGCAACGGTCTAAATAGTGTTGCATCATGGGGCCATGGGAACAGTCATATTTGATTTTACCCAACCGGAACAACCGCTGCCGCTCATTGATTAGCCAGAGATACCGTTAATTAGTGATAGTGACACTGGTTAGTCAGTTGCGGAAGAGGTTAGGCCGATGGTAAAATTCAAGACGCACTTTCCCATCCAGTAGGGAAATCCTCGCTGGTGTCGTTCCGAATCTGGAAGTGATCAGTCTGTCGTGATTTTTTTCTCCCGCTGCCGTTCATTGATTAGCCAGGGTCACTATCAAGAATTAATAGTAACCCTGGCTTGTGAGTGAGCGGAAGCCCTAAGGCCGGTTGGGTAAAATCAACTATGACTGCTCCCATGGCCACCATGATGTAACATCTTTTAGACTGTTGCATATACTACCACTGTGATGGAGCTATATCAAGAGGTGGTGCTGCTCGAAACCAGTAGAGAATCCGATATCTCCGGCAGTCACCAATATGCGCGGATCATTAGTAGTCGCGAAGAGCTCTTCAGGTTTTATGTTTCAAGCTTGATGCGTGCAAAAAACTAGGAAAATAATCGCTCTTTTGTCAACACACCTTTCGCCAAATAAAAACAAAATGTGACACTTTACACCCCCAGTTCACACCCACCGCTTTCACCCGCAGTTTACGCCTGTAATAATCATCTGTGTAAACGGTTACTGTGCATCAAGTTAACCCTTATCCTCACACTAATCGACCATATTTCAGGGGGCCCTTAAGAAAAGAGCCTGGCAGCTACCGCCCACCGCAGTTTAACCAAGCTATGGGATGGCTAGACAAGCCGCGATTACTGTCCGGCGCGCTTTTTTAAGCAGAGTCGAACCCGCATGGTCAGTGTGGCCACCGAGGGAGGACTCTGAAACTGGTGTTCTTCTTACCTTGGAGGTTTTTTTCAGTATCACGTCTACCAATGACTCCGTTGATCACTCGCCAATACTTTTCATGTGGAGCATACATTTGGTTGATTTGATTGAGTTGTTATGAGGTTTAACGCGCAGACGTTTGACAGGTGATGAACCGCGCCGTAGTGGAGGGCTCCGCATTAATTTTGACCACTTGGGGATCTTTAAGTGCGCCAAAATCTCAAACACACGAGCGTTTTCGCTTTTTTCCTCCATCAGAAAAGCAGGAGGATATCATCATCCACCTATCAACGCCAACTGCAGGGCAAAGGCCTCTCATACAGATCTCCAATCATCCCGGTCTGTCCGATACTATCAGTGCCAGTCGCCTGGTTGCAACTGTTTCTAAATCAGCTGGACCTTTGGAATCGACGCTTTCCCGGGCGTAAGAGCTTCTTCTACGGATAGTACAACAGCGCCCTCTTCAGGCACGTGAAACTATATTTTAGAATCGACATTTTCATTTCCAGTGACTGTATGAATGGAAGACTCTTTTGAAAGCTCACTCCTGGCCCCTAAATCGACGTCGATCTTTCTGCTTCATGCCACTAGGTAACATCGACATACGACATTTCTGGAATCGGCTGCCGTTATAACAGTTTGTGGCACCTTGAGCTCTGTCGTTTCGTCGGCATCTTCGCTACTTGCCCTTTTGAAAGCAGCTGCAACAAGCCTAAGACAAATAAACTATAAATTCAACGATACAACAAGATAAGCGCCTGTGATATGCAACATAGCACTATGTGTGTCAAAACCATTCCCTCACGACTTGAACGGTGATGCATATTCGGGCGTCCTCGCACACACACAAGTGCCTCACGCAAATACTAAAAAAGGAGATCTTCGTGGGGGCCACAATATTCAGTGCACATGACAGCCTGTAGGACTTTTCTGTTTTAGAATTTATGCACGAATACGATTTCACCGATATTCTGTTTAACAATATTTTTTTGGCGATGCATGGCCGTTCTGTAACAGCACTTCGGAGACAGAACATAAAATGGGGTTGCCAAAGTGATTTAAAAAATTCTCGTCGTTAAATAATACAGGTGAAAAGTAAATATGAAATTACTGCGTTAAAAGAGCATTTCGTGGAATCAAACACGATAAACGTGATTTATTCCTCCGTCTACTCGTACGAAAATGCGCACTACGGCTAGAAACAGCGGAAAGGGAAATAGGAATGTTAATAGGTGGCCGCGATGCGAAAGACTGAAATGATCATTGCTTTCCACGTGGGTGGCACGCATTCACCGCTCTTTTACTGGACCATTTAGCACGCCGAAAAGCACCGCCAACCGCGTAGTCCCACCAATTACAGACCGCCATACGTGAAGTGGACGTGTCGAGCAAGTAACACGCGCAACACGTCATGGATGGCTGCCCCGGCAAGCATGCTTAAAGCCCAGCGCCGCGGCCAGCATTGAAATTAGGGCTCGGTGGGTGATCGCCCTAAACGGCATGCGAATAAACTTTGTTCTTGGAGTTTCGAGTGACAGCGCGCCTTTTTGCTGTCGAGGGGCAGTGGGTTGTTTAACGGGGCGCTGGGTTGCTTGACCGAGATCCAAGTATTGAAGAAAAAATTCAAAGCCCCTTCCTAAAGGGAAGCTGAAGCACTTTCCAAAAAAACAAAATTGAGTTGGAGGCACGTTTACAGTGTTTCTTGCGCGCTGACTCCGAATATCACATTGAATTTTATCGTACATGAGTACAACCGACATTCATTTTGCAAAACGCGCGGTCACTTTTGAAAGACGCGCGCTCTTTGTCTTTGATGCCTCAGATTGGTTGGTCCCGTCATGACGTCAATGGAGGACACCCTTCTGCGCGCCGGGTTGTCGGAAGCATTGGGAACGATCGCACGGCAGCGGCGCTGCCTTTTCGATGTTCGCACATGACTGCAAGTTTATTTCCCAACTCCCCGTGCTGTTGGTTCAGGTATCTTGGAGCTTAAATTTGCTTTCCACAACCGAGAAGGCCAAAGCAGTGACTGTGGCGTCGGTTAGAGGGTTCCGTCAAATCATTCTGAATTAGGCAACCAGCACAGGGGTTCTATTCCGTATGTTAATATTAGGTACTGCCTGAACTGTTTGGTTACCTGTCATACGAACCACTTTATGCCCAAGATTTAAGCCGGCGTTTTTCATGAACATTCTACTAGCGGAAAGCACGTACGTGCCACTGGCGAAAAAATAGCGTTCATGCGCTGCTAAACGTATCTGCGAGACATATATTGCCGGTACACGCAGAAACCAACAAGCGCGACCACCGCCTTCCGAATTTCCCTTTGTTCTTTGTCGCCCCACCCCACCCCCTACTCATCCCCATACACACACCCACACGCGCGCGCGCGCTCGTCGTTTCGGCAGCGGCGCTAAGGCGCCTCCGCGATCGCTAGCTGCACTTCGATGAGTGGCGTCTTACTGCTGACTGCATTAATCTGAAAACACTAGCATACTGGTGCCTCCGCAGCATTATCGCTCTAGCAGGGCTTGATTTTTTCGCGTGTGCGCACCGCATTCTGCTACAATATTACGGCCACTCTGTTATAATAACAGACAGTCGGACAAGGCAGTTACATTGTAGTTACGTTACTTTAGGTAACAATCACCAAACGTTTGTGATGATGAATCGTTGGCTTGTTTCAGCATTTCTAGATTGAAGCATTTGCCGCGCTAGTCGGACAAAGGCCATATATTTATTCTTCGCTCCTGCTTTTTTTAGAATCATCGTTATATATATCAACGACTATCGCTGGGGCACAGTTGAGGTTCAGCGGCAACAAGTGCTTGCCAGGTTATAATATTCAGACAAACGGAATCTTCGGCAAAGAATAATGCCCCCCGCCGTCAACACAAAAATGGTACAGTGGTGATTCGGAGCGGTGTTTTTTTTCATTCCAGACAAATATTACCTCATCGTGGCTTCTTTATACTTGCAAAATAAGTAATGTGGTGGTCTTGGTTCTATTACCTTGTAGGAATACTTTTTACCTATTAGCCGGGAGAGATCTTCTATCAGGATTGGCCCCTTGTTTTATTTTCGCCAAAAATTGTGTATTTGAACACTGTTCCAAGCCCACAGGGAAAGAAAACCGACGCATTTAACAGGAGAGGTATTTCCTGAAGAGATCTGACTTTGTTTCTGAAACGGAACGAAAAATCCCCGGCCAAAGTGCAGCAGTATTCACCATCCTTCCTAAATCTAGCATCTGATGTGAACATTCATGTCCGTCGCCTCGAAAAAAAAACGAAAAGAAGAAAAAATACAGAAAGAAATTACGCCATGTTCCCGTGGGGGAACCATGAATAGGATGCGAAGCAGCAATGGGAGGTGGGTTGTGTGTAAGTAGAGTTGATGGATGGTGTTAGAGTAAGTAGATGTGTGGGTAGGGTGGTAGTGTGCACACCTGGTTTATACGGCTGCGAGGAGGAGGATGAAGGAGAGACACGCATGCGCAGTGGAGGTGTGGATGCCGGCGCAACACCGCTTCTCTGCGCTGACGTTTACGTTCCGCTTCAGGTCACGGAGTTCGGGATGCGCCGCTCGCCGCTGCCGTTTCGCGGCAGTGCCTCGTGCCCTCCTCTGTGCGGCCTTGAGAATGGAGGAGAGACGCGCATGCGCAGTGGAGGTGTGGACGCCGGCGCAGCAACGCGGGACAAGGCTCGACCATAAGACGCTTCGCATCTAAAAAAAGGAAAAACGCATTGGAGCGCTTTACAAAGTATCTAACGTAGTGTAGTATATTCTCTGCCATCAAGCACAGCCACCTGGGTTGTCGCTTCCGTATGTTATAAAACATCCCGGTGTGGTATCAACCTGCTTAGGAACACGGCATGGTAACGTATGCCTCGTTTGGCGTTCGCGCATACTTTTTGAACACAAAAATTGTACAAATAAGTGCTATCAGCAACAATAACAATAATCATTCTTCCTGTGGCGAGCCTCTACAGGAAAAACGGCGAAAAGATCATGGCAGAGGCGGCCGATCCGGCCGGAAGTCCAGGTATGACGTTTCCCGGCCGCTTTTCGCCTGCGCTCTTCGGTCTTCTGGCATCGCGCGCCGAGATGGGGGCGGGGCATCGGGCCACTTTTGTTTGCGCATTGCGCAGCTTCTATTGCATGTATTGCGAAAATATTTCGTACACGGGAACTATTTAATGTGTACTTGCTGCTAGTCGACTTTCCTTTTAATTCTAAAACATCTTCACCTTCCCTTTAAGGGAAAGATGGTTATAACGTGAAGCTTTCTCCCAGGCAACCTGAGTCAAAGTCCGAAATCCAAGCTGCTTGGACACTGTCGGAATGGCGCAATTGGGTCGGCTTCATAAGGCGAGGGACCCAGGTTCAATTCGCACTAGGGGAAGCGTTTTCTCCTGTCGTCGTCGTCGTCGTAATCATCGTCTCATTTAGTCACGGTACTAAAACACCGGGACACTCGTTCACGCCTCGCGCTATACAGCTTCGTGCTTCAAAGACGCCAGACTTTTACAGCAAAGCCGTATACCTATACCCCTAAACTGTTTCATCTCCTTCTGCAAAAACGCCAACACGCCAAGAATACACTTCTACACTGCATGCTTCGCCTCTCCCCAGATTTCACGTTAGTGGTGAAGGCCCGGGATTTTTTTTTTTTGCCATTTCCCGAGGCGATTGATGTGCATGTGCGGAAATATGTTGTGGAAGTTGGCTTTCCTCCACGGAATTCGGGCTTCATAATTTGGATTTTGGATTTTGAAGTCTGTGGCAATTTTTCAAGGAAAGTTTCGCGTTTCAACCATCTTTCACTTCGTCCTCGATCACCATCATCGTCGCAGCAAGCTCGTTTCCGTGCACTGCATTTTCGTGTGGACGGTCGCATTCAGTGAGACAAAGGAAACTGCGATTTGTAATAATTTAAATAATTAAGGAATACCGGCTAGTGCATTACTGGTGCTACTCTTGCTGCTAGCCTTTATTTACAGTATTTATAGCCGAGGCTTAATCGAAAATTGTAAGGTACAGTGCTTAGTTTCGTGGACTCGTTTGCCCGATTTGTTTGCCTCATTTGCCCGACAAGGTTCACAAAAAGAATTAAGGTCATTTATTGTTTGAGGCATTATGTCACCCAATTTGGACATGTTTCAGTAATCTAGATAAGATAATTGTAATTCAATTTCGGAAAAATTAAATTGTTATATATCACTTGTTTAAAAACACTGCTGATCCCAGTGAGAGACTGGTAATTCGCTTTAAGTGAGCGCAAGGTCTTCCTTGAACCAAACAATTTTCACCGTTATTACCCCTTCCACCGGTACTAGTAGACGGGGACACTTTTTTCTATATATGCATAGTACTCATACGCTCTGTTGTGCAACAAGTGCTTTTGGTTCCGCTTGGTCCTTGTCGGTGGAAATTGGCTTAAAGGTCGACGAGTATAAAGTAACCCCAGCATTCTGCCATAGGGGCAAAAGATATTCTCCGCGAATTGGTGTAAAGATCACGTGAGGGAATTCTGGGGCCAGAACGAAGTCGGACTATGTAGGTTGGAAGTCTTGGATGGTCATTTGCACGCAGATGATCATGATGATGATGCATATTTTGTTTTAGAGATTAAGGTTACCCGCTGTTGGTTACCATGCATATAGAAGCTTCGTATATGTAAGTACATGTAAGTTGCATAGGTTCGCATAGGCTTGTATTGCCACCAGCCGCTCGGCTGCCTTACGCGTGTGCGAGTTATGCTTGTTCCGGCTCTAGTTCTGATGGTATATACTCCTAACGCCTCATTCACGGTGACGTATTGTGACTCAGTTCGCTAGAACACGGCAACCAGTACTAAAGTGGGCCGCCTGGCGCTCCTTAGCTTCGCCCTTTAAGGTACACCAACACGCGCATGCAAGGAGATATATGTTCGCTTTTTGTTAAAAATGAATATTCAACCTCCCGGCCAAAAGTTAAAATGACCAGTTTATAAGAACAAAATTTTAAAACACCAAATTCTGAGACACCATTCCTACTTGTCAACATTGTTCAGCAAAAAAAGAAAACATTATGCATATTTGAGGCAAAACATCAATAGATAAGAGGCATTTGCAATGTTTTTTAATTAAAAATACACGGCTTCTTCGCTTTTCCCATAGGAGAGAAAATATGCTATTAAAGCAATATTTTGACACAGAAATGCAGAGAGAGCATGTAGCGATTTTGTACCTCGTGACGGCGTTCCAAGTTCTACAGTAAAGAAACGTTCCAACAGATGGGGCGCGAGCAGTGGAACGTGCGAAAATGGAATTGACTTAAGCAAATCTCCTCATCGTAGGGCCTACGATTGTCTACTTGCAACGAGCGCCTCATGACTCTAGGAGTTCACAATACCACGAGAGAGCTCGCTGATGTAACGAGAATCTCGCAACAAGTGTGCCTCACGACTACGGAACCAGGAAGAGACATAATAAATAGACCGGAGAAGTAGAGTCTGGGTGGGCCCTGGCTAATAGTCAGAGGTTCTCCGCGCCGTACATACCAAGAGCGTGATCCATCCTGTCATCGGTCCAGGGCACGTTTCGTCATTGAGAACGGGCGGCCTACACATCGTCCTCCGGCCTCCAGCGGGCAACCAAGAAAGAATTTCTCGAAGGGGGAGACACAGGGCACTGGACCGCCCAGCGGGTCTCCGGTAACCACCCGGGCATCCCAAAGCCCACATGGTTATCCTCTGCTAACACATCAGTCGCACTGGTTCCAACAAGAAGACGGGGTTCCCACGGGGGATAGATCCGCGGGAACCACAAACCGACTTGCAAGGTTCGCCCGTGGATCGAAAAGGGGGCAGCACTATCACGCCCTCGTGTGCACAGCGAGGGCGTCGATGGCAAATCCTCCAACCTACTAGCAGAGGTTCCAACCGATCTTTTAGATGCAGAACATCTCATTCACTCGCCTTGTCCCTCCGGCGTCGTCGTCGTCGGCGGCGGCGGCGGCGTTGTCCGCCCCTCCCCCATTCTCCTGGCCGCTCCAGCTGCGCTCTCCGCCACTCACCCCCTCTCCTCTCCGATAGCGAACACTCTCTCGCGAGGGGCATTGGATTGGATTGGATTGGCTTGGCTTGGATTGGATTGGATTGGCTTGGTTTGGCTTAGATTGAATTGGATTGGATTTGGATTGGATTGGATTAAAGTGGATTGTGTTGGATTGTGTTGCGTCATAGCCGCGGCACGTTGCGTCATAGCCGCGGCAGACGCTTGGGCTGGCGCATGTGCAGTACTCTCTCTTCCGCGGTTTCCTCTCCTTCGGGCGCGCTGCGCATATAACCGGTGTGCCGTTCTCCGGCGAAGCAACATCCATGCTTGGGCTCAAACACCTAGAGTCCACGCCGCTTTACAAGTACGGCAACGTCGTCATCGACTGGGACCGGCTTACGTAGTCCCCTCAACGTTATGCGCGCTATAAAACGCGGTCCCTTCGCCGCTCCGCCTATGCGTCGCATCTACACAGGGGTTCCCGCGAGGGGAGGTGGGAGGTTTTTCTCAAGGAGCGACGGAAAGACGGAAAGCAATAACCGCCCGCCTTTAGCGGCAGGGGGGTGTGGAGATCCGCGGGAATTGCCCCGTCTCCTCAAGTAACGGCACTCAGATTTCCACCCCTGCGACTGCCGTACAATGCCGCTCAACTAATGGGTGACCCCTAATAGCCTAGCTGCACCCCCTCTCGGAAGCTCCGCCTTTCCCAGCGGGAACCTCGTGGAGGTTGGGGCCACCGCGGAGGGCCAGTTCTACCACCCTCCATAACTCGACACTCGCGCTCCCCAGAAGCAAGGTTACAGGGTTATGCCAGCACCCCCAGCGAAAGGGAACAATACTCTTTAGAACACCGCATGGGTTACAGAGGTGTGCAAGTGCCTCCGGCCCGCGTCTCTATCATATTTAATAACCCGATGAGACACCAGATGTATAACGTTGAGTGACGTAATTATAGGCAACGTTGACACCCCGGCCTACTCCTACGCAGGATTACAGGCGCGCGTTACTGCTCCCAGCCATTGGGTGATTCTCGTTATCCATGCTTCCGCGCTGGAAATAAGAGAGTCATAGTTGCTCCCGCCAACGTTCCTGTGTTTTTGCAGCCGCCCCTTTCAATAGGGGCGATTTCCCATGCAAGCCGGGTGAACTTCCCAGGCGTTGTAGTCCCACACAAGAGCCTACTGCCAGGCCGGGGAGTCGCTTGTACCTATTTTGCCGGTAGCCCGGCACTACCAAGCACACGAACGACACTACCAAGCCACGGTGGACGTAACCTTGCTTCTGGGGAGCATTTGGCATGACTTAATAATCTTTGCCTCCCCATCGGCTGAGCCCCGTTATTCCTCGGAGCTTCTACAACGCTAGAAGCGTGCTGCGTCCAATGAACTAGAATGATGCTACTCAGATTTAAACGTTCAAACAATGTTCGCTGCTGTGCTCTACCCGTCGCCGGAACCCGCACCGACAGCCTTTTCGTGCCAGCCATGTGCAGGCGTTGTCGAAAGATAAGGGAATGTCAAAAGGATAACTTATAGGCCGAAAAATTCAAGATGGAAGCTACGCTGTTGGAGAGAACTCTTAATGTGGGCTGGAGGGTCAGCTCTGCCAGCGGTAGTGGTTGCTACGCCAGATCGGGATGATTACCATGCAGTGACGTGGGTGAAAAGAAATATTTTAATACAAGAAGGACATTGAAAGCAACTGTCTTTTCTACTATTAAAATACTTCGCTTATACTTGAAGGTTAAACTTTGGCTTTGAGCTCCTTCAGACCAAGAAACTGTTGACATGCCCTCCAAAACTTTGGAAAAGATAGCACGTCTCCTTAACGCTGGTTATAAGAACAAAGATTCCAAAAAATTACGCCCACCTCCCCTCGCGGGAACCCTGGTGTGATGCAACGCATCTCATCGGGGGTTCCATTGGCGTTTTCTATCGTAGTGATTACGCTTATAGCAGGGATTCTCACGCGAAGGGGAGGTGGGCGTAATTTTCTATTTTCACCATGCAATGCACATGCAGTACACGTAAGCTCAGGTACGGTCTTTATTGCAGATGAGAATGAGTGCCTTGTGGTCCGTAAAGTGCACAGTTAAGGGCTCGACGATTGAGTACTGCGAGAGAGTGCAAGCGTAACGCGGACGACCGTCGACTGAGACCGTCGGAGCGCAGCATGCCGCTTTATATTCACAGCACCCTAAGGAGAGGAGAGCGTGGAGAGAGAGAGTACAGCACATGCGCAGCGCGCGCAGCGCCGCCCACCGGCGCCTAGCAATGGAGTGGGAACGCGCTGGGCCAACCAACGCCACCTTCTCTAGGTGGCGTTGGGCCAACCCGCAGCTGTTTGGCAGAGAGTGTTCGCTATCGGAGAGAGGAGAGGAGAGAGGCGTAGCTGTGCGAGCAACGCCGGACAGACGCAGGAAGGACAGAGGGGCGAGCATGAGATGCCTTGCATCTAACAATCCTTCTTCCATCCTCCCCGGTTTTCCTCAGCTTAGAAAGTACTCACGCGAAAAGGCCTCCGCTACAGACCCGAGTGGAGGCAAACAGCCCACATGTGCGACGAGGCTGCACCCATGGGAATACTGTCCCGTCGGGCCAGCGGCCTCCGGAAACATCCCTGTCCCCATCTTTCTTGCGACCTGCAGCGGGTCGGTTTCTCCCTATTTCGTAGCTTTCCCTTAGGCACAAGAGGGAAGGCGGGATACGCTCGCTTGTTTGCACCCTTCGCCCTTCCTGCATTCCTTTTATCACAAACGTGGTACCACGGAAGGCACTCTATACTGTAGTTTCACTGCTTCAGGTGTTTTTCTTTCCATCTCCATTCCTTCTTTCATCGCTTTCAGGGAACCATTCATCTCCCTGTCTCTCCTCCCTTTCTGCTGTCTGCATTTGCTTCATACGGCCTGCGGACGTTTTTCAAGAATGGAGAGAACAAACTCCAGAATTTCTTCTTTTTTGTCGTGTGTGTTTCTTCTCTGACCTTTCCATTCTTCCTACGTTCTCGTTTTTGTTTTTCGTATACCTTTTTTTATTCGGCGTACGTATGAAAAATAGCAGCAGTGACGCCTTTGATGTACACAAAGGTTACATGAAAATCGCCGCAATACGAATAAGCACAAACAAAAGCTTGAAGTTGCCCATCAAAAGGCTGCGCTCTCTTAGGTATGCTCCCTATTGCACTGCGGAAATTCCTGAGCATCCCTCCTCGCTGAGTTATGTAGCTGTGTCTTTTCATGCTTTTCTATCGTCTTCTTCTTCTTTTCGTGGAAGAAGACGAGGAGAGATTTTTGGAAAACTTTGAAGAACGCTGGGTCAATGAGAATTGGTCACTTTACAGAAATAAAGTATTATCATTGATCGATAAACACGTACCTAAGAAAAAAATGGCTCAAACCCACGTTCTCCATGGTTTTCCAACCATTTAGGCTGTTTACGCAACCAAAAGAAGCGTTTGTTTCGTAAACCAGAAGTGGCCAATAATGCAGCCCGTTGGTTGAACTATCACCAAACTAACGCAGAATACATCAAAGCAGTGCGCAATGCAAAGCAAAATTTCTTTAACAGCACACTACCTATGCTTTTACAAACTAACCCACGAAAATTTTGCAACATAGTAGGTGGTACAAAAACAACTTTGATCCAGCTCACTTCCACTGATGATGTCGCGGTTCCAGTTGACGAATGCTGCACTCTCCTTAATAACGCATTATTTGCAGCTTTCAACGCTGATGCTCCCGCTTGTCTTCCTGTTGTAGGCAGCGAAACATTTGAGCGTATGGATTCAATAACTATCGACTGGGCCCTTTTGTTCGCAAAATAATTATGGATCTAAAAATTTCTTCTTATTCTGGCCCCTACTCGATTAATTCGAAAATACTCAAATGTACAGAACTGTGCTCGGCCATCATTCTGTCTGAAATTTTTGCGCAATATTTCCAGCAAATCATGCTTACTGCTGATTGGATAAAAGGGGAGGTGGTTCCGGTTCACAAGTCTGGTGATTCACATTTTCCTGGCAACTACCATCCTATATCTTCAACGAGTATTCTATGTCAGATTTTTTAGCATATTTTATGTTCCCATCTTATTAGGTACTTACAGCTTAATTCATTATTCAGTTATTGATAACATGGCTTCAGAAAATATATATCGGGTGAAACAGAGGTGCTTTCTTTCACTAACGATGTTTAATAATGCTGCCAAGGGTTGTCATACTGACTGTGTTTTCCTGAATTTCGCCAAGGTGTTTGATTCTGTCTCGGATGATTTACTTATTCTTAAACAGAGCAAGGTAAACATATATGACAATGTACTTTTTTGGATCAAGAGTTTTCTTTCTAACCACATGCAATACACCATTGCTAATGGTTCTTCATCCGAATCATCTCCTGTCTCTTCCGGAGTGCCGCATAGATGAGTCCTGGGGACTCTTCTATTTCTCGTTTATGATAAAGACCTTCCCAGCAGCGTCACTCACTCATTCATTAAACTTTTTGCAGATGATTGTGCCTTATACCACAGCCTTAACATTCCCAATGATTCGCATGAACTCGAGTAAAGATGGTTGTGGTTCGTTTCCCCGAAGTCCGGTGCCGATCAGGAACCCAATCGCCTCCGGGCTCCGGTTGACTTGGCAGAAGGCTGGCAGGGCGGTGGTGCTGAAGTTCTTGGAGATGGCGGTCGAATTGACGAACTCGAGGCGTTGAGGTTGATGAAGTGAAACGAAGGTTTATACACTATTTACAGTAGGATAAGTGGGTACATGAGTAGTAAAAACAAAAACTTCAAACATGAGCTAGACGCTAGCTCCGAGTGCGCACAAATCACTCGAGCTCCTCAACTTCGTCTAATTCTCCTATTTCACGGAGCGTACACACAAACCGCTCGCGAGAAACGACCGAGACCCTGTCTCGCCGCAGGATCCGTCTAGTTGCCCGATACGGCGCTGTACCCTAAACTTCCGACGCGATCCTAACCTCTAGCCTAGGGGGCTCACAAATACCAACTTAGCTTCAACGGTCGAGACTCCTTGTCCCGCCGCGAACTGCCCAGCTCAGCGCTCAGAAAAGAACAATTTCTAACCGCCAAGTTCGGCCTTATAACACGTCGCGCTCACGCTCTCTCGGGAACGCCCCTGTAGCGTTCGTACACGCGTAAGGGAGTGCCCGAATTCGCGTAGACAGCTGTCACTCAGCGCGCTACGGAATATTTAATGAGTCTCCGCCATTTTTGGGTAAACGGCCCGCTCGCGGACCAGCAAGCGCGTACGACTCCGAAGTGTACGACTCCACACCGATGGTTCTCGGAACCATGTGGCACCGTCTGCGTCCAAAATGGGGGATTATCCCCGCAGTATTAGTTTGGCCAGACAATTCGTCTCCCGTGCGTGCCGTGACAAATTGGCGTCGACTGCTCTGCAGTGTTGGCAGTGCTACGTCGCCAGACGGAGTGGCGAGTTCTCACACGCCGGCCGGGCGCTTGGCCACTTACCTCATCAGTGGGTCTTACAACTCCTTCGACACCGGCTACGTCCTGAATGGGGGATCATCCCAGCGGAATTCCGTTGGCCGGAATTCCGCTGGCCACTGACCTCATAAGTGGACCTTACAACTCCCCCCTTTAAGAGGGTTACTGGACCTCTTGGTTCAGTCAATCCGAAAAGAATTTAAAAGGGCCACTAGTTTCATCTCTCCTTCAGCAATAACAGCGGAACAAAACAAACAAAAAGACACGTGGAAGGAGCTAGGTATAATCACAAATGAGCCCCCTACCATTCTGCAGCTGATCCGAACCTTCTCTCACCTAAACTACAAACACAACCATATATCGTCTGCGGCTTAATTGCTGCAACGTGGGAGCCCGCCTGCACCACCAGGGCCGCCGGTCGTCCCCCACCTGCGCCGACTGCCCAGAGCCCGAGACGTTCGAGCATCATTGCGAGCAACACCGCGAGAGAGAAACTCAGGACCGCATCCCAGTGACTCGGGGTACCAAGCCACAAGCTGGAAGACTTCCTGTTCAACACGGGCGGATTCTTTCAGTCAGCAGAATTAAAACGTTAAGAAAGTTTGTTTTGTCACTATGCGCACGCATGCAAAAGTCCTCCTTGACGGCGTAGCATGATAACTCTTCCTGTTCTTCCGGAATGTTTTGAGCTGGCCTGCAGCTCAACTGCGGTGCGCTGGAAATTCAGTTCGGCTCCCGGATGGAGCAACAATATCATCTTTGTCGCTCTCTCTCTCCTCTCCCCCACCACTCTTCTGGCCGTCCTCTCTCTCTCTCCTCATCTCCTCTCTCTCCTTCTCTCTCTCTCCTCTCTCTCCTGCCACTCTCTCTCTTCTCTCTCTCTCTACACAGCAAACACACACACACAACACACACAAAGTAACACGCATTGCCTAAGAACACACGCACAAAAAGCACACGCGCACAAACGCGCCACAAACACAACACACGGCACACGCCCACGCACGGGCACGCCCACGCTCGCGCGCACGCCCAGACACACACACACGCTCCTCAGCGACTCTCCTCTCGACTCTCTCTCTCTCTGGCTCTCATCTCTCTCTCTCTCTCTCCACACCACGGCACGCACCGCACGCACACGCACACAACACACGCACCACACGCGCGCGCACACAAACGCGCACGCACACACGCACACACACACACACACACCACGCGCGCACGCACGCACTCACACGCACACACGCACACCAACACGCAACACACACACACACCACACACGCGCACCCACACACCACACACGCACACACTCACGCGCACGTGCACACGCACACGCACGCACACCACACACGCACACACCCACACGCACACACGACGCACACGCGCACACACAACACACACGCACGCACGCACGCGCACACGCACACGCACACACACCAACTGACGAAAAAGGGCGGGTGAACGCGAAACGTTCACGTTCGTCGTGGCGGTGTTAAGGCTGGTAGGCAATTCAATATTGGCCTCCCCAAGCAGCATTCTGAAAGCAGGGTAGTGCATTCGAGTATTTCCAACCTCTCTGCAAATGGCCCCGACCATGGAGCGTTGCAATGTCAACGCAAGTCGCGACAATTTAGCCCCATGAGGCGAACACAACTTCGGGGAAGACGGAGTGGTACGCAAAATGCGACGTTGCTTCCTGTCCCATAGGCCAAGTGGCCATGCCTCTCCAATGCCCCAACGTAAGGTAAAGCTGCCTGCTGGCAGCGTGAGGGACGGGTTGATGCTGAAGCGGAATGGCGGCGCGCGAACGCGGCGACCTTCTCGGGATCGGTCTTTCCCCTGCGCCCACAACAAGAACCTCACAATTCTGTTATTATCAAAAACCGCTCGTGCACGCTAGGTGCATTCTGAGCAGCGGCCTGACCAAGACAGTATTTCAGTCGTCCCAGCACGGACTCATCCTGACAAAACTCAGAACTCGTGCCTGTGACACACTGCCAGGTCGCAGAATGTAGTGCGTGAACCTTCCCAGCGCAGCTCCCGACTAAATCGCGGTAACGGCAGCATTTGACACTAAAGCTACGAAGCTTTATCTCAGACACCGGATTTGCGAGACCGCTGATTGCGTCTCGTTCCCCTGTCTCCTCGGCATCTGTCTCCTCACATGGTTTTTCTCTCTCCTTCCTAACCTCCTCGAAAGCTCTCATTCTTTGTTTCGCAGTCTCCAAGCATGTGTTTTGGTGTTCTCTATCAGCCTCCTCGGGTACACTCTCACACTCAAGACTACCTAATCCACACGACATCTCCGTATCGCTCCTACCCTCTTCAAATGTTCTGAGCTCCTTATCCTGCGCCTTCTCGCGTTCTCTCTCATTTTCTCCTCCGTTCTGCATGTTCAACAAAGTCTACTTTTTCAGCTCCCTTATCTGCCCTTCACTCGTGATTTCCCTCAGCCTGATCGTGAAGTCCGTCTCTTTTTCGCCCCGTCTCGTCACATGCTTCCTGGTCTTCTCTCTCCATTCGCTTATGGGCGAGCTCTTGAACGCCCGACACAGAGTTCACTTTCTCGTGCAACTTTCGAGCGGAATTTGGAGCGCGGCGGGCCCCAAGACTTTCCTGCGCGACGCTAATCTCCTCCGCTCCACCAATTAGAGTTTCGGTACTGCTCGCGCTAGCATGTTCAGCATGCATTAGCGCAGTGTCTGGTGCAAAAGTAACTGGCGGCCCTACACTCGCGACAACGGGGCTACCTCTTGACTCTACTCTTATACCGGACGCGCTCGCTGGAACGCTACGCGTTCTCTCTTCCTGTGCGCAGCCACGGCCGCTTATCTTGTTCTCGCGCGGCTTCAAATTGAAAAATGGGCTGCCCCCATTCAACTTTGCTGTCAGTGCATAACTCGGCCTGTTCACTGGGTTCTGTCTCTGCGCTGCAGCTCCATCCCCAAATTTCGCTCGCGAGGCTGTTCGCCATGTTGGGGCATTGCTTCATTACACCGCTTTACGGTATCACCAGACGCGCTTACCTCGTAGCTCCTCATCCCAATGTCCGTCTCCACGCGTTCGACACTGGCGGAAATGCTAGCCTCGTGTGGGGAGTCACGGCTGCTTGCTTTGTCATCGCAATGTTCAACTTCCAAACATTGGCCGGAATCATTACACTTCGCTGTCGCCATACAACTGGCTGGGTCTGTGCCCCATTGTTTCTGGTCGCGGGTGTCCGAGCGCAAGAGCGTCTGCCTCCTCCGCTCCAGCTCCAACTCATACCTTCGCAACCGCTTGTAGCGGCACTTCGTAATCGACAGAAGGCGCCCACTATCATCACCATGGACCGCCGTGCCAGCGTCACCAGGGCGTGGCCTCGACAATCACGACGAGTCACGTGCCAGAGAACACCCAGGCTACTGCGCTGCTCGGCCGCGTTCCACGGGTGCACCCCGACTCGCGCACTCCTGCTGCCTTTGAATTGTCCTCTGTAAATAAATGTAGGGTCAGCCGCACGACCACATCGGTGCCCACATTAATTGGTGACCCGGACGTGGGCAGTATGGAGCCCAATTCCGCTTGCACGCTGCCGCCCTACCCGGCCTTCGAGCAACGCGACGCACGGGCCTGGTTCCTCAAAATGGAAGCGCACTTCATTCGCCGCATCAACTCAAAAACCGAGCGCTACCGCATCACCACCGCCCTGCTTGCGGCCGACCTACGCTGCAAGCCGCTAAAACACGGTGAGCGGCCCTACGACACGCTACAGGCCTGCGTGATGGAGAGCCTGGGCTCGAGTCTTTCCCGCCACAAGGACGCTGTATCGCCCCCTCATACGGTTCCCTCGCACAACGTACCGCACGATGGAATGGGAACCGTGCTGACCTGCTTGCAGCCTCCCTCGCACCCTGAAGACGACTCTCCGACCCAAGAGCGAAAAGGCGTTCTACCACCACCCGGCTTCACTGAACGTCATTCTACGGGCCACTCCAAGCCGGCTGCGCCCAGCCACTCCCTCACCTGGTGCCACCACGCCACTCAATTGCAGCGGCCTTGCCACCCCGCCTGCCGTTCTACCCCAAAAACCCCGAGGTGTGGCTTATACAGATGGAATGCTTTTTCGGCCTGGACCACGTCACAGCCCTAGAGGACCGTTACACCCTAATATACGAGCTCCTACCATCCAGCTTGGCCTCCACCTTGCCGGAGCCTAAAGTCCTACCCTACGACGAGCTCAGGGCAGTCCTCCTCACGTGCTATGGTCGGTACCTAAAGCTTGGCCATGGACATCATCAGTGGGTCTTACAACTCCTTCGACACCGGCTGCGTCCTGAATGGGATATCATCCCTGCGGAATTCCGTCGGCCGGACTATCCGGCGCCCATGCGTGCCGTGACGAATTGGCGACGGCTGCCGCGTAGAGTCCGCAGTGTTGAGCCACCAGACAGAGTGGCGGGTTCTCACGCGCAGCCTGCGCGCCTGCCCACTGACCTCATAAGTGGACCTTACATCCAGGATGATCTCAACAGCGTTTCTAACTGATGCAAAAAATGGCCTATGAAATAAAATATCACTAAATGCACAACCATGCGAATATCTCGGCTGAAAAACAACCCAGATGCTTATCATTTGAATAATTTACCCCTCTCTTCCGCTGACTCTTACGGATGTCTGGGCTTCACATCACAAAACACCTCACTTGGAATATGCATGTACAATACATAAGTACTAATGCCAACCACATGCTTGGAGATTTGCGCCGTAACTTCTACTTTGTGCCGTCAGATGTTAAATTAACACTTTATAAGTCACTCGTTCGTCCAAAATTAAAGTACGCCTGCGTTCTCCTGAACCCCGAGAAAATCAAGCTCGCCCAATTTATTTAAGCCATCCAGAATCGTGCGTGTGGTTTCATTTTATCGAACTATAGTCCTAATGCCAGTGTCACCTCAATGAAATCTGTTCTTGGCCTGCCTGACTTGTCGGCACGTCGCAAATATCATCGTCTTTGCGTTTTCCAAAAATATTTTTCCACATCATACACCTCAAAGAACAGCTGACGCTTCCGCCTACTTATATTTCATCCCGCATAGACCATGTAAACAAAGCTGGCGTTCCTTCTTGTCGGACTAACCTATTTATAATGATTCTTTCATTCCAAGAACCAGCGTTGACTGGAACCACCTTCCCGCCTCCACTGCTGCCATCTCAGAACATTCCCAATTCAAGACTGCCCTACAAGACCTCATTCATTACAGTGTGTAGTAATGATGTAGTGTGTAGTAGTAATGTAGTGTGTAGTACAGTGTATAGTACAGTGTGTAGTACAGTGAGCCCCCTCCATCCTTTCTGTTGTGCCTCTCCGCCCTGAAAGTATTGTAAAGAAATAAATAAATAAAAACTAACACAACCTATGATTCTTTTCAACCTAACTGTTAGACCTATATCGGCTTTAACATTGAGCCTAACAACGGGTCTAGTGAAGTCAAACTTACTGTACGTCGAGCTGTGAGTGGCGGTTGGTTGACAATGGTACACTTTAGAGCGTAACCTGAAGCCTAACGTCGAGTTGTCGTGTATCCTCGTCCCCCCTTCCGTGTGTTGCATCGGCGGTTGCGAAGTCGGCTCAAACTCATATTTGCAGCCGCATGACGTGTCACGTCGAATAGGGACGTACGGCTGGCGCATACCCCGGTTTCTCAGACAGTAAGAATTTGACGCCAAGGTTCTGGTAATAAGTATCTTATGAAACCTTTGCGCTAACTGGGGGTTACGTTGTCCTGGGGTGAACGCTTAGATAGAATGTACGGTCATGAAGATGCTTCACAAAAACGATTGGGACCTTTCACTTAGCAAGCGAGTCAGACAACGTGGCAAAATATCAAAGAACATACTTAAACCATGTCTAGACGGGATACTTAGGAGGGTTGGTTGGAATAGAAGGGTTTTGAGAATATTTGAACCAATAGGCCTTTGTGGATATTGTCGTCTTGCTCAGTGATACTACAGAAGACCTGCAAAGGATGGCTGAAGGATCTACTTGGTAACCTTAGTCGCAGGATAAAAGGTAAATATAAACAAGTCAAAAGTAACGTAACTAGACGCAAAGGAAGTGTCCGCTGCAGCCTGGTCAACCAAGTATTCGTGAGTAGAACTCATTGTTTTATTGAACCTTTTCTTCTATATTGTTATTCCTGTTTCAGTTTTTATTTATTGAAGCTTATGCACGAACCGCACCTTGATCGCGGCCCCTAAATCGCGATCGTGATACTCACGATCTTGAGTCTTTAGGGATAGATGAACAAATGAATGAATGAATGAAGGAATGAATGAATGAATTAATTAATTAATTAATTAATTAATTAATGAATGAATGAAAGAATATATCCCCGCACGGTGGACACCATACTGCATACCCAAGCATTCAAGTCAGTTGCAATGCGGGGCTGATGATGATGATGATGATGATGAGTGTTTGCTGCCGTCTGCTTGAGAGGGTTCTAGATTGCTTCAATGAAAAACAATGACTATAAACCAGTCTTTTCCCTTAGTATTCAATCCTTCTTCGCAATAATCAATACAGGAGTCCAGGATCCCTTTCGCCTTTCCTCTTCTCACTTTCAAAATAAACGAGCAAAACGTAGCCTTCTTCGCCAACAATGCGTTATCACAAAAGTTTGTGCAGAATGGTAGCGCCAGTTAGCCTCTTGAAGCTCTTCTGGTGAGGGAACTGATACACCTATATAATTTTCGTTGTTACTCTTCTCTCCCTCTCCGCTATCACATCTTGCCCTTCTCGAATGATTTCCAAGGGAAGAGGATGAAACTTCGAATCGCGCCGGACGGATGTACTGCCTTTGCAGATTTGTTTTCCCCGAATGTTTGCCGAGGTAAAGAAAAAAAGCGTAGAAGGAGCACTGGACCTTTATCTTGTTTCTTCTGCTCCGTTTCTGGCCACTCGCTCTTCGCAAAATAAAAGGCCTGTTGCATCGTGAAAGCAAAGTGCTTCTACTGAACAAAAGAGCAGGCAATGTTGGAAGGGATTTAGACTGACGGATAGAGCTGGAGTAGAAAGCACTTATTCAGACACCCAGCCATTCGCCGTCGCTACGGAACTTTTTTTTAAACTAGTGCCGCGCTGCACCGCCGTGCACCAATCTATTGTTGGCTCCAAGCCGCCCACGCGTGTCTAGAGCCATGTGAAAATAAATAGAAGGACGAAGTGAGGGCTTTGTCACTGACGTGCTTCCATGGAAGACCGGAAGTGAAGTAAGGTAGGTTCTCTGCGTTGGGGAACTAAGTTTTGCGGTGGTTTTTGTAAACGTTAGTGAGTCACGTTGAATGCAGCTTGCAGGCCTTTTGGAAGTTTTGAGTTGGCTGTCGAACTTGCAGTAGTAGCGGAAATACCACTATTGCTGTGGCTGAGGAAACTGGCTCTCCTTTCGAAACAAAATGAAGTGAGTGTGCTTAAGCGTGCGAGCAGGATATTTTTACTTTTTGTGTCTGCTCTTTAGTTGGGGTTGAGAATGTGGTTAGTGCGCAGTTACGTGTGACTCTGTATCGTATACATGAACCAGTCCTAGTTGAACCTCACGTTACACGCTGTAGACAATTATTGGCGCCTCCTCGTTTTAACAATACCTTGAAGGCGAGAAAACGTTTTTTACATTCGAAAGGTTAACGTGTCAGAATTATGGCAATTCCATAACCAACTTTAAACACTTCCTCAAGCTCGACAAAGAGGGAAATAGATGAAAGAGTGACCACTAGCCAGCATTTTTCTCACACTGGAATTATGTAGGCACAGGGGCTAGTTGTGTGATTTGGCTGATGCCGACAAAAGGTACCGACAGAAATGATGATTACGAGATTGTATTGGTCCTCTGTAGTTCTATTTTGCCTCACAGCAGTGATTGATTGATTGATTGATTGATTGATTGATTGATTGATTGATTGATTGATTGATTGATTGATTGATTGATTGATTGATTGATTGATTGATTGATTGATTGATTGATTGATTGATTGATTGATTGATTGTAGGGTTTAACGCGCCGACGCAACGCAGGCGATGAGGCACGCCGGAGTGGAGGGCTCCGGATTCATTTTGACCGCCCGGTTATCTTTAACGTGCGCCGAAATCTCGTACACACGGGCGTTCTAGCTTTTTTGTCTCACCGCAGCAATGTCAGCCTGACGCGAACAGAGTAATTATTGTTTGTTGCTGCATCACCAACGATGTCGCCGCTGACATTGCGCAGCGGGAAATTCGAAACTTTGGAAACACTTGTGATCTTTCTTTTCTTTATTTCACAGCGACGCCCTCTGGGGCTGCGCTGCAATGAAATTGAGCGAGTTAGCAAAAGCTAGGTGTCTGAAATACCTTAAAAGATACTCGTAGTCTTTGTGGCACTTCAAGCGTCACTTCATAGTCCTATCCCAACGATACAAAATGGCTAGCGGCGTGCAGACATCTAGCGTCCAATCGCTTTGGCACCGATGCCTTTTAGAAGTCGTTAAAACACTGCCTCGAGGCGTGTTTCTGAACTAGGCGAAAATGTATTCTGTGAAAAGTGAGGACAAGGGCAGCACACTAAACAAGCTGTTGTGATAAAGAGTGAGGAGAGAAAAAAACTCTGCAGAAGTCGACGAAAACAAGGCGACAAGGTGCCATGGAAGGTCTTTTAAGAATGTTTGGAAGAAACGTCCAGCGGGATACTGAAATTGGAGGACGGATTCTGCAAAGTGTGGTGTCGTGTGTTAACTTCTTGGCAGCCCTAGCTCGTATGGGAGACGAAGAAGGAAATGAAATGAGCAGGTAAGGAAATGAAATGACGGAAGTCGAGGTCGGTCACATTTACGTTCGAGTCTGGGGCGAAGGACAAACCGAGCTCGCTAGAAAGGTGTTACGATTCGTAACAGAAAGAAAAACAAGGAAATTCAGTTCAGAAGCAAGCCATTTGCAGGTACGTGCGTGAATAGGGAGCCGTATTCACCGCAGGAAATTGGACGAGTAATAAAGCCGGAAAACATGAGAGGGGGACAGGCGGGGAACCTTTCATAGCAGCGATACGTGCAGAGCATATCGGTTGACTACAGGACATTAGAAACCTTACGACGCTAATCGAAGTTAGGACGCACAAAAAGGAAGACATTATTGAGGCGGCGAAGCAAAACGATGCGGGGAGGCGTTATAAATAGCGAAAGAGCAAGAACGTCGGGTCTACGCGCTGAGAATAAATAAAAGTACATGCGGTGGTGGACTTGATAAAGCCTCCGATAACACACTTTCATGAGAAAATTTACTTCGCCCCTGTTATGAATGTGGACCTTGGAAAAAAAAAACAGCTTGAAGAGTACGTGTTATCGAAATCACAGCAATGACGGCGAAAATGCTCGACATAACTTAAGAGCCGAAATTTGCTTGGGAGGCATCAAAATTATCGAGGTATCACCGCTGCGAGCTGTTGTTTAAATAAAATCAAGGTCTTTTGTGACGTATACCAATAAATGAAACCTGGACACAAATGTGTACCATCGTGATACATTGACATACGAAGAACGGAGCGCGTGGCTTTCAGTACATAGCGCGCATCCTTGCGACGGGCCACGTATGCGCAGCAGAAAGAAGTGACAAGAGTAGTGACCAACCTTCGAGAGCAACCTTCGAGCTCAACCTTCGTGATCAACCTTCGACCAACCAAGTTACGAGAGTTCGTGACCAACGCGACATCTTTGCCACAATCATAGATCTTTTTCCCTGCCGTGCAACTGTTTTACTCACGTTCTGTCACGTTCACCAGTCACGCGACACGCACCAGGCTACCTAACTGGTTTCCCCTCTAGCAGTGTGCACAGCTAGCGCAGTAGCGGTAATGGCTCGGTTGCTAATGTCACGTGATTTATTCTGGAAGAAAATATATTTTCTCGTCTCGGGCAAAAAAAAAAAAATACTCGAAGAAAGATAGGGGAGTTTGCTTTCCGTTTGAAACATATTAATCAAAATCGCACAAAGGCGAGATGCCTGAAAAATGTTTTACAAGCACTACGCGGGAGAGATCAAGGCTCAGACATCAGCCTCAAAAATACAAAAAAAAAAACACCGCAATAGTGTGGCGAAATATTATCCGTGTTTTTCGACAACAAGTAAAATCAAGCTGCAATGTTTTCCTTTCATCGTCCCAAGGAACTTTCTCACGAGGCATTGTCTGTTTAAACTGCGAGTAACCAGTAAACATAAAAAAAATTGCAGTTGTTTCCTGGAAGGATGAAGCAGAGAAAAAGTGAACTGGCATGTGTGAAAAATGGCGCGGTCAGTTTCACAAAGGCGGTCAAGGCCTCTCAAAGAGACCGCGTGATTTATATCTCTGCGTGTTGTGGATGCTCCGCTTTTTTGCCCGTCGCAGTTCCCATTCATTTCCCGCGTGTTTCATAGATTTGTGTTGCAAAAAATAAACACTCCGGCCCCAAATTTGCTTACGAGGAGAGCCTTTAATACAAGTTGCAAATGCAACGGGCCTTTCGCCCATGTCGTATTTATAGCTATGAAAAATTTAGCCTGACCACGATCTGGAGCAAAAAGGATAGACGGAAATGGAATTGCCGCGGTAGATGCACACAAACGTACCCAGAAACCACACGGAACACTCCTTTTGTTTTCAAGTGTCAAACGCTTTCAAGCTCTCTCTTCATTCCTGATATTTTTTTACTTTACTTGCTTTACCGACCTTATACAATCAAGTATTTAGCGAAAGCGAAAAAGGGTGGGGGTGGCGGTGGACAGTAGACAGGAGACAACTTTTTTTTCTTGTAGCTGAAGAAAGAAACCAACAAACAATCAAGAAAGTTATTTTAATCTTATCAGGAATGCAATCGGGAAGGAGAACCTTACACGTAAGAAAAATGTTCAGTCCAACATCAATGGAAAAGTAAAAACTGCCTTTGCAGGAAAAAAAAAACGAACGTTCAACTGTAACGACCGAAATGGACTTACGAAAACAAGTTCACCGGAATGCACGCGTGTTGAGTATCGGACCGACGCGAAGAATGACGCGGACGCTTCGTAACTACAAAACTCATCCCATACACCTGCGAGAATAAAGGCGACAGCGGCACTGTAGCTTTGTACTGGTCGCTCGAGAAAGTCGGTAAACCACTTCTTCACCTGTACGTTGTGAAGCTTAAACGCGTGTGGAGGTGACAACTGTTATGCCTGAAACACTAAGTTTGCTCGAGCAGGAAACCAAAACAAGTGATGGTCACGCCTAATTTAGAGAACTATCACGGCGGTTGGTGCACTGGAAACACTGGGAAGCAGAAAACATCAATGTTGTTAAGGTATTTAAACTGTGCAATACTATGACGTAAAATTAATAAAGGAGAGATAAATTACACTCCTAGTATTGGCATTGTAAGATGACACAATATAGTAATAGCTAAAAATACATAGCCCAAGTAAGTACCAGATTACGCGAAACAAAATAAGTGACAAAGGGTAAATTTGGCGTTTAAAACATTTTGTAAATACCGTCTTTACAGATCACAATATTCTTAGCAATCGCAAACAGAGGGCCTAATAATTACATTGAATGAGAGTCCTCGCTTAACCTCAAAGTAAACCACAAATATGTAATAGCAGTAAATAAAGAGGCTGCCAGCTCCCAGCGACAGATCAAATAAAATTAAAACCCATGTGTTCAGATTTTCAGCTAACCTAATGAAGTGTAAAAGAACATAATAACATAGAAGTGTATGGATATGAAACAGTTATCGTCGTTACGAGTTCTCGGTTAAACTTAGACGTCCCCACGTCACCCCCCCAAAACAACACAAAAAAACTCTTATCACTGCTTAAGCAGCCTCTAGGCCCACCTCTACTTAATAAAACCGTATAAATATTCCTCAGTTACCTAGTTAACTATCTGCCACTGGAGTTTACGTTCAAGAGACCTTTCGCATATTATGCTTACCCAAACTCTCTCTCCCGCCCCGTTGCGCAATCGTCACATCAGGATTCCTTTACATTCATACCTCAACTCACACATCAGTACATCGTCAGTACACTACACTACAGTACACTAGACACACTAGGCTACCTCACCTCAGTACTTCTACTTTTGCCTCCTGTCGCAATATTGTCACGAAGACAAAGACGATGCAGTTGTCTTGAATGAGAAACACGTTTATTGGAGCAAACTTGTGCTCCCCTAACAACTCAAAAGAACACAGAGACGGCGAAGCAGCGGTCAACAAAGTGACTTGCATAGGCGAGTGTCGCGAATCGAATGCCCAGGCGTCCGCACTGCAGGCTTTTTATCTTTCGGCGCGCGTGTTTCTCGCAATGTCGATTCGCATCGAGAACATAGTAGATCCAAGAAGATTATTCTGGGCGGTTCACGTTAGATCGGAATGCTCTCCCTATCATAACAGATAACACATGCGGCACAGAAAGAAAGAATGGAACACGCGCTTCCCTTGACGCAGAGATAACACAGACCGGCGCAGCCGGGCGGTAAAAGCAAAACACAAATAAATAAACCCAAGTATGGTTCGCGGAATTACCCTTTCTCTAAGAGTGCATCGACCCGATGCTAAATAAGCGACAGTCCGAACAAATGAAATAAAGTTCGTCATCGCGTAGAAAGGTTTTAGCGAACCACGTGGACGACTTCGGGTCGCGTGCGTGTCGTGATGTGCCGGAATCACCACTGGGGATCACTTCGTAGGTTAATTGGCCAACACGTCTTAGAATCTGTAGGGTCCGAAATACCGTCGCAGAAGCTTTTCACTGAGTCCGCGTCGTCGAATGGGAGTCCAAACCCACACACGATCCCCTGTTGGTACTCGGCGTCTCGGCGCCGGAGGTTGTAGCGTCCGAATCCACCAGCTGCTGGTCCGTTATACGAACTCGAGCGAGCTGGCGGGCCTCCTCCGCACGTGAAGGTATCCTTGGACGTCGGCGTTGTGGTCGTCGTCTTCTACATGCGGAAGCATGGCGTCGAGCATCGTAGTCGGCCGTCTTCCGTAGACAAGCTCGAACGGTGTCATCGCGTAGTTTTCCTGCGTCGCTGTATTGTACGCAAACGTGACATACGGGAGGACTTCCTCCCAAGTCTTATGTTCAACGTCGACGTACTAGGACACATATCTGCAATCGTCTTGTTCAGACGTTCCGTTAGTCCGTTCGTTTGGGGATGGTACGCCGTCGTTCTTCGGTGATCCGTGTTGCTGTAGCGTAAGATTCCTCGCATCAGTTCCGCGGTAAAGGCCGTTCCGCGGTCCGTGATTAGGACTTCCGGGGCTCCATGTCTCAGCACAACTTGGCTTATAAAAAACTTCGCCACTTCTTGTGCAGTCCCCCTCGGAAGAGCGGCGGTCTCTGCGTAGCACGTCATGTAGTCTGTCGCTACGACAATCCATTGTTCTGTGATCGTGACGTAGGGAACGGGCCCCTAAAGGGTTTCATTCCAATCTGTTGAAATGGCCTCAAAGGGACGGCGATGGGTTTTGCAGAAGTCCGGCGGGTCTTGTCGACGGCGTTTTCGTCGCTGGCAGTCACGGCAGCTCCGGACGTAGTGGGTGACGTCAGAGGTAAGGCCGGGGGCCCGTAGTACCTCGCCTTGATTTTTTCAATAGTGCGGGCTGTGCCCAGATGTCAGAAAGACGGGTCGTCGTGGCACGCTTCCAAAATTTTGTCACGAAGGTCCGCGGGGGCTCCCCGTCTACCGACCTTAGAACTCATTCCACATGAAGACCCATTGAGTCCGGCCCCCTTCAGAAACGGCCGTCTATTCGCTCAAACGTAGTGTAATACGAGTACTGAGATTCCTAGGTCGGGAATCTTCAGTTCGCTGTAGATGTATTTGAGCTTATGCTCAAAAAAAAAAAAAAAAAGAGTTCGCCGTTCCTATGATGGACTGGGTCTGAAGTTAATATTATCTTGCCTTTATTCACTCGTGGTACCCAATTTCTAATCAACCATTCTCCAGAGTACGACTACGGGTTTCCCTTTTTGGCTCTTATTTATTACTACAGCGTCATAACTGCATGTAAACTAGTAAAGTAAAAATATATTTTCGACAATTAAAATCCACAAATTAACTTTATTGCTTAAGGAATTTTTCCTGGAAATATTTCACAGAAAGCAATTTATCACTTGTTTGAACATTTGCTGCGGTTTAAAATTATTAAAATATATACTTTATAATTTTACGCTGTAGTCATATCGATTGCAGACGAATATATGGTCCATTCACTTTTATAAAAACTGCTGTTTGCCAATCAAAAATGGTCCATGTCCTCTTTCTGGTGTCTGGTTGGGTTGTTCCCGTAACCAGGCTTTTATTGATAAATGTGGGTACGATGACGTTGCCGCCAATAAGAGGGAGGGAAAAGGCAAAGACGCAAGGAAGGAAGGAAGGAAGGTAGGAAGAATGGAAAGCAAGACGGAAAAGAGAACAAGCAGATACGAATTCAAGCAAGGAACCCGCCACGAAGGAAGGAAGCAAGGAATCAGTGAAGGATTCAAGGAAGTGAGCAAGGAAGGATGGAAGGCTGGAAGCAAAGAAGCCAGGAAAAAGGGAAAAGAAGGAAGGAAGGAAGGAAGGAAGGAAGGAAGGAAGGAAGGAAGGAAGGAAGGAAGGAAGGAAGGAAGGAAGGAAGGAAAGAAGGAAGGAAGGATGTAAGGGAGCAAGCAAATACGGGTGGAAGCAGCGAAGCAAGGAAGGAAGGAAGCAAAAAAGAAGGAAAGAAGGAAGAAAGGCTGGAAGGAAGGAAGGAAGGACTTAGGAGAAGGAAGGAAGGAAAAAAAGGAAAAAGGAAGGAAGGAAGTAGCAAAGAAGAAGGAAGGAATGGGGAAGAAGGAAGGAAGGAAAAGGAAAGGGAAAAAAAGGAAAAAGAAAGAAAAAAGAAAGGAAACCAACCACGTTAACCAGGCTACAAATTATCTTACTGTCCTTCATGCAGGGACAGGAGAATCCAGGAAAATATATCCCAGAAAAAGAAAGATGAAAGGAATAGGAGAGACAGTGGTGTGCCAACCGTTATGGCACTGCACGTAAGAGTTCAATGACCACCTTTATTAACCTTTATTCTGTAGTGATTCGTGCAATTGCGCCGCTCTCATGAAGTTTATGAACAATGCCTTTATCACTTTGTGCTCTGATGAGGGAGAAGGCCGGTTACATAGAATTTTTTTGGCAACGGCCACCGAGAGCGTAAGTTGCCCACAGATGACTAGAGCTGATTGATTGATTGTAGGGTTTTAACGCACCGACGCAGCGCAGGCGATGAGGCGCGCCGTAGTGAAGGGCTCTGGATCAACTTTGACCATGTGGGGATCTTTAACGTGCCCTGAAATCTGATACATACGGGCGTTTTTGCTTTTCGCCTCCATCAGAAAAGCGACCGCCGCGGCCGGGAATCCAACCAGCGACCTCGTGCTGAGCAGCGCAACGCCTAAGCCACTGAGCCACTGCGGCGGGTAGATGACTACAGCAGCCTTCTTCCTGCTCAAAACTGTGAGCCCTCGTAGAAATAATGACGCACTGTCTCTGGCGTGCCAGATAAATCACACGCCTCACTTGCTGCCATTCTCACGAAATAAAAGTACGCATATGGGAATGTCATCGCCCGCCAGAGACGTCAAATAAAGCTTGCCTACAGCAGATACGAGAGCCTCGCGGTTGATTTTCCGATTAACGTTTACGTGCGCCCTCGCTACTGGTTTGCATTTTCATGTTTACGACATGTACGTCACCTGCAGTCCTTGGCCATTTTGGGGAACTCATTACACAAGGCCACCATAAGCAAATCCTCTATATCACAGCTGGTACGGCTTACGTTTGGAAGCGACAAATTGCAATCGCTGGGATTTGCGCCCCCAAGGAGCAGCTCATTAAAGAGAAACAGTGAGTATCCCTTTCAAAGCACCTCTAATACCACTCTTTACGAAACGAACGTACTATGAACAAGTTTCTGCAGCACGGACTAATTGCGCATCTTTCAAATGTTCACGGTTTGCGGACAAGTTCCCAAAGGAGGGAAGATTACCGTAAAGCTTATGTCAATGGTTTTGCCGTAGGATTAGCCGGCTGGACTGCCTTGATTTCAACACAAATGTCGCTTTTTATACTTTCGAGATTATCGAAGTGTTTTCAGCGGCAGGCAGTGGCAGGCAGTGGCAGGCAGTGGCTGCCTGAAATTATTCTTGCTTGGTTGCACCTTTTTTTCGTAACAGCCTGAAGTCTGCCAAACAATAGAAATGTTAGGTACGTACGTAGCTTCTCAGATAAGTGAACTGAGCTCATTTTCAGTGGATTAAACACGGTCGAAAAAAGAGCGAGCTGCCGCTTCCCTAATGAGCGGTGAACACGTCCACGGCATCCTTCAGTTTTCTTAGAAGTGGAGTTGCGAAAACTTCTCTCTAGTGGCATAAAATTTCATTGTTTTTGCCTGCATGACAACATCCAAATCAATTTAGAAGAGAACTCACATTCCAAAGCGTGCCCGCCGCGGTGGCTCAGTGGCTAAGGCGTTGCGCTGCTGAGAGCACGAGGACCTGGTTTCGATTCCCGGCCGCGGCAGCCGCTTTTCTGATGGAGGCAAAAAGCGAAAACGCCAATGTGAACAACATTTTGGCGCATGTTGAAGAACCAAAGAGGGTCAAAATTATACCGCAGCCCTCCACTACGGCGCGCCTCATCGCCTGCGTTGCGTCGGCGCCTTAAATCCTACAATCAATCAATCAACATTCTAACGTCCATTAAAAGGTATTCACTGCACATGCCGTAACAGAACGTGAACCACAAGCAGGCTTTCATGCGGCGATGTGTGTGGTTGTGAAGGAACGGGATTTTAAATAAAACGCATGGTTCTATTTTTTTTCGAGCTTCTCACAACAGAACACGCGAAGATTGTCACTTCAAAGGAAGCCCCGACACACGAGTCGTGGGGCTTTGGTACAGGTCTGAGTCATGTCGGTATTCATTAAAAGTGTTGTCTTGTCAGGGACGTCTGGCTCTCTACATCGGGCATGGCGACAAGGTACGCGCGTCCTGTGAACATATTTCCTTGAAACTTAAGCGGATTTTTTTATCGTCTTGACCTAATCCATTTTTGTTGAAGGTGAAGATGAGTGTAATTCAGGTATGCAAGAACTAGCTCAAACCCACTCATTCTTGCATTAAGCCTGAAACACAGCTGCGGATCTATGAACAAGACACACCGTTCTGGCATTGCCCTGGCAATGAATGTGCCGGAGAGGGTAGTAATTTGTTGCTAGTTGGTCAACGCTTCGATTCATCGTCTATTTTTTGCTTGAGGAACCTTCTTCACAACTTCAGTACCAAATCCCTAAGGACACTCAAATATTTTCATTATAAGCAATAGTTCGTTAAATACGAACTTGATCTCCTCTGCAGTGGAGACCATGAAATGTTTTAAACAAAGTGAGGTTTCGAACAAGGCTAATTTTTTATAATGAGCGTTTTGGGCATGGTTAACGCGATGAACGAATGCAGACAAAAAAAAATAGAGAGCAAAACATAAAAGCCAATGTTAAAGAAAGAAAAAAAAATCAAAAGGAGACACGACCTTGGTCGACATCGCCGCCGCCTTTTGTGCCACAGAGTGTACAGCTAGATAAAAAAACGTATCGTTAAGCGCAGAACCAGCTCGTTAACTCCGATCCGAACGATGCGGCGAGCAGTAGTGCAGTGCAGCGGGCAAACCATATTAGCCGCCTCAGAAAAGGGCAGCCGATTAGCGTAAATTTGCTGTCTTACCCACTTTTTTACCTTAATTTTTAAATCTCACCGTTGATTTTTCTCTACATGACGTGTTTTTTTCTTACACTGCAGAATTCCATTTTGTATTCTTCACATTAGAGATTAACTGCTACTCTTTGCTCTGACTCAGCCGGTTCTAATGTTACTAGGCATTGCTAGCATTTCACATGATAGCTTCACGCGACCTCTCGCGCTGCTCTTTGTAGAGCCACTTGTGTGATTTCAAGTGACGTCGCATAGGTAATCGTTACGGGTGCCGTCTACAGCTTCGCATTCCAGCCCCATTTACAGGGTAGATTGGCGCGCATTTTCTTAACGCGATACTGCTTTATTCCGGGGTACACAACATCGCAGACATCATATCCGTCACGGAAATGACATCACCAGAAAAGGTTGCATTGGCGCGGCGGGGCTCGGTTTCGAGCCCACGATCACTTTTGCCGCAACGGGTGGTGCGAAACGCTTTACCGACTGAGCCATGAAGTCATGCCCACAGAGCTGTACGAACACGCCTTATGTCCTTTCCTATAATTCGCCATTCAGATGGTGGTGCCTTCTAGGAGAGGTGAAGCAAAGTAGTCCATCAAGACGCTAATGAGAGCCGACAGTTGGCGCCTGGATAAGGCAGCTTGTAGGAGGGGAAGCTGCAGGGATTATCCGTCCTCCGTCTAGCCTATGTGGAACGCCGCTCAGCTTGTGGAACCCCGCCGCCGCATTCCACAAGCCTGAGCTTGTCGCAACGCAAGCGCCCTGCGTCCACGCCACGGAGCAGGACCAATGCGGTCGCACCTTTGCCGAAACGACCAGCCAGCAGGGCCCCGCTTGCCAAGCACACCCACAAGACTGCTGCCGACCCGCAAATCATGCTTCTTTAACTGCAGCGTGCTGTGACATCACCTAACGATTCGCTGACCACCCGTTCGGTTTCGTTCGCACGGTTTGCGAGCGCCTGGGATTTCAATCGGATTTACGCAATGCTCCGGCGCGTGTAATCTAGTGTCTAATGTTGATGCGTCTCACGGCGCCAAATTCAAGAAATACAAATAGCGATGTGCAAGTCCATATCGATGCAGTATAAACATTCAAATGCTCCTGTGAAGGCACATTTCACTTTCGTGTTTTACCGATTCTTGTGAAAGAAGGATCAACCACATTTTTTGTTTCAATCAATTTCGGGCCAATTTTCACGTGAATCTCAGCGTATCTAACTACTCCTTCAAAAGAAACAGTTGGTCTCGATTAGTCAACTGAAAATAGTCCCAACGTTAGGCAAACCGTAAAGCTCCGCGGATAAGCACAACAACAACAACAAAAAAACATCCTCCAAAGCAAACCTCATAAGTGTGTAACCGTAGCACCGAAGAAAGATCCATCCGCCCACAAAAGCCCAACAAGCGGCCCTGTGGGATCACTTTCCGCTCGCCCGAACACTCACAGAGAAGACGGCGAGGTAGTAAGGACATATAAAAAGAAGTAGGTGGTGACGCCTTGTTTGCGGAGTGCTCAGGTGGAGCGCACAGCGATGTTAAATAGGCTTACACCTTCCAAGGGGGTCTCGCTAAACTTTCGACCCGTGCAGAGGTACCAGAACGAGCAATCCAGCAAAAGAAGACAGACAGGGAGAGAACCTGAAAGCGACAGAAAAAGCCCGCAAAAATAAAGGAGAAATAATGGCGCGGGTACGCGCAGATAAAAGAACAAGCACAAGGAAAAATGAGAATGAGGGCTTCCACCTATGTTATTAAGGTAAGAAGAACAATTGTTACCGTGTTTTTTCGGGTGAAGAAAGGGATGACACCACCAGGGCGAGAATACAGCAGACGGCTGCAAAGAAGGAAACACATGAAAACTTGAGTAGAAATCAACAATTAACAAGAAGTGGCAAACGAAGGGAGAGCACAATAGAAGGTTGGAAAGCATGATACAACATCTTGAAGTGAAAGTTGTGACGGAAGCCCGTCTGGTCGGGATGCATTTTGAAGAACAAAGACAACAACGCCGACCACAAGTCAGTTCAGTTTAAAGAAAATTAACGCTTCGGCTCCCACACGGAAGCCTTGGTCACAATAAAATCTTCAAGGGAAATGATCGCCTTATATACGTTTCACAACGCTGCGCATGCAACTTGCGTAGATTGGCGGCAGATTTTCGGAGTTGCGATTCAGCGTGTGTTCCGTCGTCTGTGTGTGAAGTGATTCCAGTAACAGGCGTGAGGTAGCATTCCTTTCTTTTGCGAGGGCGCGTGCAGCAGAGAAGTTGATTGTGTGCGATGTAGTATCGCAGTGCTCGGCAAGGGCGCTTGTCGACATGTGGCTCTTGTTTACATCGTTGCGATGTTGCTGCAGGCGCTTTGCAAATTATCGTGACTCACCAATATACACGTACTGGCAATCGGCACAAGGAATGACGTAGACAACTCCTGGATACCTCTGTTTTTGTAATTTGTCCTTCACGTTCACAAGTTCATGCATTAGTTTGAGAGACGGCACATGCGGAGTTTGCACATCATACGAGCGGAGTATGCGTGACAGAGCCTCGCTGATGCCGGGCACGTAGAGAATTGCCGCGCGCTTTTGAAGTCCGACGTCGACAACGTGCGCAGGGCGAGAGCGCTGCCCCTGAACGGAGTTGATGAAGGCCTCAGGGTAACCGCACGATAAAAGTTCGTAGGGTACTCTCGCATTGTCCGCCACCCTGTCCTCTGGCTTGCTGCGGATCCTGTCAGCTCTGCGGAGAAGGGAGGTGATTACAGACCGCTTCTGTGCAGCGGGATGCACCGAAGTAAAGTGTGGGTACCGGCCGGTGTGAGTCGTCTTTCTGAACATTGTAAACGACAGCCCCACACCATCACGCTTTACCAGGACGTCGAGGAATGCCAGACGCCCGTCGGCCTCTTCGTCGGTCGTGAACTGGATGGCCGGTTCCATTCCATTGAGGTGAGCTGTGAAAGACTGTAGCGAGTCTTTTGGTAGCACATAGAAGCAGTCGTCGACGTAACGCAAGGAACGTCCTCAGTTGTGGTGAAAATGAGGCGAGGGCACGCTCCTCGAGTGCCTCCATCGTCAGGTTGGTGACTGTCACCGAAATAGATACACCCATCGCCGTTCCGTGAACTCGCTTGAAGGATCTTTCGTTGAATGTAAAGTATGTATTGGTCAAGCAAAAATGCAGCAGCCGCCCTGTGTCGTGTGCCTCGATTGGGCATCTCTCCCGTTGCCTGCGGTCAGTACTCATTGCGGAAGTGCAAATGTCCACAGCCAAGTCAATGGGAACGCTCGTAAACTGTGATACTACGTCAAACGACACCATTGTATTGGAGACGTCGAGCTGAAGGTTTTGAACCTTTTCAATGAAGTCCTCATTGTTGCGGAGATAAGCTGGGCTGCTTCCGACGAGTGAAAAGTTCTGAAGTATATACAATGCCCGTAGCCTTACTCGTATGCTAGTATGTAACCGTTATACGTGTGGCATGTTTTAGCTGAATTTAGTCATTGCTTTCATTGGACGACATGTGGTAACGCTAATAAAGCGATGTTGCGAGTGTATATCATACCGATGAAGAGAGCAAGCGCCAAGCACGCATTCAGCAAGTTGGAAGGATGCTTGAACGAGACGCTCATATGGACAAAGCTTTTCTAAACTAATAATTCTGGTGCCAATGTTTGTAATTGGCAACATTGTTGAGAAAAAAAAAACATTAAGCATATTTGAACCAAGTCATAATATATGGTGGTAGTTGCACTGTTATTTTATTTAAAATTGATAGATGTTTGATTTTTGCGCTAGTAAATAAAAAATACGCCGTGAACACGAAAGCGCTCACGGCGCCCTCACGTGGCAGAGTTTTGACGTCAAAAGTAACAAATGGTTCCAGTAGATGGCGGGAGCCGTGCACGGCAAAAATGAATTTTCCCAAACGGGTACCGATGTGCTTCTGTGAGAAGTTCAATGACGCATACTCTTGCGATTACGGATAGCCATATATCTTTCCTGTTAATATCAGCGTTAGCCACGTTAAGTCAGTGAAGCTGGACTAAATTTTTTTACCAGTCTCGATTTAAAGACACGACATGCTCTGAGTACTTGTATTAGCTCGCAGAGACAAAGGTGTTCGGGGAGCCGAAAAAATGAATTAGGGGGCTTTCTTCCAGGGAAGGGAGGGTGGAGCGGGGGTAACGGGGGCGCAAAGAGCAAAATGTTCATCAGAACTGGAATCAGGGACCGTTAGCTTATCACAAATAAACATTTCGAGTGCCTTCAAATATGAATATTTGGATATATTGTATCCAAACCCCAGTGGTTCTTCCCTGTGTCCAAACTACAGCTTCTTACACGACTCATTATGAGATATACATAAAATGGCGTGATTCTAACGCACGCAAACATTACGGTGCTCCAGTACTCACTCATACGTTCCCAATTAAATACGTTGATAGCTTTTCGTTGTAGTTTTCTGTGTCTGATATTTGTTTTCTCTTTAGCACACTTGAGGTTGGCACTTGGTGTTCGTACTGTTAGAAAAGCTTGCGTAATACATTGCGTTATTTACCACATAGTTTTTAGATACTGTGTATCTCCAACCTTGTATAAAGATGTTAGGCGTCCGTGTCAGCTGAATGCTTGGCCTTCGCAGGAACGTCTGATAAACCTTTTCTAACTTTTGCGGATCCGGTCAAACTAATTTTGCGAGAACTTTTCGTCGTGCCCCCTTTATCGTGAAAGAGGCTGTATTTGACATACGTAGCTAGGTTCATTACTTCGCTCACGAAAATAATTACGAAATATTTTGTCACCTATGTGGAGTTTGTATTCCCCCCACTCAGTAATGTCCCAGATAATGTCCACTATATACGCTGTGCGCGGTCAGAATTCCGTCATTTGAGCGGCTCTAACCGACACATTTCCCGTGAGAAAAGCGAGAGTGTATTGTCACAACGATGACAGAATAGGATTTCCGGGAGGGCTTAATAACCTACACATTACAGATAGAATTGTGGACACGGCAAACCTTCAGTTCTTGTCTTGGTACAGGCGCGAAGGAGGGTTTTGTACTTCAATGAAAAGTTTTTAGAATTTGCGTAAAGAACCGCAAATGGCATCGAAGTAATTATGTTAGTTCGGCAATTGTACGCAGCACCGCGAAGTTACAGTCACACCATTCGTTCTTTGCGACTAAATCCTCCCGAAAAAGAAGCGGCAGAAACTCAGTGCCAAAGAACTTATCCTATCGTACAGTTTTTTTATTTCGCTCCCCCCCTGTGACTACTGCGGGAGAGACAATATCAATTTAAGGTGTCTTTACACCGGTGTTATCAAGAGAGAAGTGTGCTTGACACCGAGATCAACCGATTGGACAATCTGCCGTACATGCCAGAAGAAAGCTTAGAACAGCAGCTTTCAAGTGAAGTTTTAGTGCCCTCACTGATGCCGTTATACGCCAGTACGCCCTGCAGGAAAGCCAACTTTCTCAGACAATGATGATGAATGATCGTGAGTGAAAGAAAAAAAAACGCTTCCCCTGGCCGCAATCGAATCTGGGCCCCTCGCGTTATGAAGCCGGCGTTTGTCCGATTGCTCCATTTCGACGCGGTCAAAGCAGTTTGGAAAACTCGGACGACAACCAAAGAATATGTCTCGAGAAGTTTGGCGTTGCTCTGCGTGCCGTAATGCTGTTAGCCACAAGACATTCGGCATAACTTCCCATATTAAGGTTTATGATGTTAGGCCTAACGTCACATCTTTGATTGTAACACCTCCAACCGGCAACCATATAAAATATTGCTAACTGAACGCTAAACTTCAGGTACCGATTCGCGCCGCAGACCTCTAATAAAATTTAGGCATATAGGTTCGCGCTGCTGTCCTGAGTTTACCTGAGATTGGGTTAAAGCGTAGAAAACATCGATTCATTTTTTGCGGTAAATGTTGGGATAATGGGCTTTGCCAAGAAACTGCTGCTCATTTTGTTAGAGGAAACGTAGGTAACGTCGCGGGCATAGTACTTGGATTGGGCAGAACGCATTGTTTCGATGTTGTGCTCCTGGGTCGGATAATGTCATTGATCAATTTTTTTCGCAAATTCTCAAACCACCGCAAGGTACTTTGAAACGGTATATCTCGTAGTGCTCCTAAATGTACTCGTTTCAGAACCCAGTTTTCTCGGCTTAGAATCCTGTACATTTATGAATTTAGCCCATGGTTTTTCCATTTGGTAACCACATCACAACATAAATGAAGTACCGTATAAACCGGAATATAGGTCGAGTTTTTTTCCGAAAAAATCCGCACAAAAGTCACCCCTCGTCTTATATAGCGTCATTGGCAGAATGTAAATCGTTGTCTGGCAACAATGTGCAAGCGTAGTCCGTCGCCATTGCCATTTGTGTCGGACTACTCTCTCGCACTATCAGGCCTTTATTTGATTTCGCTTTTCTCTAGTTTTTCGTCTTTTACTCGTCTATTGTGAGTGCGTGCGTGCGTACATTTCTGTACGTCTCTGTTCCGAGATGAGTGGCGGCAGTCGACGCCAGTTCACCGCGGCGTTTAAGCTGACGGCGATTGAGTCACCGAGCAGAATGGAAATATGGCGATATGGCGGTGCAACGCGCGTTTCGGAGAAAAGTGTGCGGTACTGGCGGAGCCAGAAAGCTAAGCTGTGCGCGTGCAACCCCCGAAACCGATCGTTCCGTGGACGTGAAGCGGTGCACCCCGAGTTGGAGAACAAAGTGGCGGACTTCGTCCGGGAACTTCGTCCGGGAACTTCGCTCACGATCGCTCCGGAGGCCATGCGCGGACCGGCTCCGCGAACTGTACAATGAGTGGATAGCCGGCGACAACAAAAAGACCTATACGGGCCGGTTGCGACCGTGTCAAGCTGGGTGTCCTTCTCTGGGCAGTCGCTGCCCGACGACATGGTTACACGAGCGTTCAGGAAGTGCTCCATCAGCAACGCGCCTGATGGCATGGAAGATGACAGTGCGAAGCAGTCATCCTCGGACGACTCTGAGAGCTCGGACGAGTGACTTCGGCAGGCATAGTGAGTGGCAGTGACGGACGGGCGTCGAAAATAAATATAGACATTGTGAGTGCGCTTCTGTGCCGAATTATTTTTTTTGTCAACTTTTCCCACCTCAAGGTAGGGGGTCGACCTATATACCGGGTCGACCTATAATCCGGTTTATACGGTAGTTCCGGTGGTGACCACGACGAAAACATCTGACTCAAAAAGAAATAAATATAGTATCTGCACACATTCAGTCAACAGGATTAATAAGAGCGTTTGCAGTACCCATGATGCAAACCAGCGACAAGATGACATCAGCAGTAAAATCCGGAATTCGCTGTACACAAAATCAACTTGGCACCAGTTCCGAAAATCGTGGGAATGTTTGTGCTACCGAACTGCCGTATGTAAAAAATTGGATTGATTAGGGAAGGGCTGCTCTGAAGAGATCAAGGAGGAAATGTTGGCGTTAAAAAATGGCCATGTTTCTTCAAGTGAAAAAAAAAGCGGGCCATGCTTTAGCGGGCTGTCCTGCCCGAGTTTTTGGGTCTGGTTTGTGGCTTCTTCTGTTATTTTTTCCAGCACTGACCGAAACTGAGAAGAAAGGCCTTGGCCTTAAAATGTGCGCTAGCGACCACTATGACACGTGGAAGCTTGTGTGGGCTAACATATTCCAACAACGGCGACCCACCGCCTTTTTTCATGGAATGCGCCCTGGCGACTGAGAACGCGAAAATGCCAAAGCGATGGGCGCCTCAAAGTTGCCATTGAGCATGGGTCTGTCGCTAGGAGCCCTGAGTCTCTGCTTATAAAATGCGATGTTGGTATTGCAATCTATATCATGCGTTTCCACACTTTTTAAAAGCTAGATTGCTTTTGGCTACACACTAAGTTGAGAATGCATAAAGAATGACAAGGTACCACGACGTTCTTCATGTCAACAAAAATGATATGCGCTGAAAAATAACTCTGTATGGCTGTCCGGACAGATACTGATTACGCTGGCCGGCGGGAGATTTATGCGAGCTGCAGCGCTAGCCGGGGTGTGTAACTTTCGAGCGAGATTTTTTGACGAGGATAAGAATCGTGGAAAGCAAGTAGAGGTGGTACATAACATTCGAAAGTAAAGCGACAAAATGGATGATAGCAGTGAATTTGCCAGCGCAATATGCCCAGTAAGGAGAAGGCTCATACAACATCAGAAATGAACCCTAGGTTAGTCGGGGCAGTTCAGCGTCAATTGAGCAACAGGATTTCTAACCTCAAAGGCGGCTTAGGAGAGTAAAAAAGCACTACGGAGCGACTTATCCAGTGCTTGCCGGAAGGTGCCTAACAATTTACGATTCAGAAATCTGAATAAAATTTCAGGAAAATATTTCTTAATGTTTCTGAATTCGAAACTGAATGCCCGACGGGCATTCTGAATAAATGGAAGTGACTTCGCAATATAGCTGCATTGAGTGCGTTATTCTGGTTGACACTTTCATTTTGGTGTTTGGAGACACTTTTTATTTAAATAGAAATGGTGGCGACAAAGAAAGAAAAAAAAGGCGGACGAGCATTCAACGTCTGGCGGCTTCAGATTTTTCCTACTACCGGCTTTTATGAAGATACACAAACAGAAAAGAACAACAAATTCAATGCCCTTGGCTTAAGAGACTGAGGGTTCAAAACGCAAAGCTTTTACCCATACAGCCTGAGTCAGTCTAAATCTAAAATTTAGACTTCTTTGATGGTATTGCAATGGGAAGGCGCAATGGTATTGACATCGCTATTCATAAAGTGAGATACCCCGGTTGGATTCCGACCATGGTAAGCGTTTTTTTTTCTTGAGTCCCTTGATCGTCATAAAACTGTGAAACAGCGCTTAAACAAGACAGTAAGAGAAGACACAGACACGAGCGGCAGCCGGGCGACCTGGCAGACCTGGCAGACCTGGCAACCTGGTAGACACCAGCGCTCGTGTCTGTCCTCTGTTACTGCCTTAGTGTAAGCGCTGTTTCACAGTTTAATGATGAACCAAGTAGCCCAAACCCAAACGTTAGTTAGATTTACTTTGATGGTCGGTGCGGAAACTCATTTTGTAAGTTGGCTTTCTTTCACTGTGTTTTGGGTACAACGGCCTACACTTTTAATTTTGAATTTGGACTTCAAGGACATTGGCTTTCGACCAGTAAAAGCAGCTTCGCGCTTCAGCCAGCTTTCACTTCGTCGGTGATCAAGATCATGGCCAGAAAAGCTCGCTTTCGTGCAGGGCGTTTTAGTGTGAATTTTGGCAATTAGCAAGGCATAGAAAGCTTCGCTTAAAAAAGTTCGATAGATATGCTAGCGGGAAGTCTGGGCACTGTGGTCGCTTTATAGTGTAGTGAGATTATGTACAATTAGAAGGGAAGTTTAGGGTTGTTGGTTCGTGAACATTTGAATCAAAAACGAACTAATGAAAGCAAGCCTTACAGAGAAAAAAAATACACAATTCAAGGACAGCCACATAAGACTGGGTGACTTTCGTTACGTTTTTGGATTGTCCTATCTGCGAAGCGTATTTTCAGTGGTTTGATTACTAGAAAATTATTGTTTTTATTTCAGTTCTTTGTCTTGCATTCGATCACAAGGTGTGAGAATGTTAAAGCGTCAAGAAACTATCCGAGATCGTGATACTGTCACAGGAGCAGTGGGAGGCCGTGCTGACCAGCGCTGACCTGGAGAACCAACGTGGACTGATGACACGGGCAGTCGGTGCTGCGACAGGCCATAGAATCTTGAGATAGAAACGCCAACCACCCAGGATAAACACTCTCATACAGACGCAGATCATCCGCTGCCCTGCCCACCCGGGGGAATAAACGTCACTGTACATACTACCACCTCCACTCGCGATTAGACTGTGAACGGAGCTATGTCAAAACATGGAGCGGCCTCGGTAGACAAAGACTGCGACAGCTCCGGCGGTCACCATTATGCGCGTATCATGGGAAGTCACAATTGCTCTTCAGGTTTGATGCTTCAAGATATGTGTGTGCATGAACCTAGGAAAACCATTATTCTTTTTGTCAACACACCTTCTGCCAGATAAGAGCAAAGCGTGACATCTTACCCCTTAAGTTGACACACACCCTCTTGCACCCACAGTTTACGCGTGGAATAACTATCTGTGTAAATAGTTACTGTACACCAAATAAGCTCTGATCGTTTTACTAAGCGACTATATATCCGGAGAACCTTAAGAAAACGCCTGGCACCTAACACCCACCGCAAAATACACCAGCTACTATGGGGATGGCTAGACAAGCCGCGTTTTAGCGTCCGTTTGGTGGTATTTTTGGAACGTTTGTTTAGGGCTGCCGAACCCGCATGGGCAGTTTGGCTACCGAAGGAGGACTCTTAAATAATGCCTGCGTTGACCATTCGCCGATACTTCCAATGTAGACAGCGGGGACATTTTGACAGGCGACGGAGCGCGCTGTAGTGGAGGGCTGTGTTGTAATTTTGGCCACCTGAGGATCTTTAGCGTGCGCCGAAATCTCCAACACAAGGGCGTTTTCACTTATTTCCATCAATAAAGCTGAAGGATATCACCACCAGCCTGTCTACGTCCACTACAGGGCAAATGACGCTCCCTTAGATCTCCTATAATCCCGCTCCTGAGCTCACTGCGACCAATTACCCAAGAACTTCTTGATCTCATCTGCCCACCTAACTTTCTGCCACCCCCTGCCACGCTTGCCTTCTCTAGGGATGCACTCTGTTACCCTTAATGACCAACAGTTATCTTGCCTGCGCAACATGCCCTGCCCACGCCATTTTGTTTTTCCTACTTTCTGCTAATATGTCCTTACCACGCGTTTGTTCCCTGACCCACTCCGCTGTATTCTTTCCCCAGGATATATTTGGATTCGAATCCGAAATGTCAGGAAGCCGTTACGAATGTTCTATCGGTCACTACCAGTGCCACTCGCCTCGTTGAAACTGTTTTCTAAAAGCTGAACCTCTGAAATCGACGCTTTCTCCTGTGCAACAAGTTCTTCTACGGATAGTACAACAGCGCCCTCTTCAGGCACGTGAAACTATATTTTAAAATCGACATCTCCGTTACAGGAATATTATGAATGGAATACTATTTTATAACGCTCACTCCTAGTCGCTAAATCAAAGTCGATCTTTCTGCTTCATGTGGTTAGGTAACATCGACATCCATATTTCTGGAAGCGGCTGCCGTTTTGACAGTATGTGGGGCTTAGACCTCTGTCGTTTCGGCGGCACCTTCCCTGGTTGCAGTTTTGAAAGCAGCTGCAAGAAGTCTAACAAATAAACTATAAAAGTCAACGATACAACAAGATGACGCGGTGATATCCAACGCAGCATATGCGTGTCAAAAACATTCCCTCACGATTGAACGGGAATGCATGTTCGGGCGCTCTAGCACGAACAGAAACGCCGCGCGACTAAACTGCAAAGGAGATCTGTGTGCACATTCAGTGCACATTGCAACATTGCATCTTGTACGACTTTTATCTTTGAGAATTTGGGCACGAATACGAGTCTCCGATGTTCCATGTCGAAATATTTTTTGGCGATGCACGGCCGCTCAGTTACTGCGCTGCGAAGAGAAAATATAAAAAGTAGTTGCCAAAGGGGTTTTTACAAAATGTAGTCGTTCAAGAATGAACGTAAAATTAAATATGGCATACTGCGTCAATAGCGCACTTCATGGAGTCAAACACGATAAATGTGGCTTATTACTTCGTGTACTCGTACAAAAATGCGCGCTGGGGGTAGAAACCGCGGGAAAGAAAACAGAAATGTTAATAGGTTGCCGCGATGCGAGAGATTGAAACGATCATTGCTTTCCACGTGGGTGACACGCATTCACCACTCTTTTACTGGACCATTTAGCACGCCGAAAAGCACCGCCTACAGCGTAGTCGCGAGCCCCGCGGATGCTGAAATATTCCACCATGATTTGATCCTATTATACGGCCTGCTATACGAGAACAGGACTCGTCGAGCAAGCAACACGCGGAACACGGCATGAATGGCTGCCCTGGCAAGCATGCTTAAAGCCCAGAGCGTGGCCAGCATTGAAAATAGGGCTCGGTGGGTGATAGCAAGAAATGGCGTGCGAAAAACTTTGTTCTTGGAGCCTGTAGTGTCACTGCGCCTTCTTGCTGTAGAGGGAAAAAATAGGGAGGTGGGTTCTTTAACGGAAATAAAAGTTTTGAAGGAAAAAAATCAAAGCCCCTTTCTTAAGAGAAAGGTGATACAAACGCGAAGCTCTCTCCCATGCAACGTGTGGCAAAGTCCGAAATCCAAACTGCTTCGACAGTATCGCAATGGCAAAATTCCGCCATTCCGGGCTTTCTCCATTGCGATGCTGTCCAAGCAGTTTGTCCGTAAAATGACTCTTTCTCTCTCAATAAAAACGTTCTTCTCCAAACTGCACAGCGAAACTTTGCCTCTTGACGTGAATGCACAACCAAAACAGTGGTGTCTTCTGTAAACTGTCTCCTGTGTGATGTACCGGAAACTATTGAGTACTGTTTAATAAATTGTAAGGATGCCATACTATTTTGAAATGTCCTCAAGAACTCTTAAGAAGGACTTTGAATTGACTCAGCCTGGTATACGGTATATCGTACCACCCGCAGACGGTGATGTGCCATGTGGTCGTTTTTTTCTTCTAATCGCTCTGCACAGATCATGGAAAACGCGAATGCTGGATAGGCATGCTATGGTTTCTTTCAGAGTGCACTTCTGCGAAATGATCATTAATCCTTAAGACGTCTATGACCAAAACGATTAATCTCGCTCTGATTGGTATCCCCTCCTTATTACTTATTAGTAAAATAAGTGGACGTAATTGCTCACATGTGTTCAGTTTTATTTTTCAGCTCGTATTCAACTCATTTGTATGTGTACATAGTTGTAAATATAGGTTGTTAATATTGTTTCCTACATTGACATGTAGTGCAATCAATACCATGTGGAAAACAAAAAAAAAGGAATGGCGCAGATGGGTAGAAGTCGGCTTCATAAGGCGAGGGACCCAGGTTTGATTCCGACCACGGGAGGCGTTTTTCTTTTTCAGGAGGCGCTTGATGTGCCTTTGTGGAAATTTGTTGTGCAAGTTGGCTTTCCTCCAGTGCGTTTGGGCGTAATAATTTGGATTTTGGACATTGAAGTCTTTGGTATTTGATCAGAGAAAGTTTCGCGTTTCAACCATCTTGCACTTCGCCCACGATTATCACCATCGTCACAGCAAGCTGGCTTTCATGTACTGTGTTTCGGTGTGGATGGTCGCTATCACTGAGGCGAAGAAAACTTCAATTTCTAATAATAAATAATTTGGGAATACCGGCTAGCACATTACTGGTGCTTCTCCTGCTACTAGCTTTTAGTCACACTATTTATAGCCGATGCTGAATCGCAATTTCTGAGATACAGTGTTTTGTTTAATGCACTCGTTTGTCTTCGCTGTTAAACCACGTACACAAAAATAATTAAGGGCCTTTTTTTGTTTGAGGCGTTACGTCGCCTATTGTGGACATATTTCATCAATCCAGATAACATAATTGTAATTTGATTTCGTAAAAATTAAAATAATATTTACTCTGCTTTCAAGAACACTGCTAATCCTGGTGAGGTACTTGTAATTTGATTTAAGTGAGCCCGAGTATTTCCTTGAGCCAAATAATGTTGACACTTATTAACCGTTCCAAGGGTGCTAGCAGATAGGGAAAGTTGTTTTCCTATATATTGTGGATTGATTGTGGGGTTAAACTCGCCGACGTAACGCAGGCGATGAGGGGCGTTGTAGTGGATGGCTCCGGATTAATTTTGACCACCGGGGGATCTTTACGTGTACCGAAATCTCGTACACACGGGTGTTTTTACTTTTCGCCTCCATCAAAAAAGCGGCCGCCGCGGCCGGGAATCGAACCCGCGACCTCGTTCTCAGCAGCGCAACACCTTAGCAACTGAGCCACCGCGGTGGGTTCCTATATATTATTACGTGACGCCATCCTAACATTATGCATAGTGTTCATACCCGCTGTTGTGGAAGAAGTGCTTTTTTTGCCTCCGCTTGGCCCTTTTGGGTTGAAATTGGCCTCAGAGAACCACGAGTGCAAACTAACACCAGTATTCTGCGTAGTGCCATCAAGATATTTCTCCGCGAGTTGGTGTAGAGATCACGTAAGAGTATTCCGTGGCCAGAACGGACTGAGACTATGTAGGTTGGAAGTCACGGATGGCAATTTGCACGCAGATCATCATGATGACGATGCATATTTACTTCAAGAGATTAAAGTTACCCACTGTTGGTTACCATGCAAATAGGGGCTTGGTATATGTCCATGTAAGTTGCGTAGGTTCGCATATGCCTCTATTGGCAACAGCCGCTCGACAGACTTCCCCTTCTACCATTTATGCTTATTCCGGCCCTGGTCTCTGATGGTACGTACTTTTAACGCATCATTGACGGCAATGTATTGTGGCTCGGTTCACACGAACACGCCATTCAGTACTAAACTTGGCTGCCTGACGCTCACTAGCCTCCCCCTTTAGGCACACGTACATGCATGCGCATGCAAGGAGGCATGTTCGCTTTTTCTTGAAAGGGGGTTTTAAAGACGAGAATCTTTATTTGGGCTAGTTACACCTGAAAATTTCTTTCTCTCATTCTGACCGTCTGTCTGTTTACCTGTTTGTCCCTCAAGTGAACCGCCCGACCAAAAGGTAAAAGGAGTAGCTTATATAGGCAATTTTTTTAAAAAACCAAACTTTGAAAAACTTTTCTAGTTGTCAACATTTTTCAGCAAAAAAGAAAACATTATGCATATTTGAGTTAAAAGATCAGTAGATAAGAATTATTTGCAATGTTCTTTTAATTAAAAGTATGTGCTTTCTTGGTGATTGATTGATTGATTGTGGGGTTTAACGCGCCGACGCAACGCAGGCGATGAGGCGCGCCGTAGTGGAGGGCTCCGGATTAATTTTGACCACCTGAGGATCTTTATCGTGCGCCGAAATCTCGTACACACGGGCGTTTTTGCTTTTCGCCTCCATCAGAAAAGCGGCCGCCGCGGCCGGGAAACGAACCCGCGACCTCGTGCTCAGCAGCGCAACGCCTTAGCCACTGAGCCACCGCGGCGGGTTGCTTTCTTGGTATCTGGCTCAGCAAATGACAAGGCAATATGAAAAAAAAAATTTGGCTCAGAAATACAAACAAGGAGCGACGAGTTCGGACCTCGTGACGGTGTTCCTGGTTTAACAGTAAAGAAAGGTTCGAGCCGATGGCGCACCAGCACTGGAATGGGCGAAAGTGGAATTGACTTAAGCATATCTGCTCCATCTTTGCGCCTACCAGTGTATACTTTCAAGGAGCGCCTCATGGTTCTAGGAGTTCACAATAACATCGAAGAGCTCGCAGATGTAACGAGAATCTCGCAACAACTGCGCCTCACGAGGACGGAAACCAGGAGAGCCATCCTAAATAGACTAAACGCACCCCCCCCCCTCCCCCCTGACTACGGTGCAAGATCTGTTCGACAGACCCTGAGAAATAAGAGAGCGCGCATTTCCGTCCGTCACCTTCCCAGACACATACATCCGGACCACGATTAGGTACACACAACACTTCGCTCCCAACCCCTATCCAAAACATGCTACTTCCACCCTGCTGCAATCTACGTGGATGGTGCCGGTCCGAACAATGATGTAACCACAGTAGCAGTCTGCTCGTCCGGTGGTAACCCCATAGCAAAAGTATTCTTGAAAACCACTGATCAACCACTGATCACAAAGCATAACCCAACGCATCAAGAATAGACAAGGGTAATTAAGGGAGTTTCTTGTCCTTTTATTATTTTTGCGTCTATACAAGACATTGTGTTACTGTTTTGCTCCCCACGGCCTCTCCTTTTTGTAGGTTGTTATTACGAAGTTATTTCTCCTTGGCACTCATGGCAGTCCCAGCCGAGCTGCGTGCTCTCCGCTCAGTCGTCGTCAGTCATGGGTGAGCGCTGCCCTATAAAAGACTCTGGACTTCACGTGGCAGTGCAATAAGTTGCAGAGGTCGTCTGCGTTTCGGTGCTAACATCTGAGACGCGTTAGCGTTACTTTGTTTTCCAGACAGCGTTTTGAAAGAGCTGGACTATTCACCGTCCATGTTCTCCAAGTGTTCGATTACAGCAGGGACAGCGACAACAGCAGCTATTAGGTTGTACGTCCAGACACACAAAAGAATTGAATCATGAGGGCGAGTGCCGACTCAGTGTGAACGAATCCCACTGCTCAGGGTGTAACTGGCTGATATAACCTCTCCGCCGTGCTATCATTATTGGCGAGCCTCTACCGCAGCGCTGGATTCCAGATGCCGCCGTCGTCATTTTCCGCTGACGCCTGAAAAGAACAGCTGGAAAAAGCATTTGTCGTGCCTTAAGAATCTTTGCCATCCCACTGCCTGCGCTCCGTTAGTCCTCGCAGCTTCTAAAACGGTGGGCGAACTGCGTGCAATGAACTAGAATGCTGTTACTCAGATTCAAAAGTTCAAACAACGTTCGCTGCTGTGCTTTACCCGTGGCAGGAACCCGCACCGACAGCCTTTTCGTGCCAGCCATGTGCATCGTTGCAGGAAGGTAAGGGCATGTCAAAAGGATAACTTATAGGCCAAAAAAATTCAAAATAGAAGCTCAGCTATTGGAAAGAAAGAGAGAGAACTTTTTAATGTGGGCTGGTGAGGTCAGCTCTGCCAGCGGTAGGGCATGCTACGCATGATGGGAATGATTACAATGCAGTGAGGTGGGTGAAAATGAAATGTTTAATATCAGAATGGCCGTAAAAGCAACTCTCTTTTTTTTTGCGGTTCAAATGCTTCACTCGCACTTGAAGGTCAAACTTTGGCTTTGAAGTCCTTGAGACCCAGAAACGGTTGACATGCCTTCCGAAACTTTGGAAAAGGTAGCACGTCACCTTATTTGACGGTGGCTCTAAGAACAAAGCTTTCAAATAATGCCCCACCTATTCTCCCCCGTTTTCCTCAGCTTAGAAAATACGCATGCAAAAAAAAGGCATCTGCTATCAACGCGAGCTGAAGCAAATAACACATGGGTGCGACGAGGCTGCACCCATGGGAATACCCTACCATCGAGCCAGCGGCCCCCGGAAAAATCCTTGTTCTATCTTTCTTGCGATCTGAATCTGGGCGATTTTTCCCGATTCGGTAGCTATCCCTAATGCGTGGGGAGCACATCGCTCGCCCGTTTTTTCGCACCCTCCCCCTTTTTCGTCTACCTTTATTTAACGCGTGTGTCAGATCCAATGGCACTCTACACTATAGCTTGTTTCTTCCTCAATTATTTTTCTTCTCCTCTCCTTTCCTTCTTTCGTTGCCTTCGGAGCATCTTTATTCTCCCACTGTCACCGTTCTTCCTACTCTCTGTCCGTGCTTTCTACGGCCTCAGGACGTTTTTCAAGAATGGAGTGTACAAACTCGAGAATTTCTTGTTTTGTTTTTCTCGTGTGTGCTTCTTCTCTGGCCTTTCCATTCTTCTTACGTTTTCGTTTTTATTTTTCTGTACATTTTTTTTTGTTCGGCGTACGTACTCGAAAAGTTGGGAGAGTGACGCCGTTGGGGTGCACAAAAGTTACATGAAAATAGCTCCTGTAGGAATTAGCACCAAAGCTTGAAGTTCCGCATAAAAAGGCTGCGCTCCGTCACGTATGCTCCCTACTGCAATGTATGCTCCCTACTGCGAGGAGGGATGCTTGAGCATCCCTCCTCGCTGAGTTATGTAGCTTTATTCTTTCACACTTTCCCATCGTATTCTTCTTATTCTCTTTACTTCTTTTCGTCGTAACTAAGACCAAGAGCCTTGGCCAACCTAATTGTTAGGCCTATATCAGCTTTAACATTGAGCCTAACAACGTCTCAAGGAACGTAAAACTTACTGTACGTCAAGCTGTGAGTGCCGGTTGGTTGACAGTGGTACACTTTAGAGCGTAACTTTAGGCCTAACGTCGGGCTGTCGTGTACCCTCGTTTCCCCTATCCCATGTTTGCAGCCGCATGACGTGTCATATCCAATACAGACGTACGGCTGGCGCATACCCCGCTTTCGCAATCAATCAGATTTGGCGCCAAGGTTCTGGTAAGAGGTATCTTAAAAAAATTTTGCGCAAACTTGGTGGTTACTTTGTCCTGGGGAGAACGCTTACAACGAATGTACGGACATGACGATCCTCCACACAAAAAAGAGGGGCTTTCTGTTTCGCATGAAAGTCAGCCAACGCGGCAAAATATCAAAGAACGTATTTACACCATGTCCCGAGGGATACTTAGGAGGGTTTTTGGAATAGAAGTGTTTTGAGAATATTTGAACCAATTGGCCTGTTTAAGTGATACCTACAGAGGACCTGGATAGGATGGCTGAAGAAGTCCACTCGGAAAACTCAGCCGTAAGATAAAAGGTAAATATAAACAAGCTAAAACAAACTTAAGTAGACGCTCAGGAAGTGGCAGCGGCAGCCTGAGCAAACAAGTACTTCGAAAGGCGGGTTAGTAGAACTTGATGTTTTATTGACCCTTTCCTTCTATATTGAAATTCTTGTTTGAGTTTTTTGTTTAATGAGCATTATTCACGAATTAAACATTGATCGCGATGCCCTTAGGCCCATGAGTCTTCCTGGATAGTTGGGACAATGAATGAGGGAATAAATAACTGTCTGACCGAAAGAATTAATGAATGAATGAATGTAACACACCATGGTGTGCGCAATATTGCATACACGAAATTCGCGTCCATTGCAATGCGGGGCTGGTGACGCCTCAATGTAGGCCCCCGACTCCTTGAGAGGGTTGTGGATTCCTCCAATGGCAAACGATAACCACGAGCCAGTCTTTTCCCCTTAGTACGCATTCTTCTTTTTCAGTAACTAATACAGGAGCCACAATTTCTTTCGTCTTTCCTCTCTTCAGTTTCAAAATTAACAAGGAAAAACGTAGCCAGTCCTTGCCAAGAATGGTCAAGTTTGTGCAGAACGGTACCGCCTGTCAGCCTCTTGAAGCTCATCTGGCGAGGGACCAGACCCGTCTATTTATTTTTCGTTGTTAAAATTCCCTCCATCTCCTCTATCAGATCTTTCCCTTCTCAAAAAAATTCCAAGGTAAGAAGAAAAGCCTTCGAATCACGCCAGAAGGATGTACTGCTCTTGGACATTTGTTTTCCATCAATGTTTGCCAAGTAAAAAGCGGAAGGGGAGCACTTGACCTTTATCTTGTTTCTTCTGCTCCATTTCTGGGCACCCGTTAGTGGCAAACTGAAAATCCTGTTGCATCGTGAATGCAAACTGCATCTAGTGAACAAAAAAGGAGTGAATGTTGGAAGGGATTTAGACTGACGGATAGAGCTGGAGCAGAAAGCACTTATTCAGACGCCCAGCGATTCTCCGTCACCTCTGATTTTTTTTTTTCAACTCATGCTGGGCTGCACCGCCGAGCACCAATCCATTGTTGACTCGAAGCCGCCCACGCGCGTCTGGAGCCATGCGAAAATAAATAGAAGGTCGAAGTGAAAGTTTTTTCGCTAATGTGCTTCCCTGAAAGACCGGAAGGTAAGTAGAATAGGCTTTTGGTGTTGGGGAACTAAGTTTTGCGGTGGTTTGTGTAAACGTTAGTGGGTCACGTTGAATGCAGCTTCCAGGCTGTGGGAAGCTTTGTGTTGGATGTCGAATTTGCAGCAGCCGCGGAGATACCACCATTTTTGTGGCTAAAGAAACTGGCTCTGCTTTCAAACAGATTTAATTGAGGGTACTTACGTGGTGGAACATGAAATCTTTACTTTTTGTGCCTGCTATTTATTTGGGCTTGAGCGTGTGGTTAGTGCGTAACTACGTGTGACTCAGCAGCGTATACAGGAACAGGTCCTCGGTGAGCATCACGTTACACGCCATAGGCATGATTTAGCACCTGCTTATTTTACCAAGACCTTGTAGGCGAGAAAAAGTTTGGTACATTCGAAAGACTCATACGTCAGATGAGAATTATGGCAACGCCAGCACCAACTATAAACATTTCCCCAAGCTCGACAAAGGGCGAAGTAGATGAAGGAGTGACCACTCGCCAGGAATTTCGTCCCACTGGAGTTATGGCGGCACAGAGGCAAGTTGTGTGATTTTGTTGGTGCCCGTAAACGCTACCGACCTAAAATATGATTATAAAAATGTATTGGCCATCCCTAGTTCTCTTTTGTCTCACCGCATCAATGTCTGGGTGATGCTAACAGAGTAACTATTGTTTGTTGCAAGCATTACCAATGATGTCGCCGCCGACGTTGCGCCGCGGAAAATTTGAAACTTTAGAAGCACTTGGGACATTTCTTCTGTTCATTTCACAGCGACGCCGTGTACGGCTGGGCTGCAATGAACTTGGACGAATTAGAAAAGGGTAGTTATTTGAAATAACTACAAAAATACATGTAGTCTTTGTGGAACTTCAAGCACCATTTCATAGTCCTCTCCCAACTGGAACAAAACGGCTAGCGGCGTGCAGACATCTACCGTCCAATAGCATTGCCGCCGACACCTTTCAGGGGTCCTTAAAACACTGCCTCGAGGCGTGTTTCTGAACTAGACGAAAATTTATCCTGTCACAATGAAAAGTGATGACAAGGGTCCCATACTAAACACGCTAATGTGGTAAATAGCAGACAAACAAACTTTGCGGAAGTAAACAAAGAAAAACCGACAAGGGGACATGGCAGCTCCTTTAAGGATGTTTGACAAAAACGTCCGCGGGACACTAAAATTGGAGGATGGATTCGTCAGATTGCTGTGTCGTGTGTTAGTTTTCTTAGCAGTCCTCGCTCGTATGGGAAATGAAGAAGGAAATGAAATGAGAGGAAAGGAAATGAAATGACGGAAGTTGAGGTCGGTCACATTTACGTTCAAGCCTGGGGCGAAGGGCAACCACGAGCTCGCAACAAAGCTGTTACGATTCGTAACAGAAAGAAAAGTGAGGAAAGGCAGTTGACAAGCAAGCCATTTGCAAAAAACGTGCGTGAAGTGGGAACGAAATTCGCGGAAGGAACATTGACGAGTAATAAACCGAGAACGGGAGAGGAGGAATGGCGTGGAAAATTTCGTAGCAGCGATACGTGCACAGCAAAACACTAGTGATTCTGTCGACGACAGGATATTAGAAATCTTACCACACTTATCGAAGTTAGGACGCACATAAAGGACGACATTATTGAGGCGGCGAAGCAAAACGATGCGGGGAAACGGATACAAACAACAAAAGAGCAAGAACGTCGGGTCTACGGGCTGAGGTTATACCAAAATACATGCGGTCGTGGACTTTGATAAGGCCTCCGATAACACACTTTCTTGAGGAAATTTAGTCTGTCCTGTTAGTTAATGCGGACCTTGGAAACAACAGAGCATGAAGAGTACCTGTTCGAAATGCGAGCAACAAGCGCGAAAATTCTCGACATAGCTGAAGGAGCGAAATTTGCTTGTGAGGCACCAAAAATTAACGAAGTATTACCGCTGTGCCCTCTTGTTTAAATAAAATCTAAGGGTTCTGTGACGTAGACGTACAAATGGCACCTGAACCCAAATGTGTACTATTGTTTATACATTGACGTACGATGAACGGAGAACCTGGCTTTAAGTACATAGCATGAACCTTGGTGAAGGACCGTGTATGCGCAGTAGGAACAACTTACGAAAGTTCCTACTGCGCATACAACTACTGTGCACCTTGGTGAAGGACCGTGTATGCGCAGTAGGAACAACTTACGAAAGTATGGAAACACCAACGTCTTTCTATCGTCTGTTAATCTCTCGGCACGAAATAAAAAAAAAAGAATATAGATGCTTGCGCCGTTCTCACTCAGCGCAGCGACCAAGTTAGATAACGTTCGCGTGAGGGGGCGCCGAACGCGAAGGGAAGACAAACCAAAACGCTCGCATGGCGAAGAATGGTCTTTCCATACCAAGGTTGGACACGAACTCCTGCAACTTGTTCGTCCTGCGCATACGAAGGTCGTCGCCGGGAGGCATGACATGTAGAGAAAGCCTCGCGCTCCGTCTTTTGTATAGCAATGTGTCACGATAGTAGCTCTAAGAAAAGCAAAACAGGCAATTTTAGTGCGTGGGTTTGAGAAGGATACGCGGTGTATGAATATTGAGCAAGCACAATTGGGATACTTTGTTTTTACAACTCAGTCTGGCAGTTTTTTTACATGCGTTGAAATAAATATACAATTTCTACGCTCAGCTTCGTATCTTTCTGTTGCGGTTTCGCTTGCTAGGAATCTACCTGCATTAGGAAATATCGCCAATAAGGCGGAACTCCCGGCGCTTTATTTTCTCTTTTCGAGGTGATCCACGCTTGCAGCCGTCGCCAGTTCTGAAACCAAAAGGGCTCGTTTCGAACTCGTTGCGTTTATCCAAAACCTGGATACTAGCTCAAGCATATTCCGCTTGCCGCTCTGGGGTTTTTTGCCCTTGAATATATCCACCACACATACAGAGTACACACACACATCTGTACACTGATGGATCGGTGTCATCCACATCATCCACTGTCGTGGTGTGGATACCTTCATCTCGCACCACCCTCAGTGTCATTCTAAGCCACAAAACCTTATCTACGGCTACCGAACTCACAGCTCTGAGGCTGGTCTTCGCTCATATCATCGAGCAGCCTGCACGCGTCTGGGTCATCTTCACTGACTCTCGGGCTGCACTGCAATGTTTGGCGTCTTTGCCAACAGATCAGCTTGTGCTTGATGTACATGCTTTGCACCATAAATCTTCGCAGGCGCGTCATCAAATAACACTCCAGTGGGTTCCTGCCCATTGCGGAATAACTGGAAATGTGAAGGCGGACGCTGCTGCATTCATAGCAAATAACAAACGTGGTCCACAAGTACCAGTACCATTTTCTCGGAAAGATGCTTCAGCACTTGCATCCAGTGTGGCATGGAGCGTGCAGCGTTCGATTTGGACAGACGCATCCCATCATTACGCGCCCCTCCACTCTATCAACCAGGACTGTAACCTTAGCAATCCACCTGGAATATGGAAGAATGATGAGGCAGTACTCCACCGTATGCGGTTGAACGTCGCCTACACACGATACTTCTGCTTCATGCACACCCCCAGTGTGGTGTGCGTGAAGATCTGCAACACCTCATTTGTGGCTGTGCGTGCTTTAGTACACAAAGAATGCCTCTCGCAGTGTCTCTGGGCCGGCCGCTCTCCGTAGGGCTAAAACCGAGGAACGTATTTGGTCCCTGGAATTCTTCCAAACGTAACTGTCGTGCCACAAAAGCTTTACTGACCTAGCTTTGATCATACTTGCTAAATATTTCAAATATGTGTGTTCCTCTTCATCATTATAATCATCATTGTCACAGCATTCATCTGGCGTAGCAAGCCAGGTGGTTTAGCTTGGCTGACATTGCCAGACTCATCAAAGATTGTTCTCTCTCTCTCTCTCTCTCTCTCTCTCTCTCTCTCTCTCTCTCTCTCTCTCTCTCTCTCTCTCTCTCTCTTAATTTTTATGCCACTTTGCTTCCTCTCAAAGAAGGTGTTCATGAGACTTTTGTCACTGGAGAATCTGATATCGAATTTTAAAGAACTTTTTTTATAGTACTCCTCAGGTTGCAGCAATGGCCGGTCCCGTGATATCAAATTCGGCAGAAGATAGACGAGTTAAATTACAACAGCCTTGAACGTTGAAGGGTCGTTGTGTAGGGTTATGTGTTTCTAGTTTATTACAGCGCGGGCATATGTCGGTGCATTAGCACCGTGATTAATCCTTTCAGACTACCAATCACGCGGAAGACGACAGGCGGTGCTCCTGACAAGGGCTTTCGTTTGTACCCTAAAGGGTGCTTGGTGGCTTGCACGCAGGCATTGGGTGAAGGTTTCAATAGGGGGAGTAAACAATGGGAAGAGACTAAGATGCATCGGTAATTTTCAATCAAATTATTAATGCGGTGAATGGGTGAAAAAATTAATATAACAAATTAGGTTGGGGCACAGGTACCAAAACACAGGAAATTCAGAAAAAGAGTGACGTTAGTGAAATGAGATGAGGCTGCGATGAAAGTAACAGTGAGTCTAGTATCCACTTGTACCACACTCAACGGAACTGGAATTATCTTTTGAACTTTTTGGTAGTACACGGGGTTTCGGCTGTCCCAAATAAAAAAATGCACTTGAATTGAGTGTCTTTGTTTTGTGCTGTCATGCAGCCCGCCTATGCGATAGCAATCACAAGGAGCGGCACGAAGTCGCCCCATGGTGTGCCAGTAGGAGTGAGGAGGAGGCCCTCTCTGTCCCATCAATGCTTTTTCTGAACATCCGATGCCTTTTAAATTTTCTTTATTGCTTCCTTACCACCACCAATTACCACCTCGAGGAACAATGCGCTCATATCTATCCAGCGCAAACGGGATTCCGACCAAACCTTTGCACACACGACAGCCTCTACCTCCTGCAACGTCTGGCAAACAAGCGCCGCGGCCGGCGAACCGGCGTACCGAGCATCCTGCTCACCGCAGACCTTCGCAAAGCGTTTGATGCAGTCTCTCGCGAATCCATCATTCAAGCACTGGAAGAAGCTCGTCCCGGCACACGAATCGTCAACATGGTAAAAGCGTTCTTGCATGACCGCACATTCGAAATATGCAGCGGGCGTAGCCAATCACCTCACTACACAAATAGGGTAGGAGTTCCCCAAGGGGCAATTCTCTCACCAACCCTTTTCAATCTAGTGATGAGAGTGCTTGCAAATTGCCTTCACGGCCACGCTACGGGCATTCGTTTTACTATGTACGCCGATGATGTCACCATCTGGACTAACCCAGGGCAGCATGCCACAACAGACCAAGCAGTAACTGCCGTTCAAATTGCCCTGGATGGTTCATTCGCCTACCTTCCACAGTCTGGCATGCACCCATCGGCTGAGAAAACTCAGTACATTCTCCTAGGAGGGTCACAGGAAGAAAGAGAGAAAGCGAGTCTGAAGCTCGGGGATCAACTCATCATCAGGTCACCTACTCGCCAGGTTCGCATCTTGGGCGTACCGTTTCACGAGAAAGGGGGTGCCGACGCATGGCTTAAAGAGCTTGCGCTTACATGGATTAAGATCCTCCACCTCATTAAGAGGATTTCCCATCGCAGTGGGGGTGCGGGTACGAAGGTCGCCCGCATGTTAGTAGTAGCACTTCTAGCTTCCCGCGCCTGCTACGAAGCCTCGTGTTTTGACCTCACTCAGGCCCAAACCAAACAACTAGAGGTGTTGCACCGAGCATCCATGCGTGTTATTACGGGCCTTCCTTGAGACGCACGAGTATAAGAGCTCCATCGTTTCTCTCGTCTTCCTGCCATAGCTGCGACTATCGAAGAGTGGAGGCGTAATCACTCAAGGCGCCGCACATGGACTCTTTCTGGTCAACGTTTACTTTTGCTGGACTCCCCCATGCACCATACCGACTTGCCAAACATTCCTCCAAAGATTCCACCTTGGGAGGATCAAAATGTCTGCCGGCTCAATCCTACTACCCGAAAGATTACCAAAGCGTCCCACGCTTTCCAGCGATCCGCTCAGGCTGCCATTGCCGATGCCGATCCTGCAGCCATTTTCACAGACGCCTCCTGAAATTCTACCACTCACCGCGCAGGCATTGCTTTCTACCACCCTCAGTGTGACTTGCGCCGTGGCGTGGTGCTCCAGTACAATGATCAGGAGTGCCCCACGTCTTGTGAACTGAAGTTGCGCGCTATTCACATGGCCCTGGACTTTTTATCGCAACAAGAGTCTCAAGGCGCTTTTCCCCCAGGGAAGCGCCTCACCATTTACACAGTTTCCCATGTGACCTTCTCAACTCCTTCTCAACTCCTGCTCGCCGTCGCTGGAACACGGGTTCACTACCGCCAGTCCACTCCAAGACCCCAACGACCAGCGTGACTTCCTGAAGCAACGTGGACGGCAAGTGCTCCTCGCATCGGTACCTCTTGACCCCCATCCATTGCCGAGCGGACTGCCGCGTGCTGCCGAGGTTTTTATTCATAAGGCTCGAGCTGGAGCGGCACTCACCGATTATGTCATTGCTAAATGGCGAGCCTACATCCCTCGTCGTGGACGCCAGCAACCTGAAGACGTTGAGCCCTCCCATCCCGACGTCACCTGTCGAACATGCGACCTGGGGGTCCGCCCCACTATGCGGCATCTTGTATGGGAGTGTCCCCGACTTGAGGCTATTCGTGCGCGCCATCGCCACCAAGTTCCGACGTACGAGTACTGGATCTCGCCACCACAGCACACGCACGCAGCCCGAGTCCTGCGTTCCCTCTGGGACTTCGCACGCGAGGCTGACATTCTGAGCCGGACTTAATTTTACCCTCTCCTTTTCCGCCCTACCATTCTTATGGGCCTCTGAGCCAGCCCTTTCCCTAATAAAGTTACATCTATCTATCTATTGCTTCCTTCTTATGGGAAGTTGATGAAGGTAAGATGAAGAAGCTGCAGAAGCTATGTAGATAGAATCATCGGCGTATGCATACAAAATCAATGTTTAATTGTACATTTGGGAGCTCAAAAGAAATCCCGATAACCAAATCCCGCGAACCAAAAGAAAAGAAAATAGGTGCTCATACTTGAGGTTATGACCAAACATTAATTCCGTTTTATGCATGCATTACTCACGTTACCCGCACAGTGGATCAGTGGCTAAGACGTCGTGCTGGTGACCCCAAGGACACCGGTCTGATTACAGCTGCAGTAGCTGCTTCTCTGATGGAGGTTTAAAGTGAAAACTCCCGTTTGTCGAGATTTCGGTGCAGGTTAGAGAACCCCACGTGATCAAAATTAATTCTGAGCCCTCCACTAATGCGCGCCTTCTAGGGCAAGTGTTGTTTGGGCGTCTTAAACCCACAATCAATCAATCAAGCATCAGGCACGCTGCCTGGCGCATGCTGCGTACAAATGTTCCAATTGTAAAGCTATACGTTAAACTACTCAGCCAAACGAAACGTTTCCCCGTGAGGCCAGCAGATAGTCTCCCACCCCTTTCTTCCAGCTGGTTGTTGTGAAACAAAAACATTGGGAACTTCTGCTTACATGGTTTGTAGGCGAAAGCGGACTTGTAGGCAATTATCGGACTTCTTTACTGTGACATCATGTTGGCGTCTGTTCCTTCCCTTTCGTGTTTCCGACTGTTGGCGCCAATGCCTTCGACAGGAATGCTGGCTTAAAGTTTATGCGACATTTTCCCCACAGTCAGATGTTTTTGCCTGCCGTACAGTGTGTTGTAGGGCTAGTTGTTACTGCATTTTAAGGGTAGAAAGCTTTGACAGCGTTGCATTTAGTTCCGGTAACAAACTTCCGCTCGTTTCTCAAATTCCCGTTAGGTGGATCTGGCTTACTTAAAAAAACATCCCTATTTCATATTTGCCGCGCTTTCGAGGCGCTTTTTCAAAGAAAGTGCTACGAGTTGTGCCGCGCATCCGCCAGATGGCGCCACGGGTCCCGCGACCGAGAGAAGACGCAGTGAAACATCCCCCTCGCGAGGGGCACGATCAAATGCAGAGCATTTCCGGGGGCGCACGACGTTAAAGGGACACTGAAGTGAATTTGTCAAGCTCCCGTTTTTGCTTGCACGGCGTAGACTGGCTCAAATTAGCACACTTTTCATCGTTTATCCGGTTGACAAATCGGTAATTATTTTACAAAGCGCGAAAGAAGAAAAACTACCATGCGCGGTTTGCGGCGGCCGCACCAACTAAGGCTGTGACGTTGGGAGGAGGGGCGCCGTGATTGGACGATGCCCAAGGTTAGCAATCACACAAGTTTTGGTTTCGGTTTCGGTTCTGTAAAACATAACCAATGGCGTTGTTGGATGGGCATTTCAATATCTCAGTAATCATCGTACCGCGCTTCTGCCATGTTGTCGGCTGTAAAATGCACAAGATAAGCCTCCCAGGACGGCTTGTAGTCGTAGCATTCACTAGCCGAGACCTACGCAGTGCATGAACGCCCTCCGCGTACCCGCAGACGCCCAAATGTCATGCGCTTTTCCCCCATATTTGGAGCTTGCCTCCCTCACGCCTGTATCGCAAAAAGCGTGTTCGCACCAGGCCAAGGGTCTGTTCATTCTGGGCTGTGCCCACTGCCTGCAAGCAGTCGGTGCTTATGGCAACAGCACGCCAACGAGAACTCGCTAGCGCGCCAGTGCCAGCCTGCGCGCGTTTGTGAACTAGTTCGTGCAGCCATGAACGTTGCGGCCAAAAAAAAGGTGAACTCAATATAGAAAACATCGGCGGAAAACAAAAAAGTTAACTTACAAAAAAAAAGCACGTACCCACGGGGACTCGAACTCGTGACTTGCAAAACATTTGCGGTGACGTACCTAGCGACCCAAACCACTGAGCCACGGAGCGGGACGCGAAGGCCTTGCTAATATAGGGTATATATTGTACAACCAGTTTACACTTTTATTTAGTTTTGGCATTTCAAGCGGCTTAGGTGACTATTTGTTGTACTGCGATCGTGCAGTAAGCGTCGCCCGAGTTTCCACAGTAGCTCACGTCTAGCAATTGCATTTCGTAGACGGAAAAGCGTTCGCAGATGCGTAGTCGTGCTGCTGACCGCTGTGCTTGTTCGCCCAGCGCAAAAAAGTGCCTCCCGCGCCCTAGTTTTACGCTGTACGGTAAAAATATCAGTTGATTTTATTTCCTTAGTACCTATATTGACTTCGCTGACTCTTCTTCCGCCTTCAAGAGGCCTTATATTTTCCTACTGGCGTACCAGTCAGCGAAGCGTCGCATGTGCGCTTGTGCAGCGCTTGTGTGAAGCGACCTTGACTTGGAGCTAGATACAGTGTACAAACAAACCAAGTAAAGAAAGGCACATTCTTCCATTCACAAACGTGTCCTGGCTTCGTTTCAACTAAGCGAACGAATTGCGACCAAGCAATTTTTTTTAACCTCCTTGATTGCGACGACCCCGCCGGCGGCGGGCGGACGAAACGCTGGGCCGACTGACTCTGTCGGCGGGGAGCCGTGCAGTAGCGCAGCCGTGGCGCAGCCAATTGCCAGCTCATCCCCTCCTGACGTCACACGAAAACGCCACAGAAACTGGGCGAGCGTAAAGAGAGGATGACAGCATTTTCGAATTAGTTTTTCTACTAAATCAAATCGCGTAAACGCGCCTAGAGTGGTCGAAACATGGCCTGGAGACTCCGGACTACAATTTGCGCTAGTAATCCCGCAATGTTTACATATCACTTCAGTGTCTCTTTAAGTAGTTTGCGTTACGTTAATGTTGTTGCACTTGTGGTAACTGCTGACGAGAGAGCGCTCGGCAGCAGTAATTTCAATGAGTCAACGATATAAGGCGCGTTCGTAGCATCCCATTCTGTGTCGGCTTTGTGGCGCAGTGGGTAGAGCACCATGTACATTGCGTTCCACCGGCAGGGTCGAGGGATCGAAACCGGGCGCCGGATAGTATTTTTTTTTATATAGTAGGGAGGGGTGCGGTGCGGACTACGGACGTCAACGCGGGTGACATCGTGAGTTTTCTGAAATGCTCTGCATTTAAAAAACTGCGCGTACAAGACAAGACAATAAGCAAGGGACAGGACAGGCTGCACCCGTCCTGTCCCTTGCTTATTGTCTTGTCTTGTACGCGCAGTTTTTCTACCCTTGAAATGTTTTACTAACGTTCTGTCACGTTCACCCGTCAGGCGGCACGCACGAGGCTACGCACTGGTTTCCCCTCTAGCAGTGTGCAGAGCCGGTGAAGTAGTTATACGGCTCGGTTGCAAATGTCGTGTGATTTATTCTAAAAGAAAGTATGTTTTTTTCGCCTCAGAAAAAATACCGTCTTGACGAAAGGTAGAAGACTTTGGATTCGTCTTGAACACAATAAAAAAATCGCACAAAAGCGAAATGCCTGAAAAATATGTTTTAAAAGAACTACGTTAAAGGAGCCATGAAGAGAAAATACAACTTCGTTTAATTTGAAAGAACTAGGATTCAGTATCTCACTCAGCTCCATTACAGCCCCAAAAAATGTTTTTTAACGAAAAAAAAAAGCAAGAAGTATTTAAAAAATTTCAAATTTCGCGCCACAGTGACGTTTTATGAGCAAAAATGACGTCATACGGACCAACAATAAAACATAATTTTCAGTGGGTTAACTGCACGTTAGCATTCAAGTGATGCGGTCAAATGGAACTAGAGGCCCCATTACGGACGTCCAGTCATGTGTCGTCGCGACAGGTCAGTTAGGCGGCCGCCAATCGCACAAACAAGGTTCCGTGACGTCATAGAAAAGTTGCGAGAAATCGGCTAGGGGGTCGCGACTGCTTCACACGTTTTCTTTCATATCTCCGTTATTTTTTCGAAGATTGCGATGATATTGGCACCATCGTTATCGGGACTAATCAGTCTTTCTAATAAACACAACTTGTATTTTCTCTTCATGGCTCCTTTAAACTGATCAATACTTGGACATCAGCCTGCAAAATACAAAAAAAAACACCGCAATTTAGCGAAGAAATGTAATAAGTATTTTTTGAAATAAGCAAAATCAAGCCGAAATGTTTTCCTTTCGTCATCCAAACGAACTTTTTCACGAGGCATTGTCTGTTTAAAATAAGTGAAAGCAGTGAACGTACAAAAATGTCGCGGTTGTTTTCTGTAAGAGTGAAGCAGAGAAAGAGTGAAGTTGCATGTGTGAAAAATGGCGCGGTCAGCTTCACAAAAGCGGTCAAGGGCTCCCAAAGAGGCGGCGCGATTTATATCCCTGCGTGTTGTTGATGCTCCGCTTTTTTGCCGTCGCCAGTTGCATTCATTTCCCGCGTGTTTCACAGATTTGTGTTGCAAAAAAGAAACACCCCGGGACCCCAAATTGCTTGCGAGGAGAGCCTTTAATACAAGTTGCAAATGCAACGGGCCTTAACCCATGTAATATTTATAGCTATAAAAAATTTACCCTGACACGAGCTGGAGCAAAAAGGATGGACGAAAATGCAATTGCCGTGGTAGATGTACACAAAGTATCCAGAAACCGCCACGGCACTCTTTTTGTTTTCAAGTCTCAAATGCTTTCCTGTCTCTTTTTATGCGTAATATTTTTTTTACTTTACTAGTTTTACAGACTGATGCAATCAAGTATTTAGCGAAATCGGAAAAGTGGGGCGGTGGACAGTGCACAGGAGACAACTTTTTTTTCTTGTAGCTGAAGAAAGAAACCAACAAACAATCAAGACAGATATTTCAATCTTATCAGGACTGCTATCGCGGGGGAGAACCTTACACGTCAGAAAAATGTCTACAGTACAACATCAAGGGATGAAAAAGTAAAAAATCCCTTTGCAGGAAAAAAAAACGAACGTTCAACTGTAACGACCGAAAACGACTTACGAAACAAGGTGGCCGGAATGCACGCGTGTCGAGTAGCGGGCCCACGCGCAGAATAACACGAACGCTTCGTAATTACAAAACTGATCTCATACACCTGCGTGAAGAAAGGCGACAGCGGCACTGTAGCTTTGTACTGGTCGCACGAGAAAGTCGGTACAGCGCTTCTTCGTCTGTACGTTGTGAGGCTTAAACGCGTGCGGAGTTGACAACTGTTGTGTCCTGGAAACACTAAGTTGCTGGAGCAAGACCATAAACAAGTGATGTTCGCGCCTAATTCAGAAAACTATCACGGCGGCTGTGGCGCTGGAAACAATGTGAAGCAGCAAGCATCATTGTTGTTAAGCTACTTAAAATGTGCGCAATACTATGACGTAAAATGAATAAAGGAAAGAGAAATTACACTGCTAGTATTGGCATTGTAAGATGACACAATATAGTAATAGCTAAAAATACATAGCCCCAGTAAGTACCAGATTACGCGAAACAAAATAAGTGACACAGGGTAAATTTGGCGTTTAAAACAATTTGTAAATACCGTCTTTACAGATCACGATATTCTTAGCAATCGCCAACAGAGGGCCTAATAATTACATTGAATGAGAGTCCTCGCTTAACACAAAGTAAACCACAAATATGGAATAGAAGTATATAAAGACGCTGCCAGCTCCCAGCGACAGAACAAATAAAATTAAAACCCATGTGTTCAGATTTTCAGCTAACCTAATAAAGTGTAAAAGAACATAATAACATAGAAGTGTATGGATATGAAACAGTTATCGTCATTACGAGTTCTCGGTAAACCTTAGACGTCCCCATGTCCCCCCCAAAACAAAACAAAATACTCCTTATGACTCTTGAAGCAGCCTCTATCACGACCTCTACTTCATGAAACCGTATAAATATTCCAGAGTAAACTATCTGCCAATGGAGTCGACGTTCAAGAGACCCTTCGCATATAATGCTTAACCAAACTCCCTCTCCTGCCCCGCTGCCCAATCGCCACATCACATCAGAATTCATTTACATTCATACCTCAACTCACACATTAGTACATCATCATCAGTACACTACAGTACAGTACACTAGACACACTCGGCTATCTCACCTCAGTATTTCTACTTTTGCCTCCTGTAACAATATCAACCCCCCCCCCCCCCCCCCCGTCTACCGACCTTACAAGTCATTCCACATGAAGACCCATTGAGTCCGGCCCCCTTCAGAAACGGCCGTCTATTCGCTCAAAAGTAGTTTAATATGAGTACTGAGAATCCTGTGTCGGCAATCCTGAGTTCGCTGTAGGTGTATTTGAGCTTTATGCTCTACTATTCTAGACCCCCGAATCACCCATAAGACAAAAAAAAAGAGTTTGCCGTTCCTATGATGGACTGGGTCTGAAGCTAATATTATGTTGCCTTTATTCACTCCTGGTACCCAATTTCTAAGCAGCCATTCTCCAGAGTAGGACCACGGGTTTCCCTTTTTGGCTCTAATGTACTACTACTACAGCGTCATAACTGCATGTAAACTAATAAAATAAAATATATTTTCTACAATTAAAAAACAAATTAACTTTATTACCAAAAGAATTTTTCCTGGAAAATTCTCACAAAAAGCAAGTTAGCACTCCTTTGAACATTTTCTGTGGTTTAAAATTATTAAAATATAAACTTAATATTTTTACGCTACAGTCATATCGATTGTAGACGAATATACGGTTCATTCCCTTTTATAAAAAAACTGCTGCTTGTCAATCAAAAATGGTCCATGTCCTCTTGTGTTTTGTTGGGTTGCTCCAATACCCACGCTTTTATTCATATGTGGGTACGATGACGTTGCCGCCAGTAAGAGGGAGAAAGAAAGCAACGATGAAAGGGAAAGGAATGCAGGTAGGAAGGCACATACGAGAGCAGATACGAGAGTAATGAGAGCCTCACGGTTGATTGCCCGCTTAACGTTTACGTGCGCCCTCGCTACTGGTTTGCATTTTCTTGTTTACGACCTATATGTCACCTGCACTCCTTGGGCCATATCGGGGAGCTCATTACACAAGGCCACCATAAGCTTCACTGAAAGCAAACCCTCTATATCAACGCTGGTACGGTTTATGTTCGGAATCGCCAAATTGCAATCGCTGGGTTTTGCGCCGCCAAGGAGCAGCTCATTAAAGAGAAACAGTGAGTATCCTATTCAAAGTACCTCTAATACCACTCTTTACGAAACGAACGTACTATGAACAAGTTCTGCAGCACTGACTAATTGCGCATCTTTCAAAAGTTGGCGATTTGGAAACAACTTCCCAAAGAGTGGAAGATTACCGTACAGCATGACAATGGTTTTGCCGTAGAATTAGTCGGGTGTGCTGCCTTGATTTCAACACAAATGACGCTCTTTACGCTTTTGAGATTATCGTAGGGTTTTCAGCAGCAGACAGTGGCAGGCAGTGGCTGCCTGAAATTATTCTTGCTTGGTTGGGCTTTTTCTTTTCGAAACACTCTGAATACTGCCAAACAATACAAATGTTAGGTACGTACGTAGCTTGTCAGATTAGTGAGCCGAGCTCCTTTTCAGCGGATTAAATCCGGTGGAAACAAAAGAGCGAGCTGCTGCTTCCCTAATGAGCGCTTCACACGTCTACTGCGTCCTTGAGTTTTCTTACGAGCGCAGTTGAGAAAACTTGTCTCTGGTGGAATAATCCATGCGTTGTTTTTGCCTATTGTAACATGTAAATCAATCTAGAAGATAACTCCCGTTCCAAAGGGTACCCGCCGTGGTGGCTCAGTGGTTAAGGCGTTGTGCTGCTGTGCACGAGGATGCGGGTTCGACTCCCGGCCGCGGCGGCCGCTTTTCTAATGTAGGCGAAATGCAAAGACGTTCGTGTGTACGAGACGTGTGTATGCACTGCACATGTTTTAAAACAACGTGAACCAGAAGAAGAGAGGCTTTCATGCCGCGATGTGTGTCGTTCTGAAGGAACGGGATTTAAATAAAATGCATGGTTCTATTTTTTTCGAGCTTCCGAGAACAGAACACGCGAAGATTGTCACTTCAAAGGAAGCCCCGACACCGGAGTCGTGGGGCTTTGGCGCAGGTCTGAGCCACGTTTTTATTATTGATTGATTGTGGGGTTAAAAACGCCGAGCAACGCAGGCGATGAGGCGCGCCGTAGTGGAGGGCTCCGGATTAATTTTGACCCCTGGGATCCTTAACGTGACCGAATCTCGTACACCGGGCGTTTTTGCTTTCGCCTCCATCAGAAAAACCCCCGCCGCGGCCGGAAAACGAACCCGCGACCTCGTGTTCAGCAGCGCAACGCCTTAGCCACTGAGCCACCGCGGCGGGTACGTCGGTATTCATGAAAAGTTTGCTTTGTTAGGAACGTCTGGCTCTCCACATCGGGGATGGCGACAAGGTACACGCGTCCTGCGAACATATTTCCTTGAAACTTCAGCGGATTTTTTATCGTCTTCACCAAATCTTTTTTTGTCCAATGTGAAGATGAATGTAGTTCAGGTATGTAGGAACTAGCTCAAACCCACCCATTCTTGCATTAAGCCTAAAACACAGCTGCAGATCAATGAACAAGACATACCATGCTGGCAGTGCCCTGGCAATAAATGTGCTGGAAGAGGGCAGTAATTTGTTGCTAGTTGGTCAACGCTTTGATTCATCGTCTATTTTTTGTTTGAGGAACCTTCTTCACAACTTCAGCACCAAATCCCTAAAGACAGTCCAATATTTTCATTATAAGCAATAGTTCGTTAAATACGAACATGATCTACCCTGCAGTGGAGACCAAGAAATGTTTTAAACAAAGTGAGGTTTCGAACAAAGCAAATTCTTTATAATGAGCGTTTGCTGCATGGTTAACGTGATGAACGAATGCAGACAAAAGAAATAGAGAGCAAAACATGAAAGCCAATGTTCAAGAAAGAAAAAAAAATTGAAAGGAGACACGACCTTGGTCGACACAGCAGCCGCATTTTGTGCCACAGAGTATACAGCTACATAAAAAAACGTATCGTTAAGCGCAGAACCAGCTCGTTAGCCACCGATCCGAACGATGCGGCGAGCAGCAGTGCAGTTTAGCGGGCAAACCATATTAGCGGCCTCAGAAAAGGGCAGCCGATAAGCGCATCTTTGTTGGCTTACCTCCTTTTTTATTTTAATTTTCATATCTCACCTTTGATCTTTCTCCACATGACGTGTTTTTTCTTACACTCCGGAATTCTATTTTGGATTCTTCACATTAGAGATTAACTGCTACTCTTTGCCCTGACTCAGCCTGTGCTAATGTTACGAGGCATTGCTACTGATGTTTTTTTTTTTCTAGCTCTTGGCCAAAAGCACCCGGAAGCTTTCGCCGCTTTGGGGCCCACTTCAAATTTAATTTATGGCTCCAAGAGTTGTTTCTGTTTTTATTAGAGTACAAAATTTCGAAGAATGTCTTGAACTGTTGTGCTTGCTTTCGGCGCATGGTGGCTGTGTAAATTGCCGTAATGGATTCCTCGAGTAATGTATTCTTCGCAAAAGCGAAAATGTTGTTAGAATTCGTTGGCAGTCCTCTTCATTCCGGATACATTGCACGCTTCTTTTTATGTTTTAGAATTTTTCCGAGAATGCCGAGAGTCACGTAGGTTGAGTTCAAATTGGAAAGGTAGGTTAAATTCAAATGGTAGGGGCTAAATTATCTATCCCGAGGAGCGTTCATTGCAGTCCAGCGGCGATCTGTACATGGGGTGTAGAGCTCGAACATTTTAGTAAGCCGTAGAACTACGTTTTACATGTAAGATAACTTATCAAGCCAAACAGCTATGGGAGTGAGCATGAGGATGGTCCGGAGAGTATGAACTGAATGGCGGTGTTATGATGTAAGGCGTGGGGCAGGAATGTTTGGGTTAATGGGAACTTAGGGTAGTACCAGATGAGGTATTTGAGATCCTCTGGGCTGTACAATTGGCATTGAAGATCTTTCAAAAGCAACGGTGACGAAAAATCACCGTGCAACTCTGCTGATGGCTGTAGTTCCATTTATTCGCACCACTTGAATGCCGACATGCATGTAACCTACTGGCAGGTCTGTTTTTGTAAATTTTTCTATGGCATCCCTGCTGACGTGCAGCAGTGCGAAGTTTGAAAGTTTGTAAATATTATTGTGTGTTTTTTTTTGGGTGGAGAGACAAAAGACTGGAATTAAGCTAGTTAGAAACAGAGAATTACTTAAAAAACACGGTTGTAATTTGTCTTGATGAACACGCTAAAACTCTTGACAAGGCGCTTTGTAACGTAGGCAACAGTCTGGCAAAGTTGATAAATTTCTGTGCAATTGAAAACTGCAAAAAACTAGAATTTATTGATCTGGCTACCTACCAGTGTCGCTAATGTGGCTAGAACTACCAGTGGTCCACGTCGTAATTAAGCCGGCCTCCTAGACTGCCAAGGACTGGATAGGTCCATATCACCCCTTTGTAAACAGCTTGTTAGGTTGCATACATTTTAGTGACATTTTCGCAAATTCTCTCATATTCGGGTATAACAACCGCGATTACTTGAATGCCACAAACGTATGAGAACTAGTAGGCGTTCTACCTGGTTTGCTGCACCACTAATCACGCAAACCCAGCACAGTTAGCGAGATTTTGTTTCGTATAAACGCGGCCTAATTTGTTTTAAAGAAACCCAACGGTGACATCGCACCAATTTTTTTTCACGCGTACATTTGCGCTGAAATGCCACGCACGCGCGCGAGCACGCACACACTGAGGCACAAACAAAAATTGGGGACGAATGGCATTTTATCCCCTTTCATGGCCTGTTAGGCCGTACCAGGGAACGGTCGCGAAAAGTTCGGGCCCATAACAGCAGCAATTAGCCTACTTCAGTCATCGTTGGAAGGGTCTCGCGACCGAGCCAATTACAGCCACGCCCGCGTGCCTCGAAGTGGTCTGAAGAGGCGAGCATCATTAGTACTTGGGGGATGCTTTTAGGAATGCGGCTGAGCTTTCGCTTTTAAAATATCAGATTTTTCTCTAGATATCCTAGCCGTCTTCTTCGTCGGAGGCCACCAAGAGGCAAAAGGAAAGAGTCGAGGGGAAACGGGCCTTTGTCGACAGTAGAGTCAAAGGAGCCTGCCAGGTCACGTGGTGTTGCGACAGGTTGGAGGGCACGATTTGGTGAACTCTCAAACCAGGAGTGCAGAATCGACACTGTTGGCTTCGTGCCAGAATGGAGAGATAGAAATTGAGACCTGAATCTAGTGTGAGACCGCTAGAGGAATGATAAGGGCAGCCAGCTGTCACTGACGTTGAGCGTTGGGGCAGGAGCCTCTAGTTAAATTAGGCGAAGGCGGTGTGCGGCATGGAAGAATTTTTGGTGCAACTCCATATTGTGGGTAAATGTCCCCGTACGTCTGACAGTGCAAACATTCTGGGGTGTCCTCACCCTTTAGGTACTTTAGGAATCACGTACCTAGACTATTAGGCAAAAAGGACCCAAAGTGTGTCATCTGAGGGACTAACTGACTTCTCCACAATCATTACACCTTTTGGAGACTAAATGGGAGTGGACGAATGGCCACTCCACCACCCGGTTGGCCCGCCCCGCTTCTCCCCAAGGATGAACTGTTGGAAGGTAGTCGCCTAAAGGTAAAAAAAACCAGCACCAGGAGAGATCGAACGACCGACCCCCGCCACAGTACTAAAAAAATTAATTACTCTACACACTAGGCAACGCGGCCTGCTTTAAAAAGTTTTTTTTTTAAGATTTGGTTGAAAATATGTATTGAAGTGTATTGTGGACCACGCGACGATTCATTGCAACTGTCGTTTGATTTTCCACGCGAACAGTTTCCAGTTCGTGACTGATTTTTTGTTGCGCTCTCCTCCTTTATCGTGACTATTTGCGCTCCCCCCTTTGCGCTTCGCTTACGCTAGGGACTACTGCTCAGCTCGATTTTGACTAGAGCCTCACAACCACAGTTTTTTTTCTCGTAAAGAACAACTACTTTCGTCGCCTTAGTTGCTACGTGTTGCTGGGAGATCGCACGACTCCTTTGATCTGCGCACAAATTAGCGGAAACAGTATATTCTTAGTGTTCGCTCCATATGTTAAGGGCCTCACGGTATCGTGTGCGGAAATCGATCGGTTTGCGTGAGTGTCGCAATAGGAAAAGAGGCCATATTTTCCTTCATAGGCGAAACCAATTCTTAGCTTTAATTTTCCAGTTTAGCCCTGCTAGACGATGGGTACTGGAAATGTATCTGGGTCCTACAAGCAGTTTACAGCATTGGCATATTTTTGGCGCACAAGGCAATTATGTATCGAGTGTAAAAGATAACTTCAAGACGCTTAGCTGTAGCGACAATTTACTTTGGAGTTGTCTTAAGCACTAATGCATTTGTCCGTCTGTTAAACATACACATATCATTACGCTTAGGAGGGAAGCGTGGGTTTTTTCACTAATTTATTGTTGACGTTCTTTCACTTTTTCACTGGCCGTTTTTACCTCGCGAATGTCCAATGAAACACATCGATTACCTTAATTACCTTACCAAATGCGTTCTTCATCGTGCTTCGCCGCCTTCCTGCCATTACCCACAGCTTGATTCAGCATGGGCGCTTTGTCTTATACTTTACATTGGTACTTTTTGCATGGCACTATGTAAAAGACCCCTGACTGCAATTACTTGTGTTTTGGAAATCTAAAAATGCCCACAGACATATGCGTGAAATGGCAACACGATTGCCATTACAGGGGATTAACGACGCAGCCAAAGAGACTAACCCTGTAATTCTTAATCCTCCTCCACTCAAGCCTCAATGGAGTACGTCATTAAAATCGATTTCGCCATGCTAATTGCGGAATCCTCCCTCACAGGAGTAGAGGGAGCAAATTGAGTGGAGCGGGACTCAGAATACGGCCCTAACTGTTGCGTTTCGGCTTCCCGTTGCTCTTTATAGATCGGCGGGAACGAACGTTGAGTCCGCCATTTGTGCACACGGCGCACATCGCCACAGTACTCCCCTTGAAGATGAACAGTGGCCCGAGAAACTAACGGCAGTATTTGTTCCGATTTTGCTCCTTTTCCCAAGAGTTACATAGAAGGGTCGTGCAGGCAAGCTGACACCACATCACCTAAATGATTTAAAAACGTGCTATAGAGGGGCATTTAGTAAGATTGGTTGCTTGATTGGGAGAAGTAAGGGGGAAAGGGTATTGAAGGAAGCTAGACTGGAGAAGGCAGAGATGTAATTAAACGTTGCACATTCGATCACTTGACACTTGCAGGTCACATTGTCGTGGTCAGTGATTTGGAAGAAGACCTACAAAGAATGCTGGAGGAAACCGTACTCGACGAACGTGGTCATAGTGTTAAGGATGTATATAAATAAGTCGAAAATATATATGAGAGACACACGCAAGGTGTCCGCCCCGTTTTCAGCCTTTGCCATAAAATACTAGAAGATAGGGACGAATATAACTCTCTTATGCAAGTTGCAAGCGCCGATATGACCACAAGAAGGAAATCAGGTGTAGAATTTCTATGAGCTGTAAAGAAGGCGACAAACACAAGTCAGAATAGAACACCAGAATTCCACTGTTACTTTCAAATCAAGGCAGACAACGAATGGGCCCTCGCTGGGATGGCGGATGGGGCGGAATCCTGGAGCCGTACAACACATCTTGAAGACTTAAGGCGGCGGAACGAGTCACTAAAGAAGGTTGAACGAATAACGCATGAAGAAGAGTTGGAAGCTTGGCGAGTCGGTAAGGATCCATGATTAAAACAGCGCAAGGGACAGGACGAGAAAAGCTGACAAGGACGGGCGCAGGCCTTGTCTATCCAGCGCCCGTCCTTGTAAGCTTTTCTCGTCCTGTTCCTTGCAATGTTTGACCGCTTGGAGACTGCAAGGGCGCGCATATGGATTAGACCACGAACAGGATTGGAAATGGAAAACGTGTGTATCTTAATAAAGTGGATGGAGACAGGCTGAAGAATTATTGAGAACAAGCTCTCACATTTGCGGCGCCCGCGCGGTGGTGGCCTCCAAGTCGAGGTAGCCATGGGGAAAGAGTATGAATGTGGGCGTGAAGACCTGACAACCGGTGTAATGAAGTGCCTACCAAAAATAGGAAGCTAGTATTAAGGAAAGACGGATATTTCGGTTGAAGGGAGAGATAAAAATTCATTGGCAAGGAACATATTTAAACCGCGCAAGGCTAGGAGGAGTCGGACAGTCAATGGGAGACACCGTTCATTTTGAAACTGCACTTGAAGGTGGTTGTTGGTGATGATGACGGTGGTGATTTATGTGCGCACTTTAAACCAAGTCAACAAGTATGCTCTTAGTGTTTAGTGAGCTAGGATATCGTCGTAAATGTGCAGCTAGATAGAAACAGGAAGTGCTTTTATGGTTACTGTTTAATTTTTGGGGGGTGCTGATATTGCTGTAGAAGGATGAATATCTGTAATAAATCCTGATAACCTTAGTTTAGAGGATTTCTAAAAAATATGACCGCCTGCTTGATTGGGCCTTTTAAAATATCTAAGTCATAAGCGCTAAGAGGAACATCATTATGTTCGAAAATAAGAAAGTGTTGAAACGAAAACCAAAATTTAAGAAAAAGCGACTAAGAGTGGGGGAGGGGTAATTATTCAGACACTAGATATTCATGTGTGTGATAGAGAGAGGAACAGGGACAAAGGCATGGTTTATTTGAGTTGTATCCGTTGAACCTGACGCTATAAAGTAGACACAAATTCCGCGAAACTGCGCCCCGACGTGACTGCAACTGGCCTGGAAACGGGAGAGCCTGGCCGTCACCTTAAACGTCTAGCGGGCCTTGGATCTCACCCAAGGACAATGCGCACATCGCATCGCTGCGCTTTGTGCGCGGATGAAATCCGAGTTATGCCGCAAGGAAATGAGTTAGACCGTCACGCATTTACAAGAAAATCACTTAGAGAGGAAAGAGCCCGTATATTACCATTTAAAATGTCGAGGGTGTTCAGTTTGCAAACAAGTCGCTTTAGGTCCATGTCATAAATTCACGTTGCCGACCACCGCTCCAGTCGGCTTGCGATCGGTTGACTTGTTTGCTCGCTCCACGCGTCGTTTCACGCTTTGTGGCGTGTCAACACCACCAAAAGAGACCAGGTGCGCACACTTGCGTCTCGAACAGAAAGTAACAGTACTTTTTTGTTCCGTCCGAGTGACGTAAAAAATAAACGTACTGTGCTCAGAACTGAACTTTTTTGATGGCTCCATTAGATAAGACACTCGGTGACAAGTTCTGAAGTCCTTAAAATCTGTTTTGTAACTGTGGTGAGGGTTTTTGCGTAAGGAGAAATGTGACATTACCCCGTTGTAGCGGGCTCATGTTGTTCGCAGCAACCGAGCAGCGGTTGTTTATTGAGTGCTCGCGGGAAAAGGCGTCCTGTTGACTTTTCGATCGTCCTGGCGAAAAGAACCGAAATACCAGGGCATTTATTGACCGGACGAAAACATCAGCCTTTTATTACAATGCATCAGTGATTCACGGAAACGTTGTCGGGGAATTCGGCGTTTAAAGGGGGCTCAGCGATTTTCTCAGCTATATATTCCAGTCTCCCACCCTCTTTAAGTGTATTTGCTCTATTCAGTAGTAGTAAGCCGCATTACTCCATTCCCCCCTGCGATATAGCCTTAAGAGACCTTTTCAATGAATGGTCTGCTCTCAATTATACATCTTGCAGTCAATGAAAATACAGAGTATTCATAAAAAAAATATACAGTTGAGATAGGAAATTCACCTTTTTTTGCGAGAGGTTGGTATACGGCTAGAGGAAAAGGCTTAAAAATTAGAACGTTGTGCCCATTTCGCGCAAACATCCGAGAGGAGACCGGTGCTGCGGGCCCCATATCGAACGCTTAAAATATCGTTGCCTCCCTGGATGGATCCCTATGCCGCAAGGATATTAAAGACGATAGTCTTTCTTGGGCTACTTCAAACCAGAAATTTTGGTCTGTCTGTATGTCTGTCTGTCCGTCTGTCTGTCTGTGACCGATTCAGCCCACCCGGCCAAAGTAAAACAATGCCTGCGCAATAGTCTTATATAGTCACAGCTAAATGTGCCCGTCTAAGTCCGGTGTAATGTTCATACTTGTCAATATTGGTAAAGAACAATAAGACATTACGCAAATATAGACAACAAATTAGTACAGAAGTAATGTTTGCAGTGTTCCTTTATAAAAAATCATACATGCTTGACTTTTGCGAAATTAAATACTTCGTCAACTGCAGAAAAAAATTCACGCCGCCGTCGCCTGCTGTCGCCCGCGCCACTAGTGGCTTCTCCCGCTTTTTCAACAAACAACGCGGCACATTTTACGAAAGGCCGGCTACATATTTCCAAAGTCTGCTTGCAACGCACGTGTAGTATAGGGAAACGCGGTTTCATACCTATTAACGCGTGAAGTGGCGCCTCGATTACGCGCGTCTTCGCTGTACGGCAGCGTTCGTGGACACCCGGTTTGGAGCAGTGGGAAAGCGGGAAAATTTAATTGATTTAAGCAAAAACCCTTTGGGTTTTTCCTTGGGAGGAGCGCACGCAAGAGGAACAACATGAAGGTGAGCGGAAAGCGAAGGGGCATTTACTTGGCATAAGTCAATGAAGACTATCGTCTTTTGACGACATTTGCAACGAAAGAAGCAGATACGCGGCCCAAATTTTTTGAATGCGCGCGCTGCTAAGTGTTGAACAGATCACTACAAGTGGTTAGCGTCCGCTTCTGACCAGGAATCCTGTGGCGCGTTTGTTTAAAAACATTCTCAGGGCTATAGTATCAACGACGTACCGCCTAATTCGCAAGCATTCATAAAGAATTACTTAGGTGACGTATTGTCGGCATGAAGAGGGTTGAGCGTTGTTTTGCTGCCTTTTCCGTGCCGGCAATGTTTCCAGCATTTCAAGCAAACGCGGTCCCGAGTACGGAAGATGCGGGTACTATGTAATTCGACCTTTTGTTTAAAAGACTTCTATTACAATTTTACTTCCAAAGAATTCAGGTCAAGAAACCCAATAATAACGTGTTCCAACTGTTTGACCTGTGAGGTCTGGTGCAGCGGTAGCTTATTGGGGTGTTATCTCCGAGAACACCGACCCGCCGCGGTGGTTCAGTGGCTATGGCGTTGCGCTGCTGAGAGCGAGGTCGCGGGTTCGATTCCCCGCCGCTGCGGCCGCTTTTCTGATGGAGGCGAAAAGCAAAAACGCCCGTGTGTACGAGATTTCGGCGCACATTAAAGATCCCCAGGTGGTCAAAATTAATCCGGAGCCCTCCACTACGGCGCGCCTCATCGCCTGCGTTGCGTCGGCGTGTAAAACGCTACAATCAATCAATAAATCCGAGAACGCCTCGTACCAAGACGGTGAAGTGGGTATGCTCTCCTGCTTTCTTTCATCAAACGCTGCACCACATTTTGGATCTTGAGAGCGCCGGCGCACATATTTGCCTAACTGCTGCCGCTGCAGCAAAGCCCGTATTGCTCCGTGATGGTACGCTGTTGAGACTCCGAGTGCCGTACTCGCCATAGCCACTACATTTCAACGCAGTAAAGTCGATACCCTATTCCTTCTAGTCGTCGCTATTCATGTCATCTCACGAGTGAGCTGAGACTGTAGGTGACGCCAAGCAGGAGGCGCGAAAGTCGCCCCGCAGGAGACACTACAGGAAGAGTTTTATGTGGCTCCCATAGGGAGCTTATGTTGCGCGACACCTTTCCACAAACCGTAATGATGACGCCGCACATGGGGGTTTGAAAGCCATGCAGAAATGCTCTGTTGTGTGGTCGTCCCGCTGCGGTAGCATGGGCAGCCGAGTTTACTGAGGGAGCTTCACAAGGCGGTATTGTAGCCTAGTCATAAGAAATGAAACAGAAAACTCGGAGACAAGGCTACTAGTTAGCTCACGGGCAAGCCGTAATTCTTTGCGGTTCACGCGGTGCCCAGCCAGCCACACACGCGGCGTGCGCTCGTGCCTCTTTCAGTTCCCAGCTGCGCTGCTTTTGGACGCAAACGCGCAGCTAGTCACGCGTGTGAAGGGGTCCGACGGAACGGTAGAATTTTATCGTCTTCAGTCTGCTTAAAGCCTTAACACCAAGCGGAATTTTGGTTTTGTACAGTAGAGCACGTTTTTTAAACTTCAGAGGGATGACCCACTTGTCTGAACGGGTTCGGGGTGATTAAATCAGCGCTATGCATCATCATAGAAAAACAGTCAAAGGTTTCGCTGATTGCACACAAGGACAAGAACCGAGCTGGGATATATGAGTTCGAATTCAATAGGATTCCAACAACTACTGTTCTTCAAAGGATGCCAGGTCACTCTGGCCAATACGGCAGCCGACGCCACTGCTGTCCGACCTCATTACATCTTCAACACGACCACACTTTCTTTCTGCAGGGCGTCCCAGCTATCATGCACCAAGATTTTAAAAAGTGTAATGGCGTTACTGGAACAAAACCTAGTGCATAATGTTTGCAGTACTGTGAAGAAGTGGGCAGCATTTTTTCATTAATGAGACTTGACTAATTCATTGTAATTAATTATATAACTCGGGAATTACTGTTCAAATCACTGAAGTGCCAATGAGGCACTTGTAGGTACCCACGGCATCTAATTGGGGTATTTTCAGCGACGAACTAATTCCGTACTTTCTTTCTTTCTTTCTTCTTCTTCTTCTTATTATTATTATTATTATTACTATTATTACTATTATTATTATTGTTGTTGTTGTTGTTATTGTGCTGATGACGATGATGACCACAACGACGATGATGATGATGCCACATGACGAGTGCTACGGGGGCAGCAGCGACCACAACGCACGTGTACGTCTACGACGCATGCATGGCGTACCTGGACCGCGACGAGGTTTCCTGGAGCAGGTGGGCGCCAGCTGTGGCGTTGTTAGCTGCTAGGTCACGCGAGGCTCTCGTCAGGGCTCTCCCCAATTCTTCTATTTATTTTTGGTAAAGCCACTGGGCGAACCTGGGACAATCGGCGGTCGCTGTGAGGCACGCGCTCACAAGCGCGCTGCATTTTCTCGCTCCTCGGAACTTTCGCCATTTGTTTTTGCTAAAGCCACTGTGCATGCCGAGGACGGTCGGCGGTCACCCTGAGGCATGCTCTCAGAGGCGCTCGGCAATTTATGGTAGTTTTAACGCGTTACGCATTAAGCGCCACACATTACGGCAAGCTATAAAACCCCCGCTGGTAAAATTAAAATTCACTCATCTCCACGTTAAGCCTGACGAGTGGGCGAAGCACTGGGAATAGTTCTTACCGTAAATGACCCATGAGAGTGCTTACTGCTGCTAAAACAATTTCCAATACAATCCAATGCAGTGCAATTCAATATAATTCAATGCAATTCAATCCATTTCAGTCCGGTCTAATCCAATCCAAGTTGATTTGATTGATTGTAGGGTTTAACGCGCCGACGCAACGCAGGCGATGAGGCGCGCCGTAGTGGAGGGCTCCGGATTAATTTTGACCACCTGGGGATCTTTAACGTGCGCCGAAATCTCGTACACGTGCACGGGCGTTTTCGCTTTTCGCCTCCATCAGAAAAGCGGCCGCCGCGGCCGGGAATCGAACCCGCGACCTCGTGCTCAGCAGCGCAACGCCTTAGCCACTGAGCCACCGCGGCGGGTGATCCAAATTCAATCCAATCTAATGCTCCTCACGCATGCACAGCCCGCCTCTCCAGGAGCACTCTGTCTCTCTCTCTCTAACCTTTTGTGAACCTTTTGTACACAGATGTTTAGATTTACACGGTGCCTGGCGTCTCTAATTCCCCTCTCTATAAGCTTTTGTGGACCATTTATTTTGTTCTCGTTAACCTTTTGTGAACGTTTTGTTCACAGATGTTTCAATTTACACGCCGCTGTGCGTCTCTCTCTCTTTCTCTCTCTCTCTCTCCCCCTCACTCTCTTTCTCTGCCTCTCTCTTCCTCCCTACCTTCCTCTCTCTCTAACCTTTTGTGAACCTTTTATTTGGTTCTTATCACCCTGCTGTGAACCTTTCGTTCAAAGATGTTTCGATTTACACGGTGCTGTGCCATGAGCACGAACGCCGGACGGACGCCGGACACAGCTTCGGCGTAGGCTTCGCCCTTAAAACACAAAATAAGCATCGAGACCACACAATTGATAACACGCTTGTGAACCATGGAACCCCCTATGTGTTACTGGTAAAGACTACGTTTGCAGCTGCTCGCGAAAAGGGGGGTTAACGTCATTTGAGGGAGAGCGCATGCGTCAGGCTGCGCATGCGTCAGGCTCTGCCGCCAGAGAAGCCGAGCGCAAGTCACAAGCCCGCGGAGACGTCGAAGAACATTCCATAACCTCCAACATTAGCATGTGTAGAGTTCACAAAAGCTTCCCACCACATCTACTTTCGCAGGGTGGGGTGACGGCCATTTTAGATGCGAAGCATTTCATGCTCGGGGCTGTGGTTCTCCCTCCCTTGTTGTTGTCCGCTGTCCGCACTCTACTGCGCATGCACGTCTCTTCAGCCCCGTCAGCGTTTGGCCTGACGTCAGCGCAGTACACAATAAAAAGAAGTAGTTAGGCGGCGCCCGGTTTCGATCCCACGACTCTCTGGCCGCAACGGGAGGTACGTGGCGCTCTTCCCATGGCTGCGCTACAAATCGAGACGGAGCACGTGCTACGAACGCGCCTTATGTCCTTCACTCATTCAATCTACGTCAAGAAGCTACTGATACAACGAAGGCAGGCGAAGCTGAACGTCAACGGAAACTACGAACTGAAAACTTCAGAGGAGGATGTTGAATTCCTCGGGAAAGCTGTGGCGGGAAGCGCCACGCGCCTTGCAGCTCAACCAGAAAAAAGGACGAAGAGGGCGGGCAGCGCTGTAGGAGCGTGAGCACGCAATAAAGAAACACGAGAACCAGGAGGTGTTCGGTCAGGTAACGCGGGTGTCGGCCTTTCGCTGTCTCTACATTTCTCTGTCTCTACATGGGGGTTGACACTACGTTCCCATTCCTGCTCCGAAAAATGAAACAACATAACGGCAACACAATGGAACCTACACGAATCCCCATGATGCTTCGCATCCTCCTCATGATTCCCCACGGGAAGATGGTGTAAATTCTTTCTGTTCGTGTATTATCGAATTACAGGAGAGCTGTCTCCTTCTAGCTTCATAGCTTTTATCTTTCTACCGGTTCATTGAGGGCAGATCTGCTATTACGATAAGCGGATTAAGTACTTAGCCTGGACAGGCAACTACGGTAATGCCGGGATGGAGGCTGCACAGTCAGCCGCTGCACGGCAAATGGCATCGATCGCGGCCAACGAAAGGCTAATATTATGAGGAACACAAAAAATGACACATGCAGTTGCTGTTATTAGCAAGCAATCGCCGACTGGGTTGCATCGACGAGGTGCCGTGCGTTGGCGAGACAGCGGAACGTGAAAGGAATGGTGACAAGCGCATGCTTCAGAGAGAAAATGTAGGGATTTACCGTCCTGTATAACATGACATTGGCTTTATGTGCATACAATTCTATCGTTTTAAATAAATTTTTGCAATCAGTCGGGCCCATAATATTGTCAGTTAAGGACTTGTGGCCTAGAAGAGCCAGGCAGGCTTCGGTGGTGGTATCCACAAAAATATTTAACATCCCCTGCTCTGGTAGAAAGCACTCCTTAAAGGGCGCAAAGCGACACGCAAAAGTGGGGCCCGCATTGAGCCCTTGTGCACCCCTCACTGCTTTTAGTCCTTCCTCCGCCCCTCAAAGCGACGCCCCAACCCGAGAACACGTGCATTTGCATGGCGCCACCGCACCGTTTCAAAACGATGGCCCTTTTAAGTGCAGAGCACTTTTAGTGGCTCGCCTTGGCGTCGTATACTCGCTCGCTGGACCCAAGTAGCGCCACACGGCGTTCTATCATAGCGGCTGTCCTCACGGTGTCCCACAAAGGCTTGAAAATCCAAGCAGTTTATTTAGTCATAAGCGTTCGAAACTCGTGAACCGCGGTCGATTGTCATACATCTCCCTGTTGTTTAGTGCAGAGAAAACTGTAGGTACATTTGAGGGAAAATATACGTCATTACCCGGCAGTGGCCGCGATCATATAGTTGGGAACGCTCGTTGGGTTGGTTTTTACGATATTAAGCCAAACAAAAGTGGCAATGCAATGACGGCACGGGCGGGAGGAAAAACAAGCACAAAAAAAAAACAGAACTTCTGCTGGCGCTGCAGGCAAGGGGCGCGCGAGAACTGCGAAGGCGGGAAATTTGAATTGCATTGGGTGGGAGCAGTGAGGGGGTAACCACGCCACGGCTCATTATAGCGAATCACTGCGCTGCCGTACCGACAGCTCCCAGATTGAGTAGGCCGGCTTTAGGTTTTTTGGAGATGTGGGCCCCCGGAGACGTTAACGTCAAGTTAGAATGAAGGAAGCGCTGACAACAAGCGATAATTATAAACTTCATGACTTGAAGTACACTTACAAAAATAAAACAACAGTTAAAATATGAACCAATTGTGCACGTAATGACGATGTCACTATGATGACGAATACATCAGCTCGATTTTTCTTCCTACAGTCTAGGCGCTTTAGGGATGGGCTGAGGATGAATATCAACTGCTATGAATCTGATTGGCATAGAGAAACAATTCATTTCATCTTTTCTCGCTGATCTCCTTAGACTTTATCGTTCCCAACTGTAGAAAATCAGCACCCCGACTCAAAAACCATGCTGCACTTAGGGTGCGTAGTTGATTGTTTATTTTTCATCTTATTTGGTGGATTAGTAGAATTAAAATCCACGCACAAGGCCTGCGGGTTGTGGCCCTCGATTCGAACTCAAAGATACAGATTACCACTTTAAAGTTCTGCACATTTCTTTTGGCATTTTGAAAGAAATGCTCATAAGCATGTAAGCCCTCGGTTGCTCTCCAACCTAAAGCGCCAGAATTTTCTACGCCTATCAAAATGCTTCGGGCCAAGAGAGAATTCAAAGAAAACATCGTTCATTTCGGGATGAAATATGTTATGACATGTAAGAAATATGCGTTATTTTCTACTTTCTGGCATAATATACTTCACTTTTACCTGATAACATAGCTCGTATTTTCACTCCTTCTTGGCTATAAGGTACTATGGTGGCGTACAAACATTAGATGAAGGCTGTACATTGAAGCCGCAGTGTGATGCCCGGCTTGGTCTTTGCAGCGTGGTCATTGTACTTATGACCGACAGTTTTGCGCGCCGGATTTCTAAGTTTAATTGCCGAATTCTCAGTGACGCGTGCCTGTGCGCATAGATTTTTGGTTTGCGTAATGATATCTCGTTTGTCATGAGTTGACTCCTGTTATGGAAGACTCCATGATTTTTGAGCACTTGTAGCCTTTCAAAAAGACAAACGCAGTTATCACATCTTTTGCATCGCACGTTCGAGTTGAAAGAACTAGCCAAATTCCAGGCTTGATGTATGGCTCTCTTGCCAAACTCCTAGGCCATTTATACACGTCCATATTCACAGCACCGCTCCTCTTATCTCGGTTATGTTTCCCCATCCTTGCCATCCTTCATTTTTCTCCTTCGGACTTCCTAATAGTAACAATGGTTATTTTTTGTCGTGCTCTTCACTTGGATCCCTCAAAATTCATCTTTATCTTAATTCATAATTTCTTCCTGCCTGCCTTCTGGGGCGGTATTCTCGAGTTTTGTCCCTTTAAAAAGTGTCCCTTTTGAAGAGCCCTGATTGGCTAAAAGCAAACAACCGGAAGTGACGTAACGCAAGCGTAACAAACCTACTGCCAACGCTCACTGCTTAACCGGAAGTACGTCACGATGAAAGGTACTTAAAAGGGACGTTTTCAAAAGGGACAGTTACGAGAATACCGCCCCTGTTCCATTACAGAAGTTTAAAGCCTCGCTACTGGAGGTGAAATGAAAGTCATTAAAAAAACCTTTGTGTGCGGTAATCTGACAAAAAAGAGGATAGGAGCTGTGTTTCAGGGGTTCGCTCGTGATTTATTTTACCTCACGCGTGTAGAAATTGCAAAGGATTGAAGCTCCCATTCAGATCCATTAAGAATCATTCACTTTTTCTCGCATTTCTTCCTGCTTTCTGCTGGGAAGGGGTCCGGCCTCAGCAGCGGTGAGAAAGGAATTCAACAATGAAGCCGTACAAACGAACGGCCACATCAGCGGCTATTGGCTTCGACTATATTTTTTATTGACTGATCGGCTTCTCGAACTTTACACGGGGTACTTCAACAGCGGCTGAGGTTCTGTAAACGATGAGAACCGATAGGCGTACGCAAAAAAAAAAAAAACGATAATCGATCGCCGAGGCCATGCAAGATGATTGAGAGGAAAAACGTTTTTGAAATCAAAATAAAACATAAGAATTAAAGAAAATGGGTGACCTCTTCTCAGCACAAAAGGCCTCGGGCTAGCACCCCTTCACGGGAGCGATTGAACAGGCATTCCTGGTATTCAAGCCTGGAGCTGGTCAGCCCGCTTGCCCACGGCTATGAGGAAGAGGAGGGTGGAGGGAGTGGTTGGTCGGGGAATTCTCATACAAAGTTATACGTAAATTCCGGGAATAAGTAAGAAAAGTGCACGGGGCATGCGGAACACTATATAGCACACAAAAAAGTGGAATTAATACAGGAATAAAATAACTCAAATAAACAAATAAAAAGTTTGAAATGCGTAGAAAACATGCAAATGTAACATCAAGAAAAGGGGGGAGAAAGAAACACAAAATAGTAGCGATGCGGGTGAAGTGCAAGAAAAGTCAAAATACGAAAGCCGAAGCCCATCCGAAATACAAAACAAAATGAAATGAAATTTTAATAAATGCCGAAACAACCAGCTGGAGAGGTCAGAGTCATGAAGAAACACATTTCTTCGGCAGTGTGGGCTGCGCCACTGGTAGAATATTTTTGCAATAAAAATGGGTAAGTCATCATTGGCCAATATTTGTAAGAAGTAGATCGGGGAAAGTGTCCTGCATTCCTTCAGCAGCAGTGTGCAGTCGACCACATTGTTCAATGGATATCCAACTGGCAGGTCCAATAGGCCGACCAGTCAGTTATATGGCCACCAGGCCATGACATCTCCTTCCAGCTCTTATCGCCTACTTTTTTTCCCCAGTGCGACTTACAGTAAGCGCTTAAGAAGCGCATTCAGCATATATGCAGCCTCGAGGTGGTACATTTTCTCCCACGACAGGGTGCCGATAAGTACCAGCTTGACAGGAACGTAAAGACGTCAGTTTTTGAACGTCCGATATTTTGCAGAAACGAAAACAATGAACATGCAAGATTGTGAGCGCGTCTTGCTGCATAGAAAATGAAAAGTGCCTTTCTTTCTTTCTTTCTTTCTTTCTTTCTTTCTTTCTTTCTTTCTTTCTTTCTTTCCTTCGTTCCTTCCTTGCTTTTCTCTTCTTTTCTTTCTTTCTTTGTTTCTTTCCTTCTCTCTCTCTCTTTCTTTGTTTCTTTCTTTCTTCTTGTTTCTTTCCTTATCCATGCATCTTTCTCTCTTACATCAATTTATTTTTTTCTGTCTTTCTTTCGTTGTTTTTATTGCCAACTTTGTATTATTTTTATGTTCATCTTTCTTTCTCTTCTTTACCTATTGTTATTTGCTCCTCCTACCCTACACATGTTTAGAAGCGTCTCTCTTTAACGACAACATGACGCAAATGCAAACGGCCATCAGTTCCTTCATGAAGCATACGGCAGCAAGCGCTTCTATGATGCGTATAATTGTACCCCGGGCTGTCGGAAGCTACAAAAAAAAATAATAACAATGCTGTGGTGCACAATGTGCGCCGTACTTACGCCTAAGTTCTAACAGCTTCAGTGGACAAAGCGGAAATATTGTAGCAGGTGACTTCAATTTGTAAGGCGTACTTTTGACAAAACGTGACAATAAACCTTGGCTTAAGGCCTCTCGAATCGAGTAAACTCGGGCAAGCAGCCCTTTTGTATGCATTTAGCACGTTAGTTTTTAAAAGAATGCAGAGCAGCTGGCAATAAATCCTTTGCGTCGTTCTCATGAATTCTGTGCCGCATTCTACTGTACGTCACATTTTACTCTCTGAGCGGAAAGGAGCCAGTAACAACTCTTTTATCGCAATGATAAACGATAACTGTAGTTCACAAACGTCATTCCCTTAATGATGAACAACAGCCTTTCGTTCGTTCCGTCTAAAACGACGCGCTTTTCAAAACCAAATAACATCCTAGACTTCTCTTCCAATTGCTGGTACAAAGACAGAGAAATCAAAAATAAAATTTTTCTACGATGATACAAGTACAGAAAACTAGATCTCACTTACCCTTCTCGAAAATGCTCGAGATAGGTTTAAACAGATAAAAAAGTGAAAAGCATGAACAAGACGCACTTTTTCACCTGTGGCCGCCATCGAGTTATCCCGTAGTTTTACCAGCTCGATGCGAAATATTACCAAGCATCTCTCAGTTTGTTGTTTGTAGGGTTTAACGCGCCGACGCAACGCAGGCGATGAGGCGCGCCGTAGTGGAGGGCTCCGGATTAATTTGGACCACCTGGGGATCTTTAACGTGCGCCGAAATCTCGTACACACGGGCATTTTTGCTTTTCGCCTCCATCAGAAAAGCGGCCGCCGCGGCCGGGAATCGAACCCGCGACCTCGTGCTCAGCAGCGCAACGCCTTAGCCACTGAGCCACCGCGGCGGGTACCAAGCATGTCTCACCTGAAAGCACTGGAATAAAGAAATGACGGAATTCTAGGAACAGTGGCTTTGGCCATAGAAAAATTGCAAATGTGCGAAAACTGCGGAGCCAGTTTAGAAATAAAAGCAACGTTTTGTAAACAGCCCGCCTCATACACTTGTTTTTTTTTTTATTGGTGGGGTTGACCATAGCTCCACCAGTACTCTAGGCCTGCAACTGTGACGCTGAATTGATCAACCAAAAGCGGAAGGCGAAGTTGTTTTCTATATAAGAGAAGAGCGGAGGGTGAGGGCAACGAAAAATGCAAGAGTCAGGCAGATTTCTAAAAAGGCCGCGCAACTTGAAGGAATTATAGATATGGCTTTCTCTTTTTCTGCTTTTTAATTTTTTCGCATGTTTTATCCTCCAGTCTGTCCAGTTTCTGCTACGACGGCCTAGCGATAACCACCAGGTTACTAAGCGAAGATGTCAATTTTCGAACCTTGTATAATACTTCGCGGAGGGGTAAAAAGAACAACCCGGTATTTTGACGACGTCTTAAAAAAATAGAGAAAAGTGGTTTTCCTAAAGTGAGATCAGGACAACTATACTTAAGGAATTAACAACAATCCTAGCAGCCCGTTACCTTCTTGCAGCCTAAATCTGGACGAAAGAGAGAGAGAGTGAGAGAGAGTGAGAGAGAGCGAAAACATTAATATAAAATCACCAACTGCGCAAGGTTGCCTGCAGCATGCGCTAGTTTTTACGGTCATGCCCGGAAGGATTAGCGAGTCCGATTTTCTACCACAAGGCTATCAAGCTGTAGGTCCAAGTTAATAACAAATGACACTGATGCCCGTGTTCACGCTTCCTTTTTTTTAAGCCTGGCGGCGAGATATCACATCATTACGATTCGCATTCTCACTTTCTTTTACAATTCTAAGGGTTGAAACCTCTCACAGCGTGCCTCCCTATTTTTATAGCCACCAACTGTAGAAAGCAGCATGTGGGGGGTCGGTAGGCCTGAGCCCAAACCAAAAACAAGAGGTGTCAATGCTTTCACACCGTCAATTTAATACGGGGAAGAATTATCAACAAAACCGAGCCCCAACATAAAGAGCCGCTTTATTCAAATTCTGTGCACTCCGGGTAAAAAGCTCTTCGATCGTTGTTTCCAGGCTTTGTCGCGATCCCTGTGGAAAACGATCAGAGCGAGCGAAAAATTTAAATTTTGGCGCAACGCACACACCCAAACTATTGCCTCCATTAGGAACCAGGGCTTGGACTGGTAATTATCCGGGCTTCTTGTACTAGAACCCTAGGCCGTAGCTTTGAAACTACAAATATCAAAGTATTCACTCTGTCACAACTAGGGTCGGTTGCATGAACGATACAGCCGGTTTTCATCGATGATGCTTAGAAATGGCGCAATAAAGGGTATAAATAGGCGTTACGGCTGGAACGACCCAATTAAAAATAATGAACGCTGGCGTTAAAGCGATGCCTAAATGAAAGGTCGGCTGTATTAAATACTTTGCCAATATTAGCTATTAACGCAAATGGAATGATGGTACTTCCGAAATTAGTGGGAATTGGCCTCTCCCCAGAAAGGCAAAAACGTTTTAAAATGAAGCCCCAAATATGAGCCGCGAAAGAAAAAGCAGCACTGGGGATGTATTCTCGTTTTTGTCTGTTTTGGAAACGTCTGTTTTGCGTCCGTTTTATTGTGGCGTACTCCAAGTTGTAGGTATGCTTTGAGTTGACTTTTTCGCAGCTGTTCTTGTAAATACATTTAAACGACTAAATCTATTTCAAACTATCTTGTGTTTATTTTTCCGCCAGTGACCCAACAACCAGGTGAAGAAAAACGCCAGCTCCCGATCATCTGCTCCGAAAAGCCGCGGCTCATAGCTCCGCCGTGCTTGCATGGCGTCACCTCTGGGTGTTCGCTTTTAACCAGTCAGGGATTGCTCAAAACGGACACTTTTGAGACGGACACAAAACGAACAAAACACGAGAGAATACCGCCCCTGGTCACACTTTTAGAAGCATCAATGTGACTTAGCTGAAGGAGCACCTGATATTCCTTTTGAATATTTATTTCAAAATACTCGGGAACAAATCAGCAAAGCTCTTAATGACCTTGAAGGACGTTTACGAAAGGAGCGAGAACACAGCCCAAAGAACCCTTTAACTTATTAGGACCATTGGCAAAGATTGATGATCCTTGACTATCTTCGCACATACATCGCTACATCACTCTGCGTATTTACACCAAACAATTTCTCGTAAGCTTTGTGCGGCCGCCGCGCTTGCGTAACTTGCTATAAAAAATGAACTGTGTTTTAAGTGGATACCGAGATAGCTCATCTATCTTTCAGCCTCCAACATGGTTGTTTATATTCACCGGAAGCGGTGGTTGATTGGAAGGGACGTTGTAGCTAGTTAATTTTAATTAAGGGTGGACTGGAATGGCAGGTTTTTCCGATGCCATTCCGCTGGGGTATCTCCGCAGGCTAACTGCAGTGCATCTACCACATGAATTACATTGTTTCCGCAGCAAACGAAGGCGAACTGGGCAGTCGGCCAATTCGTAGTTTGCGTTTTACGTATCGTTTTAAAGCGGAGCTTTCGGCCTATGACTGATGCTGCCTGTTGTCCACCCAGAACACACTGCAAAAAAGCAAACTTTCTCTGATAATGATGATGATGATGATGATGATGGCGGGTGAAGTGAAGACAAATTAAAACGCTGCCCTTTGTCAAAATGAAGCCGGCATCTATTCCAGTGCGCCATAAGGGCACGGTCGAAGCAGCATGGATGTGTGGAGGGGTGCATGGACGTGCAAAATCAGACAGGAAAATCACGTGCACCCTGTCTGATGACGGCAAATGAGCGCTAGTTGATAATTATCAAGAAAAAAGAGGCCCGCTCATTTCTGGGTATCGTTTGTGCTGTACTGGATTTTGGAAAGCTTGGCTTTGCCCTATCATTGTCGGTCCGTCGGAGAGATTGTTTTTTCACCGCCTCGCAATCTTAACCAAGGGAAGACTTTGCATGGCTTCATGACGTAAGCATGGATCATGCATTCGGGATAATAAGGACCCGTGTTTCCGGCAAACCGTTTGCTTAGCTCTACCGACGTGAGTCTTCTTGAGTCTTCGTCAATAAGATGAAAGGTATGCGTAACGTTTGCGGCATAGAAAATAGCCTGCTTTTTTTTTTACGTAAAGTAGAGCACAGTCTCTCCCGAGATCTGAACTCTTGTCCCTGGAAAGTTACTCAGCCTTGCAAGGGTTTCCGGAGGCAGCGTCGGTGAAGACGCGATTGTTGCTTTGCCTGAGGCGCATTCGGCTTAGTTACCATCTCGGCCAAGCTCCTAGTGCCTGTCATCGAGAGCCTAGAAGATCCTAAACTATTGTTAGGAGTGCATCTCTTTATGTACACTTGTCATTTCATTCGCTTTATATTCGTGGTGTTAGCGGTCTGGCAAGAGTTGCAATGATTCACTTAGTTGGCCCCATCGGCGTTATTACAAGATGATTCTCTGCTTCTCCTTCTCGCATTACTTTGTACGTACACATACTTGCACATTTAAATACATGCATATATGAATGCGTCAACACACATATACAACATCAGTACGTAGATGCATACATGCATACCAAGGCGCATAAATTCCTACATTTAAACAACATGCGCGCGTATACAATTATGCATACGAACAGGCATGCCTGCATACATCCCTAAAATTATGAAAACGCAGCAAAATACCTAAAGCGTGCAACTCTAAATGAAGAAGTCACGCGCCCTATAGAAAAATAACAAGGTTTCAAGCCCATAGTCTATATAAGAGTGCTAGAGATGATTGTAGTTGCCCTGAAGAAGACAGTTCCCTCTCCAAAACGTTGGAATCAAGTAGAGGACGCGCCCCTGCTCTATGTTCTGCGCCCTAGCGGCTGGTAAGGCTTCATTGTTCTGTCTTTTTCTTGCAGTAATCTCAGTTATGCCCCCAAAAGAAGCAGTAAAACACAGAAGGCTGTGAGAAAAGCTGAAGGGTGCTGTATGCTATAACAGTGTGTTACTAACCAATAGAAATCACAAAACGCATGCAATACAGACTCGTTTATCGAAAGCCGCGGGAGCACCGAAACAAATCAAAACAAAGATCAAGCAGCCGCATCTCGCTTTAGTTGTCGAGGTAATGGTAGAAGACCAAGCAACAAACATCCGACGAAGAGCCAAAAAAGAGAGTGGAATCCCTAGCCTCGTGCCGCCGATCGAAGGCGGACAAATAGAGCACTTGAAAAGAGGCACTTCTTGGCAGAAGGCAAAGGCGAAATCAACAACGTGTCCGAGGAAAAAACAAGTAACACGGTAATACGATACATACTGATTGGGACATCTTTTCTCCGTCAAGTGAAAGCTTTTCTGGCCACCGCTCCACTGAACATCTTGTGAAAGCAAAGAGCGCGGGACAAAGCGCATGCTGCTCCGGGCTGTCGTTGTTTGATCTCAGCGAGAAGCCTCGTTCTTTGCTGATCAGGTTACAAAGAAGTTACCGGTCCCTAAGGAAAAGGCTCGTAATGGCGAACAACAGAAGACATCTTCTCGGGACGCACTCGAGAGCTTGTTCTCTCAAGCGGTGCCACGGGCACAAAATCTCTTGGTTCTAGTGTCCGTTCGGGTGTCTGAGCAACCGTAGGGAGTAACAGAAGTTGAAGAGTATTCTTTGATGAGCAACGAAGCCGCGCTAGATTTTAGGTCATGGAAATGTCTCTCTCGGAGATTATGTGTCGCGGATGGCGCTCTAGAAAGTGGCAATGTGCAAGTGAGAGCCGTTGTGTGGCATTATACAAAACAATAAACACTACAACATCACTTGTGCTCTTCTGTAGACTTCCAAAACTACATTTTTCTAAGATTGCCTCCATTGTCTAGATTGTGACGTACTGTCAAGATGTGTATTGTTTTCTTATTACATTGTCATGCTCGTGTTACTATTTCGCATGTCTCCCTCAATAAGTGATAGCTCGTGATTGATTTGATTGATTGATTGTAGCATTTAACGCGCCAACGCAACGCTGACGATGAGGCACGCGTAGTGGTGTGCTCCGGAATAATTTTGACCACCTGGGGATCTTTAATGTGCTCCGAAATCTCTAACACACGGGCATTTTGGCTTTTCGCCTCCATCAGAAAAGTGGACGCCATGGCCGGGAAACGAACCCGCGTCCTCGTGCTCAGTAGCGCAACGCCTTGCCACTCATCCACCACGGCGGGTGAAAGCTTGCGAGTCAAGACATGTGGCTGGTTGCAGTTTCTTCCGTTTTCTTTTATTTCTACTACTGTAATAGTCCGAAAAGGTCTCAAAAGAGAAATGAATGAATTAATCAATCATCGAATGAACGAACGAATGAATGAATGAATGAATGAATGAATGAATGAATGAAAAAAGAATGAAATAAACCTCTGGAATTGTAAATCAGATGAAGGGCATGTCTAACGTACTTGAAATAGAAAATAACACCCGTTTTTGTTACGTAAAGTAGTGCTCAGTCTCTTCCAAGGTTTTAAGATCTGTCTGGAGAATGTTACTCAGCATTACAAAGCTTTCTTGAGCTTTCTTTTCCTTGGTTTGCCTCAGTTCCTCTAATAGCGATACGAAGTGACCCGAAGAGGGAATGAGTAATACTCGCAGCAACAAATATAGCCAAGGAAATTTGAGAATTAATTTGCTTTGAAGTCGATTTTCTGCTACTGATTATCTGCCCCAGGGCTTGTGGCCGTAGAGAGTTTCTACGATAGTTTCTAGACAGAGGCCGTAGAAAGTTTTTACGAAGACGTATACTAAGCAATGTGTAAGTGATCAACACAAATCACAATTGTAATGGGAGACTTTAACGCAAAAGTAGGCGCACACAGTGTTGGCGAAAATCAGTGGGAAATTTTGGAATAGGCCCCCACAAGGGTCGAGCGAAAGAGTAAAAAATGGGCATCTAAAAGTCCCAACGGGACGACAAAAAACGAAATTGACATCATTCTAAGTGACAACCTAGGGATTGGGCGCAATGTGGATCTTCTTTGAAAGATTTGGTGCAGTGATCATAGGGTGGTTACGTACAAAGTAAGGCTGAATCTCAAAAAGGAAAGAAAGGAACTCACAAAAAGTAATAAATACAGCATCACGTCAGTGAGATACAGGACGCAAGAGTTTGAAATGACCCTTCGGAACAAATTTGCGCTTTGAGGCGGTGAGAACGAGGGCAGTGCTGACCCCCTAAATGGCAGTGTAACAGCAGCAATCAGAGAGTCAGCAGAGGCTATAGTAGAAGCAGCATGTAGAAAACAAACACACTGGAAAACTAAATCAGCAAGCAGAGGAACTTATTTTGAAGCATAAGGACATAAAATTGTCGAGTACGGTGGATCAAAATGAATTAGCGGAGTTGTCAAAATTGATCAGCAGAAGTAAAACAAATGACATTCGTGCGTACAACGTGAAATTCATCGAAGAAACGTTGGGAACAAGAGGAAGCTTGAAGGCAACAAGGAGGAAACTGGCAACTGGCATTCACAGAATGTCCGTACTTAGAGATGAACAGGGTAACAGCACGCACAGTTTGGACGAGATAGTAAAAATAGCAGAACGATTATACACCAGGATATGCGCCAGCGACGTTGCGCAAGGAGAACTACTGAGCCTACAAGCTTAGCTTGCGATCTTCCGCCAGAAAATAAAGGGGAAGTAGAAAAGGCGCTTAAGGGCATGAAAAGAGGGATAGCTGCAGGCGACAATGTCATGACCATAGCCCTTCTAAAGTAGGGTGGAGATATCTAGAGAAGCTCTCTAAACTATTCTCATAATTTTTAAGGAATTTAAAGGTACCGAAACGTGTGAAAAACACCCAAAAAACTTTTAATTCACAAGAAAGGAGATAAAGACCTTTAGTGCTCCAGGCACATCAGCCTTCGATCGGTCGTATTCAAGCTGGTTACCAATGTAATAGTTAACCGCTTAAGCGACAGCCTAGACTTGCAACAAGCGAGGCAAAAGGCTAGGTATCGAAAAGGACACTCTACAATGGATCGAATCCATGTCATCACCCAATTGATAGAAAAATGCGCACAGTATAATAAGCCGATTTGCATGGCATTTATGGACTATGAAAAGCATTTGATTCAGTATGCACCGCCACGCTGGCCAAGCAATAGAGGAGACCTACCAACGACTCCTAGCGACATTTACGAGGAATGCACGGGCAGGAGAATCCTTCACAAACAAACCGAAAAATATTTGATCCGAAAAGGGATGGAACAAGACCATCTCATCTCGCCAAAATTGTTCACAGCATGTCTGGAGAGTGCATTCAGGTAGCTTTACTTTGGAAATTTAGGTTTACGGATACCCGGGGAACGCTTGAGCCATTTGAGGTTTCCAGACACTTAGTCAGAATCTCCTGCACAACTGCAAAAATGATTGAAGAACTACACTCAGACAGTTTCACCGTGGGGCTTAAGATATATATGAATAAATCAAACGTTATGATATATAAAAATGCTGAACGCGTGAACGCGTCTTCTTCAGCATCGGCAAGGAAACACTGAATCAGGTAGAAAAATGTAACTACCTTGGCCAGATGCTCAGTTCTGAACCCAACCACGAGAAAGAAATTCGGTTTAGAATACGATTGCATTGGAGAGTACTCGGCAAGCACTAGGAACTAATGAAAGGTAAGCTACGTCTAACCCCAAAAATAAAGGTATTGAAGCAATGCACCAGGACGGTGAAAACATACGGAGCGGAAACTTGGCGCCGTACTAAGCAACTAGAAAACAAACTTAAATTCGCCCAACGAGCTATGGAGCGAATAATGATAGGAATTACGCTAAGGGACAAGAAACGGGAAACCTGGATTAGGGAGCAACCCCGGGTAGAATATATAGTTCAAATTGCAAAAAAAAAAAAAGAAATGGGCTTGAGCTGTCCATGTAGTATAGCGAACTGAGAACGGGTGCACCACTAGGGCAACAGAATGTACTCCGAGAGGCGGTGCTAGAACAGGAAGGAAATTAACTTGATGGAGAGACTAAATAACAAAATTCGGATGCAAAGAATGGGCTCGGGCAGCGCAGGACAGAAGCGGGAGGTGGTCAGTCGGAGAGGCTTTCGTCCTGTAGTGGACCTAAACAGGCTTTTGTCGTTGCTGTGGATGATGATGATTAACCTATCTGAGCCCCTACAAAATCAAATAACGAGTAAGGAAGGGAAAAACGTAAAATTAAGACGGGATTGTTAACCAGGCTATCGCGTAGCTTGTTATCCTACAAGTGGGAAAGGGGAATAACGGTAAAATAAAATAAAAAAAAATTGCCCGCGTATCTGCTCCTTTTGTTGCAAATCGGCCCTTGCCAAGTAAATGCCTCCCTTCGCTTTCCCGCTCACCTCTTATGTTGTTCCTCTTGCGTCGCGCTCCTCCCAAGGTAAAGACGCCAAAGGTTTGCTTAAATCATTTTAAAGTTACCTAAAGAAGTGTGCACAGCATTTGGAAACTTCAGACAAAAAACACACAAGATCATGGTGATGACAAGCCTGTTTATTACAGAAATTAATCGTCCATCTGTGATCAATGAATTTTTGGTAAGAAATTAGGTACGAGCCGCATTTTTTCAACGAAGCTTCTTCGATAGATTCGGAGTGGGACCCGCAAACTCGTTTATATTGGAGTCCTAGCTCGACCTCTTCTTTTGAGCCACTACTGTGGGGGATACGAAGGCTATTGCGTTGTTGTCAATCAATTTCCCGATGCGCGGACGTAGACGTAAAGCCATACATTTGAAGCGAAGCTTTCTGCGCCTCACTTATGGCGACCGTTTACACAAAACGCATGGCAGAAAGCCCAACTTTCTCTGGTGATGATAATGGTGATTGTGGTTCAGCTGAAAGATGGTCGAAACGCGAAGTTTTGTTTGGTCGAAAGCAAATATCTTCACAGTGCAACTTCGAAGTCAAAACTCTAAATTGTTACGCCAAAAGCGCACTGCAGGAAAAGCAAGGTACCCTAAGGGTTTCCAGAAAGGTACATCAAGCACCCCAAGAAAAAAAAACATCCCATGGCCGGAGTCGAACCCGGTTCACTGGCGTGTAGAAACCGACACCTAACAGATTGAGCCATTTCAACCTGGTTAAAGCAGTTGGGATTTGACTTTGAGTTTGATTTCAGGTAGCATGGAAGAAAGCTTCGTGTTTCACGCACCTTTCCCTTATTAAGAAAGGAGCTTTGGTTTTTCTCTACACTCTGCATTGCGCATTTTTGGAGGAACACGAGGAGGAATAATTTTGTGTCTTAATTCTGGAGTACTAAAGTGCTAAGTTGCGCGAGTTGGTTACTGACTAATGAATCCATCTTAATAGCGAACATTAAGACAGAGACAAAGCTAAAGAAAAGACGAACCACACGCTAGAACTTCAACTGAGTTTATGCCACATAAACAGAAAAACACCACTAAGTACATGCTATTTGAAGGGGTTATCATAAAAAAGCACTGAAAAGACTATCGCTCATATCACAGGCCACATCACGGCGCCGGCCTATATCACAACGGCGGAAATTAAACACACATGGCGAACAGCCTTCATCGATGATTTTATGATAACCCCTTCAAATAGCATGTACTTAGTGGTGTTTTTCTGTTTATGTGGCATAAACGTAGTTGAAGTTCTAGCGTGTGGTTCGTCTTTTCTTTAGCTTTGTCCCGGTCCTAATGTTCGCTAGTACGATGAGTTCCTTAATTCTGGAGTCATGGCAATGGAGGTTCTTCTCAGTACGGAAGTCTTTGGGTGGTCACTCACTGGCCGGCGAGATCTTTTAACCAGCCGAACCTGGTTAGCATGCCTTCTCATTGCTCATGTTTGGGGGAGGGGATTAGGGCGGGAGGCTGTGTGAAAGCACGCACAGTATATGTTGTACCTTGTGCAGGGTTGTGGACAGTACTTGCAGGTGGCGGAGTAAGAGGTGGTGTGGACGGCGTGGAGGGGGGTGCCATGCGTGTATGTGTTCATTTGAAGGCAGCGGTGGGTTGTGGCTTCTTCCTTAGTAAGCTTATCTTGGGGCGGGGGTAACGCGCGGTGTTCCGAGGCGGTAGTGTCCGAGAATATCGATGTATTTTTGAGGAACAGAATCGTACTCTTCCGACGGTGACGCTGGAGTGTTTGAGGGGAACGCCCGGCCGATATGCGCGCGGGAAGCAGCATGAACTTCTCATTCTCCGCCAGAAACTTATGTCCCGAGATTCAGAGATTGTTGAGGCAAGAAGTGTTAGGGATGGACTGTAGGACGTGGAGGGCTAAGGGAGCAATGTGACCGGCGGCGCAATGGTGACTGGCAGCATGCGAATGTGACTATGGTGATAATGACTTGAGGTGTAGTCAGTGCGAGGGCTATTGCGATTTCTTCTGCAGTTGTGGAGTGGTTGGTAATTACTGTTGTGAAAGTCAATTCAATTCTTTGGTGGTCTACGGTTGTATATGCGAATGCTGTTCATAGTGTCATATTTGGCTGCGTCAACATAGCGGATGTCTCGGGGCATGACTCGAAGCATCTTGCGAAGCATTTGGATACGTGCTTGTCGGTGACCATAGTTATAGACGGGGTGCATAGTATTGGGAATTGGGGTGACGGAGACGCAATTGCGCAGTTACAGGCGGATTGGTTGGCGGGGGTGGTTGGTGTCACGAAGTTGGTAGCCGAGGTGACGGAGGAGGTGACGGCCAGTGTGTGAGAGCTTGAACGGTGAAATCTGGTTACCATGGCGAGCTTCTCGAAGTTCGTTCCAGGTATTTTGAATTTTCATCTGAAGAAATTGGGATAGCTAATTTATAGGCTTGCCACATGATTATGCCGAGTTTGTGGATTTCCCTATTTCGGAGAACCAAATATGAAGTTCCATATGTGCTGCGGGTAATTAGAAGGGCTTCCATGAAGCGCAAAATGTCGTTTTCTTTCAGTCATTGTCGACGATTAGCAATGCGTCTGATTAGGTGTGTTGTTTAAAATAGCGTTCAATGTAAGCGATGGATAATATAAACGCCTGCGCCGTCTGACTGGATAGTAAGTCCCAAAACACAAATTGTAAGGATTGTTAAGATGTGAGTGTTATGTCGGCCTAATACTGGGCCTTAGGGGGGTTTGTAGGTAAAAAAAATGTAAAAAAAAATTGTCTTTAATTTCTTTCGCAGACAATATACCTCGAGATAGAGAATAGTGGACTCGTGCGGTACCTTACAAGACGTCACTAGGACCTCCGCAGTCAGGCTCTGTGCACAAAATTATGAAATTCACGCAAAGGCAATGTGCACGGGCCCTCGGACATTCATTCAATGGCTGTCTGGTTCCCCAACATACAAGCCAATATTATTAGTGATGCAGCCGACAGTGAAGGTCCATCCTTAGGCAACATGGCCTAGAGTTCTTTCCTTGAGGGGACAGAAGTTCTCGTGTTTCTTTATTTGAATAGAGTACCCAAATGTCGGAGTTGCTGCACCTTTACCCTAGACATCAACTACGCATGCCATTTACCTACACTGCGAATTCCGCTTCTGGCATGGTCTCGAAGAAAGGCTTTAAGGACCGCTGCACCGTCTGCGTCTCAAGGGACGTATACCGGTTGCTTCAAGTTTAGAACAGGGTGGGGATATTTAGCGCTGTGCGGACAAGCTTCGTGCGCGTGACAACAGCGATATTACACTGCTGTGAATCTGTTCTTCGTTCTCCGTTGCGCCTGCAAACAGGAGTTCTCGCCCTGTCTCAGGTAAGACGGAAAGGCAGGCTAGAAGCTTGTTGCTTCCTCGTACTCCGGGAGAGCAGTGATGGTTCAGACTTATGTTCTGTAAGTTTGCTACTTTTCCCGGAGGAAACTTTAGTAAAATTTGATTTCCAAATGACGTTTCGTTTTTAAACGGAGCAACTGACTTTTGAAGAACATCCGGTCGCCTTGTATAACTATATTTTTCTTGTTGTTTTGACACTACTGAATTTCTCTTCATGGTTTTCTTTACATTTCGTTTCACAGTTTGTCTTGAGCGCTATTTTTAAATTTTGTTTCGTTGAATTTTCTTTCAGCTTTGTTGGAATATTTTTCCTTTTCTATTCTCCCGGCTTTCTTTTTAACATCCGGCAGTGTAGTGCCCTCATCTGCTGCAGGAATTCTTACCTCTAGCACCACTGAACTTTGTAGTTCACGTTGTTCAGATCAAATTTTGTTTTCCTCTTTTCCTAGTGATCGCCATACACACAGCTGTAACACTATTATAAACGCATTGTAAAACAGCCCTTATAACAGTACGTATCACCTTATCTACCCGTGGGCACAAGGTTTAGCTTAATTTTTATTGCCGCAGACTCTCTTGGTTCTTCTAGCACACCCGGTATTGACAGCGCTCGTGGGAAGCATGGGTAACCGACAAAAAAATACAAAGATAGAAAACAAAATGAGAGCTAATGGCGAAGGATTGCGTAAAAAAACGAAAAGAAAAATAATAGTACTCTACCAAACGACCGTGAACACTTCGGCAGCCAACGTTCCCACCGTATATATGCGCCTGGGCGGTGATGTCGTAAAACGCATAACTGGCCGGTTACGAAATTTTCTCGCGCTGAGAGCTGTTAACACGGCCAATTTAGCTAGAGAACGACAACGGCAACGATAGAAATAGAGGAAATTCTTTTGCAAATGCACATAAAAAACCACATAAGAGAGAGAGCTTGCCTGCCCATTCTAAGCCACATTTTCTTTTTCTATGACCGTCTGCCTTTGTTTATTTGTGCGGTATTCTTGCTAGGATTTTTTTTACTCTTCTCAAAGCGTTCTTTTTGTGTAACCATTTATGTCCCAACGTTCGGGTAGCGGCGCTTCGTTCGTTCCTAAGGGAAGCTGACTACTGCAAAGTGGTTGCAAAACACTCGAAACGCCTGACACACTTTTTTCAGCGTTTAGGAGTCGCCTCGTCTTCGCTATTATGTCATAGCGAAGTCCCCAGCCGGAGTTAATTGCGCCATTACGTAATTTCTGCTTCGCGGGGCATTCGGCCCTCCTCGGTTAATCGGTGCTTTAGCAGTGCAAAAAGCAATGGAAGCATTGGCGATCGTTGGAGCGCGACGAACTAGGCTGAGCCGTTAGAAAAAGACAAGGAAGAGTGCATCGCATTTTTTTTAAACTAGCGGATGGGTGCGAAGTTTGATGCTTCTTACAATACTAGTTGCGCACCACCCGAAGTAGTCAATATTCAATAATGCATGATTTAAGCTTCGTGTCTGCACAATGTGGCAAACTATCCTGGCTTCCAACATGTTGCTCGAAAATTTTTGGATGCGCTGTGTCGCCACTGGGCGCGTGGATGCGTATTGTGAAATAGAGTGTGAAGCGTGTGTAGGGGCGAGTAGGCGGGGCAAAAGAAAACAGAACAGGAACAGCGGTAGTTGAATGGCGAGACCAATGAACAACGGAAGAAACCACAGGCTGCCAATGATGTCGTAAAGGGAGCAAAAGTGACAACTGAGATTAGGGGGAACGCAAAGCAAGGTTGGAAAAGTGTGTGGCTGCAGATCGTAAAGGGCGTGGGAGAAACACTTAAAAGCCAATTTTGAAGCAATATGAAGTCGCGGCCGTCGGGTGGATTCTCAAGTTTGTAAGGGAGAGGAATGTGATTCACTCGAAAGGATCCACCTATAGATCATCAATTTTTTTTCTTAACTTTCTTGAGTCGACTTATGTGGAGGCGTCAAGTAAAGGCAGTTCGGTGGGGATACGGCATCGCGTCGCTCACGACTGAGCTAAACTAACAACGCTTATCCAAAAAAAAAATCCCACTGTATTTTGCAGAAACGTTGTCTTAGAAATTATCAGTGGTTTTCTTCGTGAATACCCTTTTCAGTAAACACAATAAAAAACAAATGGTGCCTTGAAGGAAGCTGAGGCTCAGAAAATAGCTCGTGCTGCTCTTTATATTTACAATAAAGAGTGGGGAGTATTTACGGTATTTAACTGAGTGAATATGTGGTCCCCATTACAGGAGACGCTCTGGGGAAAGTGTCTTGTAATAGTTAGTTAATTTTTTTTCTGCAGCGCAGCTACACTTACACCAATACGTGCGATACTACTGTTCACGCTACGCGTTTATGGAATACATCACTGCTCAGCCTAAGGAAGTTTTCATTGGGCCGTAAGGTCATCACAGAGCTTCTCCTTTTACCAACAGTGTACGGAGTGCACACAGTGTAGACATAACAAAAATATTTTTAAAGCGAAGCTTTAGTGTACTTTCTGACGCTGTCTGTAACGCGAAAATGGTGAAATAAAAGAAAGAGATGTATACGGCTGCATGAATCAAATATGGGTACCTCCCGTTATGAAGCTGGCGTCTATCCGATTGCTCCAGTTCGACCTGGTTGAAGCGGTTTGAAGAACTTTGACATCAACCAAAGAATCCGTCGCGAGAAAGCTTCGCGTTCTATCATATCCGTCATTTGACAGAGGGGTGCAAGATTTTTTTCACGCAACCGACTTCAATAGGCTTTGGTGTGGGATACGGAAAAAATGGTAGGGAAACATGGTTCATATGAATATTTTCACTGCACTTTGAACGTTCACTTAGCAAGTCATGTGTGGTTACGTCGATAGGGATTCTATGCGCACACTCTAAGTAGCGGTGAGGACACTCGAATACGACTATCACCCGGGTAACCAAAATGAGCCGCTCAGGAGCTACAAAGGGTGTGCTTGAGGGCTCGTCTAGAGAGGGGAAAAATTGAATGCTGCAGTAATTGCTGCCTCGTGCCGAAGCTTCGTGGCTCGAAGTTGCCTCTGTAAATGGTCTCAATCTTCGGAGACGAAGAAAACTGTGTTCGCTTCAGTGACGAGCTACTTGGTGCCTATTTCGCGGGACGTTTTAGAAGCAACGGGTGAACTGTGCCGTTCAAAATTTGAAAATATATATTTTTGGCATGCACTGGTTTTCTTCGCTGCGCTTGCCTTGTTTTAAAAACCTCTGCGCCCGTTGCTCTATTTTCTCACAGATTTATAATGGTGTTTTGATGTTGCGAGAGCGGTTGTAGGGTGCTTAAGCAAGGTGTGCACGTAGGTTCGCTGGTGCGTGCGTCGGTGCGCACGTGCATGCTCGTGTGTGAGCGTGTGGAAGCATAAAAACCGTAAAAAAACGAATGGTGGCATTTTTTGTTTGCGTCTGACAACTTCACGATATTTCAAATAAAGTCTCTTGTATAAATAATTGCCCAGGAGAAAACAAGGAGAAAAAAACGGGTTTTGTAACAGCAAAGCCGTTTAAGTTTGAGCTCGGTCCGGGGGCGTTCGCAAAAAAATACCAAAAAGATACCGAGGCACGTGAGCCAGCGTTGTCCACACTTGCGCGTTGGGCTTGCGCCACTTGACATGTTCGCAAAAATGCCCCCAAAAAATACAGAGCGCACGTGAGCATGCGCCTCGTGGGGAGCGCCCGGCGTCGGCCAGCTCGACATTCGAAAGCACTCTGCCCAGCTTTTGTTGCGTGATTTCTCGCGCCTTGTCCTCACCAGTTCACGGGCGTTCGCGCCTAAAGCGGGTAGCATAGACGCCGAGTTTACGCTATAGACTTTTTTAACTTTTTCGTCTTGGGTGCTGCCATTTTTATCAGTGGGCTGGGCTGGCGGCCCTATAATTGGCGCAGTCGACAGGAAGATGCCACTGCGCATGCGCAACACAGCCCAGAACATGTCCGGATCTTATTAAAGTTTAACGGATAAAAAGGTGTATAGAGGCCGAGTTCGTTAAGTCGGTTGCCGCGGGATCTAGCGCGTGCTAACGCGGTCCACTTTGGGAGAGACGTAAAAGCCCGCTGAGAAAACGATCCGGGCCTGCCAGTCATGAAGAACTTGCAGCGGAAAGTTAAAAAAATCCGTGTAAGGTGCAACAGCGTGGTCTCCGACGAAAGAAGAGGGGTTGCCAGCTCTGCTGTTTCTCGAGCTTTACACCCCTTAGTGCAAGCTGCTCCAATATTTTAACGCGTAAGCGAGCATTTTCTGACGAAACACGATGTTTCACTGAATCCTGCGCCTCTTACGGTGCGGGTATTTGATTGCTGAAGTGCGCGTGCCCCCAAAATGCCAAAGTCTTCTCCTCAAGTAGTTCTCGAATGGACACATGAAAGCCCTTTGGGCAAAGGGTAATGTTTTCCACCAAAGATTAATGTATATACCACAGGGAACTCTGGGATATAACTCCGTTACTAAAACATGCCTGAGCCATGCTGAAGCCCTTCAAGGAAGTCTCAAAAGACAATAGTCTCCTTTGCAAATGTTCTAAACTCCGGCGAGAACTTCAGTAACATGTGCTGTTGGGCTAGTTGGTGCATTATGAATTACGAAAATTGCGCTGAATAGACAAACAGAGGAAGTCTGTCTGCCCTTTCTTGTCTGTCTTTCTTCCTCTGTTTGCTGTATTCAGCGCAATTTCGTAATCCGGCGAGAACCCCTTATTGACTCCCTTCCCTACGCCGTGAATCCACATGTACCCGCGATCATTTACAGCTGTACTACGCATGGGAATTTATTTCCATTACACTGACGGATAGACGTGTCCATGCGATCAGTCAGTACTCTTGGACACTCGCGCTTCAGATGTACAAAGCTTGTCAGACGTTCCGCCCAACCATGATATAAAACTGACGGACGGCACGTGCACAACCGCGCCTGTGCTTCAACCGTCATTTTCTCGGTGACACAACATACGCAATTTATACTGCAGGAACCGATATTACACGACTGCACGAAACGTAGGGCATGTTTCTTTCGTACAGAGCTGCTGCCTCATGCAAGGAAATCGTGCGCCTTCCCGTTTCACATTAGCCGGAGGAAGCGAAATGCGAACATTTGGCTGCGCTCGGAGCTGCAGCTAACACTGGGGTGGGAAGGCAAGTTCACAGCCTGACGAATTGACGGTTCTCCACCCCACGAATTGCGTGCAGCGTAGCCAAAGTAGGGCGGCCGTACAGAAGACTTCACATTCAATCGGAAACAGATCAAAGCGGAATGATAAAAAATAGCGCTTCTGCTCATAGTTAACATGGCTGAAGACAGACGCAGGCGAATAATTTGCAGTCCATATTTTTTCTCCTCGACATGCGAGTTCCCCCGGCACGTTTGCTTTCAATGGACGCCGAATGTTCTACTCTTAGCAGCACTGCACTGCACGTAACTGGGATGGGGGGTAGAGTCACATTGCGAGGAAGTCGGGGAGTTATGAATGGTAGTCGCTGGCCGCCAGCGATATCAGTCTTGATTTCAGTAATCTTTGGAAGCCATTGGTCGCAGAAGTCACGTCTGCTTGTCACGCATAAGGATCGCCACTGAGACAATAATAAATCGTTGGAGCTCACGATGTGTAGGCATAAAGCCGGTATGACCTTGCGGAATTTGGGGTATTCTACGATGTCATTGTTAAGTTTGAAGTAAGTACAAGTCACAACAAAAAAACGTAAGTATCGCGTAGACAGCTCCATTGACGGGGAAAATTCTGAAGGCCGGATAGGCCTCGAGCGCTGAAGCCGCGTCACTTTTGGAGCAAGAGGAAAATATGCGCTGGATTGTTTGTCTCGCCCGACGAGGTCCCTGCCGCAAGCGAAATTGTGTAATGAGTTGAAGCCAAAAATAAATTGGTATGACTCCCTCTTTTTTTAAAAATCCACGAGATTTTATTAAAACGTATCCCGCCACCAATAAGAATGATATGACAGAAGCAAGGTTAGGCCACATCAAAATGCTCTTTCAGGAGGCAGTTTTTGTGTATGAGCCTTTTTAGGCTTACATTGTTAATGAGCTTGCGAATTTTTCCTGTAGAACAAATTACTCCGTCATAAATAAACCTTTCCTTATTTTTAACATCATTTCAGTTATTCACCCTTAAAGGCCCGAGGGTGTGCATATAGTGTAGGGGGGGGGTGGCGGAGGCTTTGTCAAGCTGTGGGTAGCGTACAGCATCGCGTGAAACAAGAAGAAAAAACCAATAAAAACAAGAAGAACGAGGGACTTCAGTAAGGTGATAGTAGCTAAAGCAAGAACGATAAGAAAACCACAGCAGGTTTAGGTCTAGAGTATATGCTTGTGAACTACCACCCACAATTCTAACCTGATTGGTTAACTCGTACCTTCCTACCCACAATTATGTCCTATCCACTAAGGTAGATTGGCCAGTGGCGTGGGAGATGTCCTCTAAAATTTGCGGCCGATTCACCAACTCTTATTTGCCAGGGACGACAATATTCCCACCGGCAATTCTGACATACCCACTGGACGAAGCTAGGCCGTCATGATGACTTCTACCGCCAGAAAGTAGCGACGGCTCAAATAGCCGTACTTATAGCTTCAAATAAAAATATAAAGCTGTCGGCTATTACACAATTAAAGAGTCTTAATTGTTTATCTGAAATATTGACATATCTACGACTAGATTTTGTGTTTAGGTACCTATGGAGTGTAAAGTACAATGTACCTGCGGCTAGTGTGGCTGCCAGGACTTGTAAAACCAAACGCGGCAGTTCGCAACAACCACGCTGCCTTTCTTCGGTCTTTCATTTTTAGAGAAACCAAACACCGGTTCCCAGATAACGCATTCATCGGGAGAACGCCCTGCCTTCTTTACTTCCCATTTCGCGGAGAAAAAAAAAGGGTGTCCGTGTGAGATACATTCGTGGAAGGGAAGCCATAAACACTTGCAGCGGAAGTGACTGCGGTGAAGACGCGCAAGACAGCACGCTTCTTGTTTACGCTGTTCCTTCAGCGTCCGTCCGTTGATAGTTTCATTGCCTGTTTGTTGCTTCTTGACGGGACTCTTCCTGCTCCTTTGAATTTTGTCCGAGATGAGGCTGTCACCGCGGCACGAGAGCATCAGACGAGGATGTGTATTCTTCGAGGGAAGACAGCGCGTCTCTGGCGGCCGACAGCTTAAACATCTGGTTATGAAAAGGATGCAGCCTAGTACGTAGAGCAGTAAAGCAAATCCGTAAAGTGATGTCATGTAAACACCGTGGTGTAATCTTGAGGATATCGATTAGCCGTGCGACTTCATGTGCAGCTGTTGTTTTCACTCGTTGGTCGCCGCGAAATGAAGGACAGAACGTGTAAGAGCTGTTGTCAGCGTGACCGGAGAAATTTTCTGGGTGGCACGTGGGTAAAAACATTCGGAAGAAGAACTTAAATAATGATTAAACGTTCTTAATGAGAGTCTGAGGTTCGCTTAAGAACATTTCATATCGGTAAGTGGGAAGGCAATGTGTGGTCATGCTTAGGAAGTGCCTGCCCATTATAACGGAAGGACGGCCGCGACTATACCGGAATTAAAAATGTTCAATTCGGCGTTGCACGTGACACCAGGATGGACTTGCTTTAGCAATATACAAGATTACATCCCTGAACAGCTAAACATACTGGCGTGAATTGTGGTTTCCGGGCTAACCATTTTAAATATCTGCTGGTGAAATCGCTGGGAAGACTTGAGTTGCAAAGAAAACGCCCCTATTGAGCTCCCACGTGGCTTGGAGTGCTATAAGATTAGAAAATGTTCATAATCGTACAAAATAATGATAACACGTTGATTTGCCTCCTTGGCTATGATTCCCTAAACACGTCATGACTGCGACAAAAAAAAATGCATGCCAATCCACCCTGTGATGGTGGTTGGAAAGCGAAGCTGTAAACGACACGTACCTACAACGATTACCCACGCGACGTCACTTAAATTCCCACACGCGGCTCCCCAAAGAATGAAAGCAGAGTCAAGTGAAATGTCCTCAACCACACCCTTTATTACTTCAAAGGGACATCCTTTGCTAAGTTTAAATCAATGTGTGATCTATGAATGGTGCTTGGTTGCGTTGTATTGGGGAGGCACATGAGCGGAAGCTTTTTTTTATAAAAATAAAGGAAGCTCCAACCTGGTGTTAGACAACTTCACTTTCCTTCCGTCTCTGCCGCCGCCGACGGAGGTGACGAGATCGGTGGCAGAGACGGAGAAGTGAGATGACATGCGTTGGTGTGAGCTTCCTTTAATTTTTACTAGCTCCTAGCGTATGCACCAGGCGCTGACGCGGCTGCTACACGCGCCATGGACGGAGCGCACAGTGGCGCGAGAGGTCACGTGACACTATCACAAGGCATTCATCAAGAACGCAGGAGGTAAACCCGCAGATCTGCTCTTAGTGCACCGTCTGTCTCCCCCGTTCCCGAGTGGGCTCGTCGCTCAATGGGTAAGACAACGGGCACTCGCTCCGTTTCTTATTCGTTCCAGGTTCGATTCCTAGTGGTGCCAGTAACTTCGTTTGTTTGTTCGCGGGAGTTTTCTGTTGACACCAACTGTCGCGACAGAACCTTTGGGGGGTAGAGGTAAAAGCTTCGCTTTGAAACCACGCGTCGAGAAATCCGCCGGCTAAGCAGCGTTTGGGGTGCGTGCATGTGTGTTTCTTTAGCCTTCATTCCTGCAAACTCAGTCAGCGCAGTGCTTTCATATCTCAGTCTTTAAACCATCGCCCAGTCACGTAGTGCGTTTGCGCTGAACGACACGCCCAGACAGGCTAGCCGCCGCGCGGCGATAAGTCGCACCCGGAAAAGAGGTTCACCCTCGCCAAATCAAGTGTTACGAGAGCACCAGAGCTCTGAGCAAGCAAAGTCGTGAGAAAAAAAGGCGCCATCTACGCGCCGGTAGCTTAAGGTAATTACGGTGCAATGAATGACCTCGAAAAATGTAGCATTGTAGAGCTTTGCAAGTCACCCACCGTGGTGGCTCAGTGGCTAAGGCGTTGCGCTGCTGAGCACGAGGTCGTGGGCTCGATTCCCGGCCGCGTCGGCCGCTTTTCTGATGGAGACGAAAAGCAAAAACGCCCGTGTGTACGAGATTTCGGCGCACGTTAAAGATCCTCAGGTGGTCAAAATGAATCCGGAGCCCTCCACTACGGCGCGCCTCATCGCCTGAGTTGCGTCGGCGCATTAAACCCCAGAATCAATCAGAGCTTTGCAAGTCATTTGCAAACAACAGACGGCTGAGACTAATGAAAGTGTAGAAGCCTGTTTTGAACACGGAGGGGGTTGGCTGGGCTGCGGTTGCCAGTGGGATTTGCCGCGTCATAAATCTCGAGTTCTCGTAACCGGTATTCCCCAACGCGGCATCCGCGCTGAAATTTGCTGAGCTTCTGGTTGCCCTGTTTGCCTCGGAACAACAGCATAAACGGTGGGAGGGACGGACAGGGAACTGGTAAAAAAAAACGGTTAATAGGAAAGGGAAGTCTTTGTTGCCACACCAACCCCGGTCACAACGCAAACAGCGTCCCCTTAAGATTCTTGCCTTTTCTTGCCGATTGCCGAGACGGCCATATCGGTCGTCGACGACACTTTTTACGGCCTCTAAATTTGCACGGTATTCATCTCTGATACTTTCTTTTTTTTTTTTTTCCTGCATTGCCTGCTTGCTTGCAAAAAAAACACTATAAGTGTCACAGCCTGCACGGTACAAAGGCATGACGTTCCCAAATTAGTTTTGCAATTTCCATAAAAAATACCACCCCCCTTGTATTTCGCTATAAGGTTGCGAAATATCCCAGACGTGACCAATAAAAAGAGAGAGAGCCGGTTGGCCCCGTTATTTGGCAATAACAATACAGCGTGAAATGTTTTCATAAGCGCGTCGCGAATGTTTCAGAATAAACGTCGGAGGGAGATAATGTTGGAGGCACAGACTGATTCTGGCTATACACTTTACTTTTTTTCTGTTTCTTTTTTGCGTTTTAGTGTTCTCAAGCGAAGGAAAGCAGCAAACGTTACAAACTATATATTGCAATCTAGAACAAAAGAAAGACATTGGCTCGTAAAAAACTGCCTATAGTTTATAGAGGCAGCTTTTAAAATGTGTCGAAATAATCAGCCAAGGCTATGCACGTATAACAGGGAATTTTATGCGGATATACAAACACAGAACACGTTCTGATCCATCACTCAATGAAGAAATTCTATTTGTTATCAGAAACGTTACTCGAACTACTTTTGTTGACGTTGCAATTGTTGTAGGCCCTTATCTGTAAAAGCTATAGTAGGGAACGGTAATGGCTTCCTATCAGACGGAAGCGTACACCAATCATGGATATGCTGTAAACGCGTGTAACAGATTCTCTAAATACTACCATGCTTATTAACAACGGAGGTGTTGTGCGTCAAGCATTTTCGTCTGTCTGCTGAAGGTCGTGCGTACCGCAGCGTTGAGAGCAAGGTCGCAGACCAACTCCGGCATCGCAGAAACCGGTTTCCAGACCCACCGATAGAGGGCGTAGTGGTCTCGCCGGGGAGAGTTCCACTCCATACGGCGCAAAGACATGGGAGGGAGCCCTCACCCGCTGACGTTGACCTGCCGATTCCTTTGTGCGAACAGTAGAATTTGCGCGGCGACGGCGCTGCAGTTCTCGCCTTTGGCGTCGGAGCCGATGTAAGAGAACGGCAGCTCGACTGCTTCAGCAGGCTTCGCATTCGGTGGAACTCAGTTCATTTCTTTGGCACAACCTCCCCGCCTTTCCCGCGTCTCGTTTCACAACCACTCTTCCCAATCGATGGGTGGCATCGAACAAAGATTGTATGTCCCGTAATATAGCGCTTGCGCTACAAGCTGCCCTCCGACGTCCTGCTTTTTCACAAGACACGAAGCCGAAAGCGTCGGTGGTAGAGTGTCCCGCAAGAACAACCGTCATGGTTGGTAATGACCCCGCGTTCGTGGCACTGAGGATACTATCGTGTGCTGGCTTGACGCTCAAGAGGTTCAGAGGTTCAGTTTCTGGCACTTTCGGAGACACCGTAGTGCGGTACGGCATGCGTGATCCGAATATCAGTTTACATTCGCGTGGTTATCAAAACGCACCCATGGAAACGGCAGTGTACGGTAGAGCATCTAACTTTATTGGGTTCGGGCAAAAATACTACAACATGCTTTAAAGCAGCGCTTAAAATTCGTTTAGACGCAATTATTTTTCTGGACTTTCTCAAGCGTTTGATTAGCTGCAGCACGGTATTTTGATTTATAGGTTTTAGGCGCAAAATATAGGGAATCGCCGACAAACCTAACATTGTTATCTGACACAAAAACAGTATCCACACCCTAATAAAAAGAATCCGAAATAAGTACCATCGGGTATGGTGTCCCAAAAGGCGCAATTTTGTTTCCTCTACTCGTTATTTTGAATATAAACGATATTGTATAGATTCCGTTAACTCTGAACAGATTCCTGTGCGCAGACGGTACTTTTTTTTTTCCGGTCCGCCTCCCATTGAGCCAGTAGCCAATGCCTGGCTAGCACGTTGACAACCTGGCTCGATATTAACCTAATCTGCTTCAGTTTAAACAAGGCAGAATATAATTTTTCGTCCTAAAAGCAAGCCTCTAAACTTTGATATAAGACGACGTATGAGAAACTCTGAGTTCAGACGTATAACCTCTTGTAAAGTCTTAGTTGTTCATTCGAGTTCGGATTTAACGTGGGTAGACCACGTTAATACTATCAGTCTAAACTTGTCCAGATATGTAGGCCCTATATATTGTCTTAGGCATCTCCTACCAGTACACCTAAAGAAACAAACATATTTCTCCTTGGTGCATTCTCAGTCTCTATATTGTCATTTTGTCTGGGTCTTGTGCGTCAAAACAGATGCTGACCGACTTTTTGCACTTCATAAAAATGCTTAAAGAACTAGACTGTACCCCAAACACTAGACGAGAAGCTCTATGTTGAAATTTCTTTGTCTTACCTTTATCTCAACGTTACAAATATTTGTTGGCAACTTTCATGCATCGTCTTATTATATATGGCTTGGCCTGTTTCCTCCAAAATGTTTTTACCCGAGAAGTGCCCTATGCAATGCGGACAATTGCCTTGGTGGGGCAGAAACCCCGTACAAACTATGGCATCCAGACAATAAAAAACGAAACAATATTCTTTGTTAACATATATCCCTCGTTGATCGAACAACCCCACGTAGTCAAGACAGTGCATCATTTAAAAAGGGTAATGAAAAAATTGTTCATTTATAATACGCCGAACAGCGCTCAGTCAACGTACTCAAGTGTTGCTGTTACTATGAATAGTGTGATTCGTATCTTCTGCGTGTTGCTCCAATTTACCAGTATTCTACGTGTACCAACTGACGTACTATATAAAAGTTTTAGCTGCTATAACCATGGTTGTCGAGAACACTATATTTGTACACTCCTGTCCTATGTGCAAGCCCGAGGCGTTGGCCCAATTACGACAATTTAAGGTCTACTTTTGCTTTGCCTCTTGGGGATATGTATAGATGTTCATATAAAGATTTGATTTGATTTGATTTGATCTTTCAAACAGTGCGGAATTCTATGAAACTTGACGCTCCCAGCAGTATTCTTGGCACTACTAGGGAAATACTCAGGTCTGCGTGACCATGGAAGCTGATGGTACATTTATTCGCACAACCCACTTTGGTGGTTTGGAATGGTATACCTGACCACATGTTTTTCCTCTGTCCCCTGCTGGCTTGAGCAGCGCGCAGAAAGCGCGTGTACTGCACAGAAATAGGCACACTCGGCAAAATTTGTCGAAGCCACACCCATGGGTTGCCTCTCCAGTCGCCAGCCCCGACGCATATGTGGCCGTGGCTATGGCAATATCGCCCACGACTGGAGTTTCCTGTTTCCATTTGAATATTCTCCGCCCTTTTTCGGGAACGACAGCAGCTGGCAGAGATAAAGCGCGCCATTTTCCTTCCGCACCTCTCCCTACCTCCCTTCTTTAAGCTGCGTGTGCGTGGAGAAAGAAAACTCTAGGAAAGCGAAGAAAGCTTCTGACTCTCGTTGCAACATATCCCTCGCGGCCTATTCTTCTGGCGGGGCTTCGCTGAGATTCGTTGCTTCGTAGAGATTTTAGACGATAGAACAGGACTCAGTTTCATCGTCTTCAGAAGGATTCAGTCTTGCGGGCAGCAAGAATCGACCCTAAACATTATGCAGCTGGGTTCCGCGAAGCTTGCTGAAGAGGGGCCGCTGATGTCAGTGCAACTGCGGACCTCAAAACACTGCTAGTTGTTCACGTCGTTTTTTTTTCTCTGAGAAGCGTGCCTGATGACTTCCCCCAGGTTTAGCAGTCTTTTTAATCGTTTTCGAGCACCACGAAACGATGGAGGCGGATGCCCAATTCGGAAATGAAACAGAGAAGATTGAAGGGATTGAAGTGGTGGAGGGAAGTGATACGCAGGACAAAGCGGGGGAGCAAACTGAAGTTCAAGCTAAGAAGGTAAAGTGGGATGGAGAGTGGAGGGTTGATGGTGATGATGTGGTGAACACAGCTCCTCAACAAAAATCGGTCACAGACACCTCTTGCAGATGTTTTATTCCCGCCAGTGGCCTCCACGCGAAGTTGCTCACCCAGCTAGAGTTTCAGGAGCGGGACCGGAATCTTGCTGAGACTTACAGGGACCTTCATGCTGCCAAACAACAAAAACAATCACACGAACAACATCTGGGCTCGCCAGGAACCATTCACATTTTTTTTTCGCACGCCTTTATCAACTCAAACTTAACGTAGTGAATGTGAAAGTTTGACGTTATACAGAGCCGTACTGTTAATATTGCATAACACAGCATATCACGCATTCGTTCTGTGTTTGGAGTATGGTTACGTTTACGGGTGAGCCATAACGGACGTCATGTTTAGTTTTGAAATTTTCCTCACGGTGATCTGCGGGACACTTTGTAAAGAAACTCCCATGAACAAACTCGATTCAGTAACTAAGATTTAAAAGAAACAGTATCTCGTTTAAATGCCCTTACAATAAACTGTCTTAACTCGGCACACTGTGCGTTCCCAATCGTCCTCTCCTTCGATGCCCCTTCTCGCACTGAAAGAAACGAAGAAGCATTCTGTAGACAATTTTTTCCTTTCAAGAGGAATAATAGCATCCTGCATCCGTCTGTGGAGGCGCAGACAATTTCAGAGAAGGAAACTCCTACGCGCTTTCCAAATTGCGCGACCGGTGCGAAGCCAACTTGAGCGGTGGTCCATTATTGAAATTCAAATTAACCGCTCGGGAAGTTGCTATGAAGTCAGATGGACGATAGTTTCATGTGTAGGTGGAGTGGAAGACCTGCTCAGCAGTGGAAAACGTCCCACGATGAACTTCGAGCAGGAGTGTTTGCTTAGGCGTGTTTTTTTCCTTCTTAACCTTAAAGGATCTCTGCGGGTACCCTAGGTTAAGCGCTTACAATTCCAGTCCCATTGGAGTTGACGCGTCTGTGGTTTGAAGAAACTGCTTTCCAAGAATTAATGCTAATCACGGTTTGAAGCCCTTTCTGTTAATATGTGTGGAATACAGGTGGTGAAAATTCCCTTTCGATAAAAAACAAACAAGAAGTGGAAGCACTCTTAACCTGCTAAATATAGTTTTCAAAGCGTAATTATTGCGGTGATGTCTCGACGAGAACGGCGACTGTAGGAGGGCATGGAAGGCAATGACAAAAGCAGGGTGAAGGGCCCTTTTTGTTTTGACGCACGTTAGGTGTGTTGCAGGTCTCTAGTTACGGCTTCGTATTTTATTACGAATCCCCCTTAATGTACTAATGCTATCGTTCCTGTAAATCTACCGAAATATTCTAACCGATGGATAATATGGCTAGGTCTGGCCTAGATTGCGAACAGGTACTGTACAATGGCCGCCGGTACTCCGCGCATAACAGCTGGCGGTAAAAGTTGAAAGCAAAATCTTTGCCGGCGTTGGATTGTTTATTACTTACATATTCTAAAAGAGGAGAAGGGGGAAACAAATATTAGTGGCACCAAGAAATACAGTAACAAATTTCTATTTTATTTATATCAGTTTTGATGCAAAACTGACAAACGCTAGATATGATAAACAAATGAAGAAAAACCTGTTGTATTTTCCTTCCCTTCTTCTCTTTTACCAAAAATTTCCCAATTTTAATGCCTAGGCTAGAATACTCGTAAATGAAGGAAAATCCACTGCAGCTTACCATCGTTACTTTCTCGATAGTTGACATACCTTTCACTACAAAATAACTGATTCTTCTTAGCGGCTATCAGAGGATGCTTCGCTGGTACCTCAAGGAACTCTGCAATTACCGCTTAGCACGTGTGCCAAGCGCTGGTGACCACCGTAATCATACTCTTCTCTAGCCAAACCACAACATCTAGTTTCAGGCAAATGCTTTCTCAATGACCTTTTATTTAAACATCACCGGTTTTCGTTTCTTTATTTTCCGAGCTGAACGCTAGAAATAAAAAGGCCTTGCAGCGAAGACAAGTTTGACAACAGACGAGCAAACACAAGGTCCCAGTTTGAACGCGTCTCTGTAAAGTTTTAAATACTAGCATAATTGCTTTATTTTAACACAAAAGTGTTTTATTCCCGATTACACAGCATTTGAGCGACGTCACATCCGTTACGGAAGTGACGCCAGTAAAACGTAGCAAGCGGCCTGTAAAGGGTGCAACCCTTCACACAGGGTCTTCTACCGGCGAAGCAACTTTTGGTACCAAATACCACGTTATAGTTAAGGTTGTTTGTTTTCGGGTTTCATATTTTAACACGAAAGTGTTTTATGCTGGGATACACCAAGATTTCACTGACGTCATATCCGTCACGAAAATTACGCCAGTACACATTTGCCGAAGCGGCCCTCCTGCAGGACTTCACTCGACAAGCACACCCTCAAGACAGCCGCCGACCCGCAAATTATGCTCAGCTGCAGCTTTCGCTGCACAGTTCACTTGCGTGTTTTACCGATTCCTATGACAGAAGAATGAACCACAATTTTTCTTTACAAGATTACAATATCCTCAAATGTGGAAAAATCGTCGGGAAGGGTTTTTCCAACAATAAAAATTGTAATTGCGGGGCTAACCAGCGGGACGCCATGTTAGTGAATCACGTAATACTTGTTGTACAAGCCTAATTTTTGCTTAAATTACGTGTTCCCGAGGATAACAAAACACACGAAAACAAATATTTCACAGAAATAAACAATCCAAGTCTGAAACGGCGAGACCCGTTTCAGAAAGGGAGTGTATACAATGCAAGCTCAACGATTTCACTTCAATGACATGCATCGAGAAACCCTTTTTACCAAAGGAATTGGGACTTGCAGGTAAGAAGAAAACAGCCAAGCGGACACACCTGACCAGAACACTGGGCTCAGAACCGCTGAATGGCGGGGTGTAGCCATTGGAAACTCGCCGTGACAGAGTACACCGAGTGCTGACTCTTCCACTTCGAGCCAAAGTCATTGGAGGGCTCCTTACAATAAAGGGTTATTATTTTCCAGTGCAGCATTCTGGCTTGCCGCAGTTCTTTGAGAAGTGACTTCTCTGGATTGTTTCAGGCTAGTGAATAAATTTTGCACAGCTCTTATTGAGGCCCAACATTACTGTAGGCATTGTTTAAAGATAACAATGTGACTTTAGCGGGTTCCTGAGCCATGAAAATTATCGCTTTGAAATGTATGGGTGGTTACTTTCGACATCGAATTACACATAATGTTTTTATAGTTCTGAAATGCGCATGGTTCCTCAGCCATATACCCAAGTCGACTCCTCGCTCTGTGCGAAAAGTCACGTTATTGCTACAGTGTTATGTTCCTGAGCGGTTGCCTTTTCATCCGGAAGGCTGGGGATGTTTCTGTCACAAAGTTACCCATGGGATTAACGTCAGAGATGCCGTAGGAAAATTGTTGGTGAAGCGGCGTAATGCCGCACTGTTTTTAAAGCATACATATTGTAATTGCTCCTTTCGCGGAACCTGCCAACTTCTATTGCGTTCATCTGATCATATTACCCAAGCTGTGGCATGGAGGAGCGACCGTTATCATTGGCCGAAATTTAGGCCGCGTCGTATGTCACCAAATAACGCAGCTGCATTAGGTTAGAGACACTCAAAGTGCCATTGTCATTCGTCATGTGTACACCTCACCCTCTATTATGCGTTTGTACTGACACCAAATTTGGACCGCAAAATGACTGGCCGTCAGCTTTCTTTGACCAGCGGGTTGGCGATGTTGGATTATACCGTGCAACGGCCATTACCGCGTTTAACAGGGCTCTAAACTGTACGTCCCAAGATGAGTGACCTCTAGAGTAAAGGTGCGTGCACACTAGCGCCAAACTTGCCGTGCCGCCCTGCCGACGGCCGCCAGCGGCGTCGCCCCGCGGGACGCGGTACGACGCCGCTGGCGGCCCTCGGCAGGGCGGCACGGCAAGTTCGACGCTAGTGTGCACGTAGTTTAAGGTTTCCAAAGTTCCGCTCGTGTTTCCAAAAGGCAAATTGTCTCCCTTGACGCCTGTGTTACATAAGAAGAACATTCATGCCCTTTTACCTTTATCCGTCTTTTTGTTTTCTTTAGCTAAAAGCAATAGATGGTAATGGTGGGGGAAACTATTGGAGAAAGTGCAGTCGTTTTGGAGAAGCTCCACACTGCTGAGAACCATATAATAAGATTCAAATGCTGGCCCCCTTATTGTACCTCACAAGGAGCACTCTAGTATTTGAGGGTGTAGGCGTTGTATTTGATTTACTGCTCACACGTACATGATCTCAGGCTTTTAATAAACGCTGTCAGCCATACTCGTGCCACCCCGTTAACGGTGATAGCATAGAAAGATACGATGACAATCATGCCCGCTGAAGCTATCGGTGGTTTCTGTTGCATGTGCCCCTGCTATCAAGGGCCCAAGGATAATCAAGGATCCAGATGGTCAACGTGTAGCTTAACTTAGTTCTGGGTAAGAACTGTTTTCTTGGCGGGAACTAAGCCCTCATGTTTGTGAATCGACAATCGCCCTGTACCCTGGGCACTGTCTGGAAGTGAACACCGGAGCCTAGACGGTTTTGAAGGCAAGGTGGCAGTACAAGAGAAAAGAAGGGCGGGATACAAGAATGTTTTTAGGTTGACAGTCTTTCGTGGGTACATAAACGCGAAATTTATTTCCTTTTCTGTCTGCCACTTTCTGGCTCTTTCGATTGAATTGCTTGGTCATAAAAAAACAGATGAACCCGTTCTTGAACATTGAGTATGTTCGCACAGAAAAAACGGGTTCCAACTATTAAAACTGCTGCCGTGGGACGTACATGTGCCCATCATTTGGCGCATAGGAATCCTCAGACATATTTGAGTCATCTGTTATTACATAACCTAGAATAGCCTCCTTTTAATAAAGAGAACACCTAGGATTGGTTTTTACTACAGCGACGAAAAAAAAACGCGTTAAAACGGTGTTAAGGATAGGCGAGATGACTGTAAGCACTACTCAAATCATGTCCGCGAGAGCAGTTTCAAGAACAACGGAAACAAAGGGTGCCAAAACATGGGGCGCCAGCAGTGCAAACGTGGGAAATTGGAATTGAGCAAACCTACATTGCACTCATCATGAAGGAGCAAAGGGGGGGGGGGGTAGGGTAAGAGCAGGAGGGTGAGAGGGGGCTGGAGCGGAGAACGTGGTCACGTGCCAGGGGCGGTAGGAGACTATCGTCTTTCATCTCATCTGCAGCCAACCAGGCAGATACAAGGCGGCGATTTTTTCCCTCTTCAATGTTGTTTCTTGTCTCGCCGGTGCACTTCAGCGCGCAATGGAACTCGTCTTCCAATGCCCGTCACTAGAACTCCTAAAAAGCTTGCGGGTATAAAAAGTTATTGGAGGAGTCTCGCTCATTTCAACCAACAAGCGGAGTCGTCGTCTCCGGTGTCCTCATTATAAGACACGACGCCTGCAGCGTGACGGGCTCATAGCAGATACTTGTAATCGGAGTGCGCGCAACAGAAAGACGTGACCTCGTCGTCGAAAATTTCTCGCTTCGTTTAACGCTGTCACAGAAAAAGCACTCAACGGCCGCGTGCAGTCTTCAAGAACTCGAGATCGATCGGAGCCCGTCTTAGCAGCTCTACTTTCTTTTTTTTCTCTTCCATTCTTGAAGGGAGATAGCAAGGCGCCGTTGCGCAAGTATCAATGTTTAAAATAGATTGGGGCGTGATAATAAAAAGACAAGAGATCGTACACGGAAATAGTCGCTAAGCCTACTTCTTTGCATAATTTTAATTAGGCCCGAGGTGGCGCAGCCGTGCTCGAGGTTAGTAACGAGGAGGTACCCCTGTTTTATATAGAAGGGTGGGTGAAAACAATTTCCTAAAACGAGAGACCGCATGGCCTGGGGAAGTGGGAATGGACAAAAAAAGGTCACAGTTTACACACCGAGCACGTTCCCATCTCAGGGTCCTTATTTACACACAGTTTCTTTAGTCTGTGTCACTAAATATGCACAGTTCAGATTGTAGAAATTGGTGGGAGTGGAGGGGAATAGAGCAAAGCAGTCGGGGAAGGTCTTTCAGGGTGCTACCCAATTTGTCCAGATCTTTTTCAAGGGCATACACGCAGTGCTACGCATGAACAGCAAGCATAGTATCATATAGTGGTATAATTTCTAAGTTTGGAAGTTCCTGAGTTTGGATTTGAATTTGGAAGGCCCTGCTACATTGCCTTGAGAGACAATTCCGCCCTACATTTCACGTAATAATATAAGTATGGTTGTGAAAACGTTCACGCCGCCGGCAGCTAGTTTTACGGATGTTCGTAATTGTTTTGTGGGATTTTGAAAGAGCATCCCGTATCAGAGCGAAAATGCGGGTATAAGGCAGCACAGTAGAATTCAGAGAAAGTGTGATACTTGGATTGGGCATGTGATGAGGAGAATGAAAATTGGTGCACACTAAGGGTGGTGCACACTCAGAGACACAGAAGAATAAGACAATTACGTTGATGTAGGGATAAAATCAAGTGACAGCGGACCCAATCGTCTGCCGCACTTACAGCTCCATTCTACACTAACCTTTGGTACGTTCGTCGCTTTAAAAATAAATTTTATGATCACCACTGCGATGGCGATGTATTGGTTTCACACATCAGATGCGTGGACATGCTTTTGAGTAGGTGGCAGCCGTAAATAGTGATAAAGCAGTGTCTGAGCACCCCTCATCTGGAGGTTCTCTTACCTTACTGAACGTGCTCTCTTTTCAGATTCGAACAAAACCAACGGGCAGTCGAAGCAATACGCTGTAAACAACTTTGCTGAAATAAACACACAACTCTAACATTCTGTAAAAGAGCAAAAAAAAAAAACTTCGCAAACAGATAAAAAACAGATACAAAAGCACTCTTTCTTCCAGACAACACCCAGGAACGTGGCCCACATACAGTTGACGCATGTAGAAGCTAAGAGACGTAAAAAAGTATACAAGTATAATTCGTAGAAAAGAACATTGTGATGACCCCGTGCGTTATTAGTGGTTCTTTCGTGCACCCTCTCTTGTCATTAGCTGCACGGAGCAATCAGCATCGTTACACGCCAGCAGAGAGTAATTAGTCCTGTGGTGCCTCGACCCGTACCTGACTACTTGTCTTTTTCAACGCCTCCGCTTTTCCGCTTCTTCGCGTTGTACTTTCACCGTTGGGAAGAAGCCCCTCTTGCAGATATTTATGTTGAACCATCAGGATAAGAAGAGACGGTTTGGAAAGATACCCGGACACTTTCTTTCAATTTTTCACATTTTCGGTGATGAAACTACAAAAAGGGCTGTTAGAAACACCAAAGAGTTAAATTTAATATAAAGACTATATTGATCTTGTTCCTCTACCACTCAATTTAGATGTTTTTTGGCACTCTTCTAATTATGATGGGGTACATCTTCTAAAGTTATGAAGTTCAAGATTTTCAAAAAGTTTAATAACGTTTCACAGTGTATTTAAGCAGGCTTCAGAAAAACCAACAACATTGCTACGTGCTGGGTTTGTTCCGAAGTTGTTACATTCATTGAAGACATCTTCTAAAGTTATGACATTCATAGATTTAAAAAGTTGTGATGAGTATTCGAGTGCTCATTTGAGTTCGGAAATAACAACAACATTGGTACTGGGGATATTGTTGAAGTGTACATTTTGAAGTACCAAAAGCATTCAAATTAAGTTGGGAGGAAGAGGTATGAAGGGAAAGTGAAAGGAGAATGATGGGGAGATTTATGAAGCTCTTTGGAGTCCCAGAGAAAGCCAGTCCGGAGGGAAGAGGAAAGGAAGAGAATAAGGAACTAGGTAGAGCTGGCCGACAGGCATTGGGCTACAGCCGTTGTATGGGGTTCCTCTTTTCGACGAAGGCCAGGAGAAGTTCCAGTTCTAGGAGAATGTTCCACTTGTTGTAACACCCGTAACGCTTCTGGTTAACATCGAAACTTTAAATACAGCTACACTTAAAGATTTCTTAAGTTTAAACACTGACTAGAAACGCCCCATTATAAGGAGTGTTTTAATAAGATACACTATATGACAAAATAAAAGACAACATAACCGTGAAAATATTCTAGACACCATGTCTCCTTACGTGCTTTTAATTCGAAAGCCTGGCTGTTATTGTGACAGGTGCCTTATACATTGACGTAGATGGAGCAATCACGCTATTTTACCATTCTGCATCCTTCTTAATCCCTCTTAATCTACCCTAATCTATCCCAGTAAATTTTATTTCACCCTATTCAATCTTAATACATCCTTATTCATCATAGTCTACCTTAGTCCCACTTTACTCTGCCTTAAACGTATCCTAATTCACCTTATTCCACCATAATTCAACCCGCCGTGGTGGCTCATGCGGCTAATGGCTGTTGTGCTGCTGAGCAAGGACGTCGGGTTCGATTTCCCGCCACGGCGGCCGCTTTTCTGATGGAGGCGAAATGCAAAAGCCTCGTGTGTTCGGGATTTCCGCGACACGGTTAAAGATCCCCTGATAGTCAAGATTAATCGGGAGCGCCCTCCACTACGGCGCTGCCTCATGCCTCTGTTAGCGTGAGCGCGTTAAACCTACAATAAACCGAAATCAATTAAATCACCTAATTTTACCGTTTAGTCAGCTTGATTCGTCCTAACTCTGTAATATCAATCATAAATCAATAAATATTTCTTATAATTCTTCTTATTCCTCCTGTACTTCTGTAACAGTTCAGCGGAAAGAATAGACAGGGACTGTAAAGGACACGGCCACAAAGGCGGCTGTTACTGTTTCATAACCACAGAATACCAACTAGGCCAATCGATCGCATCACCGAAATTTGTTTAATGCATCTTAATCACCCCAGTCCAGCTTAACCCACCTCATATTAATACACTAATTACATACTAATCAATATCTAATTAATTTGATAATCATTCGTACTTTTTAATACACGTCAGGCCTGTTTTCACAGTTTAAGGCTTCCTTTGGAATCCTTTTAACCGTCGTGTCGACACCGGGGTCATTGAGATCAACCTTCCGACCAGACATATCAGACTGTCGCCTACTAAGTTAACTCATAAGAGTGACATATAGCAGTTCACAATGTAACGCCCCACACACCCGCTGTCGACCGGGTAGTGGCAATAAGGACCCTGTCGAAACTGTTACACACATTAACAAACAGTCAGAATGGACGTGTGCACACTTACAGGTTGTTTCTGCAAGATCCAGTGCTTTCCTGAACCAGCACGGCTACGCCAAAAACACATACTTAAAAAAATACCTTGCAAGTACCGCTGATACTTTAAAGATTCCATGAGGAACTAAGTTTAGTGAACAGAAAACCTCATGCAGTTGAAATCTCGCTGGAATTACAGACTTTGTAAACACGAGGTTAAAGACTTCGCGTACGACAGACAAAAGGCCCATTACTCTATTTACCTTTGCACGAAACTCTACTGCAAGATTACTTCGTAAATTACGAACGCGCCCAAGGTTCTCCTGCACAGACGAAGAAATACCACGGGCAATCCGGGATATACCATGGCGACGACGGCCGACTCCAAGTCTTGGATATTTGTATGAGCACCGACAGATACTGCAGGGAAAAACGCGAGGAAGGGACGGCATTCGATCCTAAAAAGCCCCGGTGCCGCTTCTGTTGCCGCTTTACTTTGCTTCTACTGCCCGGTGCTGTCTAACGTCTCCCTGATCTTGAGAGACTTGATTCGGAGTGGAAGAGCGATAAGGAAGTAGCGAGCTCTTTGTTCAATCGATGTTTGCGGCGACTTCCCAGGGGGATGGATTCCACGAGCCCTCAACGCCGGAGCATGGTACAATGTTGAGGAGTGTCTGAGGCTTCACTGATGCCAGTTTAAAGGGCTGCAGCGTCACACCGTTTTTTTTCTAGGTGCTAAGTCAGCGCCATCGGAATTCTACGGTGTATAGCATCGAACTCTACACGCGAAGACGACTGTGCTGTACACCTGGCCTTCAGTTAAATTCAGCGAAGTTTCACAGAAATTACGCAAAACCAAACAAGAATGTTGCTGTGGCGAAAAGCCCATCAGGTAAAGGATGCGTCCGGTCAAAGAAAGTAGGCGCGAGACCCTCGACCGAACCCCTTTAATGGCGAAGGATGGTAACAACAATGTAATTATTGTGATAGTGGTGCTCTGTGTGCCACGAGCAACGCGTTGATTTAACCATTTCCCAACAGATACATAAGCCGCGTCGATGTTTGGTTTGCCCAGAATGTTGGACCACATGGTTCTCGGTACTCCGGTGCCACATTGTGTTGCGATTGCGATAGGCTGCATCAGGGTCGATAACTCAAGCGGGCTAATGACTACGATGTTTACCTGTACGATGTTTACCTTTTGTGGCGGCTGCTACGTAAAATAGGCGCGAAGTCGCCCCAGCCTCCTTGGTTGTTGCAAGCGTGCAGGGTCTAAACCTGTTCCCGCAACTGGTGCCTCCAGCAGCGTGTACTTTGCCTTCCTGTTCCAATCCACAATTAATGTCGACGTCATAATGCAGAAGAGTGGCTTCATGAGGGTTGGAAAGAACGCGGCCACTTGAGTGTGGTCGTCGTGCGGCCGACGCTTCGGATGCTTTGCGAAATTCGGCTCTATACTTACTCAGATCACGTTGTTCTTTGCTGACCAGTGTTTTCTTTCTATTCACTGCCTCTAGCTACACGAGCGTTGCTGTAACAGCTCGCAAATATGCGTTCTGTGCCGAAAAAAACGGCTTCTTGTCCTGCAACCAGTCTTGACTGGGAATCGGGCGTTTCATTGCGAAGGTCTTGTACATTTCGAACCTTTTCTCGCAGAAGCTAGTAAAATATAGTGCCTCCAAATTAGCCAAATATCCTATTTCGCAAGCAATCTGGTCACGAAAGTAAAAGGGTATGTGGCAACCGCATCGGGATGCCAGAGCGCTTAGGAAAAATTTCCTGTGGAAAAACACCTTTTTGATTTTTATTAGGTTTGTTCACACAAGGGTCGAGGATTTGACGTTCAAAGCGAGACGTAATTAGAAGACGACGCGCAACGCTGCATAAAATAAGCAGACACTCCGCTGACACGATGCCCGCTTAAAGGAAATTCTGGGTCGAACCGCACAGCGCCTGCGTGACGGTTCGCGCAGCTTTCGGTAGGATGCTGTGATAGTACCCTCAGCGAGCTCGCCACCGTACTGTCGTGTGCGATTTGAAGGTAATCGCACGAGCTTTGACCGATGAAGATGATAATGCCCCGCGCAGCATTTTCGGTGCACCTGGGACCTAGTGTATGTATTCTCCTCTCATTGCGTTGCTGTTCAAGCAGCCTTCACTCCCGCGGCTGGTAAACTACCCGTTCCGCTTTGTGGTAATTTTGTGTGGTTGTAATCACGTGTGCGCTTTCTCTGTGGTTATCGTGAGCTGCGAAGGCACCCATTGTGTTATAAATGCCTAGTATTTGAGATGGCATGTTTGTGAGCATCTTTTCCAGACTTGCTGTCAGCTTTTACCGCCTCTGCGCTATCTTGTACAGCTCCAGATAAAAAAAAATGTATTGCCATATCGTTTTGTTGCGACAAGCTGGGACGTCGTCGCTGCGTGCGCAATTAAACGAGAGGAAGGCGTCATTTGTTTTGCCGCGGGAATGATGGCTGCTCGAAAACATTCGCCCAGGGGAGAGAAGAACTCCAAACTTCGAACCAGGTGCAGTAAATCACGCCGCGCAGGGGTGTTATCGTCGTGGTCGGTCGACGCTCGCGTGATATATTCAAATGTCACGCGACTGTACAGTATAGCGCTGCCACTATTCGCGCGACCGTGCTAGCATCTGCGAAAACATTCAAGAGCAGAAAACATCCGGATAGGATACCAACGCTTCAGAAAACGAAGGGATTGAAATGGTTCAAGAATTGACGCTGGTTGCACACGGGTACAAAATCAACTTTTCATATCTACGCAATGATCAAATGAGTCACCGAAAATGTTAGGGCTAACGGCTTACGCGGACCGAAGTTAGACAGCAACTTCTGCTTCTTTAGATACATAAAACAAAAAGACGAGACTAATTTCTCACTTACCTCTACTTCTCAGCAGCATTTCTTCGTCCGGTAGATAAATGCAGGGTCGTCATAGCAGCGAAATATCCCAAGTTTTAAGCGCTGAATGGCGCGAATGCGGTCCGGCCAATTGCGCGTGCATCGCTAGACAGTGCACGTAGCATAGTTTTATAGTAAGCATACTAGCAGAGGAAACTGCGCCTGGTAATCCATGTCGTCATGGGGGTTTTATGGGAAGACCCCCCTTTTGGCTTGGGCTTGGCATGACAATTGGATTCTGAAGCGGTTTTAGTGATTTGCTCTCTTCCCTATGCATTTATACGTCTACGAGCTACGAGGAAGCCGAAATTCCTTCCTGTTCTGTGGTAGCCGTGTTCGGTGAAACAGCAGGCTGTTCGTGAGTGCACCTGGCGTTGGTCATGCCGCAGTCGAAGGACGCATGACTGAGCTGGTAATATCCCGGCGCGAAATTTGTAGCCGACGAAAAAAAGAAAAAAGACGTACTTCGACGACGACAAGATACGACAGATATGGTCGCCTGAATCCGTCCTATCTTGTCTTCGTCAATGACTGTTTAACGCCACGTCTTCTTTTTTCTTGTTAAACTGTAGCTGACGGTCGGTGCACCGGTTCACCACGAAGCCGACGTTTTCACAGGCACGTTCAAAAATGTTTCCAAACTCTTCAAACAACCTCTCATTTCAAATAATGGTAAAATTAATAAAATAGGAGTCTCTAATCAGTTTGCCCGCCAAATATTAACATTTTTCGTGACTACCATCCTGGCCTGCCAAATAGCAGGCACAAACGTTCAAACAAAAAAAGGCTTTACTTATTTTTTTTGTTAGTTTTGAAAGTTACCTTGGTGAAAGTTCCCTTTGCGTTTACTATCCCACATAAAAATTGTTCTCCGGGGTGGCAGGTAGATTGAAAACTCAGGTTTACCTCTATAACTGGCAAAGTTTGGACAGAAAAAAAATACTAAATGCCTTTTAAAACATTAAGATAAGTCTTAACGGCACCCTCCCAACAACACTGGATTGGGAGAGAGTCATGCCGCTTTGAACGAAGCACATCTTACATAGAAGTCAGTTTTTTGTTCTAAGGATATCGCCATACGCGTACTGTCCATATGGCGTTCAATGGTTCCGGAAGCTGTTTACCCTTTCGTCTAAATTTCTGGATATGTTGACCCATAGAACAGGAATGGGTAGCAGGGGGAGGTAATGAAGGGGCATTATCTATGTTGCGATATACTGTTCTGGATTAAAGCGTTGAGTATAACACCGCTGTTTGTAAAATTATTCCATGTATGCGATATGCATCATTTCTTTCGGTAGGTGCACCCAACCCGCGAAAAAATACTTCCGGTGACTGCTGCTCAGCAAAAAAATAAAACTAAAAAAACGCTTTACGAACTCTCTGGCCACGAAACATAGGTAGTTCTCGCAACCGCAATAAAATAAGCGATTGCGCCAATGAGGTTCCACAGTGTGGCACAACAAAGAACAATGCCGCTCCATATAAATTGCTTGCGATCTTATCGTTGCCTAAGACTAACGGGAAATGAAACTTTCTGCACCTAACTCGTGGCTTCCCCAGTGGTGAATTACGGGCAAGATGACCGCTCCGAACGAGTCTTTATTGCTGTCACCCACAGACGAGCTTTAGCTTCCAAGGAGCGAAGAAAAAAGAGCAACGGGGAATTCTTTATAGCCCACCCTCTAACCGCCTTCCTTAACACGTAACATAAATTCGTAGGCGTTTCCCGCGTCTCCCCTACTTCTGTTATTCGGCGGGGTGGAAGGGAATAGGAGTTGGCAATAATACGGTGTACTTGCCGCTCGGTAGCCTTGCGGAAAGATGCTGTTACTACAGCACCAAGGTATCATGAAGAAAATGTGTGGGGGCGGTTAAGACATCAGTGGGTAAAAGACCGCGTCAAAGGCGACGTTGTTCCTGCCTGATTACCACGATCCATTGGGAAGCCGTGTTCTGGGCTAAAATGTTTTCTCCCACCTGTCTTAACAAAAGAGGGCGTCCCTGTCATTCGCCACGTCACCGTAACTTTCGGGAAATACTCAACCGAAATTGGTGCGTTGGTAGGCAGAGTGTGGGCACAAAGTTTGCAGGCCACGATCGACCTTGGCTACACCCTCCTAACACGTAAAAATACTCTTTGCTTGAACGGCGAGAACGCGCGCGTTAGGGGTTTCCGGGAAGCACAGGAGCGCTCGGGCATCTACGACAAAAGGGAGAGCTGCGACGGCGGGAAAGTAAAATGGTTCTCGTGGAACGGCGGGAAGAGCGCGGAAGGAACCATCAAACGACGTGCTGGAAGGCAGAAGGCGTGCTTGTGAGTGTCGTACACTTTCCAGGCGCTGTTAGCAGCGCGGAATGCCGGGAATGTTTCCTCATTACGTACAGATCCGTGACCTGGATGCGCAAACAAATAAAACCGTTTTCCCCAGAGCGGCGTCAATCACTTCTGTCTCATTGTTTCACGGACTTGGAGGCCGATTTATATTTTGAAGATGCTTTCCCCTCCTTTTCGGATTGCAGTATCCTATTACATATCTCCCCTCTCCATCCTCTTATCCTCATCCCTATCCTCTTCCACCGTCACGCGCCGTACTTAGAGCACGAGAGGTCCTCAGAGATCGACGTCTTTGCCCTTCCGCTACGTACGTCCCAAACCCCTTCCGTGCCCCCATACATTCCTTAACTTAAGCCGCCCAGCACATCCCCCGAACGCCAGTCAGCAAAATATGCCTGAGAACGACGGTCGTCACAGCGGGGAATCCCCTATTACGAACTCGTCTCTTTTTTCTTGACGATAGAGGAATGTTGCGAGGTGGGAAGTGGTTTGATTAGATTACAAGTGCAGTGCGCGAAGCTTTCCAGTTATATTAGCTCGCCTATGTCGACGGTGAGCGTGTCGTCTACGCCTTTTCAATAACATCTCGACAGCGGTGGAATTTTCTTTTCGGTGCCCGAGCACGGTTCATATAGTGGGAGATGCCATGCGGAAAAGAAAGATGTGAAGGGGAGGGAAGCAAGAGCATCGATGGGTGAACGCGATTTCCGGATTTGAAATAGAGAAAAAGCAGGGGAACGATGACGAGCCAACAAAGGAAACCGGGTCGCCGACACTGCTATAGATAGCGCCCGCCTGGTACACGACACGACATGACGTATCAATGCACAGTCATCGTTCGCAGTCGTCGTGCGTACTACACGTTGTCTATTATGGCTTGTTTCTATTTTCGTGTACGAGAATTTTGGGGAGACGGGCTGGTAGTTTGCGATGGCGGCAGAGCACGCACTCTCTTGGGGCGCGACGTTTGTAATGTTTTGTTCAATGAAGTTTCGGTATTGCTGTGCTCGTTACTTCTGGCGCGGCTGAATTTTCCCGCATATGCAAACAACCCAACAGAGCTCCGGGGTTTTATTCCGGGATGTGCGAAAATGCGTTCTATTCAGAACTCCTCACATCATTTGTACACGAATGTGTTCGCGCCTAGCTCTTTCAAGTTTAGAAGAGGAATCGAAAAACGTGCTCCTACCGCCCGCTCAGAAAGCCGCGCAGTGCCACACTGTAAGGCAGTTGCGAAGTCATTTTACGGCTGAGCATGGGTTTAGTTGTGAACCTGGCGGAAAGAGAATTAGACGAAGGAGGAAAAAAACGGCGCAGTGTACGAGATATGGGCAAACGCCAAAAGTCTACGGACCCCTAAATTATTCCCTACTGAATGTTACGCAGAAAAGTTGCAGCTTCGGGGCGGAACATTTCATTTCGTTAAGCGCTTCCTGGTGCCTTGAATGCGACTTCGAATAGCGGCCATGTAACGTTTAATTTTTGTTTACATGGGCCATAGTAAGTCATGAGCTAGCATCTCAGAATAATTTCACTAGTCTGGAGCAGGAAAGAACGGCCTTGTGCAAAGCAAAGGGCGCCGCCCGTGTTAGTCTTGTAGACGTCCACTCTGTTACGTCAGCCTCGCTCACGTCGACCCTGTAACGAGGGTGTCTTTTAAGCATCCAGGCGGGAAAACACGGAGGTGTGTTCCCAGTGCGTTCCGAGTACGCGCCCAGTGCGCGCCCAGTGCGCACCCAGAGCATGACCAATTGGTACGCAACGTGCACCCAGTGCTTGCTCAGTGTGTACCCAGTAAGGCCACGGGGCATTTGGGGGCGCGGTTCCAGCGTGGCTCTGATGACGGACTGTGTGACGACACAGACATAGTTTATTCCTGTCATGGCCAGCTGCGAAGCCGCGGCGAACCGCTCCCGGGAGTCGTCCTAGCTGGCGAACAGCAGCAGACCGCGGGCTTTGACCGCGGTAAGTGGTCCCAAGTTCAGGGAACCTCGAGACCTCGAAAAATTGAAAAGGCTTGAAAACGTTGTATGGTTTTTTTTAACCTCATGTGGCCCAGAAGAAAAGTAACCGTTAAAACGTTTGTTAGTGAGTAGATTTATGGTAAATGCCCAAGGTGGAGTATTTCTCTGCGAAGGAAAATGTTTATTTGATAGATTTGCAGAAAAAGCTGGTAGAACGGCTGCCCTATATAGGCGGTGGTTCCGGCTTGGAATCACGGACCAGGACAATTTTTTCTTCAACAGCAAAGTTTTGAACAAACCTGCAAAGCTTTCCCTTGTAGACGCATGGCTGCATTTAAGGTGGATGGCAGATATTCGTTCGCAGCTAAAGGTTTTAAAAGTGTTCTGGTGTTGTTTGTTTGAAATTTGGGATGCCCAAGACAACCAAAAATGACCGTCCCGTGGGTGTGTTTCCCAACTTTGTTTTGGCGTTACGGCTTTCGTAACACAGAAGAACGTTTCGACAGTTGTAGTAAATTAAATGAACTTCGGTGAATTTTTGTGCCACCCAGTTGCCCATCTCCCTGCAGACTTACTGTTTCCGGATCAAGCCTTTTACAACAAAAAATTCAAACCAGTGTCACTTCAGCAAGGGACTCACACGCAGAAGATTGTTCCAAGTCCTTCCCTTTTAAAGCATTCAGTGCATATACGCTCAAAAGCTGTTCAAACACAAATGGGTTCGAACAAAATAAATCGAAATTTCAAAGCAGACACGTTCTCCCAAATCCCCCTATTGAAAATACAGAGAAGCCGGCTTCATCCGAGCTAATGTCGGAAAGCTGAAATATCTGGATGTCTGCGAATGTCGATGGTGAGAATAAAAAGCACGATTTTTACATCGGCAACCGAGGCGACGGAATTCTGCTGCAGCAATGCAACAGACGCACAGGGGACGAAACGGACGGGGCAAGCGGACGTGGTTAATCTAAATTTAGACCATCTTTATCCCTCCTTTGAGCGGTGTGGCTGCGTTCCGTCAAATAGAGACGAGGTCGCGCTTTTTTTTTCCTGCTCCATATCAGCCTCTCCCAATCCTTCCACCCGCCGAATCGGGGAAGTAATGGTTGCCTGTCACGCTATGTTGACCGAAATCTCATCCCAGCGAGGACCGTTGGGATGAGAGTGTGCGCGTCGCTAGGCCAACGTGGCGAGATTAGAAGGCCAAAGAACTGTAAGGATGATATGACTCTAAATGCGCAACAGGCTGCTGATTTTTACAGTATGTGGGCAAATGTCAGAGAAAGAATCATGCGACACAGAAGACTTCAAGAAAGGGACAAATGGATGGAATTGCAGCATTGAGCAACAAATTCCTACTTTGTGGACGACAGAAAAACTGCGAAAACAATATTTACACGGGTGGTCACCAATCCGGCGTTTTCGACGTCGTAACTGAAAGATGGGAGACAAAATGACCGATGAGGCAAAGAAAATAAAAGTAAAATATTATTTATGAAAAGACTGCGTTAAATTTGAATTTGGATAAAATACATTACAGGGCCTCAGCAATGACAGATAAGCATTCATCCGCAAATGTCATGGCGGATGCATTACTCTGCGTGATTAAAGGTGGACCTAGAGAAACTGCTCTGGCCTTCGACTTAGAATCCTGTGTCAGAGGCTTGCATCGAGGCCTACATATTTAATCTCCGCAATCTAATTTCATTGGTTGCAATTTCGCGAATAGCGAAGTGAGCTCCTACTAAATGTCCTCTTTCAATGCCGATATGAATTCGGGTATGAGGTGAGTCAAAATAACAAAGAGAAAAACAGCGACGCCCACAGAAATGGATGGTGATGACAAAGGACTCGTGCGGTGATTGGCCAGATACGCATGATAAGGGCAAGACGTGTTCGAACACTGAGTAGTAAGGATTTTGCCTTCACTACATTATAAAAGGGGCTTACGTTCTCTCGTTTTTCCTCACGCTAAACGCTTGTGCTTGCCGTGGGTCACCTTCTACAAACCTGCCAGCGCGCAAGTCAATGAGGAACTCCGTACCGTGTGATGTTAATTTTAGAAGAGGTTATTAAGGCTCACTCTTCCAATTTACTTCTTCCTGTATGTCTGATGAAGCTTGGAATAACACGAGGTCAGAAAAAACATTGCCGAAGTGCTTAGCTTGGGAGTCCGTATCTTCCATACTAAGTTCTTCATCAGTAAAATGGCACTGTGACCCTTCACTGCGACTGCTGTTAACAATAATGTGCCTGGAACGCGTTTTCACTACTCTTCTCATAATTCATAATTCTGGACATCAGTGCCTGCTACTAGGAACAAGTGCAGATTAATGCATGCGAGAGGGGTCGGTGCTGAGAAAATTTGCAGCGGAGACGAAAAGAGTAGGTTCTTGCTTGAATATAGTAATACGAGTACACGTGAAGAGTAGACAGGCCGTGTTTTCATACAGGTCATTGCCGTGATGCTCTGCGATCTGCATTTATGTGTACCATACGATTTAGTTCTGGACTATACGTGCCTGATTTCTTTTATAGAGCCATTGGGGTTTCCTGTAGTTCTACGGGCAATGAATATTCGATTTGAAGTTTTAGAGCGAATGCTGTACTAAGCCATGTCTCGTAAGGACATTCATCGCGTCGGAATGACCTTGACCCGCCAGAACGCAAGTATGTCAGGTGTGACCACACGCTGCGAGATTCGCGGCGGAGAGTCGTCGCATATGTGCCGCTTGGAGCCTCGCCTTTGTGGTATGGAGTGACTAGGCGAGGTTTTAACCGCTGCTTTGCCGGCGCTTGGTTCCTGGCTCTCGCTATTGATAGCGCACCGCCTGGGCCATCGGTGCGTTCGCTTCATCGCAGCGAGAGGCGGAATCGAATCATCCAGTCGATACAGCTAGACAGCCGGCTACAAAAAAGCTGGGATGTGTGCTGACTAAGCCAAACCACATGTCGTGTTTATGTTTGTGTGCTCTTCTTGTTTTAAACCCATTTGGATCATTCCCTCGAAGAATTAGGTGTTATGGATTCGCCGTTGCTCTTACAATTTACGCAGGCAAAGAAATAAGTCCGAGTGGAGGTAGATAGCTTCTGTCAGGACGGCAAAGATTTAAAGATTTACCGGCGGGCTCCCTCCATCTCACCTCTTACCCCGGGCGGATGCTTGTCTTTTCCGGCAAGCGCAAACGGACAGCCTTCCAACCCCACACATACTACATCGATTAGGAGGTCCTCGCCGCCCGCACGGTGTTCTAAGTGTTCTGGCTTTCCCAACACGTCGCATGTTCTTTAGGACTGTTGTGCTTCGTAACCATCACTCTCGACTCATCTTAAATCCCTTTCACCTCCTCCCTCTTCTCTCCAAGACTGGCTCGCGCCATCGGAGGGACCGGACCGAGTGACCTGGTGGCAAGCTCTGGTGGCTCACATTTGTCAGGTCCTCCCGTCTGTATAAATAATTATTTTCCCTTTCAGAACCCCGGACTTTGAGGGTATTTTTTTGTGTGTGTGGGTGTGACAACAAAGTTTACCAACAACAACAACTGCCTCGGCTCGCGACGCCTCTCCTTCTGTTCACATCGAGTACACGAAACAATGTGCCCTGATGCGGATAAAACAAGAAGGTAATAAAGAGCAACTGAAGCAAGAAGATACAAAAAAAAGGAAGGATTACGCCATGGGTTTGTCGACCGATGCTGTGAAAACTTTCCCTTGTCCATTCTTCGAGCCGCGTGTCATACGACAGAGCCTATGCAAATATAAACAGCAGAAAGAGATGCGCCAGCTAGAGATACGCTTTATTATTGCTCTTATCTCCCTCACTATAGAAATTATTCATTTCTTCTCTCTCCAAGCCATCTTTGCATGTCTGTTTATCCACGCAGAGGCGTCCACTTTCAAGGTAAGGGCAATATTTTCTTCAGCTTCCTTCGTCCGACCTCCTTTATTGTCTTCGTTTATCTTCTGCTTATCTGTCCGATCACTTTTTTTGTTGTTGTCGCATGTGATAACAACCAATCAAACGAAGACATTGTAAAGCTAACACTCGCAGACGGCTTCTTTGAAAACAAGAAAAAAGGAATTGCAGTAAAGAACGAGCTCTCTGCATAGGGGGAAAGGGGAACAGGAGATTAAAAATGTGATAATATAACAAAATTAGAGTACGCGAGGGAAATGAAAAAAAGCGAGAAGCGGTACAAAGAAGCCCACCAAAGAAGGACTGCACGTAAAAGCAACGGCCCTGCTGTGAAAGGATACTCCCGAATGCGAGATAATGGAAGACAGCGCAGTTTTATGGGGGCTCTCGCTATGCAAAAATCCCTCGGAGGCGAGCCTCGGATATCCCTAACAGTGGATATGGGAGTGCTGGCGGGAAAAAGGAACCGGGCGCGAGGGAATCAGCTGTCTTTGCGCCGCTTGCCCACTCGTGCATGCAGGACTCGGGCTGTTTTGCTTAACATCTCGCGAATGTTCTCAACGACGAAAAACAAGGGCAATAATAAAAGCTCCGTAAGGTGTGCCTTGTATGCATGGCTGTTCCTGAAACACGGATACAGGATATTGTAGACAATGGTCCCTTAGAAAAAAGCAAGAGAGGCAGATTTTCTATGCTACCTTCTGGCATTTGATGATTTCTTTCCTCTCTGGCGCTTAGGGCTGCTATGGAGGCTAGAGTACGTGGTGCATGTCAGACGCTGGCCAAGCTTCCTTTCCAAAGATACCTGACTATCGAATGGTCAGGTCTCCCATGCTTCGTGCGAAAATCGTGACAGTATCAATTATAGAATGGGTGCAAGTTGTTCATTTCCATTGGTTGTGGGACAAAAAGGAAATGATTGAACGTAAACCATGCTTGCACAAACTGCACTGCACAGCTATACTGGGAGTATGTAGCTATGATTAGATTAGTTGAATGCCGCAACTCCTTCTCTGAGGGTAAACTTAAGAACGCGGCTCGCCGCCATGCACGCCACAGTCGTCTTGTGTCACAGAAAATGGGAAGCGGGAGAAAAGCTCGTAATTATGCGCGACGCCGCGAAGTTGTCGCGACTCATGTCCGGCGATTTTTCACACACGTCCGCGGGTGTGTGAGAGATGACCACTAAAGAATACAGATAGAACCTAATGAGCATCTCAAACACAGTCACATAATGAAAGCTGTTGTTTACGGCTGGACAATATCCTGGGTGAAGAGAAGGGTATTTCAACGAAGTGCAAGAAATTGGAGGTGCCGTTATCTTCTACTGCCCTGACATAAAAAAATTGCCTGGCTATTACGGTACTCCGTAATGCGAAATTTCAGCGCACCGTGAACGGAAATCTTCTCGGTGATGACACACAGCTGCTGCGTCTCACGAAGTGATTGTGTCATCGAAGAACGCACCACGGCGCGCGCTACTCTGGCGGTACCTCGCAGCGTGTCGGTGCCACCGAGCATGTCTCGCGCGGCTTCGGCATACCACCCTAATCCGCCGCGGCGGCTCAGTGGCTACGGCGTTGTGCTGCTGAGCCCAAGGACGCGGGTTCAATTCCCGGCTGTGGCGGCCCCTTTTCTGATGGAGGCGAAAAGCGAAAACGTCTGTAGGTACGAGATTTCGGCGCACGTTAAAAATCTCCAGGTGGTCAAAAGTACTTCCGGAGCCCTCCACTACGGCGCGCTTCATCGCCTGCGTAGCGCCGACGCATTAAACACCAACTATCAATGAATCAATCGCCTTACCACGCTCCCCTGACACTTTCGCATACACTCCCCCTCAGCTTTCCTGCTCGCTTTAGCTCGTCGATCTTCGGTATCCTCTTCGTTCGCCTCGTCACAACGACGCAGATGGCACTTAAACGGACACTGAACTGATTTGTAAACATTGTAGGATTACTTGCGCCAATCGTAGTATGGAGTCCCTAGACCACGTTTCGACCACTATTGGTGCGTTTTTCCGACTTTATTTAGAAGAGAAATCAATTCGAAAGGGCTGTCCTCGTTTTTGCCTCCTCCTTGCGGATTTCTTATGACGTTTCGTGTGACGCTCACTCGAGATAGCTTCCCTTGACTGGGCTACTGCAGGCTGGGCGACCATTCGACAGAGTCAGTCGGCGGGCCGGCGGCGGCAGCGAATCTAGTAACCTTAGCCGACGGGATATCGCAATTTGTTCGCTCAGTTGAAGCTAAGACCCGACACGATTTGTGCGTGGAAGAATGTGCCTTTAGTTGCTAGTTTTTAGGCTGTATCAAGCTTAGTAACTTGCATTAAGTCCAAGTAGCCCTACACTAGCGCACATGGAACGCTTCGCTGACTACTGCGCTAGTCGAAAAATTAAAAAAAATAAAGGGGAGGAGAGTCAGCAAAGCTATTATATGTACTAAGGAGTTAAAATCAAACGAAATATTTACTGTAAAGCCTAAAACCAAGGTGCAGGAAGGATGGTTTGTCGCTGGGTGATCTAGCACAGCGATCAGCAGCACGATCACACATTTGCGACCGCTTCCGTGCCTAAGGAGAGCAGTTGCTTGGCGTGAAATATTTGCGAGAATTTGGGGGGCGCTTACTGCACGAGTGTCATTCAAGAAACAGCCACCTAAGCTGCTGAGATAGCTGAAACCTAAAACGAAATGAACAGGCTATATATTATATACTTTATATTTACTGTACCGATATTGCTGGGGTTGTGGCAGAGTGGTCTAGAACATGAAGTTCATTATTGTTGCAATAATGAAGTTCGATTCCCCGATAGCTCATGTCTTCTTCTTTAAGTTGATTTTTTTTGGGGGGTAATGTTTTGTATACGAAATTCAACATTTTGCTCTACAGCTCTAACGGCTCCACGAACGAGTTTAAAGATTCGTGGAGACTGACACTGACACGCCTTCGAGTTCTCGTTGGCGTGGTGTTGACATAAGCACCTACTGCTTGAGGGCACGGTGACGAATCAACCGACTTTCGGACAGGTGCGGACATGCCTCTTACGACACAAACACCAGCGAGGGAATTTTATAAGGTGGGGGCAAATCACCTCGCATTTGAGCGTTTTCGGTGACTTGGAGAGCGTTCAGCCACTGCGTACGCCCCAGCTTGCGATCGTTAAAATTCTGAGCCGTGATGGCAGGTTTATTTGACGCATTTTACAGCTAACAACATGGCGGAAGTGCAGTATGCTGCTTTCTGAGATATCAAGAGTTCCAGCCAAAGACAACGTCGGGTTCTAAGCATGTTGGCTTTCAGAACCGAAACAGAAACTTTTGATTTTTAATTTCAATCTTGCACATAGCCCATACCTATCGCAACTCGAATGTTTGTCACTGCTGTTGGGCGTTTTGATCTCTGGAAAGGCCGCATGGTATTTTTGCTTCTTTCACGCTTTATAAATAAATACTGCTTTATCGACGACATAAACGCATAAAAAGTCTTTTTTTTTAGCCGGTCTATGTAATGAAAGAAAAACAGAAGTTCCCTATGTAATGAAAGAAAAACAGAAGAAGTGTCCCTTTAAGATGTGCACTCTAAAATGTACAGATGCGTACCATCTTAACAATCTCCTTATGATGAACACGGGATCTTGCGGCTTCTGTCACACTATCACATCGGGTGCACGGCTCGATGCAGCACCAAAGCACGTGCTTATCTCGAGTCCATGGAAACAAATAATATTTATTGCAGATAATCTTGAAAAACTCTCTGAATTGAATGGTGTGACCCACTGAAGTGTGGGGGCGTCGGCGTAGCCAGAAAGGGAGAGTAAACGGACTTGAGGAAAATAGGCAGCTTGGCTTAACCGGCAGGACTCAGAACTGCATGCGCGTGCTCGTGCATAATGCGTGCGCATCCATCCTGTCTTCGTGCGAAGACGTGGCAACGTTGCTGGCCTATAGACCATTGTAACGAGGGCGCCGCCATCTCGCGTGCGCAGCGCCCTCTGGTAGCTGGCCGATTCGCTGGCTTGGGCGTTGGCTCCGCGGCGCATGTGCGCCAGCGGCGTCTCGGTGAAATTTTCGTTGTAGCGCGTTGTGCGTTCTTTTCCGCCGCTTTAAACGGGAAAGTTATTGCATAGGACCAGTATAAGCGATATGGCTTAAATTGTCGGCTTTTTGGGCCGCGGTGGAGCTGAAATTATCCTCGAGGTAGCGTGGTTCACGGTGGGCAAACGATGCCGTGTCGAAGATAAGTTTGCAATACTTCGTCACAGTTCTGCTTGTTTGCGTGTGTGTGCCCGAGATAGCGTATAGCGGGTATTTTGATCTCTTTACTGCGAAAACTGATGTTTGTTAAAACGATCTAACTGTGATACGCTCGGCGCCCATTGGCAACGATCAGAAGCGCGTGTCAGTGTAACGGACTTCTGGCTTCATATCCCTGCAGGGTGTAATACAGGTAGTTTTGGGTGAACTTAGTAAGTATTTGGCATATTATATAGTTTCTATTGAATCATATCGATACATCAACACCTCACCCTCAGCCACCACTGCCGCCAACTTTAAACAAAACTTCCTCTTCCTAGAATTCCAAGCTGCTCTGCAGCACAATCTAGCCGTGCATCTAATGTGCAACATAAATAAAATAAACAACACGGCTCCTAAAGAGCGTCATATAAGAACTTATGAAGCGTACGACGTTCAGCAACCATTCAAGCGTTCGCCTTTGGGTTGCTTAGTTTGATGTTGCTGTTACATTAAGTTGGAACGATGTAGTGCTAAACGCGGCGTTTTTTTTTACAAAACACAGGTGTACGTCGACATAGTGGAGTGCTAATAGTACCATCGGAAGTCACTGTGGATACAGCCTTATATGTTTACGTGTCCGCTTACGATTCCACGATACTCCTCTATTGTATTTCTGGGGTTTGCTCCCCAACCTTGCAGCCCTGCATCTTTGGGAGTGAATGGTAAATTAAGCAACTTGGGATTACATTTCCTAGCACGACGAAAGCAGAGACCCAGTAGAGAAAAGAACGAAGAAAAAATGTAACATTGGTAGAGCTATTTTTCCAAATCCGCTTTCCCAAACACTCCACCCTGCTTGAATGTTAGTTATGAATGCATAGAAACAGGAAATTCGCTCTCCTACAGTATATTCACCGCCAATAACACCCATTTTTTAGGCTTATCGTGTGTATGTCAAATTAGAGGTCTTTTATTAGAGGTCTTTTATACAGAAAAGTTTTAGCCGGATAAATTACCCTATGGCGCTGCACTTCTAAAGCGCATGTGTTCAAAAAACTGATAAACCGGTCTTGTCGTACGGTGTTTTTGTTTTCCGATCCCAACACAATGTCAGTGCCCGTTTACGCATCGTCGAGGGATCGATAACTCAATTTTAGCCGTGCTTACAAAACGCCGCAGAGCACATTCGTGAATAGGGCGCTCGAAATTTGATGGTGTAGCGAAGGACGCTAACAATCACGACGAACTTTTCTTGCAAACCATGCCAGCGTAATTAAGTACCCATATGTCGATACGTTGCTGTAATTGAGTTCCCAACTAGCGACACGATGTTTACAGACCATCACACCCTGAATGCGTTTCTGGCAGCGAGAATTGGCGGCTTTTGTTCAAGGCGATAAGCGCGATAATTCGATAGAACTCGCGCAATGGTAGTCCTGAAACTAGTTCGGGTTACGCTTGCACAGTGTGCAGTGTGCTTGCGCTCGTAACACAGGACAACGGCACGCAAACAAGGCTTTGATCAGGTTTTCTTTCCTGCACATACATTTTCTTCACGATATTTTTCAAGTCCAAGTTTATAGCGATACAGATCTAGTTTGAAATGAGTACAGTGTACGGAGCGAGGTTCCGGAAGGTTTACACACCACATGCAGTACCTCAAGTATTCACGTACCCCATGCATTCAAGTAGTCAAGTACCTCATGCATTCACAGTTTAGTTGAAAAAAGTTGAGTGGACCTGATGTGTCACAACTGATCTGCATTTTCCCCTCGGTATTGTGTTAAAGAAAAGGCAAGCGTGGCAGGGGGCAGCAGAAAGTTAGATGGGCCGATGAGATCAAGAAATTTGCGGGGATAAATTGGTCGCAGTTAGCACAGGACCGGGATAATTGGAGATTCATGGGAGAGGCCTTTGCCCTGCAGTGGGCGTAGATAGGCTGCTGCTGCTGATGATGATTGTGTTAAAAATACATTGATTGATAAATAGGTTGAATAAATGAATGCATACATGAATGACTGTGGGACCAATTGATTGATTGATGACTCAATGACAGATTGATTGCCTGACTGACTGAGTTATCGATTGATTGATTGATTGATAGAGTGATTGATTGATTGATTGATTGATTGATTGATTGATTGATTGATTGATTGATTGATTGATTGATTGATTGATTGATTGATTGATTGATTGATTGATTGATTGATTGATTAAAACACAAGCATTGTGCACGTTTGAGAAGATTTGCGGGAATAAACCAAAACAGAACTACCCTACATCTTGTTCCCAAGAATTGACCTACAAACTGCAAAGCGAGACACCAATCGTTTTAAATGCGAGCAGAACGACGAGACGCCATCCAGCGCTCCGGGCGTAACTGGTCGAGTCCGATGTTGTCGGCGTTCCAAGCTATCACTGGAACGCCCACGTATCCGAGCAGTTGCAGCACGTACTGAACAGAGGCCACGTTGCTACCAAACATGGCCGAGTTTGTCAAGTACTGTACGGCGACCACGTCCCCGGGCAGCAGGTGTTCGCAACCATGTCGCAAGATGTCTCTGCGGCGGAAGAAGCAGGAGAATAGAGGAAAGGATACATCACGTTATGCGGCCTTCCTCTGTGTGATACGAAGCGCTAATTATATAGCGTCACCAATATTCTTCGTCTGCAACCTATGGAATTGTTTACGTTTGTAGAATCACTACTCATTGCACGCCTATCGATAACTGGCTGTTAACATCCCTGTGTGGTTGAACCTGAATTTTATAAAACCCAATTTTACGAATTGCCAAATTTTACGAAGCAATTTGTATTTCTCCAGCAGTTGATGATGCCCCTAATGCCTTTTTGAAGCTCCTGGTGCAACCAAATAATTCCCACGTCCCGGTGACTTCAATAACTCATTGCTTTATAAAATTGAGTTATCGATTCATGAGACCATCGCTATGCCAACACTGCCTCTCGCGATGCTAAAATTAAAATATAAAATACATGTATACAATGCCTCCAGCAGTCATATCAGTTATTTGATGCATAGCTTAGAGACTATAAAGGATAGAAAACGCTTAGTTTTTTATTAGCAATCACATTTCGTAACCATTTCACCCCTTCTTCGAGGACACAGGATATTTTATTCGTGTTGAAATAAATAACTAAATTCACAATTGATAGCATGTCTCCGGCAGTTTCTTTCCCAGTTTATTAGAACGTAAAAAAGCCCGTCAAAATGAAAGCCCTATAGTACTACACAGTAGTTTCTCGCGCAAGAATAGTCCCAAGTACTCCGAAAAAAAATTGCACAGCGGCGTCCTTTGCATACTTCGCCTTGGAGGACATTCCGTTAAGATTGGCGTGCCGCTAGGTTTTGCGCTGAACCACAGCACGCTAGGCTTTGCGGCTGAACCACAGCACATCCACCAAGACCGTCGCATTCCACGCCAAATTGCTTTCGAGGCGATTTGCCAAGGCCGGCTGTTTTGGGCGGTAATGCCGCTGGTTGCGGTCCCCCTTCCCTCGTTTCCCGCTCACTTCACTCTGGCGTGGGCTTGAGACCCATGCGCACGGCCGTGGCTTGCACCTAGAAGAGCCGCATGAAACGCAGGTTGCCGCGACCTGAGCGGTTCATGCAGGAGACGCCGTCACGAAGCTTCTGCTGGTACTTAGCTGCTGACGTAATAGCGACGTGTCCGGAGAAATAGCGCTGAAGGTCAGGTACTGCGAGAAACAGTTGTTCTCCTAAACTAGCAAACCTAGAACAGTTCTGAATGGTCAAAAATAGGTGGTCTCCTACCTGCTTGCTTCACTGCCTATGTTGTCGAAAGACGACCGTCTTCTGTTACGCCAGCTTGTTAAGACTAAATTGTTGACAATTGTACGCCCTATATATCAGGCTTGTGACACATGGCAGCGCCCCTTGAAGTTACTGCATCTCTGACATACTACTCTTGAAAGTTTTGCGCTGCTCTCAGCGGAGGGCTGAAATTAAATTTTGTCCGTCAACGGTGGCAGCTGTCCAACGTTATGTTCCCTCTCAGCTTTTCTTGCACCAGCATTTCATTCTTCCTTTAGTCATATTCACAGGCTTGTAGTTTACTTGCTCCATATTGCCTTTAAACCATAGGGCGATGGGAAGCTATTTCTAACATATGATTCGGATGGACTAAAACCATTCCAATACCATGTGCGGTATTTTTTCTATGTCTAATTCGGCCTCAGATGCCCGGTCATTTCGGGCACACTTCCCCACAGTGCTCTTGATTCTCAAGGTGCCTTCAAAGACTTCCTTAGCTTCTCCTCTTCCTCCTCTTCCCGTACCATTTCGTTTCTCTTGTTACTGAGGCAGATGAGAACTATTTGCAGTCTATGTGCATAAGCAATCTATTTGCAAATAATTAAAGCTGAATGCCAGCAGGCCACAGGCAAGGAATTCCAATGCCGCTCGTGACAGCCTGTCTCTGCGCGACCCCTTCCTCGCCATTAGGCTTGCCTTGCGCGCCACAGATGCGGCACGTGCCTTATATAGATGAAGAGCACGATGGATTCACCACCAGATGATCCAGTGTATTGCAATATGGTAAATGTTCCAAAAGTTCCGTAACACTCTTATAATAAACGCGAAAAGGGCTTGTCCAATGTAACTCAGTTTTCCCGCATTCGCACCGCTCGCGACACACGCCATTTGTCTGGAAGCACCCGTCCTTTTGTATCTTGTTTTGGTTGTACTTGGGGCAGTAGGAGTTTACCGCTTTTGTTTTGAAGTTTGCTTTTATCTTGCCTTTGTTTAGGCCTGCTATAACGTGGTTTTCTCTTTTTTACGATAGTGAAAACAAAGTCAAAGGGTATTCGATATAATAAGAACACTGGTACTGTCTGTTGTGTAATTATCTTTTGCGTTATATATGCCTGAAGTTTCTTCTTACTGAATAATGTGCATATGTATGCGGATGATCAATGACAGGGCCGAGCAGTGATGTTCTGTGCGGGAATTTTCCTTTTTGGGGGAGTTTTCGGCTGCAAGTTAAGCCAAAGGGGACAAAGGGAATCTTTAATAGATGCAGGGAATTTTAGGAGTCGTGGAGTAAAACGGAAAAATAATGTCAGTAAACCGGACCTCGCATGAATCATTACTTTCTTTCCTTTAAAAAGGTTCCCGTTACACTGCGTCATATTTATGATCAAATATTCGCAGTCGTGTTCCCCCAAGCCACAAGCATCCAAGACCACTTCTAATCCAGTACGTAAAACAGGAGGGAGCGTAAAGGAAAGAATACCCCACGCGAAAGAGCTAGCAAAGTGCGAAACGGCGGTGGCTGAAGGGCTGTAGCCTGTTCGCATGTATTTCTGCGCATATATGCAAAAGGTTATTTCGGGTGGGTCCGCGTGCTATCAAAGAGAGATTGCTCCAGCAGTTTCGACGCTGAACTAAAATTACCCTATTTACCCAATAATCCTCCTTTTTTCTCCGAGCAGTTTTACCTTATAGCTTCAGCTTCGAAAGTAAGCATGCAGTTCGGTACAACACGTTAATTGCATAGTTAAATGTTGCTGAGCGCACATGTAGTAGAAATTAGTTCACGCTGAAACTCTGATACTCTGAACAGCGTCTACGTCCGATAAACCACGTAAGGTAGACAAAGGTGGAGCTGGCTAACGCCCGAAACCGAACAGCAATCCACGTAAACATCTATCAGCTGCAAAAGGAGAACTCAGTGAAATTTGCAGGGAATTCTAGATAAACCTGCGGGGAAAAAGTGCTAAAAATAGGGATTCTTTGAACCTTGAAATGGGAATTGTTGCTCCCGGTATGGAACATCACTGGGGCCGAGAACAATGTTAACTGGGAAATCTCGGTAGTTAGAGCTGTTACAGTAGCTAAATACAAAATAAAAACATGCCGAAACAGATGAACAGATGGCAACTTGCAAGACTAGAAGTAACAAATGAGCGTGTGTTAAAAGATGGAGGATTGTGCAGACATCCTGCACATATTCCCAGAAGAGGAGTGGGAAGTTCGCTGCTAGGATAGAAGTCAGTGAAGGGGACGTCACGTTTTCGAAGTTATTTAATTAAAGACTGCCTGGAGGGCGTATTAGGAAGGCGTGCTAGAAATAAGTCATAAATTGTAGTACTTGTTGTTTCAATGGGTGACTAGAGACTTTGTGACTACATTTTATTACTCAGTGAATCAGGATTACCACGTCCAATAATGGGTCAGGAGCTGCGTTCAGAAAGCTAAACCGTAGGCTTAAGATAATGGCGGTCAATCTAGATGAACCCACAACTTCCAAGCAGTGAGGAATCTCTAAAGGCAAAGCAACACAACACTATAAGGGGATGATGAGTAGGGGTTAGCGTGCACGTAACAATGTATGAGAATTTCCTTGTGACGGGAAAAACTCCGAGGGGCTGGAGGCTAATTGTGTCGCTGTAAAATGTCTGTCATTTTTGCTGATAACACCGCAGAGAACACAGAAACTGCAAATGTGGAAACAACCACCGCATTTCAAAAGGCTACCTAGAGGACGCTTCTGTGTTCTCTTAGCACTTGCGCGTACAGTCGATATCATCCAGCGCAGACAAGAAAACAAGGCTTGGATTACTTCTTACAATTTTGAAGCTTGCAACGCTGTTTTTATTGCTCTCAACGCGCATCGCAAAACAAACTCGGTCACGCGTCATGCACGGTGGATCGTAAAAGCTCGACCTCACGGACGCGCGAACATCAACTCCCATAGAGATTGGGAAAGCAGGGAATCGATTTCCGTTCGCGTGTGCAGCTAGAAATCGGCGTCACGGGCGCGCATACCAGACGACTTACAGAGTGCCTGATGCATGCATGCGTGCCTATCACAGATGAAAAACAAACAAATGAACAAACAATCAAGGAAGCACTACTACGTCGCAGTCGTTGCTGGCGAAGAAGCTGGCGCTTCGTATCGTCTGCGAAAGGCGAGAAGCTGTTTCTCTCCATTTCGTATGCTTCCTTCCTGTCTCGGCACAACAACGACACGGCGGGCATAAGAGCAACAATGGCAGAGTCCCGCTTCTTGGCGACGGTTTCCCCTCTCACAGTTTCCTCTGGGGCACCTCATGTGGTGCTGAAAACTTTCCCCAGAATACTTTCGCATCTGTGATTCTGCGCGAAGTCAAAGAGAGAAGGCCCGCTACCGCGCATTCATTGTACGACGCCGCGCTCAAACAGATCGGCCTGACTTGACTCGGCTTGGCTAGGCTTGTTTTGCACGGGTGGGGTGCGGAACAGAAAAGAGGCAGAACAGAACGCGAAAACAACCACAAAAGAAGCCGCTGAGGAGGGAACAAGGCAGCCTTTTTTTTCTTTAGGGATCTGAGGGGCTTTTCCTGAAATAGCTTTCAAAACCGCGGTACCTTCAGTGCCGGAAAGAAAATGACAAGATGGGGAGGCAGCAATGTCTTCGGCCGTGACCCGAACAGTGGATGCTATAAATCACTGGCTCAAAAACAGCTAAGGGTACGGCTACTGAAGTGTGCCGCCATTTTCGCCTATTTCTAGCAGTTGTAGGGGTGGTCGCAGATGTTTCTGTTACGAGCGCAGTACTCAGCGAAAACATCCTCCCCTCTCCCTCTTGCATAACCCTCCCTCCGGCTCAGTCGTCCAACAAATTCCGCGTTGTCGGCGCAGCACCGTTATCGTTTTCGTCGTTTTTTTTTGAGCCCGGTGGTCGCCCCTGTCTAGTCTATTCTTACCGTTCTGTTTGTAGCACCCAGAAAGTCTCTGATTTTGTCAACTTTGTGGTGAGGCCCTCTTCCAACGTTCTACTTCGCTTCATTAGGGCACAAGCAAACTAAAAACAAAATTTGTAATTCTCACGTACACGAATAGATATGAAACACTCTAAAGATGATTCTTCGAAACATGAATCTAAATCGTCTTCTACGCGCTTTTATATTCGTGCCAACAACCCACTCAGCTCTTTCTGTGTCTCTGTTGCTATTTTATAGGGAGCTTTCGAAGTATTTGTCTGATATTGAAGAAAAGAACTTATCTGACCACGCGCTGTTGCAGAACACGTTGCATTTTCATTAATACTGTTTTCATCCTTTGGGAGCGATGTCGGCAATTTTTGCGCCCGACCACATAAATATAAGTAACCACCTTTGCACTATTATGCTTACGCGCTTGGTCGGAGTGCCCCACTTTATGCTATTGAATTGTACATCACGGACCATCACTCGTGCTGTGTGCCCGGTTGCTCTTCTATCGAGCTGTTTCCGGTGTGTAAGTGTTGACGCCTTCTGTGCGCGTAGTGTTCTCGTCTACTCATAAGGAGCGCCTCGCTCCTATAATCGAAGCACAAAATGGAGAAGGAACACCAAACACAACCGACGCCACCCAGGTCCTCCATGCAACCAAGCGTGTTCTCGTTCTCACGCCACGCTTCCTCCGTACATCATGCTTTACGCGTGAATGAACGACAGTCCGACCAAAGGAAGAACAGAGATGAGTCGCCCACTCGAGCCGTCGCAGTGATGTACATGTGAAAGACATCTGCATCTGGCCCAAGGCAGACGACAATTCAGGCTTAGCTAGTCCGCTGCTCCTCCGTACCAACGAGAGATAAGGTCATGTGAGTCGATGGTTTTTCTTTTCCCTACTTCTGCAAGTGTCCGTGGCTGTCCATGCGACATTCACACACTATACCAGTCGATGGCACCCTACGTTGCGGCGCCGCCTTAGTTTCTTGAAGTTTATGCACGGACCTCTGATAGTTTTCTTCCTCATACAGCTCTGAATATCATCGACCGGCAGTAAAACGTGCGGGGCAGAAGAGTGACCGTACAGCTGTCTTCGTATACTATTGGACGGTAGCCAGAGAATCATCATTCCCCAGAAAAATCGATGACCATCCCACACTCCGTTCGCTCCCTCGAAGCTGACTACATTTTTATTTGGCTTTTTCCATTGCCTTAAGTCCTTTTTTGTTTCCTTCACTTTTCCTCGTCGTTGGGCGGAGCGAGCCCATTTCCATCGTTCTCTTCGTTGTGCTGGCTTCCTTCAACGACACTCTTTTGAAGTCCGCCACATCTGCGGTTCTCGGTCTCACGCACTTGCTAGAGTTTTGACCGCTCTTCTCAAACTTCTTTTCCATGTTGAAAGTCTTTTGTACTACGTTGATTGCTAGCTATATAGTTCACGCACGTTCTAGAGCATTGTGTGGCAACTTCGTGCCACGGTGTTCTGCGGCTTTTTCCTGCAATACAACATTGTTGCCCTGGTCATCCAATATTGCATTTAAAGAACGGTAACAATTACTTTACCAATTAATTGGAGATCTGCGGGAGATGCCTTTGCCCTGCAGTGGGCCTGGAAAGGCTAATGATGATGATGATGATGATGATGATGTCCTAGTGTTGTGTACATGAGTTAACCAAAGTGGGGCATCCTGGTCCTATACTGCCCTTTATGTGTCACCCTCCGAGCCCATTCCCCCTCCTGCCAAACGGCCCTTCTTGATATCAACGGGATCCTTTTTTTTTCTGTTTCCCTTCTTTAAATTGTCATCAGTCCCCTTCATGGTGGATACGAACACCAGCGGCGATTTTCTCTTTTCACAACAACTAAATTCTACGGAAGGCTGCTTTTTAGTGCTGAACATTACATATAAACTGCAAGAAAGATTTTTTGGGTGTCGCATTATGCGTACGTGGAATGACGGTGGTTTGGATGCAGGCACGCCACGTGCAGTGTATTCGGCGTGAAGTGTTCTACTTAAATGGCTGTTATACGTTCCAAGAAGTTACGATTGAGTTCTGCAGATCTACAACAGTAGCGACCCTTAAGCGTGTAACCATAAAAATGCTATGAAACGAACGCGTCGAAATTTTAATCTAGCCATAGGAGTGGCACCGAAGAGTTCATGCCTAACCTCTAAGATGTCCCCGTAGTTTATCTTCACCACAGCGCTCCAGAATTCCCGATTGAAGAGACCAAGTGTGCAAATTCGATGAATGATAAAGGCTAACATGTGATTTGAATTTAAAAGGTGCATGTGCGGAGGAACAACACGAGGGGCGTGAATGGCGTTTTTGTTGCCAATGTCCCTGCGCAGATGCCCTTTTCATTCAAATTTATTGCTCGGCCACGTCATTCGCCGAATATTCCCTTTAAGCCGCTTCGATTGGTCCTTAAGGAGCATTAGTGACGGCACGCTACGGGGACATCTTAGAGTCTACACATGTCATCAGCGTCTCGTACTCTGCAGCATTTCTCACTTCAAAACAGTACATGAAAATGAAAGAGTGCATGCCCAAAAATACACTGGAAATGAAGCAAGACGAAGTAAGAATCGAAGCACTAAGACTGCGCATATTTCACCGTTTAACACCCGCTGAATTTTGTTACTTTACGCACGCATCGATCTAAAAAACACGGTCGGCATACAAGATACCGCTAATTCTATGCTCAGGTTAAATTAGACTGTCGTGATTCAGCGTTTTCCACGTGAAAGCAAATGCCACATAGCGCGCGATTCCGTTACTTCAAAACGCATTTTTTGCCTCATTCGTTTTAGTGGTTTTAATATATATGAAATGGAAAGTAGTGCAGGTTGTCGCAAGATTTTCGCATTGCCAAACGACAGATATTGCCTTTCACATTCTTCAGCCCTATACAGTCGTGGAGCTCAAGGTAATATAGAACGCTGCCTACAGTGCATATGTTTCAAAAACCTAAGTTCGGTACCCGGGACCCAAATTCAATTATGAAATTAGATTAGACTAGTTCTAATGTTTCAAACATCATAATAATTTTATGGCAATAATAACTACTTTGATAATGTTTTTCCTAACAAGAAAAAACGTGGCATGTCATGGTTAGTACATAATAATTTAAATTTTAAGCAGTGTAAAGTGCTTTGAGTAGTATTATTTTTTTCGTTTTTCGCTATTTCAATCACTTTTTTCAATTCTCTGTCTAACTTTCCTTGGCACACTCTAGCGTTCCACATGTATAAATTTCGCCATTTCGTTTTATGCCGGTTCCCTTTCGGCTTCTCTTACGTAATCCCTTTCGATCTTTGGTAAGTTTCCCCCAGCACATAAGAAGCCCATTCTGGGTTGGCAACAGCAGAAATATGTGCTTTTGTGGGTGGCGAAATCTCCAGATACGTGCCGCAGCATCTCGCAACAGACGGTCATTTTTTAGGATAACGAGACCTCAGACTTTTACTTTGGCCGTGTATGGCTGTTTTCTTATTCTACTAAACCAGAAACATCGTTCCAAAATTTATGATGCAACCGGGAATAAACTTCCGAAACCTAACAGACGCCCCAGACATGCAACGAACAAGGACATTACCCGCTGAAGTGGAAGTAACTATGCCGCTCTGCACCTGCTTAGCTGGACTGGTTCTGTTTTAGACGCCCCTTGGGAAGGAACTAAGACCAGCTATAAAGCAGTAAACTTTTTCCTTTATTATCGCCTAACGAACGACGAATGTCGTAAACACGTGGGGTTGTAGTGTCCTAATGTATTATTGTTCACCGATAGGCGCGCACCACACCATTCCATTAGGGCTGTGGCAGGCGACGGCAGCTTACTCTATTTTTGCCGACTTCTTGCGCCATCTATCGGTCGTTGAGCTGCCCACAGCACAGGCTGCTGTGTCGTTAGCCGGGTCCCGCTGTAGCTGTTGCGTCACGTTATACTTTCCCTCGCGTTCGAGCTGGCGATTTAGGCGAAGCTTATGTGGCTATGGTTTCATGTATTTTTCATGACTGCGAAAAAAAACCTCCCGGAGTCTCCAAGTGTCTTTGAAGAGCGAGGCATTGTAGAGCACGAGGAGTTGGAAATCTAATCCCCCAGTGTGCGTGCTGTCATCCCGGTGTCACCACCAAAGTCACACGCCGTTCAAAACATCATTTGGACCGCAAGCTTAGACGTCTCATCTATTTTAGACGCATCTTGACTGGATTAGGTAATTATAGGCATCACTTTCAACATCGAACATGACTGACATCTCCAGCTTCTACGTCTCATCTGTTATATCTGCAATCTCAGTAAATAGGTTATCCCTAGGCACGAGTTTCTAGATGACTAGAAACAAAATGTAAGTGCTTGTCTTGTGCATATGTCTTCGTTAGGGATGACCGCCGCCAACGCTCAAAGGAAATAAAATTTGATCATGCCGTTGACACTAAAATCTGTGCCACAACTATGTGGAGCGCTAAAAGCATGGTCCCTTTCACGGTGTTGAATGCTCCTACAAATCGTGGCAGGTGGTCTTCACCGCAACAGTGTAGAAGGACAAATCATCGCGACCAAACGTGCAAATTTGGCGAATGACGAGGCCCGGCATGCGATTAGACCAAAATATAGTAGCTGCGCTGTGACAACAGCGCAAAACGTACATCTACTCTGCATAAAGAACGCGACAAAACTCGACCCTGGAGGCTGATGAGAAGTTGATTCCTTGTTCGCGCGGCAGTCACTTCCACAAATGCCTAAGAAAAAGCTCTACGCCCAGCTCAGAAACAATTGAAGACACGAAACAAACTCTCAAGAAAGATAGGCTGAGGGAAGAAAACGCTTTGGGTAATTATCAATTAAACGTCAAATAAATGGCTGTGGGCCGCTAATTTTGTGCTGTACCATTAAACGTGACTACCATTTAACGAAGCACCCAACGGCGCGCGTCTGTGTTTGGTAATACCATCAGCTTAAGTTTTAAAGCGTTGCCAGGTGTACGTAATTTAAAGTGTAATTTTCTTTGTTTGGGTAATAAACGCTTATTTGCCCAATTGCCTACGTTGAAACTGTAACCAGTGACCTTCTGTAAGCGTGCTCTGATGACGTGGTTTAACGTCTAGCCTAAAAAAAACAGCCTTGGAAAATAGAGCTCTCATTTAGACAGAAAATAGCGCTTGTTTTGAGAGCCTGACCGCAGCATTATTATGACATTAGAAACAACTCTTCGCAGCGTTAGAAAAAAAATCGTATTCATATGAGAGTGATTTCAAGTTTTTGGCGCTGGCATCAACCTCGAAAAAACGGTATAAAGGCTTCAGACAATCAGAGGTTTCCTTTTTCTGCGTGCTTCTAATGGATTTCATCTTACAAAGGGCTGTGATTTGACGATCGTTTTACTCGGCACTCGTATACCCACTTCCCTGTATTCTATGCTAGGCACGGGGGCTGTCATTTTAAAATTCCTCTCGTTTCCGCCTTTGATTCATATTCGTCGTAAAAGCCAGCTTCACCTCCGTCTAGTAATTTTCCTAGGCGCCCTGCTGCAGGATTTTTTTTGGTTGTCACAAGTGGAGCTTTTATGCTCGTGTAATATACTAATACGCGTGTTCGCACTTTCCAAACGGCTACCTCCCGTGCTGGCCCAAATACCTCCAACGCGCGCCTGCCCTCACTCGTCTCTCATCCCAAATTTGTGTCGTCAAACCTAACATTGCTTACTTTTTACACACTGTTTGAAAGTCGTATGGTGGACTCCACAATTTTTACCGTCAGCAAAACTAGATAAGGCAGGGCATTCACTTTCGACACAAGGACACAACCACATCTGCTATGCATTGGTCTTTGTTTTATTTTTCTAACAAACATGACCAAAATAAAATAATACTTCGATACTATTTTAACAACAAAGCCGAGATATGTCAATACTACACCCATGGCATTAGGAGCAGGGGAAAGCCATTGGTTTGAAAGGAAAACAAGGTGTGGCGTGGAAAAAAAATGGAGTTCGTTTTCCAGAACACCCGCACATGAAAGTTAACAAAAAACGGTACTTTGTTTTAGTTACCTGCAAACTGTAAACGATATATGCACGGTTTTTTAGATCTTTAAAAATCCCGAAAACCAACATACGCCTGTTCGTATGGAGGCTGCACTGGCAGAAATAGTAGAAATCATAGAAACAGAAATAAAATAGAAACATTATAGAAATAAAATGATAGACATGGAAACCGGAGAATAGTAGAAACCGAGAGAAATAATAACCCTTATGGTTCCTTGCTCTACTACTAGTCTAACCTTTCGTCAAGCTGTTGCCACACTTTTCTGGCAGGAAGACCAAAACGTAGTAAGCAAGGGTGCAATAAACTATGATTTGATTTTATAGCCTGTCGGTTTCCGAAATACTCTGTACTCTTTAGGGCATCTCCGAAAAATATGGTATACCATATATAAACTGATAGTCGATATGTAAACTAGAGGCCGATGGTGTGATTATACAATCACACCATCGGTTTTCTGTCCCCAGCAAGCTGCACAAGGTAGCAAAGGCGCTGCAAACAATGAAGAAAGGCTAAGCTGCAGGAGATGACGGCATTACGTCTGACATATTGTGCTTAGCAGAGCACATTGTGCTAACAAAGCTTGCAGCCCTATTCTCACATTGCTTGACCTCTTGAATGTTGCGAAAGGAGCGGAAAATGCGAATATAGTTCTTTTCCATAAGAAAGGTGATGCCAAAGAGCTTAAAAACAGTTTTGTACACCTTCTTCTAAAGCAGGAACGAAAGCTCGTTCCTCGTTCTTTCCCAATTTTGAAACGAGTTCCCGTTACAAGTTCTTTATTGCGAAAGGAACGCGTTCCACTTCCACTTCGAAAATGGGAACGTGTCGTTGCATTAACGTTACATCACATTTCTAAATTAAAATGTGGTGTCGGATAATCGTAAACCAAAATAATGCGAGAAATTTAAAACTCACACCGAACTTCGTATATTATACTAATAGGAACACCGCTGGAAGCAGATTATCTGGAGATAAAAGAATAGAAAGAAACCCTCCTAAACGAATTTTTTCAAGGAGCACCAGAAAAACTCCAGACACATCTAACTGCGATTTTGGTGCTTGTCTATTACGGGTGCAACACAGATGGCACTTTCCACTTCAGTCTTACAAATGCGCAGGTAGGTTAGTGCGCTTCAGATGTGTAGATGTAAAGTTACTCCCATGCCGGAACATCGTTAAATTTCTTGCTTAATAAACCGTGTCGAAGGGAACAATACATAGGCGTTTATTGAATGATTATTCAATACTGCAGGTTTTTTAAAATACTCTACAGGCCCTTTGCGGGAAATTGAGTAAAGGGGTTACAAAAGTGAAGCTTTGCGGACCATACAGCAGAAATTTGCGAGCAATAAAACACAGCAGAACAAGTAATGGCTACGAGGTTTGCAATACTAGTTTAAGTCGGGAGATGATAACAAGAAGAAAAAAATAAAATTAAAAGCGTAGTCACACACGAAATCTACGCGCAAGAATTACAAAGTACACCGAACCCAATCAGGGTAGTAGATAAAGGAAACAACCACAGATAGCCGAAGGTGTAGACGCGACGCACAAATCAGTTGCTGTGGTTAGAAATACGCGTATGGGAAAAGCACAATATTCAACTCGGTGCCTAATCGCGGGCATAAAAAATATTTAAACAATAAAAATCAAAGCGCAGATTCAAACCGACACACTAAAGAAAGTTTGAACGCTGGCCGTCCACGTTCGGGTGGCCTCTCTCAGGTATTGTTCATACGGCATGCGGCGAAATTATGCCCAACAATGACGAAATTCCTGTCCTTTGTCAACACGGCGCGTGCAATACAAAAGGACCTGTTACTCCCGCGACCCATTCCCGCCAGATGGGTGACAGACCGCACCGGGACAAACTGCGTGCGTACTCTGCAACTTCGAGCAGTCTAGCATCCCTATATCTGCTGCGCGCCCAGGGGCCCTACTCTCGACTGCAAAAATGGCCGGCAATTCGCCCATGTTTTTTTGCGGAAGCACGACGTAAGCTATCAGTGACGTGCTGCATATAGCTCTGACGACATGCAGTGTAATTTGACGAGTCACTCATAAAGATCGCTACCAGGGTATGAAATATTGTGCAAGAAAGATAAAAAAATTCCCTCGCACTTCCCCGAGGGGGAGAGTGTGTAAGTGCGAATGCACGGTTGTTGATTGCGTGATTACGGTGGATATCGTGATCTTGGAGTGGAGTGGAGGCGCCCAACACCCGCAGTCACTGAGCGGAGAGAGGAGGAGGAGAGTAGCGCGCGCCCATCTCCCCCCGTTGCTAGGGAAGACGAGGAGTAAGACGAGGAGCGCGCGCACCCGCAGCTGTTGCTATGCGGACGACGGCGGCGGACGATTCAGGCTCGCTTAAGAAGTGCATTCGCACTTAAAAACACTTGGCATGTACTATAAAAATTAAGACGGTAGCTGAGGCTGACAAAAAAAAACACATTTCTGGAGGTCAAAGTTGGCATCAACACCACAAGGCGATCGAGTACGTTGATCCAAAAACGAGTGAAATGCAGATGTCGAGCTCATAAAGTTTCTTACAGTATACACTAGAGAGGAATCTGGCGCTAGCGTCTAGGCGGCTCACCGTAGAGTTTCTTAGTAAGTATAAGAAACTCTATGCGGCTCACATCAAAGTCCTCTGTGTCATCATGGACCGCCATTATACATCGCGCTCGCCTTAGTTTCATCGCTGGCTTGGATTGAAACGTTTTAGTGGCCGCAAATTTAAACAAAGGGCCACAAAAACGCAAAGAATAGTGTGCAGTTATGTAAGTGGAAAATTAAACAGGCTGTTTAAAACTAAGGAAAAAAATTGTACAGCGTATTTTTGCCGGAACGGTTGTGCCTGCTATTCCGCAGTTCAAAGTTGTGGTTACGAACAATGTTAATATTAGTGGGGTAACTCATTAGAGACTGTGATATTATTAATTTTACTATTATTTCAAAAAATACGTTGTTTGAAGAGTTTCGAAAGTTTTCTGAGCGTGCCTATGAAAACGTTGCCTTCGTGGTGAACCGGTGCACCGCGACCGCCAGCTAGTTTAACAAGAAAAAAAATTCCCGTGCCTTCCCGCGAGGGGAACACGAGTAAATACAGAGCATTGGGGCCTCAGTACTGATTGAAGGCAGTGTTGCTTCCATCGCTTCTTCCGTGATGCTGGAGTAGCAGACACGAGTAAACGTGGGCACGAGCGTCAACCAAGGAAAGAAGGAGCAACGCAGTGACTGAAACACGAGCGACCGCTAGCCGCTATATTTGCAGCGCGCGCAGTAGAGGGAGAGCAGTACGGGGGGGAGAGCGCGCATGCGCAAGCAGCGCGCGCCCTTTCACGCCCCACCGCGCTGCTATCACGCACCTGTTACGCCGAGACCGCGACGGAGCGAACGGGCTGACTACGACGCATGCGCGCGCCAGCTGCTGTTGAGAGAGAGGAGGGAAGGAGAGGCGCACCTGCTGCGGACGCGTAGCTGTTGACACCGTCCGACGCAGGAAGAGGCGAGGCTAAGAAATGCTCTGCATTTAAAATGAAAACGTGGCGTTAAACAGTCGCGGACGATGACAAGATAGGACGCATACAAGCGCCCGTATCTGGCGTATCTTGTCTTCGTCGAAGTACGTTTTGTTTCTTCTTTTTGTCGGCTACAAATTTCGCTGCGGCATATTACCCGCTCAGTCATACGTCCTTCGACTGCGGCATGAGCAACGTCAGGTGGGATCACGCATTGCCTGCTGTTTCACTAAACATGGCTACCACAGAAACGGGAGGATTTCGGCTTCCTTGTAGCTCGTAAACGTGTTAATACATAGTGAAGAAAGCAAATCCCAAAAACCACTTTAGAATCCAGTTGTCATGCCAAGTCCAAGCCACAAAGGTGGTCTTCCCATGAACCCCCACGACGACATGGCTTACGAGGCGCAGTTTCCTCTCTAGTATACTTACTAAGAAACTCTATGGTCGAGCCAAAGAACATCACACAATTTTTTTACCGTATCTATTTATTTCTTTCAATCGCTTTTAGTAACAAAGCTGGGCTCTCTGCTTCAATACAAGCTTTCTTGCGTTATCCCCTTCCCTGCCGCCACCGGCGCCCCGCCATCGTCTGCTGCTGTGTTACAAGTCTATGGAGTGATCACAGAAAAAGACGGCCGCGACTATCGCTTCCATGACACATAAGAGCAGCGAAGCGCTACGCCTGATAACCGCGGAGCGCACTGATGTCGTCGATTCACTCATTCGTCAAGCTCGACTGCAATCAGCTCTGTAATGAAGCAAATAGTCACTGTTCTTTGTTATTTTTCTCTTGAGTTCAATCATATGACCCAAAAGTTTACTTGGACGAGTATAGACAAATGCCACGCATTGGGTTCTCTTTCTCATGGAGAGGCTTGTACTGCCCTCTTATGTTGCGGTTGCGCCAAACAAATAATTTTTATTTTATTGCCAAACATAAAAGCAAAATACTGCACGTTATTTGTATTCTCCATGATCGCTGACTTGGAAGCAGTTGAAACTATAATTTGTTTCGGTAGGAAACATGCTTTAAACAGCGCGCATGCGAAACTGCGCCCTGCTGCAAATTGCCGCACATTTCGCGGCGCCGTAAGCGGGGCAATTTTTGTCCTATTTTGCTTGTATTTTGCGACAAAAACAGCCGCCATTTTCAAGCTGTTACGTAGCATTACGTCACTTTTACGCAGGCTGAAGTTGCCAATGCCTTACGGAATCGTTCCCTCCAACAATTTACGTTACGTCATGCCTTCTCAGCCAATCACAGAGGGGGTGTGTATTACAAGCAGGATTGTTGCTGAATAGCAAAGACAGGCTTACGTTGTCATGTCCGCTGCATTTAGTCTGGTTTTTTTTATTGCCGGCCAAGAAGTATGTGCCTTTAGTAACGAGAAATAACGGCAAACTTTAGAACTGGTGTCCGTAAACGACATGAAACGTCAAAATGACGACAGCACTCACAACCGCTTTGTCAACCGGATGCACGTTACCAAAATTGAAAGCCAATCAGAAAGGACTTACGGCAAATTGCCAGAATTTCCGGCAATTTGTGCAGTCGAGAATGGGGCCCCAGCCCTATTGATAGCCGGTGACCCTTCGAATGACCTCACCGCGAGCGCAACTCCCAAGACAGCAACGCAACCGCGCCTCGCGCGCAGTAATACGGTAATTACCCCTGACAATAGACAGATATGAGGGCGAAAAGCATTCTCGCGGCTGCGCTATTCACCCGTCGCAAGCCGCCTAAGCTCAACCGGCGTGGAAGCAAGCACGACCTGCGGCCCGCTGCGTGGTTATTCTTCCGCCTTAGACTTTCGAGGAAGCACGTTCCGCTGAAGGGCACGGGCAAATTGGCCAGCTTGTAGGAAGAGAAACAGAATAGCGACTTCTGGATTTTTATACTCGAGCATTGGCATCAAAAACAGCCAAATCCTAGCAATGTAGCCTTTTCAGAAGAAATGCCGTTCCTGCTGTTCCTTCATAAACATAACGAGTTACCGTTACAGTTCCACGACCCTTAATGGAACGGTGGCGTTCTTCAGTTCCTCCAAAAAGGAACTAGTTCCAGGAACGCCGTTCCTTGGAACACCGTTCCGTAAAACACTGCTTCAAAAGTACACGCTGAGCAGCTTCCTATCAGTTACCTACAAATTATTTACCCAGGTAATTCTTAACCGCATCCGTGCCACTTTGAACTTTCAACAGCCACGAGAACCGGGTGGTTTCAGGAAGGGTTTCTCAAGTTGAGGCCATATTCACACTATCAATCACGCAATGAAAAACTGTGGAGAGTACGATTCACCGCTGTATATAAAATTCATAGCTTATTAAAAAGCATTTCACTCAGTGTCCACTTCAGCAGTAATAAGGGTGTCACGTGATCACGGCGTCGATGAGGCATACATTGCGCTATTCGAATATATATATGACGTATGTACGTGAACCATACGGCTCCATCAAAGAACTTGTAAATTTCCTATACAAAAGGGTGTCCGGCAAGGGGACACAATATCACCACAACTATTTACAGCCTGTCTGGAGGGTGCATTCAAAAAACTTTGGTGGAGGAAAGCCGGAGTGTGAATCAATGGGAAAATTCTCAGGCACATAAGATTTGCAGACGACATTGCCTCGTTAAGTCAAAGCAGCCAGGGTTCGCAGCGCACGCTTTGACAATTGTGCTCGGCAAGTATGACTGCGGGCTTAAAATAAACACGAAAAAATCTAAGGCAATGAGGAATCAGCAAGCCAAGGTACATCCCTTCCAGGTAGGCAATGAAGTCTTGGAAACAGTCGCCCAAAACGTATATCTCGAACAAGTCATAGCTGCTGATACAAGCCATGCACGGGAAAGTACCCACAGAATAAGCATGTGGTTGGCTGCGTTTGGTACGAACTCAGATATCCTTACTGGTAACTTCCTCTGTCACTCAAAAAGTTATTATTTAATCAATGCGCTCTTCCAGTAATGACTTACCTGGCAGACACGTGGGGTCGCACCAAACGACTTTTAAGGAAATTTAGATCGGCACAACGGGCCATGGAACGCCGAATGCTAGAGGTCACGCAGAGGGATAGTAAAACAGCCGCATGGAATAGGGAACAGACTAAGGTGAAGAACATTCTAGTTCAAATTAATCGATGGAAACGGGCATGGGCTTGTCACGTATTGCGAATGAGGGACAACAGGTGGACCATCCGTTTGACTGAGTGCCTGCCAATAGACCACAAACGCAATAGGGGTCGGACGAGAGCTCCATGGAGAGATGCACTCCGAAAATTTGGAGGAAAAACTTTTACTCAGCTAGCACTACTTAGGCGCGGCTGGAGATCTTAGGAGAGACTTTCGTCCTGTAGTGGAGGCAAATAGGCTTGTGATGACGATGATGATGATGAAAATATCGGTGTGAATGTCTGGTATTCGAAACACAAGGTATAGAAAATTTAGGATAATTGCGAGAATAATTGTGACGTATGACAGCAAACAATATCGAAATAAATTGAAATTATTTCTTTATTTTTGGACGATTTAAGTCTATTTAGGCTGTCCACCTCAACACACATTGTCTTCTTTTTAGTAGGGTAAAGCAAAATTCGGAGCATTTCTGAAAGGATGCGTCTATTGAAACACAAAAAGAGGAGGTGAAACACAAGGATAGAACAACGCATGTGCTAGTCGTGATGTTTTTGTGCATAAATTTGCAAGCGCCGACGCTGGAGCGAACATTTTTTGTCTCACAAACGCTCCGTGCGTTTAGTTCAAAAGCAAAAGTTGTGGCCATTAGAACGCAGCGCACGAAGTGCCGTCTCTCTGATCACAATATATTTATGCAAAACTGCAGCCTTAAAGGCTCCTCTCGTTACTTTCTTATTCTCTTAGTTTTGACGTTAGCTAGCAAAATAAAATATCACAAAAAACACCCAGTGGACGGCAGACAGTCAGCAGAAAATAGCACGATCGTTAAATGAAAGTTATCTCATGTCTACACGGAATAATGAACCTGCCGAGACCGACCGCGAAAAAAGAATGACTCCATCTCGAGGGACTATAGAGGTTCGTGTGCTCGTCAAGCCAATTTTACTCTCGAATCACACGTTAAGGGGAATGTTTAAGACTTGTGCGCAGGGCCCTCGTTGTCGTAGTCCGCCGTCCGCACTCCTACTGCGCATGCGCGTCTTTCAGCCCTGTCAGAGTTTGACCTGACGATCAGCGCAGTCCTACTATAAAAGAAATAGTTACGTGGCGCCCGGTTTCGATCCCACGACTCTCTGGCCGCAACGGGGAGGTACGTGGCGCTCTTTCCAACTGCGCTATAAACCAAGACGATTCTGATTGTGGGTTTAACGCGCCGACGCAACGCAGGCGATGAGGCGCGCCGTAGTGGAGGGCTCCGGATTAATTTTGACCACCTGGGATCTTTATCGTGCGCCGAAATCTCGTACACACGGGCGTTTTTGCTTTTCGCCTCCATCAGAAAAGCGGCCGCCGCGGCCGGGAATCGAACCCGCGACCTCTATAAACCAAGACGGGAGCCAAGTGCTACGAACGCGCCTTAAGTCCTTCACTCATTCAAACTACGCCAAGAAGCTACTGATACAAGGGAGGCACGCGAGCTGGACGTCAACGGAAACGATGAACTGAAAAATAATGGGAACTTCAGTCGACCCCATGGCTCCTTCGCATACTACTCAGGGTTCACCTACGGGAAGATGGTGTAATTTTTTTCTCGTACTCTAGCTAGGCCTACCGGGAGCTAAGCTGCATTCCCGGATATGAAAAACCGGTATGGATATGGCAGAGAGGTATAAAAGGTTTCACTTTAGATATTTGGATAGAAACGTTGTGGGTGAATTTAGATAAGCGAATGTGCGCGCATGAAAAATGGAATACTAAATGACGACCCATTTCCTTATGAAATGAGGTGTCCATACATTTAGCGCACGGCACGTTTCGGTCGCAGACGATTACGTTAGATAGCAGACGACAGGCAGCAGACGAGAGTGGAAGTGAAAAAAATTATGCACCCCTCCGTCTAACAATAATGGTAATCGAACGCGAAGCCTTTACGTGACGGATTCTTTGGTTCTGGTGTGAGTTTATCAAACCGCTTCGATTATGTCGATATGTGGTACTCGGATAGACGATGGCTTCCTAACGCAAAGGACCAAGGTTGGGTTCGCGACACCGCAAACATTGTTTTATTTCATTGCACCGATGATAATTCGTCCTGATCGTTACAGAAAGTTGGCTTTCCTGAAGGGCGTTTTCCCGCTGCAGACAAATCAGCGAGTACACTAAAGCTTGACCTTGAAAGATTGTTCTGTTGGAGGAGTTACTGAGGGTGTGCGTGGCCTACAGCACTGGCAGACTTTTTTTTTTGGGGGGGGGGGGGAGAGGAGCGGGGGGGGGGGGGGGGGGAGGGTGCGGATGAGGCGGTAATTTAACGAAAACATGACAGGGCGGTTCACAAAGTCATTTCCTTTCTGTTCAGAATACGAACTGTGAAAAAAAATGAAGGTGCACACAGATACTTTAAGTAGCGAAAATGAAAATTGGTAAATAAATGCCGGCCGTAAGGCAGCTTCGACCTATGTGACGTAGTCGGTTTCAAGGGGATAGTTGGTTTGACAATATTAAGAACAAATCTTTTCATGAATTAATAGTTACTTTTCAGCGCTTCCCTCGTAATGCATTCATAAGTAGGCCTTTGAATTTTGTCCAGTTTTGCTAAATGCTTTCAAATGTGTTTTTTTAAATTGTTTTGTTCATTTTAAAGAACTGCATCCACAACAGCACTCTTTCGGAACCAAAATGTCGAAGTACATATTTCCGGATTCCCAGTTAAATTTCCATATTAATTGTCTCTGCTGACGGTATCGGAATTTTTCATGCTTCTTGAAATATTTGCTGCATTTACACGTCCCTTTTTGCATCCTCCTCCAGAATTGTACGCAGATTTCACGTTTATGCGGCGCCGACATGATGGGGCAGAAGTTTTAAAAAGTTGTTCGCAATCTATGAAAGTATTCGAACAAAACTTGTGCATTGGTCAGCTCTTTCTTCAGTACAGTATGCTTAAAGCTGACAGAATATATTATATGAAACTTTTAGCAGTTATACACAAAGGAAATCTTCGTGGCAAATATAACGGCACTGGCAGTATATACTCTTTCAGATGCGCCAAAATACATAAACGATATTACGAACTATGGGAGGCAGTCTTTTCTTTTTCAACGCACGGACATGCTAAACAAAGTTGGATACCAGACTGATTTCAAATACATAAGAAACAAATTTAACACACAGGTGAAAGAACGCCTTTTAAGTCAATTTCTGCTTGATGGCTAGAACTGTAGATGATGTTTAGGCTTGTTTAATGCGCAGGTTTTTATTTGGTATCGCTAAAATGCAATCACAGTTCTACTATGAACTGTGATTGTCCGTTTGTACTTTGTTTTACTTTCTCTTATGTACTCTAGGGCACATCATTGTACATTTCCCCTATTGTTTTAATTGCTGGTTGTTGGAAATGTTGCTTGTATTTTTTATTACTCAAACATTAGGTTTTCGAGCTTGGCAATTTTTCTTATTCATTGTACTATACCGAGGGGGCTGGGGCCTCTTTCAGGCTTTTGTATGTTTTAGTCTAAGCCTGCCTCCTTGTACTTCTGAGGAAATAAGAATATTTGCATTTGTGTCGTTGTATATACATCTAAGGTAAGCAATCTAGGAGTTGGAACCATCTTCATGGATCGTATACCATTTCCTATAGGTGCTTGATAGTTGGTACGACCGTCTGACATTTATTAATATGTCTCATAACAATATCATGAGGTGCGTCTCACGTAAACCCGGAGGCTATGTATGTATGTATGTATGCATGCATGCATGCATGCATGCATGTATTTATGTATGTAGCTAATCAGAAAATGGGAAATAAGGGGCTCGGTGAAATAAGACAGAAAATAAGGGTTGGCAGCCAAGAAAACTCCGGAAAGCAAAGGGGAGGTTGCGTTAGGTCATAGAAACAGATGAAGAATTTTTTGAGTCAGAAAGAAATTCCTGAAAAAAATGCCCGCCGGGGGGATTCGAACCCACGACCTCCAGAATACCGGTCCGGTGCGATAACCACTACGCTACCGGCGGGGCTGTTTCCCTTTTTCTGATTCGCTACATGCTTAGCGAGGGCCTCTGTTCTGGCAGTCTTGGTGCCAAAGGTAGCTTAAGAGGCTTCAACGCTGGTCGACCACTCTCGACATATCGTAGGCACTCATGTCACGGCCCGGGGGTTTAAAAGAAGGTCCCCTTCACCCCGTGTAGTCCGAGTGGTGCTGGCTACCACCCCCAAGTACAGGAAACAAAAAATACGTTAACATAAGTACCCGAGAAACTGGTTGGGAAACAGCCCCGTCGGTAGCGTAGTGGTTATCGCACCAGACCGGTATTCTGGAGGTCGTTGGTTCGGATCCTACCCGGCGGGCATTTTTTCACCAATTTCTTTCTGACTCAAAAAATTATTCATGTGTTGCTATGACCTACCACAACCTCCCCTTTGTATGTATGTACGTATGTATGTATGTATGTCCCTCAATTCATCCAACAGGCCAAAGTAAAAAGAATTCTGGAACGAAAGATTATATAAGCTGAACCTTTCCAAGTTACCGTATCTGTAAACCTTAATTTCTACCCGCCAATATTGTTGAGCAACGAGAAAACATTCGGCAAACTTGAATGAATACAGTCATACGTAAGTGGTACTTGGCAGAGTTCGTTTTATTGAAAATATATGTGCGCTTGATATATGCATAGTATAGAAAAAATACGTGGTTCAAACAATATTTTCACCCTAAAATACAAAACGAGCTCCGGCCGGACCTTGAAGCGGAAATCCAAGTCCAGCAGTTAACTAATGTTTCTAGGGATAGCGCGCGAGCTGTGGAAAGCGGAAAGATCGAATGTAGTTTAGCTGTCCTCCAGCGTTTGTAGAGTAAGAAAAAAGCGAGCCGGGAGGGGAAGGGCTTGATGCATGGGTGGGAGAGAGAAGAGCCATTAACCTGGCAGGGTCGACAGAAGACTATCGTCTTTCAACGACATTTGCAGCGAAGTGAGCAGGTGCGCGTCCACTTATTTCAGCTACATAGTGGTGAAACAGCGCGCAAAACAGCGGTCCTGTTGTCCTCTTCTTTCTGTCCTATTTTTTTTTTGCGCGCTGTTTCACCAATATGAATCTCTACCAACTGGCCCAGTTCGCGAACCTTTTGAACTTTATTTCAGCTAACATGGCACGGAGTAAAACGTCCGCCACAGTGTTGTTGAGGTTGCATTTTTTACCACCATTACCACTATTGTAGCACTAACCTCTACTCTACATCTAGGGCTACTAAGCTACACCAGTTGTCTTCCAGAAACGTAATTGGTTTCCCCGTCAGTTGGTTCACCAGACGGCTTTGTTCAAAAGGGGTCTCCTGCCACCCTTTTAACGCAATCTCCAGCGCAGGACCGTCCTAGGGCGCGAAGGAGGTTTTTTTAATTTTTTTGATTGATTGAACGTTTATTACCATTTGTCACATGAAGTGTACAAACACTGATTGGAGCCATAGCCAGAGGCTAGTGCAGGGTCCAATAAGAAAAGTAATGGACACAAGCGGGAAATATCAATTACACATAATACAGATATAGCTGTACAGACACTGTAAATAGCTCTTCCGCGTAATTATGAGCATACACGTTTACACGGTAAAGACGTCTTTCTCTCTTTAAACAATCGAGTCACAAAAAACAAAACTACATGTGCGCATACAATCAAACAGGTTATGACGGATCACTTTGTGGACACCCCCATAAACATGAGTTAAAATACAAAAAAAACACGATAACTATCACGGGTTTATGAAGAGGAAAAAAAGGATAGGTTTACAAGATTTACGAGTGTATAATTTTACAAATATAAGTGTTTACCACCAAACAAAAAAAAGAAGCCGTTACAGCCTGCTCAACAATTGATTTTTTAGGTTTACCACAGCATTGTGTGATCTCTCAATTCAGTGGGCAACCTATTCCAGATCTTTATCCCTGTGAATTGCATTATTCTCTCTCCTTAAACATTATTTCTTGGCGCCAAGTTAAAGTCACTGAACGTGAGAATTCTAGTAGGGGGAGAAAAGGAATAAAATAACCAGGCATTGAATGGTTATTTTTTTTACAATACTATTAACACAACAGTCGTCTTGTATTCACGCAAAAAATCGAAGGGTAGTATTTTTAGCGTTCGAAATAACGGCCGGCTTGGCTCGTTGAGGTTACTGTGACTCATTATTCTTATGGTACGCTTTTGTAACCTCCGAAGGGGATCCAGATAAGAACGATAAGTCCGGGACCACAATTCCACGGCCGAAAAAAATGACTGCGAGCCGGGCCTTCGCAATTCGCCAACGGACGGATGGTTCAAGGGCACCTGAAGCTTGATTGTACCTCGGCACTCGTGGAATGCTGGAAAAAATGCTGGAAATAAAAGCTTTAGTGGCTCGTTACTTTGAGTGTAAAAGTGTGCCCGGGCACAGAAGAAGACCATGGGAGTAGAACACAAATGATTTTAGAAATGGCAGTTCTGGGGAAAGATTAGCTCCAAAATGGGAAAAAAAGCCTGTTTGAAACACGCCGCTCAAGGGATGAATACGAAGGAAGGGGTTGGGTTAGTTTGCGATGGAGACTCTCCTTGGACTATGGAAAAGCATTTAACCAAGTCTGTATAGAAAAGGGGGCACGTGAAGTATAACAGGGTAATTATTTCGTAAAATAAGTGCCCAGAAGGTATATTTATATATTTACTTCTTTACTTCTTTATTTATTACTTATTATACTTACTAACTCATTCACTTATTTATTTACTACATTTAGGTTACTTAATCGTTTTTTCATTATATCATTCATTTATTCATCCATTCATTCTTTCACTCATTCATTCATTGATTCTTTCATTCATTGATATTTTAATTCGTTTATTCTAAAGCACCCTTTAAAACCTTTTCTGGGCCTTCTTCTCTATCTCGACTTCGTGAATTCTCTGTGAATTAGCCGTGTTATATTATGCAAGTGATCCGCTTTGCTCGCACGTAAAGGTCTGACTAAACGTCGTCTAATTTTACGATTAGTTTAAAGAAGCCACAATTAAGCTATATGAAATTGCGCATCAACGATATAAAGGCCCCTTATACGTAGCCTAAAAATACCTACGGAAGTTGACGTCACAGAAATTAGCACATTGTCAAGTTCAAATAAGTGTTAATACCCAAGCGATCAAGTAACGTTACCACAAATTCGAGTTAAATGGCGCTTGTTGGAGTCAAGAAACATCACACAAGTTTTAGACTTTGTTCATTTGTTTCTTTTCATTACTTTCAGTGGTATAAATTGGCTTTGTGTTTTTGTAGTATCCCGAAAACTGTATTTTTGTTACCAGTTTCATGACGATGATAATTGCCACGTTGTCTTCCCATCAGCCGGTATTTGACCAAAGCACTGACAGCAGCCGTTTGACGCTTCTTCACTACATCATTCAAAGTCTTACCACGCTAGGTCACAGCGTGGATGCGGGCTCTTGGCGTACTCTGTGTTGCCGCTTACCGTCCTCATGCTTACCCGACACGCCACGTGTGAGGGATATCAACCTCACATGCGTTTGACTCTCATTTCGAATTCCGCTTTCCACGACGCCTAAACAGAACGCCTGAAGGAGTCCTGTCTCGCCTGCGTCTCAACATGGCTTATACCCGAAGGTTTAAGTTCAGAATAAGGCAGGAAGTTTCACCGCTATGCCTTACGGTAGCTGTGCGCGTGACAATGGAGCACTTCTGAATCTGCCTTAAAATTGCCGCGACGTGATCAACAGCGGCTAGATGCCTGTCTCGTGTACCACGTCAAGCATGGAGTAGGTAGTGTGACTATTTTGGAACCTGGGCCAAGAGTTCTGACAACCTTATGCACAAAAGGTATGTTGCGTTTTCTGTGGTGTACTGGTATCGACAAAAACTTTATAATTCTTAAACTTGATTGATTTATTGATTCTGGGGTTTAACGCGCCGACGCAACGCAGGCGATGAGGCGCGCCGTAGTGGAGGGCTCCGATTAATTTTGACCACCTGGGGATCTTTATCGTGCGCCGAAATCTCGTACACACGGGCGTTTTTGCTTTTCGCCTCCATCAGAAAAGCGGCCGCCGCGGCCGGGAATCGAACCCGCGACCTCGTGCTCAGCAGCGCAACGCCTTAGCCAATAATTCTTAAACTGTGCACGTGACTGCATCTATACTCGTTGGCGTTGTTTTGCACCCATTTCATAGCGTAGCTGTTTCAGCTTCGGCTTAGTTCAGTGGCGTTAGCAAAAAATGTGGTTGATCCTACTTTCATAGGAATCAATAAAACACGAAAGTGAAATATGCTTTTACAGGAGCAGCTCAATTTTATTGTGCATCTACATGAACTTGCGCATTGCTATTTATATTTCGTCGGTGTGACACCGTTAGACTCGTCAACACTAGACACTTTATTACATGCGCAGGGGCATTGCGTAAATCCGATTAAAACCCCAGGCACTTGCAAACCGTGCGAACGAAACCGAAGGGGTTGTCAGCGAATCGTTTGGTGAAGTCACGACCCGCTGCAGCGAAATGAGCATGTTTTGCGGTTTGGGAGCAGTCTTGTGGGTTCTCTGGGTGAGCGGCGACCTGCTGGCGGGTAACTCCGGCAAAGGAGCGACAACATTGGTCCTCCTGCGTGGCGTGTACGCCATTTGCGTTGACGATGAGCTCAGCTTGTGGAACTCGAGAGGCAGAGTTCGTAGCTCGGTTCGCTGAGTTCAGCGGACGGATAAACAGAGCAGCTTACGCTGCTACCTTTTTTATTCGAAAATTTGCCCTGAGGCATAACGGTGCACGATTCGCAGGTACACGAACAAGTTTGCTTCTCGTATAAAGTCCAGAAGGTGCCGATGAAATGGTCCATGAACCCAGCGCTGCAGTTCTGGAGGGCGGCCAGGGTGGAGGCCGGTTGCACGAAGGTGCCGTAATCGGATCTGATACAGTCCCGGGCAGGTCCACAGCAGATGCTGCACATTCACATTCTGTACGGCGGAGTCGCAGAATGGGCAGGGAGAGTCGTATGGGCCGCGGTACTGCGATGACCAAAGGCAGTCACAGACGGGTAAGGGCCATCCTAACACGTATTCTCCGCAGCGCAGCCTCCCCTCGGCGAGTTAAGTCACCACGGTATCCTATCTAGGCACCAACTATCGGCGCTCATTAGCGTCATTATGCACTACTTCGCGTCACCTCTCCTAGACGGCAACACCATCTGATGGAGCAGTTAGAGGGAAGGATATCAGGCGCGTTCGTACAGTCGTGCGGGTTTGACTTCATTGCCCAGTTGGCAAAGCATTTCACGGCTCCCGTTGTGGCGAGACTGAGAGAGAGAGAGAGAGAGAGAGCTGTTTATTAGATGAAAGCAGAGAGGTTTGCCGGCATGTTCCCGCCTGCATGCTACTCTGCGGGGATGGGGAGAAGGGAGTAAAGGCCCTAAAAGAAGTAGGGCAGAAGAAAGATGGGAAAAGAAGAGATTAAAAGAAAAGTGAACACGAAGCTTTGCGTGGTGGACTTAAAAGTCCACACGATCTGACACGTAAAGTTCTAAATTGTCTCTGCGAGGCCGATTCCGTGTAAATAGTCAAATAAAGCAACCAACACTTTTCTCTGGGACGATGGAGAGGGCCAGGGTCCAAGGAGACCTTTCAAAGATATAGATGCGTTGTTGAGGCACTCAATCTTTTCTGCGAGGTGAGTTCTTTCTTGGATGTATGCCGGCACTCTAGAAGGACGTGCTCTACTGTTTCGGGCAATCCACAATTATCGCAATAGGGGTTTGCAGTTAGACCGAGGCGATGGCGGTAAGAGTTCGTGAGCGCTGCGTTGAGACGCAACCGGTGGTAAAGGGTTTCAAGCTTACGTGGAATCCGCTCTGGTAGCCTCATTCTGAGTCCAGGGTCTATAGACTGATCTTGGAGTCGAATCCTAGCGCCGCTATGCTAATTGAAAATTTTGTGGTGATGTAATTTCTGTGACGGACATGACGTCGATGAGGTTTGTGTACCCCGGCATAAAACACTTTCGCAATAGGGGTTTGCAGTTAGACCGAGGCGATGGCGGTAAGAGTTCGTGAGCGCTGCGTTGAGACGCAACCGGTGGTAAAGGGTTTCAAGCTTACGTGGAATCCGCTCTGGTAGCCTCATTCTGAGTCCAGGGTCTATAGACTGATCTTGGAGTCGAATCCTAGCGCCGCTACGCTAATTGAAAATTTTGTGGTGATGTAATTTCTGTGACGGACATGACGTCGATGAGGTTTGTGTACCCCGGCATAAAACACTTTCGTGCTAAAAAATTACAAAGAAAAAAATTGAGGTCGTTCCACTCTATGTGAAAGCTGTCGGAAGTGCAGAGCAGTGATTCACTATAATGTGTTGCATCACCGTCATCCGCTCACTGATGCCACCCAATTCATTTCAAATTTGCCGCCTTCGCAGAGCTAGCGACCCATGCCTAAAACTGCGACACCGGGAGTTTTGTTCTTTGTGTGCTTGCTTTAATTTCGTGTGCTGGAGCGGTTATGCACCATTTCAAACGGGTAATTTTTCTTGTGCGGCTGTAGCCTTTCTGCATCATTTCGAAGGCGCCATTTTTTTCTTGCGCGGCTGGAGACTTTCTGTGGCATTTCGAAACGCAGCATTTTTTTTCTTGGGTGGCTGGAGGGTTTCTTCGGCATTTTGAATGCACCATTTTTTGTGCGGCTGGAGCTTTTCTGCGTCATTTCGAACGCGCCGTTTTTTCTTGCGCGGCTGGAGACTTTCTGGAGCATTTCGAACGCACCATTTTTTTCTTGGGTGGCTGGAGGCTTTTTCGGCATTCGAATGCACAATTTTTTTTGCGCGGCTAGAGCCTTTCTGCGTCATTTCGAACGCGACTTTTTTTCTTCAGCAGCCACTTTTTTCACTTACTATCGTACAAACCAACCCAACGAGCATTACTAACTAAATGAACGCGGGGGCTGACAGTTATATACACAGATTTTGCCTGAAATGTACCTACAGTTTGCGCTAAATTACGGGGCGTCGTGTGACAAACGCAAGCGGTTCACGAGGTTCGGACGGTTATAACAACGCCGCCTGTATAAAGATTGCCTAACGCGTGAGCGAAAAATGGCCAAACAGCCACTCTCCTGTTGCTCTCTCCTACCCTTCCCCGCTCCGTAGCCTTCCAGCGTGCTTTCGTGTCCGCCAGCCAGCGCCGCTTCTCGGAAACTATGCAAAATAGTGGAAAGTTTGTTTAGCGTTCCCGAGGCGGCGCTCCTACGCCTTCTTGTTTTTAAGTGCGAATGCACTTTATAAGCGACCCCAAACCATCCACCGCCGGCGGCGGCGGCGGCGGCGGCGTCCGCAGTGCTCCTCTATATTTAAAAAAGAAACAGCATCCGGCGCCAGGTTTCGATCCGAGGACTTTGCGGCCGCAGCGCGACGCTCTACCGACCAAGCCACGGACACGACGCTGATATCAGTGTTAGTGACGCGCCTTATATCTTTAACGCATTCAAACTACGTCGTCAGCGGCGTGCGTTGGCGACTCAGCGGGCGTTATAGCGGCTTGATAACTGCGTGGTGTACACGTGACTACTACAAACCCGATGGAAGAGATGGAAGAGAAGGCGGCGAGGCGGTGGGCTGCGGGGGCCAAGCGCAAGCTCCGCAAGCGGGCCGACAACCGCGCATTCGCACTTTCACATTCTCCCCCTTGGGGAAATGCGGGGGAATTTTTTTCACCCTGCCTGTCGGTCTTGGACTGTCACTGATAAAACTTCCTTTGTCACGAAGCAAAATCCCTTGCGCTGCCGCAGGCTGATGCCGGCTTTGCGCGCTTATATACTCTGATCACAGGCCCTGAAATTTTCTGAGTGGGGCATCCCACCTCTATCCCCTCCGCATTTAGGTATTGTTTTGACCCCGCTGTTCGCACTCCGCATCGGTACGCACTTCTAAAATTGAGGACTGTACTGTAGAAGTGCCCGGACAGCGTAGCGGGATCCCAGCTGCTTATCCTTTTCTTTCCTATAATTTTCTGAAGTTTACAAGCACGTGATATTATTGGAAAGTAATCGTAGAAGTGAGCGCCTGAACAAAAAACGTGTACGCAATTTTTTCTTCTCTAAATACTCCAGAAAGAAAAATAACAGTAAAATAATGGCTGCCCCATCCGAAAATATCGTTTTTCTGTTAGCTATATGTCTACCCGACAATCAGTAGGTTCTTACACTATTTCAGTCCGCCTCCGTCTTTATCTTTGGAAAAATGCAGCAAGTATGAAGCCAGCGACACGTTGAACGAGATCCCCAGTGCGCCACAGAACTAGCGCCCCGTCGCGGCTAAGATGTAAGCGAAACGGCCCTTGAAGCCCAACAGGCAAGCTGACAGACACACGTCGTAGAAGTGGGTGCAGCGTTCGCGACTCGCGAGCAGTGACGTAAGGCGAGATGTCCGCCGGCACGCGCCACGTAGCGGATCAGTGCCTGAACTAAGCGTCCCTACCCTTCCCATTGAAAAGCTCGCGACGCGTCAGGCAATGTTAATACAGGCGGCGTTGATTATAACTTAACTTTATTAAACGGGCTCATGCACAGAGACTGTTCCTGTAACAGCGAGGTATAACGGATGACACTATTTAAAACCCGTGGTTTTCGAAGCCTCAAGGGGGACTCCCTGACGACGGCACAGACGGATCTACTGGGTCCGTTATCTCGCTGGGCTGCCTGATTCCGGCAGTCGCATCGACCTTTAGAGAGCCACGATGACAAGGCGAGCCCATAAAGTGCTCTTGACTTACAAACTGCTCCGTCCTGAGGCGCCCGGCGACGTTTCGCTCAGCTGCATACGCGGAGCCACGCGGAGCCCAGCGATGACGTCACTGCGCCTGCACAGGGACACGAACGCAGATGCTGCTCAGTGCAGTCGCCGGTCTAGGCTTGCACGTGCACTGAACTTGGATAATTGATCGAGCCAGCTGCCTCGTGTATCACTTTCGGATGGCACATGCGCTTACTCTTTCCCCCGCATCTGTCTCCGCACACCTCCTCTGGAAAATAGCGAGCGCTCGGACAAACACCATCTTGTGACTGCGCCAAGCACATCGTTTGCATTCCCGCCAATTATATGTCAGCCGAAAAACTATGTAACTCCGGAGGAAGAATAAACGCATCGCGAACGCCGTCATGCGCTTCTCGAGAGCATGAGACGGCTACGATCCAACCCAGAGTACCGCGCCGAGGCTTAGCAAACAAGCAAAACCACAATAAGCGAGATCGACCCTCAGCCCCGCTGTGTCTCCAGACTTGCACCCCAAGTGCAAGCTGAGACATTTTTTTGTCGGTTATAATAAATAAAACGTATAATAAATAATAAATAAATAATAAAAATATATAAAACTAATTAATAAAAAAAAATAAATAAATAATAAAACGCCTTATCTTTAGTTTGCCTTCATATACCATAATTTACTAGCGCTTTCTCTTAGGTGAGTTAGTTTATAGCGCTTGTCCCGAACGTTCACGTGTGTGCGGACCTCATTTCCTCTGTTCCTCCAGAAGAAAAGCAGAAAACGGACATTTCTTAGCTACATAACATCGTAAGGGTAACGGTAGCACCCTTCTCGAATGAGGTGCTCTAAGAAAGAAAAGAAGACCAGGTGCATCTTAGAACCGTAAGAAATTGCGGTGATCTGGTGCCGTGCCGCCAGCAAGCATTTTTTACACCTCGTTTTTGTTGAGCGTATTCGCCAATTTCAGGGCCATGAGAAAAAGAGAGATAGAAATTCAGAGTCAGAGAGGGCTAACTATCGTGAGTGGGAGAGAGATCAAGACAGAGAGAGTGAATGAGGAATAGATAGAAGGCAACTCAAGAAGGACACCCAAACCACTCTAGTATCGCTAAATGTCTCGAGACAATGCCGGGAGGAAGATGTACAGAGGGCAACACCGTTGTCTATAACACAGGTTTCGTACTTATGCCTTATCTTGCCTCGGCCGAAAAAACATTTGAAGAAAACTATTGTGTCAATCTGAAGTATTGACCATATATTTTACCTCAACGTTTTGTGTGACAAGTTTTAGTACGCAGTTTTGAGAGATAACACGTTACAGTTAAACACAGTGGTATAGACAAGGGTGCTGCGCACTGTACTTGCAGAAGATCAAGAAAAAGAGGAAGATACAAGACCGGGAAAAAAAGAACAAACGAACGTAGATTGAATCGCTGAAGTCGTATGTGGAAACTAGCGCTGCGCTGTGGAACGAGGCGAAGTTACGATAAATCAGGTCGAAAGCTCCCATCTTCCGACAGAAGCACAGAAAATAGCCGATGGACGTTCAACATTTGAAACGCGCGTGCAAATAACAGAATCCCGCATTCGTTACTGCAAAAAGTGCAGACAACTAAAATTCGCTCTACGCTCTCTTGCACACAACATTTAGGGGACCAGCTGTGAGGGAAAGACGGCAGCGAAGAGCTGCCATAAGTGTCCACAACCAATGCGAAGTTCCAGAAGCAGACAGATGACGACATTACGAAATTTGCGAGTACGAAGTGACAGCGGGTTATTTCTGGCGGCCATAACGAGTTTGCGGGTGACGATGCCCTGGCCCAAGTTGAGCAATAATGCTGCAAAACGCCGACTGACAGTCACCAGCCGGGCCGTCAGCATCGGCGACATCTGCCGCGATCGGAGTCATCGTTTCGCGGGCACCCGAAGGTGACGAGGGGCAAAGATGGAGAAATTACTTCTCAGCTCGGCTATCTGCGAGCACTCAACAAACATCCCCTTGTCGCGAAGCACGAAAGAACACGAAGTGTTGCCTAGCTACGACAGAGTTCAAAGTTCACAGCTTCGAGTCCCCTTATTGCTTAAAGCTGTGATGTTAATTAAACTGCGTATCCGTGGAAGCGAATGAAAAGTGGACTGCAACGTTTTGAAACCATGGGAGCCGAAGGAGATTTTTAGAGCAATCAAGGCAAAAACTATGTCCGTCGTTCAAAGTTTCTCGTCGTAAGTGTGTCACTATGCACAGCATCGCCTCAGTATGACCCAGACTATTGCCTAGAAGCGTCAGCCTGTATTTTGGGTCAACCTGTGGAACCGCAAAAAATCTTTATGATTCGCTAATTGTCTTTGCGTGTTAGTGCACTGTACTTCAAATGTACTGCTCTCCATGGTATCACTGCTTCTGAATTTAATTGAAGGCCACCCTGAATCGCAGGGGGATGACATCAGCAGCCATTACTCAGCTTCCTGCAGAAATCCCGTGTCAATCTTTATCTCTGCTATCTTCCCTTCATGTGTGCTTAAAGGTCAGTCAAATATTTTTTGAGCAAGTCCTCGAGCCCGCGAAATGCGGAAGTGAATCTTCTGACCCAGAAAGCCAACGAGCATATGAGCCGGAAGTACTAACAGCAAAAATTCAGAACTTCTTGTATTCAACGTTGGTGTGTTATCGGGGTTGGTTTATCGCCAGAAACGTCTTTCTAGATCTTCTTAGAAGAAGATGCCATCGGTGTTTTGGGGGCTGTTTTGTATGTAGAAATATTTAATGTTGAGACATTTGGTGAAAAATAGGGGTGGCTCAACAGATGAATGATGTAGCACTATGGTAATGCACCACCAAAAATTTCTAACCATTTACCCCCTCGCGTTCTATGAGAAAGATCTAGAGACGGCTTCCCCGTCCCGCGCCTTTCAGCAAACGGCAGTGCCTGTGGGGGCTGGCAGCACTTCCTTCCTCTCAATACTCCCTTCTCCCATCATCCTTCTCCTCTTCCCGCCCACAGTGAGCAGCTGTGCTCGCAGCCAACCGCAACGCACTAGCGAGGTCTGTCACTGCGTGCGGCAAACAGCGGTTGCCTTCTATGTCCCGAGATTTATGGTACAGAAAAGGAGCAGTGCGCAACCATCATTCGGTACGTACCCGGATGTAAGAAGATGCGGGGCCTCGCATCTTTTTTGTGCGTTTCCTCTTCGTGTCGTAGACATTGCCACACAGACGTTGCAGATAGCATAATTATCTACGTCCGGAGATGGCATTCCTCTGATGTCAGTTGTCGGCACTCCTGTCTTTGCTTTTTTATGAGGCACAGACTAGAGGTATCCTTTCGCAAGATCCTGCACTTCCACCGTCACGAGTGAACCTGGTGCTCTGAGCCTAATATTTCTAACCCCTATTCTGGACCAGGCTTTCCTTTCGAGGTGCCATATGCAGGTACCGTAAAATACCTTGTTCTTGTTTACAAGTCCGTCTGCGGCACCAGATCTTGTCTGACTGACTCTGAAATACGTTTCAACTTTGACAACTAGTAGCATTCAGTACCACTGGCAACCTCAACTAGCACTTTGTTCACCATCTGTGTATAGTAATGCATATTAGTACCGATGTTTTGGAGTAACTAAAAATCGGGAAAAAAATGTCGAAGTAATGAAAAACTGGAAACAAGCGGGCACATGCAAGTAGCATGCCGATTTCCCCGAACACGAAAGAACGGTGCCTACGGGGCACTGATAGGTCACAAACGTGGTACAATGAACCAACTTGTTAAAAAATGCTTTTGACAGCTCAAATACCCAATGAGTGAATGGGGACAGACGTAAACCAGAGAAATTACACGAAATGATCCTGGATTAGGAAAAACAGGCAGAGCCTGTGGCGGTCTAGCAGAAGAGGCACAAAGAAAGGCAGCTTTTCTGTTCTTATTTAGTTCGTCCATGAGCTCCGTGCAATACCTTTTGCTTTTTTATAACTTTCTATGTCGAAACTGCTGCCATGCTTCGAGAGTGAACGGGAGTGGAAGCGAGCCTTGCAGAAGTTGCCGCAGTCTGGAAATTTTAGCGACGTTTAGCCCAATTGGTGGAGTTTAAGCGCAGTTAAACTCGCATAATCTCTGAAGCCAAAAACATTCCTTAACTGTTTTTTTACACGATAGACAAGGCCCGGCACACCTGGTAAGGGCAACATTCTCAATATTCGAAAAACTCGTCTTAGAATGGTACCCTGATTTGCTTAGTGGAAGTAGTGTCAAAATGGCTCCAATGCTGTAGTCGTTTTTGTATTCCTATTGCTTTCTCATCCGTGACGCCCGAAACACGTAAAGAAGCCCGACATAAATCAACGATCACACGCACCTATCATTAAAACAGAAAAATTGTAAAATTCTAGAAATAGGTTGCGGTAAATAAAGTACGGCGGGACACTCAATTACAAGGTCTACGCAAGAGTAATCGCGTCTGACACTTGGTGGCGGTATTTCGTGGATACCCATGACGGCGGTCAGGAATCCGCAGGCCCCTCTCCGGCAAGCATTTGTTGACCTTGGTGCACACTACCAAAGTGTAATCGTTTTTTGACGTGTCCTAGAAGTATAGTTTGCTTGGAGGCCTGAGTGTTACAAGTTTTATTAGGCGCAGGTAGGCAAAACGCGAGAATAAACCGAAACACCCCATGAACGCCCACGAATCATGCGCCTGTTTACGAAGGAATACTTCGCCCGCGCAACTTTTCTTGCGCGTCAATTGATGCTTCATGACTACTGCGCCGTTTTTGGAGCACGGGACTTTAAGACATTTTGAAGGATGTGTCCTGCATGACATAGACTATACTGTAGCCAGCCAATTTTTCTGACCTGGAGGGGAACGAAAACCAGTTCGAATAAAATAGCAGTCCGAAAGAGTCCACGAGTCGCAAAAACTCTATTTTATTGAAATGGGACAGAAAAGGTCGCGAATGGTTCGTTGCCTTAAATATCTCCTTCGTGTGAGAACGTCTGTTTCGGTTCCCGGCCGCGGCGGCCGCTTTTCTGATGGAGGCGAAAAATCAAAACGCCCGTGTGTACGATATTTCGGCGCACGATAAAGATCCTCCCAGGTGGTCAAACCTAAAATCCGGAGCCCTCCACTACGGCGCGCCCATCTTCAACCTTGCGTTGCGTTCGGCGCCCGTTAACTAACTTAATTGCCTACAATCAATCAGTCCGGGTGCAGAAAAGGAACAAATGCTGCAGCGTGGGAGAGAGTGACAGCGGAAGTACTTTCGAGCGTACCAACGACAGTCTTTGCTGCAGGCGACCGGCCATGTTCAGCTTGGCCGGAAGCCCGAACGGTGCACCAAGATTTATGGTGGGGAATTTAGCAGGAGACTGCGGCAGGAGTCGGAAAGCCGGCCGGCTGGGTTTCGCGCCATCTCGTGGAATAGGGCAGCGCCGACGTCCGCCCGGCTCAGTAGGCGTCCCGCTTCCGGGGTCCTTCCTCTGTACCCTTCTATCTCTGGATCTTCGCGACCTTCTCAGGTTTCGTCCCACAGTTCTTCATTTGGTGGCTAGTCCTGCTCGCCCGCTGTGCCGAACTAATTTCTTGGCTTACTGCTGTTTCTATGCGAAGCTTCATATGGCAAAGCGAACTGGAAATCCGGCGGTCTTGTGTACACAAAAAACTCCTACAGGGCAACCCTAAACGCATTCGCGAGAAACCCAGGTAGATTGATGTCGTAGCTATAATCGTGCATGTACCGGCACTGGTAGGTGGTAACGGCGCATCGAATGGAGAAAAAAGAACCTCTCTCGCAGCAGAGCGCGCGCGCTGCCAGCTACCGTGTGAAGGACAGCTCGAGCGACAACGGCGGGCAGGAGCGGTTTAGGCAGAGCAGCATCAAAGTGTTTGGACGGCCGCCGGCTTCGATGGTTATTTTTTTTTTCACAGTGGAAGGTTTATTGTTCAGACCCTTCTACCTCCCTCTTTTTCTGTCCCAAGTAATCCAGTGAAATGATCCGCTTGCATATCAACAGCTTATGATTATATAGACAAACAGGGATTTAGTCTCTCAGTGAATAACAAATCTGCCTTGTCACTTTTACTCCTATCCTGCTGTGGAGCTGCCGAGGAGAACATTGGGTGTTATATTCCGGCTGTGGAGAGCGCCTTTCTGCTAGAAGTGAAATATTTGAAAAAAAATATTTCCTTCAATAAATAGTGTGTATGGGTTTGGACACAAGGCTAAATGAGGGCGCGACATAAAGCACGATTGTTGGAAACTTTTAATTCGGCACGATTGTCAGTTGTTTAGATTATTAAGATTGAAGTTAACTGCGGTTCTATGCTAGCAGACAAACATGGTGTTGTCTGTTCCACTGTGCCATTGTGATGCCGCTGGAACTGCATAGGAGTGGCGGATTCGTGATGCGTGTAATAAAAGTGGAATTATAGTTAAGCGTGATAAATTTTGTAGCATCATTTTAGAATGCCAACATCATATAAGTTGTTCCTAGATAGTGCCAATAATGGACGAATTACACCTGGTTTTTGTAACCAAACTCCTCCAGTTAAAGACAATGTATCGACTGCACATTCTATACATTCGAAGAATATAAAGCGCACCCAGATGCTAGGCCTAACAGGTTCTTTCCAATGCAGATTGTCTCGGCTCTGTTCCAGTTTCCCAGCAGTTTATACTATAAACGGAGGGCCCTCCCCGGCTTAGTACTTACCGAGGACTGTGCCTTTGAAGTGTGAGTGTGATGACGTAATCCTGAATCTCGAAAAAGAACTGTTGCCTTGGACGACGCTTATTGTTTTGGTCAACATATTTCCAATTTCAGAATCCACCAGAAAAGGCTTTTAGCGTCTCTAACACGCGTCTCTAACCCCTGGATCTCTAACACGTGTATCCAAATCTCGGCTCCTGCTCGCCAATCCTCACTTGCAGTCACGAACCTGGCTTTGACCTAAGAGGGTTGTGGTAGCTCTTTTCCGTCCCTGGAGTTTTCCCTTCGTGTCCATGTGATTTTCACGGGCCTGACTTTTAATCTTCCCCCTCCTTCCCCGCAATCCAGCAATATCAAGCTACATACTCAGGCCCAGCCATCTTTAAACAGGAGATCGTCCCAAATTTCCGTTCCGCCTTGGCAGCTCGACCCTCTCTTCACCCTCGCATCCACCGCCGTGCAGTCACGTCCGGAAGCGCTCAATTTTTCACTTTGGCCTTCTTCTCTCGGCCTTCGCTGGTCCCGAGAGAGAAGACGGAAACGAGGCCATCGGGTCATTTGTTTTCATTGCCGGCTTCCGTCCATTACATCCCCCGTGGAAGTCCTTTTCAGTGCTTCCCCACGAATCTCTGTTTTCTGGGAAAGGTCGAACGAAAGAGGGAAGAAACGATGGGGAAAGGCGGGAAACACGAGGAAAGGTTCTGGAAGGTAGCACTTGTGCCGCAATTTTACCTGGCTTTTTTTTTGCTGGTTGGCTTCTTTGCATATCTCGCGTGCGGAATTCTGTTTTCTTCTCCGTTTTTGATCCCTAAATTTATTACTTCGTTTGCGTTTCATCTCTTACCGAATTCCACGCTGCATTAGGGAGGTGTTTGTTTTTATTTGTTTCCCTATCGTTGGGTAGATTTCGTTTTTGTTCTGTTTGCTCATCGGAAAAAAACAGGTTTTTTTTTTCGACTTCATCTCGTCCTTACCCGAGTCACATTATAACCAGGGGTATTGCCTTTTACGGTTCATTTATTGTTATCGATACGAAAACTGATCATACTGCTCGCCCCTTCATTTTTTTTGTATTTTTTAGTTGGAGTTCTCCGCATAATATTTCAGCTTCAAGACTTTTTCACCAGAACCTTTTCTCCTAAACAAATGTTATGTAGCACAGAGACAACTGATAGAATTAGTTATTAACAGGTAGACGAATTTTCTATTTCTTGTGCCAACCTTTGCACAGAATTTTCTACTTGCGGATTAACGACACGCTATGCCCCAAATCGCGCATACGAAAGATGAGGCCTACGTGCTTCTTTATTTAGCTAAGTCTTCGCAGGCCGTAGTAAATTCATGACGTCGAGCGTTTACAGAGGAATAGAAAACTAATAGTGAATTTCATATCATTGTTAAGCTTTCCCTAATGGTTCAAGGCCAATCGTATATGGAAAAAAGTTTGACGGCAAGTTCCCGATGCGGACACGGACGATTTCTCGAAAACTCAGTTGCGGCGAATCTATCCTCTATGCAACATGGAGGTGCTGAAGTCCGACGAGCTAGCCATGCACTTTCGGCGAACCAACTGGGAGAACCGAGCTCGGATTTCCCTGCCTGTAGCCGTACTTCAGCGAAAGAAAGTTTGACATCCACCTGAATGCAGCCATACGGCTACAAAGGAAAGCTGTACAACTTTCTCAGAAACTTTGCAGTTGAAGAAAAATTTATCCTGGTCCAGGATTCGAACCCGGGGCAACTGCTTAACCGCAGAAGTCGCTTACCATGTCAGCTAACCATGGAGGCTAGTCGTTTGTAGCGCGAGAGCGAACTGATTAGCAACTCGAAGTGATGGGCAGGCGTTAGTCCAACAGATTTAGGGGAAATCACCAAGGTGGACTAAGTGTCTCGAAGGAAAGTTGTCCAGCACTCCGAGTAGTTGATCAATTCGCTCTCGCGCTTCAAACGACTAGCCTCCTGATTAGCATGGTTAGTAGAGCGACTGCTCCCTCCGGTTAGCGGTGGTCCCGGGATCGAATCCTGTACCAGGATGAATTTCTCTTCAACTGCTAAGTTTCTGAGAAAGCTGTACAGCTTTCCTTTGCAGCCGTATGGCTACATTGATGTGGATGTCACTTTCCTTCTCAGAAACTTACTCCGCCTTTGGGACTTCCCCTAAATCTGGTCGATTAGCCGCACTTCGGTATCCGGTGAACGCACCATGCCACCGGAATATCGCCCACGGGGAGATCGCTGGTTGGACATACCTGTTTTGACGTTGCCAGGTTTTTCATTTTTTATGTCGCTATTCTGGGGTATGCATGTTCGTAGTGAAGCTCAGATGAGAGGACTGTTTGATGCCTCAGATGGGTCCTAAGAGGGTCGATATTTGTCCCCTTAAACTCCCTGACGATATGTGTCCCTTAAACGCCAGCCAGTATTCCTTGAATCCTTACTTCGGCTCCGGCCATCCGGACTGCTGTGAGTTGTGGCTTCGAGGTGGAGATTTGCAGAAATCTTTCCCATTTTTCTTTCGATTAACGTTGCTCTTTATAATATAATGAATAATTTGGTCACCAATATTCGGATGTGTCTTCTTTTGCAGCTCATGAAAAGACCACCATGTGGAGTAGGCTTTTTCGTTCTTGGAAAGAGGGCAGAGTTTGAATGGAGATCTGGGTAGTATCATGTGTTCTGTGTCTTATTTGCGGTTGCACAGATGTCAGAAATTTGAATAAGATGTCGATAGTAGCGATTTCGGGAAAAAAGGAGAGGCATTGTCAGCAGCCGTATCAAGGCGACTTTTTCTTTTCCATTAATGGTATTTTAGGCTGGCGGGTATTTGTATGTTACCAACCCTTAATGATTCATAATGTCTGTGCGACTAGTCTATCCTGTTACCTAGTAATGTGCGCTTGTTCTCACTGTCCGTGTGTCGCCGGGTAGGGGAGTGGTCGCGTAGTGATGGTGCCAGCGCTAACACAGCTCAGTCGGCGATAGCTCGAGCGCATGAGGTCAGGCAGTTCCTTCCAGAGCACTTCAGGGTAGAGTGAATCTATATTAGAAAGTTTTTCCGTAGTAGTGAAATTTTCACCGTTAGCTATGCGGGAACCCTCATGTCCTCTATGTGGATGCTGCGAAATATCACGCCCGATCGGCTGAGGCCGTAGCCGTGGTAGACCAGCAAGGAAACGCAGTTACCTCGGGCACGGTCTTGACGACGCACCCTGAGGTGGCGGAAGAAGCGGTAATTGCGCTGGCAATAGCTAGCACAGAAGCCAAAATTATTGTGTCTAACTCCAAGAAAGTAATAAGAAACTTCCTGGCAGGACGAATATCCCTGCCAGCGGCCAAAATTCTTTCGACGTTCATTGGCGACAGATGCAGGGATGTTCGCTCTTGTATGGACACCAGCACACTCGTCCCTGCCGGGGAATGAACTGGCTCACGAGGCAGCCCGAGGTTTCGGCAACCCGGCTGACCTCGACGGAGATATCGGGCCCACGTTCCCGGGGAGCACAGACAGGCTGGTCACGTACAGGGAGATTACGCACCACTACAGGCCGAGCTGCTTCAAGTACCCTGACCACACTCTTCCCTCAACAGATGGCAGTCAGTTGCGTGGAGACGTATACAGTCAAACACCTTCCCCAACCCCGTTCTGTGCAACTGATATTTGTCAAACACATATTCCGACAAATGCAAGTGGTGTGCAGACAAAGCCACCCTACAACACACCGTATGGGCGTGACCACAGAAACCTCCGTCAGCTAATCGAGCATTGAACATCAGAAATCAAGTGCAATGGGAGGGCGCCTTCTTCAACTCTCACCCCGACTCACAGCAACTACTCGTCCAAATGGCGGAAGATGCCGCTAGGGCCCACGGGCTCATGGCTGCCATCTAACGGGGACGGCCGGGTGACTTCCTCCCTGTCGCCCTCTTCCTTCCCCCAGTTTGGGCTTCAATAAAGTTCCTTTTCTCTCTCTCTCTCTATCTCTCTCTCTCTCCCTATTACCGGGGGTAGTGCTTAGCAGTGAGGAAGCCACAGGGGGTGTTCTGTCATCTCAATGTTTCATTCGCGAAGTTTTGTGTCGGTGCCTTCGAGTCGCTTATAATGTTGTTCGATCGGGTAGAATATTTCGGTTGCACTTGATATAAGCTGCTGGTGTTACCTAGACAGACTAGATATGCACTGTAAAAAACGCGCTCTAATAATGAAGAAAAGTGCTTATAGCAACAGTCGTCTATGCCGTTTCGGGGACTGGGGTGATGAACGGAAACAAAACATTCTAGTTTAGCCAGCGCAAAGTCTACAACAGGCCCTCATTGGTCATCCTCGATATGAAATGAGAGCTCGCTCCGAGAAGAAGTTCCTCATCGACGAAAAGAAATCAATCGCTGGCTATTTCCACGCACAGCATTGACCCCAAACGATAAAAAGGTTTCCCGAGAGTGCGGCATTACGAGCCGCTTTTATAACCGTCTAGCTAATGGTCTCCAGTAACACCACTCTATATGAAGAACGATCAAGCAATGGCGAGCTAGTACGTCCTCCGGTTCCAAAATCCAATTATTATTTTTTGTTAATTTTCCTTTACATTTTTTCGGGTCTGATGTGGCATGTGTGCCTTGCAGACATTCGGTACGGGAAAACGCACATTTCGTCGGTGCCCTTTGGTCTAAAAGGGTACCGCTGCGAATGGGTGCCGTCTTCCGCCGCCGAGGTTTTTCTCTGCGCCAAAATATCAGCTCATGACTTTTATCTTTAGTAAAAAAAGATGAGACGCTGTTCCCACCTTAAGCAAGTAGCCTACGTCTTTTTTAAATTATTCAACCACTCTCACATTGCTTTGATGGGTGGAGAATGCTCGAGGTATAATGATGGCAAATGGGCGCATAGAGACCCATACTCCTTATGAATTTATATTCAGGAAGGCAGCTGCGTTGTCAAGCTAGCAGGCAGGCCGAAGGCTGAAAACCTTATGGCTAAGTGCACACCCCCGCCCACACCCATCCTCCCCCCCAAAAGTATTTGTTTACATGAAATGGATCCACGACAATAATGAATTATAATTACTGAAAATGCCCAAAGCTTGACGGTGTCCTGTATCCCTTTGCTTGCTCCGTCTGTCCTTTTTAACCTCACCCCTGCCATTTTGTGACGCACCCTTTTTTTGTTGCCCCTGTATCTCTTCACTGCCCAAGCACTTCTCATTCATGCTCTTAGAATAACAGGTGCCGACCAACAAGCTTTTTCAAATAGCTTATCTCGCTCTCACTTAAAGATATAAAATAGGTGCCCGTTGCTTTAAGAAGGCGAACCGTTACTCTTGAGTGCCTTTAAGAGTCGAAGCTGTCAGTTATAAAAATCTAGACTGCACCCATTTTGTCAAAATGAAGAGCACACGAAGTTTGCAGCAGCTTAGAGCCAAAGAAGGTGAACAGCCAATGATGCGAAGTGTGCTGAAGGGGATTAAGTTGCCTCGGAGCACTGAAGTCTTCTTACGTGCATTGAAGTGATATAGAATTATGGCTTCAGCGGCAACACGTATCAATAATTTTTCAGAAGCGTCATCACGTTTGCGTCTATTTATTGGCTTTCCTTCCGTCTTATTATACGCAAATCACTTCTACTGGCAGCAGTGCCGCTTCACCGCCACAGCTGGCCCAGAACCAGATTTTTTTGCGGCTGGTGTGCACCTGTTCTACTCACGTGCTGCCACGTTCCCCTGCCATAAAATACAACCTTGGCGGTGGAAGCACTAGGTGCACCTTTTGGTCCACTGCTGGAAACGAGCCAAGGTTTAGCGCGGTGGTAATGCGGTAAGCTCCTGCCTTGCAACCGCGGGCTTCAAAATCATGCAAAATCAAACGTGTTTGCATTAACTCTTTACAATGGTTGCCATATTTTCTGCCGTTTTTACGCCACAAAGGTAAAAAAACCTTTCGTTTTAACGGTCATAAAACAATGTGGTCGTAGCGAAGCATTAAGGCATTTTCTTTGAATTCTGTGGCCCGAAACCTTTGGCTTTGTCTAAAACATTTCACCAAGACTGTACATATTGTTAATGAATCGGTGGAAATGGAACGGAAGCTTTGCCCTTCCGTTTATTAGGGACAACAAAACCGTCGCTCGTTATCCGCTGCAGTCACTTCATTCGACCTAGCAGCCTTCACGCAAGTGCAAGTGAGCGCCATGTCATTGACCGTCTCCTCAGGGACGCAACAACAATGTTTAGCGTAGATTCACGCTTGACAGTCACTAAAGCGGCTCAAAAGGCCGTGAAGAAATGACCAAATCAGCAGAAGCTGGGAGATTTCAGCGGCGCGACAGCGAGGAACACAGCCTCCATAAAAAGGCCGTGTAATTGACGCGCATTTCCTTATTACCACCAAGCCGTCTCCCGTTTACGAGCTATTTCGGCCCCTCATTCACGTCTTCTAGAAAGTCTCCACTAACATCGCCGGGGTCGCATTCGGACGATGACACTAAAACAGCTAGTACTTCCTTAACTAGTAGCTCTGCGGCATAGCAGGCGCCAATGCTTTATTACACGCCCTACGCGCGAAACTACTATACGTACGTTCTCTACCTCGCTTACTGCTAGAGGAGGCTGTTTGCGTATGGAGATTAGTTTGTATGCAGTCTCTGCCGAGCCGTCGCCCACGCGGCATTATTGCGTTCGCGGAGGAAGGGGCAGTAATAAACAGGCATTGTGTCCACCTCGACAGCAAGGCTTCCGGACTTCCTCCTTGTGTCGTTTCTGTCTCGCAATGGCTAATTCCCACTTCGATTGGTTACGGTGGTTCATTTCGAAAACTCCGCCACACTGGTTGTTTCAAGAAAGCATCGGAATTACGTGTTTATGAATTTCATGTCACAACTGAACGTCGGGGGTGTTTGGTGTTTATCGGTGATATAAACACCTCGTAATAACGAGGCCCCGTTCCGCCAGCCTTTGTTGTTGCTGATACTGTACTTTTCGCCTCATCAGCGCTCGCTTCTAACTTTTGCATACGTTTAGTGCGATACCTTTTGATAGGTTTGTTGTGCGAGGCACGTATTCGCGCCGGTTTTGACGACGACGCACTGTTCCCGGGTCTCTCGTCACTGAACACGGCATTTCTCAGCGATATGGATACCTTTTCCCCCGTCGACAGAGAGCAGGCATTAACAAGCGCCGTTAACGTAAGCGGAATTGGGTGCGGAAAACTTTGAATGGGGACAAAAATGGGCGTAGAGCTTCATCCCTTTGCTTTGTGGGAAGTGGAGGACAGGTAAAGCGCAACACAGGACGTGAAAGAAGGTTGCTACGTTCTACCACCGTGTTGTGTCTCTGTGTGGTTGGCCTTATTGAATGTATGCGGTGGTCTGAGAGAAGCGACTAGCCTGAGCTTCTTTATTTGCTGGTAGATAATGAAAAGGCTTGTTTGCGCAGGACGGTGCGTTATTTGTGCAGCTAGACGATGCAGACATCATCAGGTCTAACGCGAACAGGCAACCAAGCACACCACGGGCACAAGCCCGAGGGTGGAGAAAGTACTGAAGTCTATGTGTCAAGCCTATATGCTAGCCTGTTAGCGCAGTCGAAATCGTTATAACAAAACGCATGTGGACTGACGTTTCTTATATCGACATTCGTTGTAAAAATGGGCGTCTAAATTCCCGGATATAGAACAGGAGATGATCCCAGAACTCAGCAGTCCGTTATTGTGCGCCATAGGATAAAACTCAAGAGCACCATTTCGAGACCAGCACTACATTACAAATACATACCGTATTTGTTTCGTACAACACTCCCGTGAATTTTCCGCATTCTGCTTTTCCGGAAAAAATATCACCTCGTATTCGGCTCCCCGAAAAATCGCCTGAAAATGCAACTTTCAAGTAAAGTGACTATATTTTGTAGAGGCTTTCAGTCTCCACCCTGCTCAGGTATCATTTTTACTCGTAAATTGAGCCAAATTCATTGTTATTACCGATAGTGTTTCATTATGAACAGTTCAAGTGCCGTCAACATTTGGCATTATTTCTCAAATTTTGTTCGCCATATTCGACGAATCAGCGTTCATTATTGGATGTTAGGGTGTATAGATGAAGCAGACACTGAAGTGAAGTGCGGGAGACGTACCTTTCCTTTTTCATATTACCACCCCCCCTCCCTCTTCCCTGCGCTGGAGCTACAACAAGATAATGCCCTTCTGCAAGAAAAACAAAGGTAGGGTTTGCCCCGGAGTTCCCTGCCTTCACGATTCGCCGCGAATTTCGCTGAAACAATCAGCTGCTAGCATGGTTAAACAAACTAGATTACCGCTACGGCTACTTTCGCCATTCCTACTATGCGACACTCCTCCAAAAAAAAAAAAAGAGGCAGCTAATCTTCGCCCATTTTAAATAAAAAACTTGCAAGTTTATGCACGCTTTGCACAAAATATTCAGGGAAGCTTGCGCTCACGCGCGAGTCTTGACTGGCTCAGCTGTCCCAAGTGATCATTGACGGACTCAAAGTTGAGTTTTAGTATCGTTGTGGCGTTGTGGTTGACATCGGTGGCATGGTATTTCAATAAACTTAGGTTGGGAAAGGCTAGAGTGAGCTCGTCGTTCTGGTCGACGTCTTCGTACGCCACTCAACAAGAGCGGCCTATCGTCTCTAGCGGATGCTTTGCACGCCGAGCCTCTCAAAGCTCGCCCTATTCCTCAGCCGTAAGAACTATCCCCGGCCGCGCAATGTGGAGGCAATGATCACCTATAGTAGCTTCGACAGTGAAGTCGCGGCTCATTTAAGGTACAGAGCGCATGCGCACGATGACACGAAGACAAGCGAACTAGGAGCGTGCGCTTTGACGTGTATTTCTAATTCCGAGCAAGTGTTGCTACGACACGGCGAACGGTGGAGTTTTGTATGGCCAGTTTTGGCCGATCAGCTTAAGTAGGTATGTTTGACTTGACTGATGTGCGCTGGAGGCACGCGGTGAACGCTGCAGTATTTTTGGCTAATATTGGTCAGTCTCCCTAATATCGGCAAACATTGGCCAATGTCCGGAAGGTAGTATGCTTAGCTTGACAAACGTGCGCTCGAGGCACGCATGCAGGAGCGCACGGCCTTTTCTTGGTATTTTTAACTGCGGGCACCATACATAAACAATTTGCTCAACAACTTCTGTGTTAATTACTGAAGATTCTTCTCAATTTATTAAGTTAAGCAACTTTTGGTGAAGCAACGCTTGAACAGGGCTATTAGAAAAATGAGAGCCGGCAATATGTCTGTTCAGGCTGTTAGGGAGCCAGAGCAGACGATAGCAACGGTAGAATGTAATTAGGAGCAGACGGCTGTTTTGCACACGCTCCCACTTTGTCTTCATCGAATCGTCTTTTCGAAGCGCAGTGCGACGACTTCTCCCCCAGTGAAAACTCTGCGTAAGGCGTCGTATTGGCAAGGGCCACCGCTGGTTCCCCGTCAAACAAAGAAACTGAAAGTTTTTTTTTGTTTCTACCGCTGATGACGTGCGTCCCTGAAGACGTTAACGCTGACTAGGCCGTTTTCTATGTGTTTTCGTTGCAGTTACGGACAAAGAGACTTTGATTGTGGAAGCGCATGCATCGAACCTCTATATTCTTGAGGTGGGTTTATCTGTGTGCATCGGCGATAGCTATGCGATTAAGCGAAGGGAGCAGGGATGCGAGGTCGGGGTTCTTGTATTGTGCGGATAATTTCAGCAAGACAAGAAAATGTCATGCAGCGGTTTTCGGCCCACACGAGTCCCAAAGAATTTGCAGTAAACTTATCATGACCCGAGATTTCTCTGCTAAGCTTAAGGGAAACTTCTAACTGTCTCATTGGAAGGTTGGCCTCGTATGCCCCTGGCGTCGACAGGAAGGATGCGAAAACCCAATTGAACCAAGGAAGGTCATAAGGGTATCAGAGCTCTGTATTAAGGCTGAATAATGACTGCGGGAGTAGATTATTGGTTGATCAGAGATTAAAGTGTTGTCTAGTAACGCGGGATTAGGATGTATTAGGATGTAGGAAGGTTAATAATATAGATAATGGTGATTTAAGGTGGATTAAAATAAGTTAAGGTAGATTATGGTAGATTACCGTAAGATTAAGGTGGATTAGGATGCACTCTGATGACTAAGATGCAATAAGATGGATTAAGGGTGTACAATTATTCAAGGTTGATTGCCCTTTGAGAAATGAGAGAAAAATGAGTCGAAGTAAGCTGCCTTAGAATGGAATAGGTTCGAATAAGGTATAATGAGAGGGTGTAAGATTTAATAGACGACGTAGGGTTAATTACAACGATTAAAGCTCGTACGATAGCTCGGCTGCTGTAAGTACGTGTATATAATAGGCACCCGTCAAATTATTAAGCCACATCTTCGCCTTGAACGCACGTCGGGAAACTTAAGTGCGCTGAGAAGGTTTGAGTGGACACCCCAGCAACTCGCTGGCGATTCGTGCGCCTCTGTCGGCGTGCTATACGCTCCTGTTGTGGAAGCGTCGATTTGGCTGTTTGAATGGGCGCTTGCAGCACGGCGTTCCATGTCGTCTCTAACAAGCTTTTCCAGATTTGAACGATATCCATGTGGGTCGCGAAGCCAGCTGGCCTCTGCATTGTGGAGTGTCATATTGCACAAATTCCCGTGCGATATCTCTGCACCTCTTAGTCGAAGCAATTACAATTAGGCACTATGAGAACTTGCCGTAGCTAAGACGTTCTTCGGTATAAAAAATAGACAACTCTACAAGCAGCTCTAAATCTATTAAATCAGGACATCGCTTTTGAGTAACATTGTTTCACGTTACTGTTTATCTGGATATTTGTTTAAAGCCAAAAGATTTTATGAAAGCATTAGGATAATGAAGAACTCATTCTGCAACAACACATGAACTACTTTGGTCGTCACTGTGTAAAATAGGGCAAAAAATTGTTGGACAACGGGATGTGTTAGGCACACGATTTTTGCTTCGTAGATCATGCGAAAACGTGATCAAATACCTCGAACCTATAGGAAGTCCTCAGAGAAGTGCTGGAAACGATTAGGTTACCACAGCGCGCAGTCAGGAAAACGTTGTAACATGATCCGGGGATTTTGTCTACGCCGATGTTCCCGCAACGTGAGCACACCATTCACAGCCTGCTCGAATACCGGTCAACAAAAGGCCCGAAATGCCATCGACTACTTCTTATATAAAATTCAAACAGTTCTGTAGTTGTTGAACCACCTTAATAATCGTTGACTTTACTCAATGATTTGTTTGTTATTGGTTCATTCCTTCAGTAATTCACTTGTTTGTTTCGTTTGTTTGCTTCTTCGTTCGTTCTTCGTTCGTTCATTAGTTCGATCATTCGTTCGTTCGTTCATTTGTTTATTTGTTTGTTCCTTCTTTCATTTTGTTTCATTGATGTTTGTTTCTTGATTCCGTTCGTGCCTTTTCACTGGGTGAGTAATCTTCGGTGCCCCCTTTTATTTCCATCAGCCGTGACCATTTGCTCGTCGAGAGACAACATTAGGCAGTTACCCCTCGTCCAGTCGGCGGTACTATACTGTAACACCCGAGAATTTAACTCTGACGAACTTAGTCGCACCATCTCCTCCGAGCAGATGAAAAAGAAGCTGACAGGGAACCAAACCACGCGCACTTGCTCGGATGACGGAAAGCAGGCTCTCGTGCAGCGAAGCTGCCGGACCGCGCACCCTGCTCGCAAAGGTCATGGTGGAAAAAGGTATTTGTATGCAGTAAGCGTCCAAATGTAAGCCTTGCTGTTAATAAATTGCTGGTCCACCGGTGGGTAGAGAGAGGCGGTAGTGTGCAGTGATGTCATTAAATGCAACCAGGCGATTCCTCTAAAAGCACGCCCCGTGCTAGGGATAGAGATTAGGCCTTGCCCAGATCAAGAACCCTTGGGCGTGTTCGTGGGCAGTCTGGTTTCCCTCAAGGCCGGAGTGCGTGGGTGCCCAGAGTGTGTGTATTGTCTGGTGTGGGGATATGGGTGGACGGTTCTTGAGAATTCTGAGTGCAACTGTAACAATCTGGCAGTGGCGAAATTTTGAATTGCAGATTTTAAACAATGATTGTCCGGGGGGGGGGGGGGGGGGGGGTTCATAGAGGGCTAAGGCTATGGCCGCCTCTTCTCGTGTTCTTCTAAGCTGGGCTCGTACTGTTGCTGATTTAAGAACACTTTTTGAGATATCCATTATAGCGACGTCATATGCATCGCGCTGCCTGCATTCTGTTGCCTCCATACAGATGGTGTTTGTGTTATTGTTGGGTATTTTGCGTTGTGCTTGAACCCGTTTCTTTCTCTTGGCTATGTTATGTTCGGGGTGCAGATCGCGTGGTAGGGATTTTCATTTGGTCTTGCTTGAATGTGTCTTCGTATAGAGAAGAGGCAAGTAAAGTTTGTGTGGTGTCCGATGGATAAGTCCGGCAGTACGTGTCTCCATGCGGCTGAACTCAAAACGCTCAAGGGTCTATGTGTCTTTGATGCAGGAGGCGTCGGAAAACGAACGTCCAGCCCGGTGTGTGTAATATTAGAGCGCTGTAAGAACCATGACGCAACGACGTTCAAAGCATGATTAATACATCAAGCTTGTACGTTTTATCACGTGGATATGCATTTGAAGTGGATATATTATTATTATAAGAGAATTTTCTAGACCAGTGGAGTCACAATAAAAGTGTGCGCGTGGATGTATGTCTTTCATGGGGTCTTTCATACATCTTTCATGTCTGTCTTTCATAAACCTTGCTCATATCTGTCTTCGAAATTGTCTGTCCCCTCCACGGCAGTGCCAAGAAGCTTCAGTGGGCGTCAACCTTCACACAGTGGAATGTTTCATTAATTTTTTCTTCTTCTTTCCCATTATCACAACCATCGACAGCTCGGTTTCAAAACGTAGGGGCGGTGACTTTATTTCCATTCGTAAGAAACAAACCAAGGTGTACTTGTGATTAAAAAATGCTCAAACCCGGCTTCTCTTCTTGTTGCAAAGCGCAGCTATACATATCTAGCGTTCCGTGCATTTTAAATGTGTACGACCAGAATCGCCTATATGAAACAATAAATTGACGGTGAATGCTAAGCAGAAAACGGCTGTAACTTTGGTTGTGTCAAAACATTATCAACAAAAATTGTTGGACCGTTGACCGATAAAAAGACTTTATCATCTCGCTGAGTTTTTGTTTACTTCGCGTGGATAGCTACGTTACAGTGAAGTTGTAAACGTTACGGCATTATTTATGCATTTATTCAATTACTTTATTGAATATTGTCGAAAGTCTGAAGGCGTTACATACAGGAGTGGGTGAAAATTTATACAAAATTAGTTACAGCCGTTTTGGACGATGTAGGATCTTGAATGCTGGCGATGGAGGCGGGAAGGTGGTTCCAGTCACCGCAGGATCTTGAGCATGAACGATTAAAAGTAAGGGTTTGCGCGACAGTTGGAAACTCCTACCTATACATGTGATCGTTACGTGCGGAGTTGGAGGATGGAGCAGAAATTAGATCCTCTTTATAATGGGGTTAGTAAAGTAAATCCTATGAAAAAGGCACAAGCGCGCCATTTTATGTCTAGCAGCAAGGTTATTAAGTTTGAGGACAGTTTTAATTAACGTGATGCTAGTGGTTCGTAAGTAATTCGTGACAATGAATCGAGCATTGCGGCTCTGAATGGCTTCCAAAGATGAGGACAACACCACCATATTAGGATCCCAACTCTATGATGCATATTTTAATTTTGATCTCACTAGGGTTTTGTATTGTGTAGTGCTTTAAAGACACCAGACCAACAGTAAAATTATGGCGTAAAAAGGCAAGCATGCGATTAGCATTATTAGTGACATAATTAATATTTATGCCACTGCCGATTAGTGCTAATGTGAACGCCAAGGTACTTATCAGAAGAGACAGAAGATAATGGCGCATTGTTAATTTCGTACGAAAATAGATCAGATAGCTTATACTGCTTTAGGCCAGAAGAAACTTTCATTATTGTACATTTGTTAACGTTGAGTTGCATGAGGCAGTTACTCCACCACGAAGATACGGTGTAATGGCGGCTTCAAGAGAGACGGAATCATCCGGGTTAACATATCAATTCACCTCACCTGCGGGCAGGTGATGATTACAGAAAACCGCTGTAACTCTGGTTTTATGTATGCTTTCCACACTAACATTGCATGACTACTTTACCCCTAGACGACTTTATCATTGCGCCGTTTCATTCACTTGTCAAAACTAGCTGAAAATAACTGAGTTTGTACCGTTGATCAAATTTCCGTGTCCCCTCTTGGTAGTGTGTTCAACTCCTTCATTTTAGGGGCCCTGCTCGTTGTAGTAGACCATCCGGGGTCACGGCGTCACGGCGTAACGCCCCCAAACAATGGCTTCGAGAAGATAACCGCTTTTTTTTGGTCGGGATCAAACCTCACACCCTCGCGTAGCGAAGCTAATGTGCCAAGTAACATCGATTGCGCCAATGAGGCACACGTTGTTCGTATCCAAAGTGTTGGGGGTGATCTTTGCGATGCAGCGTTGCAACGGAGGCTGCTGTTTCTGGGTCGGAAATTAGTAAACAAAAGTATAAAATGAGAAAAAAATAATGAAATAACGCTTTATAACCTTAAATGTTTGAAAAATAAGTCTATTGTCCCTTTATTAGCCTTTTCAAGGGCTGCGTCCCCCTTTGTTGATTACTCTCGGTATCAACGACAGGCTGGTAATGAAACTAGTCAGGGGAGGGAGCCAGAGCCCCTCTGGCCAATCCAGCTCTGCACTAGGACAGCTTTCTTGTTGAGTGTAACAGCTTTAATGTTTGTCCTGAATGTGACAAAGATTTTCTCTTCGCTGAAAAATGTTGATAATTTTACACGGTATTACCTTTGCTAGTATAGTTGGAGAACTCCCTCGTCTTTATGAACTTCGCTTGTGTGCAGTCTGTAGGGTACAAGGGGCCCCTACAGCGATCATCGCTGCAAAGATCCCTTCTTTAAAGGTCCTGAAGATATCATGTGTAAAAAACAAAAAAGCAACGCAAAAAGCCTGCCATTGACGATTCCTCTGCTTCCGCTTTTCGATTCGTTGGAACTGAATACCTTTTTATGGGGGTCACTAGGACGCACCAGTTGCGTTCTAGTGACCCCCCATAGTCGGAGCGCGAAAGCAGGTATTTCAAAAAGAGGTAGAAGGGGCCATTAAGACCAATTGCAGCTTTGGTTCGTTCGAAAGATTGATTGGTCCTGATAACAATAATACAAATTTTATCACAAACTTCCAACAAAGAAACCAGATATTGAAGAAAACATGTGAAGAAGTGGCGGCTAACTACCCACTTCCCGGCAATTTCCTATGACGTCACAGAATCTTGTTTGGGCCATTGGCGGCCACTGAACCAACCCATCGGCATGAAACATTACTGTACGATTGTAGTGGGGTCTGTGGTTCCGATTGATCGCAACATTAATACTACAGCACAGTGCTCATACTGAAAAGTTTGTTTTTAGTGACGGCTCCTACGACGTCACTCCTGTCCACAGGACGTCACTGTAGCGTAAAATTTGAAACGTTTTCAATACTTCTTGCGTTTTTTCGATTAAAAAGCGTCTTTCGTAGCCGGAATGGAGCTGATGTAGGTACTGAAGTCTAGTTCTTTAAATAAATTAAGTTTTACTTTGCATTCATAGCCCCTTCAAAGCACTACAATAGTAAGCTAACTTTGTGCGTGTCCATGCCCTTGCACAGTTCAAAACGAAAACGTTTTGCCCTGATCGTGCACAACGAATTTCAGCACAAAAAAACACAACTCGTACAACAAAAAATGCGCGTGTCGGGATTGCACTTGCGGGTGGGAAGGAAGCTTTTCCTGCCGTAATCTTTCATGCGGTATTACCTCCACTTCCTTAAATGTGCGCAAGCCTACATGGTATTCACCATAACCAAGATGGACAGCCGCCTGTAGTGTCGGGATGGCGAGGGCCCCGAATGGCTCAAGAGATAGACGTGAGTTCGTTGAAGGTTGAAATCCCAAGAGACTTTATTCAAGATGGCGTAACCTTTTATAACCTCGCCGAAGCCCCCTGGTGGTAGACCATCGAAATGCTGAAATGTAAAAACCACGATACTTCATACTCGCTCCCTTAATAATGGTGAAACAAGGAGAAAATTCTCACTTCGGGAGAAGTGGCGTACAGCTGGAGAACATCAAATTATGCCGGCGGACGACTACCCCGTAACCAACTAAGATGAGCACTTATGCAAGCATAGAATGCATTCCCGTTGTTGCATGTGACAATCCCAAAGCCAAACTACCGCCAACACCAACACAGGTAACACTGTAATTCAAACAACATAAAAAGACATAATAGATCCACACCATGTGGCAAATCTAAACTATAAAAAGACAGGACACATGGAACCACACTGTATCCAGACAAGTGTATTACGCAAGTGCCTTCCACAAGCGTTGCACCAGCGAACATTATGCTACATGAGACATTATAAAAAACATGGTACAAGAGAGAAGACATGCATTCGACATTTTAAAGTATGTAATTTTACAGGACTTATTATCCCCTAAGGTAGTTTGACAAATGCTTGGGTAAAGAAAATCAGAAAAACCGCGACCAAATACTACTACCACCCTTTCTTTTTGGAAGGTGGAGGAAAAGGTTGGCTGTGCCAAATTCCGAATCACTACTTTGTTGGATCAGGATCACAAGTCCTATTATTTTCCTAGTCTTTCCCTTTACTCCACTGCTTGGCGAGTCCCTGCGAGTCACTATCTGCTGGTATTGTGTGCATCACTGCCCCGTAACAACTGCAAATACGCCCCCTGGTTCCGGGGTACACCGATTTCACTTTTCGTTCGCTTGTTGTGGTTCTTGGTTTTGGATGATGGCAGTACATAGCCCTTCCGGTGTAAGGGACCTACTGTCCTATGAAGACGTGCATCCTGCATTAGCTGCGATTTCGTCCGCAGGCTTTCCTCGGACTCAGATAGATTGGTCTGGAGTTCCTTGGGAAGGTCGGCAAAATTATGTCAGCAGACCCAACTGAATCTTCCTCTCCACTGCCAGAAGCTTCATATCCTCATTGTCCTTTTCTAGAGTCTTGCGGCGTTCAACAAGCTCGCTATCACTTCCCTTCCCCTTTCTGAGCTGTGGGAGAACCTGACGACCAGCGCCGGCTTGGATGCACAGCAACTCGTGGTGTCCAGGGCTGAGACAGCAAGGTCGTCCCATGGTCTCCTGGACTGAGGAGCCACTCCCACATCACCAGGCTCACAATAAAGTTTTTCCTCCTCCTCCTCGCTGTCGTCCAGCTGTGTTTGTGATTCGAGCAACTGAACGTCTTGTTCGCGATTTAATTCTCAATGCCTACTCTCTTCTAGTTGGGATGAATTAACTGCGGCTCTCTCTGTCTGGCTTCGTCAAGTGATAACAGGTTATTCTGGAAGTCTGCGAAAGAATTCAACCTCAGACGTCAGCTTAAGGACCTCAGATTGACTCGCTTCAGCCAGCAGCCTGTTGTCCTTGCCTGCTTCTCCTAGGCTTCGGATGGTGCCACAATCACACCTTGGTTATCCCTTTGGGAACTCAACAATCGAAACTATTCTCAAGTTCATACGAGTTGACTCATAATTTCTCCGGAAGGTCTCCTATTTTTGATTTTAATTACTGCATTTCTTCCGACATCTGCGATTCTCTCTGTCTGCTTTCTTCTAGCTCGGATACGTGAGCGTGTAGTTCACAGCGGAGTTGGCCAACTCCTTTACCGATATTTTCAACTTTATAGTGGCTCGTTTCTGCAAGTCGCCAGCTGTCTTCGATATCTCTTTCGAGTGACTTTCATCGCTATCAGGTTTAACATATATTGGCAGTCACTTTTTGCAACCAATTACACAAATGTAATAATAGCCTTGCAAGCTATTTTTTACGGCAGTCATATCGAAATCTATGCCTTGCTGTATGTAAAATATCTCTTTTCCGCAAACGTTTTTCTACGTCCGTGGGTGGTCGGTGGTATGAGCAGAATATTCGGGCATGTCCAGGTGGTATAACCTGTATATATAAAAGCCAGCAGCATGGGCCACTTCTACTACCTCTCCATGATTTGTTTCATTCCAGTTTACAGGGGTACACGCGAACACAGTCCCGAAGCATCAGCACAAGCCGAAAGGATGGGCACAGGGCGTGAAATACATCAGAGGTGTAACGGCTCAAAAATCGCTGAACCGTAACTTGTGTAATCTGGCTATCGTTTTCAGCCGTGCTCACAGGGACTTGTTTTGCCCGTAGCTGGCTCCCTCGCCTCATTACCCGGGACTATATATCTACGTTGCTTTTCGTTGTATGAGCTCGTATCAATCGCCTTCCGTCATCCATCACAGAGGGCTAGCTCTTTTCTTGATTTCACAATACTTTGCCTTGATGTCGCGTTATTACAGTCGCTTTATGTGCTCTTTTTAGCATTTGGCGTATTCCGTTTGTCACAAATATGTCTCTCTTATAAATTCTCTGTAGTTCTTTTCGAAAAACTGGAAAACTGCATAATAACTCCCTCCGGTCCCTCCAGATACGCCACCCGGAAAAACAGTAAAATAGTTATAACAGTCTGTCGGAACAGACGATAAACTGCGACCGGTGGCGGCAGTCGAAACATATTACCAATTGAAGCATGCCGGAGTGCTACCGAAAAAGCCCCACGCGTTTAGGTGCACATAACCCCTTACGGGCATGGAGGGGAAGTGGGCGGGAGGAGGGGGAATGGTCTTTTGCAGGAATCCGAAAGAAGTAAGGCTCATTGATGATGATAGTAAAGGGGCGTGGCATGGTGCGCTCTCAGAATTTATCCAACAGCCAGGAAAATATCGCAACCATGGAACAAACGGAACCAAGACACAAGTGTTGCTCTCAAAACCACGGCAGCACTCTGAGGCTGCCTTCAGTGTGCAAAAAGAAAATCATAAGGCGTGTCGTCTTCCACTTTTGGATGGCAGTAGAAGACATGTGCGTAATTTCTGTGGAAGAAAATTGTTTTCATCACACATGCTTCCCTCATTGGCTAGTGCACGCAGTGTCCCCATTGCCTCATTTCCATTGAGTATTTTGGCACGCTGAAGCATTAGCTTCATGTAGCACGGCGCGAGGACAGCGGCACATTTGGACGATGTTTACAAAATGGTGCAAGGGTTAGCTCCGAAGCAAAACTGCAAAAACGCTGACCCCGATGTTTTACTACATAACCTGTCTATGCCTTCGTGCTACGTCACCTCCTTGAGCTGTACATGCCCCAACCTCCCCTCTTACACGCACTGTGGAAACGTGACCGTGCAGTAGAAGTGCCTCTGTCGGATCGCGTTTACTTGCTCTTTCTTGTTACGTCCCATCTACTTTCGCTCAGTACCGCAAGTACAGCTTTTTTGTCTACTGAGTGCCGCTTCTTTAGATGCACACTACTCTGGAGACATAGTACAGGCCGGCGACGATGCAAGAAATGTGGGACCACTGTGGTACTTCTTACTCAACTTCTCTTGCTCGCACTCCAAGCCCACATAGGGCAAAACAACAAAACGTACGTAAGTTGCCATGGCGGCAGCAACGTGCAACGACGTCCGTAGAGCACGCGGCAGCCGGGAATCCCCGGTGCCCCCAGCCGTCTCTGTCGTTCCTCCATCTTTCGGCAGTCCTTGTAATCAGATCAGCGAAGCTGCTTGGTGCCTCGACGGGGATCAAAGAAAGACAGGTCCTCCTTCCCACCTTTCCTCCCCCGGCCCCAAGAAACCTTGTCTACCCAACGTCCCTTCTATCCTTCTACATGTCCTCCCTGCTACGACGAAGGCAGCATTAAGGACACCGTTGCAGGGCCCGGACAAACCACTTGACAGAGAAGGATGCCTCAATCGGCTCTGTCAGTCGTTTCATCTATTATTCGCTCCGCCCATCTTGTTGATCGTTGCATGTTTTTAATAGTTTGTTTGTTTTTCGGAGGAAAGAAGGAGCTATTCCCCTTAGCCCGCGTTTGACCAGATCTCCCGCGAAGGCTCAATCTTGAGCTTGCTAAGGTATTCCTTTCGGTTTTGTTTTGTTTGTAGCAGTCTTTGGCCGGTGCATGTTGACCTCGTTCGTCACTCGTTTTCTTTGTCATTTTCCAAGCGCAGTTCACGGCTCGGATGCCTGATGGTGAGACGGTGAGCGCGTGTCCGGTGCGCCTACTTGCTAAACTTCCCAAATCTGCTAACTACGCAGACGATTTTTTGCGGCCGCCATTGCTTTTTTTTTCTACTTTTGTTTCTTTGTTTTCTTGGAAAATAAGTTAGTGCTACTCGATCAACAAAAGAAAGGCGCAGTTCCTGGACAACTTTACCGCCTCCCTCCTCACCGACAACAGCTTGCCAGTCCATCGACTGTTTCCGTTTTGTCTTTTTCTGTCGTCGCACTAGCTGCAAAATTCCTGTCCTCTATGGCGGCTTAAGTGGGCGTCGACCTCAAGTTCTGAAGCTTTCTGCCCTGCAATACCACTAGCCCTGTTTTAATATTATTGGGCTGTCCTGCTTTAGAGACTATAAACTGCTGCACTTGCGCACTTTTCGCCACTGTTAAAGATTCATGGTGTTTCCATACCCCTGAAAAGATGCTAAAGCACTGGTAAATAAAAAGAGCACACAACAAGCATCGCAAAATGGCGGGCTTTACTTTGTCTCTAGAACACGAAGTAATATTCCGACTTCTGTAAACTTAAACTTCGATTGCGTGAGCAAACCCCAAAGTGATATTTTTAGAGCCAAAGTACAGTGGCTGAGCCAAAAAACGGCACGAAACTTTCAGTGATGCCCTTTCCTGCTACCACCTAAAACCATTTCCAGCCTTGTTTATTTTGTAGACTCGTGCTGCCGAAGAAAGAAGCATCAAAAGACGTGGGTGCCACTGCTTTTATGGGCGAAGCACCTTCGGGCTCGGGCCGTCGGCGTCTCCTGTCGTAGTCTGATGTCGTCATGGTAAACCAACTTCTCAAACGAAGGTTAAAAATCAAGAGTATAATGAATAAAACCCGTTGCAAATTAACATCATTTAAACTAATTTAGAATAAAGGAATAATCAGGATTTAATTCCACTAATAACAAACTTTGCAAAGTTACGTTTCTAGATTAGTTTCAAACGCCACGTTTTCTTCTGTAAAGCACACTTCTTAGCATGCTGCGGAGTGTGGCACAAAAAGAACTTACAGCCACTCTGTCTGCCATTTAATTGCTTAAATCCGGTTAAACGCAAGAGAGGGCGCTGCCACATCAGAAGGCACACGATTGCTCCTCCCACCAGCGCTTTGTGGCGCCCATTCAGGGCGCGCCCTCTGGCAAGATAGAGACTTGCAATCTTTGAATACGCTAATACCCTGCATGCTTCGCGCGCTCCCCCGGTTTCATAGGGGAGATAGCCCGGTACAACTTACTACTTGTACAAGAACTTCGCTATTGTACAAGTATTATGTTCGCCGTTGCAGGAAAAAATATCAAGAAATGCGGAGCCCTGCTGAGCGCGTGCCTCGCGGTGACAGCCGAATCACCGGCTTGGGTAGTGGCTTCAGAAAAAAAAAAAAAAGAAAACTCCAGCGCTCTCGTAAAGCGCATCGGGACAATTCTTGGCATGAGGAACACTATGATATCGATGCATATTACGATGCTTACTACTAGCACAGCAGCGACGGTAAATGTAAATAAACAATTTCATATTTGTGCGCATGCATGGTCGTGTGTCCATCAGTGCTCACGTATTAAGAAATCCTGCACCTTCCGTATGGTTCAAGCCTTGCGCGACTTATTGCAAGCTTTGCCTCTTCAGCAGGCGGAACTCTGCAATGCTGAGGACGACTTTGCATCCACCAGTAACCGCGAAGAAGACGGCGACTTCTTCGATGCATTTGACGATAATTACTAGCACCTCAATTACGCAAATAAACCAATGATACTGAGACTTAACTATGTGTGCGGCAATGCTCACCTACAACCACTGCGCCATTGAAATCTTGCGCGTGAGTGCAGGCTTCCCTGAATTATTTTTGTACCTGCTCCTTAAACATTTCGAGGAGTGAATTTTTTCAAAAACAACGGTCACCGATCTTCACGCCTTCCCGACCATGCACGTGCGTATGAACGCCCGCACGCACTGACGCATCATTATCATCATCAGCCTACTTAGGTACATTGCAGGACGAAGGTCTCTCCTATTGACCTCCAACCGCTCCTGTGCAGCGCTGCTTCAGTCTACAGTTTACCCCGAATTTCCGTATTTCATCCCTCCATCGTGTTATTATCCTTCCACTTCTTCTAAACCGATCTCTCGGTATCCACTCTGTTACCTTAATTATCCACCGGTTGTCGGTTCGTTTCACTACATGGCCTACCCAAGTCCACTTCTTTATTTGAAATATGATGTCTTCTAATCTAGTTTGTTCTCTCATTTAGGTAGCTCGTTTCCTGTCCCTGAGTGTTACTCCTAACATTATTAGTTACATGGCGCGTTGAGCCGACCAAAGCTTGCTTTCAAGTTGTTTTGTACGGCGCCAACTTTCAGCTTCATATATCATAACCGGTGGTATGCATTGGTTGTAGATTTTTTTGAGTGACTGCGGCAGCGTAATTTTCAATATTTGGGAGTGCTTGCCGAGTGCTCTCCAAGGCTTACCAATCCTGCGCCAGTTTTCTCTCTCCTGGTTGGGGTCAGCATTAGCCATCTATCCCAGGTATTTATATTATTTTACTTCTTCTAGCCTTTGCTTTCCTAAGCTCAAGAGGACACTTTTTGTGTGGTTATGCGGGATTACTTTAGATTTAGTCACATTTACTTTTAGCCCCATGGCCGTGCTTTCGGATTGTAGTTACTCGAGCATTGTTTGCAGGTGTTTTGCAGTCTCACTCACCAAGACTCCGAATTCCGCAAAACTCAAATGACTCAAGTATTTCCTGTTTATCCTTAACCCTATGTCCCAGTCAAGCTTTCTAAACACCCCCGCCGGACATGTTTAAACACACACAAAAAAAATCTCTAGAGTAACCCTTCCCAGAAAGGCCTACCCCAATATTGAGTTCAGCAATAACGAATGCCGGTGCAGGCAGGGCGTATACGGTAACCACGCGCTGAAAGTACCCAATAGATGACGCCTTTGCGTTTAAGTATACCGCAATAAAATTTGATTTATTCACAACATCCGCGGGTGTTTCATACGCTTAATAATGTCGGTGGTATTTGAACTCAGCGTAAAGGACGGTCTGCGCCATTTTGTTTTAAGGTGTCTAAAAGGCAGCGCGCGGCCCTATGGCCTCAAACGTCTCCATAAAGCCGTATAGTTTAAATATGGACAGAGTTTTACTTTTAGGATATTCAAGGATTTAACAGACTGCCATATCGTGTAATAAATAATAGTTCGTGAAACCGGTCCAAATGCGCGTTCTCAGTTACAAGTTTTAAGGCACGTCGAACTACTCAAAATCGTGTTTTCACTAGTTCCATGATTGTTTTAATGGTAAAGTTGTATTCCTATTCCGACCCGTGTCACGGAATGGAGAAACTGCACTGATACGAAGAAGAAATCGATGGGAGCGTCGAGGCCAGAATTATCAGGGCAGTGGAAGCCCGGATGGGAAGCGTCACGAGGCCTGAGCTATCGATAGCGGCCGGACCCAATCGTTCGGACTGGCGGAAATGAAGCCAGTAGTTCCGATTATTCCCCCTTCTCCTTCCCCTTTTCCCCTTTCTCAGCACCCCAGTTCTTCCCGCTTCCAATACCCCAGCACAAACGGTAATGGTGAGGACAGGCTGACCAAAACAACTATCGACACGTTTCACCATTCTTGCCTTCTTTTCGCTTACTTCTACGAAACGTCTATATTTTTTTTGTCTTCGTGTCCCCGTTTGGCTTCTCTTAGGCGTAACATGTACTGTATTCCTTTTCCGCTTTCATTATGTTTCAGATGGACTGGCTTCGTTTGAGGGCTCTTTCTATTCGAAATAAGTCTACGTAGTGTTAGCGTATTCGAGTGTCTGCTTCATTTTTTCAAAGAGGTGGCTTTATTCCTTTTTTAACCCCTACACTTCGCGCGTAAGTCCTGTGGCGCTTGATGTTGTCTTTTCGCTACTTTTCCGCGTTGCCACAATTGGCGAGAAGATTGAAAAGGTCGGGTACCTCCGAAAGAAACGCGCATCGGTTATTTTTGACTAAGTTTTTTTTTCGTGTGTCCTGGTCTGCCTTTAAGGGGTGCAGATCTTAACTTATTCCGTATTTTTATTTCGCGATACTTTTCAACACCACGGCCTTCATGGTGGACTCTCTTTTGCATTCAAGAATGCAACATGAATATTAAAACCCCTTCACATGGTTGCAGAAAACCGCAGTGAAAGAAAAAAATAAGATGTAAACACTATGTTATGTTTTCGTGTTCCTTGACTGAATTATTTGGTCGCGTCGCGAAATACCTTATTGGGCATAGCTGGTACCCTAATCTCAAAATAAAATAACTTACAGAACAAAATGCTGCGTCGGTTCACTTGGAAAAAGGCAAACTGTGCTGAATTCAAGCAGAGGCGTAGGAAACAAAGCAGGATTATAGAGGTTGCATAGAAAATGAGAAAAACTGAGAAGTTGCTGACAGTCGAAACAATGTTTTACATGGAAGTACAGGGAAATGTATTAAAGGGAAGGATGGTACGCTACTACGCGCAATTTCTGGCTTGTCAGCTCCTATGCTTCTAAACGTAGCCAACTAGCAGGGCGTCATAATGATTCGTAAACGCTACAGAAAGCACCAAAATTATTCGCACGGAATCAATGAATAGGAAAAGGAAATTTGACTGCCTATCGGCAACGCTTGATGGGACCGACTTTCGAACCGCATCCGAAAATTCGGCGTGAAAAATGTTCCTGAAAATCTTTTTTCGGCAGTATATTTTTGTATAGTAGTGAAACTACTTTTACTATGGCTGGACGGATAGATCAGCTGTGAATGCCGAAGAAATATTAAATTGAACAACCTAGCCGTTGTTATTTATTTATTTATTTATTTATTTATTTATTTATTTTTATTTATTTATTTATTTATTTATTTATTTATTTACAATACTGCCACTCTCATTCGAGAGCATAGCAGTAGGCGTGCATGCAAGAAGCGTGTGATTAAGCAGGCGTCCTTCATGAGAAAAAAACGAACCTATGCATGCAGAGACGAATAATTACACATTTTTACACATACACACGCGTATATTACAAGCTGAAGTAACAAGGAACAAAATATCAACCAAAGTAACAAACAGATTGTTTAACACAGCTTATGTTGCCATAAACAATGTATTTCACTTGCATATAGTAATGAAGCGGACTTTAATGGAGCTACGTCTGGAGTATTTCATAGGCATATATGTGGTAATAAAGGAGGTATGTAATAGAAGCCCCCCGTGTCTGCATACTTTGTCAACAGACAGCTTATGCTGTTACTGAAAAATGTTTTTTCGGCAGTATGTTTTTGTATATTAGTGAAACTATCTTTACTATGGCTGGACGGATAGATCAGCTGTGAATGGCTAAATAATTACTCGACAATTTCCACTTCGGTGTTTGTGGTATTTAAAATTTGTTTGCGTGTTTTTACATCAAGTTTATTCCAATTTTCTGGAAGCAGAGACGCAAATTTGCGCATTCCTTGTCTGGGAAAATTTTATGGCTTTTTGTGGTCTGGGCCAGTAAGTGGCCAGAGATTTTGGGCAGGGCTTGTTTTTAAAGAGGATATTCTTCGTTGGGCTACATAAACCCGAAAATATCTGTCTGTCTGTCTGTCTGTCTGTCTGTCTGTCTGTCTGTCTGTCTGTCTGTCTGTCTGTCTGTCTGTCTGTCTGTCTGTCTGTCTGTCTGTCTGTCTGTCTGTCTGTCTGTCTGTCTGTCTGTCTGTCTGTCTGTCTGTCTGTCTGTCTGTCTGTCTGTCTGTCTGTCTGTCCCTCGATTCAGCCTTTCGCCCAAAAGTTGAACGAGATGTTTATGCAGGCATAACGTTTCTGAGCGACTAAATATGAAAACACATTTCATACTTGTCAACGTCGATCAGGAAAAGAAAACATTACGCATATTTGAGGTGAATACATCAATGCCCAACTGGTACTCACAGCATTATCTTTGATTTTTGACTATTACGCGTAATTTTGTTATAATAAATAAAAAAATTACACGTTTTTGAACGTGTAATGTGGCCAACATTTCGTCCGAGAAATACAACGGAAGCATCCGACGGGTTTTGACCACGTGGCGGCCTTATAAGTTATGCAATTATGAAAGGCTCCAATAGATTCCCAGGGAGTAGTGGAACCCCGGGAAATTGAATTCACTTTAGCAAATCCCGTCCGTGCTCATCGTGGGGGGAGCGAAACGGGAGCGGAAGAGCGTGAGTGGTGGACGTGGGAAAGAAGACAGGTACTTACGTGACAGGGGTTGCAGAAGACTATCGCCTTTCAGCGACATTTGCAGTGAAGTGAGCAGATACGCGGACAATTTTTGTACCGTGAGCTACACTGGCCGAGGTTGAGCAGTTTCGCGTGGCTCCTGGAGAGCCGTGCTGCGCATGCGCCAGGAGCAGTGACGTCACACGGCGCACAGCTGGCGTGCCGGAGCCGCCGGCACCGCGCGCGCCTCGCCTGTCTACGCATTCCAGAGGAGTGACGTCATAGGCGCGGCAGACGCACTGGCACCAGCGCGTGCCCAGCTGTGCGCCCCGTTGCGCAGTGGCCAAGTCTGACGCTGCGCCGACGCCGCTTCATAGAGCCTCTCATTTTGTGCGCATGCGCAGAGGTATCAGCGGGAAAACACATATAGCGGGGCGTTTCCTAGGCAAACAGGAAAGCTAAGAATAACCAGCTGAACCTTACCTCACGCTACGCATATCCCGGCATAGCCGAGCTAAGGCACTGCTATTTTTTTCTTTATTTGTCGTCTCACGTGGACTGCAATGCAGGATCCATAATTATGGAGGCTGCGAAAAGCCATATGCCACCGGCATTCACTAAAAACCCAATAGAATATTTTCCCTTCTAAAATTAAAGAGTCCAGATTTACTATGACTCGAAATAAAAGAGAATTGGGGTACCGTAATAAGCACCAGGCGGTACAAGCCAAGAAAATTGAAGGAAGGAAAGGCGGTACTGGGACGTCGCGCAAATGGCGCGACTCAGCGGTATGGCTGCCGTTTAGCATTTTCGCAGCGTAATCATTATATACCCCTGGGGTGACGCTTTTCTGTTTCTAAGTTTGTGGCGTTCATAACGAGATTCTTAGTAATGAAAGAGAAATCCTCAACACGCTGGTACATGCAGCTTTACCGTTCCTCATTCCCAGCTTTCTCGCTCAAAAGTCCGACCTCTCAGTAACCTAGAAAAACCACTTTAGGAAAGTGACATTTGGCACAACGCAAGAAGTCAACGCGGAGATGAAAACTGTTAAATAACTCTCTAGGATTCTGAATATTTTTTTTGTGTGTAATTCGCTGTCCAATCTTACTCACCTTGCATTTGCATGGGATAGGTTCCATGCCTCTAGAGCTGAGTCGCTAACGTGCGAGACTTGAAACTGCGCACAAAGCAAGTTTTCGCTCCCAATATTACCTGTGCTAACATATCCTACATTTCGCGGAATAACTACGGAGTAATCACTGTTGAAAGGACTGCCATGAGCGGGAAAGCTGCACAAGTTCCTGCGATAAATATCCGAAATAGCAGTTCACCTTTTCGAGGAGATGTCTAGACTTGGCGAATTGGCAAGCAAACGTGGATAGAATACTATGATAGGCAGCAAAAAAGAATTGGAAGCCGCACGTTGGGGACGAGACTGCATGAAAATGAACAGCGCAGGGGCGCGACAGAGTGCAGAGGCGACAAAACACGGGCGCTGAGTAACAACTGTTTATTTTTGGAAGGAAAAAAAAATTTATGAGGGTACAAAAATTGGCATGGTTATCAGAGAACGAATTGCAGAACGCGGGAAGGCATGGCAAACAGGCAGGAAAGCTCTTATTCCGAAATCGCGCGAACGTATAGGCGACACGTGCTTCCCCGCCTGTTTGCCATACCTTCCCGCGTTCTGCAATCCGTTCTCTGATAACCATGCCAGTTTCTGTACCCTCATAAATGTTCTTTCCTTCCAAAAGAAACAGTTGTTCGTCAGCGCGTGTGCTTGTCGCCTCTGCACTCAGTCCCGTCCTTGCGCTGTTCAACTTCATGCAATGAACCAACTAGCCCAGTTACAAACCTTCCTACAGACGAGACTGATTCGCCAACTTTCGCCTGCGACCTCTGGAGCCAACAAAAACACTAGTGAAAAAATGAGAGAGAGAACTTTCAGCATTTTGTTGCAATTACTAATCGCCGCTACCACCACAACCCGCACCATCACCCTCACAAATATTATATACGTACGATTCAGAATTGTAATAACCATCTTATTCATCATCCTCAGTATCCCCATGATGATCCACAGCCCCACCTTCTTCGTTGTCTGCGTTGTCATTATCACCATAATCATCACAATCATCATTATCAAGTTTTTGTCATCATTACCTCCACCATAATCATCATCATCAGGCTGTTTGTGTCCATCAGAGTCACTCGATACATACCAGTTGCGTAACTCCCCATAGGCCCTATGTATCAAAAGCCGTTCCCCAATTGAACCCCCTTGCTCAGGGGAAAACAGGGAAAAGCACGGGGCAAGTTTACGAGCCTGTCATTTGTGGCAAACACTTGAAGTAATACCAAAGTGCCTGCAGCTGCGGCCATAAGTCATAAAAAGAAAAAGCCAAGAAACCTAAATAAATGCTACCTGAGTTACGCTTTTCTAATTTCAAAACCAAGGTCTAATTTATTAAGTTTTGTTATTCGGTCAGTATTTAGTAATGTCCGATTTTTGTGTCCTAGTTGCCGCGCTAGTACACTTTCCTCTAAGCTTCAACGAAACTGGGGGGTAGCGGTGCCCGGATTCTGAAGCGGAGTATCGTAACTGATGTATATAAACGAACTCTGATGTCCATTACAGGAACCAAACTCCTCTCTTGTTCCCCCAGCTGTTCCTGTCTTTTGGCGGCCTAATTTATTCTTACATTTTACTGATACGTTCGTTTTACCCCTCGTAATCATATCATGCTTGCTGCTTCCCATTTTGTCACTGGAACCTATCTCGTTCTTTCTCTGCAAGGTTTTATTTTTATTGCCCCGAAAGGGTCACCCGCCTGACTAATGGCTATGCCTAGCGCATTGGGCTAACCAAGCGTAATTAGCGTTTCTTTGCATGTTTTCATTATTTATAAAACCTAACCACCGTGGCTAACGCTACGCCTTAAAACTGCTTATAGGGGCAATTGTGGTCCAATCAGAAAACGTTCCCTTTTTTCATTATGCTTGTCATTAGGTTCAGCTATTAGGAGGTTCCCTTTATGATCGTTTGGAACTGACCCATAGGCAGCATCAAAACCTTCACGGTAACTCAAATCGATACTTTATTAGCAGTGCAATGTGACGTAATTAGCGCCGGGACGTTCATTTCTGGCGTGGTGCACTCAGAGCGAGTAAGGGAACTCTTGTTAGTCGTTAAGAGCCCGTTGCATGAGTAAAGAAGTTGAAAAAGACCCGTATTTTTGGCGCTGTTACGCTGAATAACCAGTTGCAATCTAATACCTTCCAAGCTGACTCTTCACATCGCGGACTGTAATATGCATGCTCGGTGGTTTTTTAACAACCTCAGTGGGCAAAATAGTTGCACACGCGTCAGTACAGGAGTACCAAGAGCGAAAAAGACAGAACAAAGCAACACACTGCTGCAGTGATGGCTAAGAGGTACATCTATCGCCTCGTATGCGGGAGGTACCGGGTTCGAATCCGCTTACCGCCGGGCTCCCATGCGTTTTTTTAACGGGCTACGAAAGCAAAATACAACATTAATTTAAACAACCCGGCTTCAGGGCCTCATTAAGCTCTATTCCAGGCATGAATGACCTTTTTTAACCGAGAAAAACGCTGGATGCATTCGAAAACTTTCAAATTTCGCGCGGCATTGACGTGTCATTAGCAGGAGAGACGTCAAACGGCCAGCACTAAAAAATATTTATCAATGTGCTAACAGCCCCGTTTGCCCTAAAGTTATGCAATAAAAGGAACCAGATGCCCCACTACTATCTTCCAGTCATGTGTCTAAGCGATGGTTTCGGTCGGCAGCCCCAATCGCCCAAAGAATCGCCGTGACGTCACAGAAGAGTTGCCGTAAAGTGTTTATGAGTCTCACTGCTGCAGATGTTCTCCTTAAATATCTCTATTATTGCTGAAGTACGCCGATACAATTGGTATCATTGTTATTGGTACATAGCAGTCTTCCTAATGAACCAATCTTGTGTATTTTCTCCATTGCCCCTTTTATGGTTACAGGCGTGCCTGGTCGACTGCGGACTCTTGAAAGGGGAATTCACTCCGAGAAAGCTCCCTTTGCTCTTTCGAGGGGCCCCTGATCCTTCTCGATCTGGCGGGCCCCGGGCCTTCTAAAACATTGCCGTGCAGGAGGGAGAAGAGCCCTTGCGGCATGTCCTGCCAAAGGCAATATTCAGTTGAGCGTCCTCAGTGGCTTTGTAAGTCACCATGTGCATTCGTGCGCTTTGGTGCCGCACCTACCGGGATAATAGGCACATGCGACTCCCCTACCTGGCGTGGGAAGTTGACGTGGCTTGTGGGTTAAATCGACCCTATGGAATCCGGCGGCTGGAAAATGCAACGTTTTTCTTACAACAGTACAATAGCGCCCCACTGTTGTACCCCGTTCCTTCGCCCTGTCTTGCGCTATTATTTCTTAAGTATGTTCCACCAAGTCGCCAACATCAACCTCAAGCCCCTACTGCTCATCGCAAGCAAGGTGCAATTTCCTGACGCCGGAGTCGCCGAAGGTCGGACTAGGGACGGCGAAAAGCAAAACCGCCCGCGTGTACGAGATTTCGGCGCACGTTAAAGATCCCCAGGTGGTCAAAATTGTTCCGCAGCCCTTCACTACGGCGCGTCGCATCGCCTGGGTTTCGTCGGCGGGTTAAACACAACAATCAATCAATCACTAGGACTATGACCCTGTTACTCGCGAATTTTCCGCAAATATGCAGTTTTTTTTTTTTTTTTCACGTAGGCACGACGAAATTGACTGGAGACGCTTGCCCACAGCTCGAAAGGAATGCCATGTAATCCAACGCCTGTCCGACAAATATTACCACGGGTAATTTATAATTTTTTTCTGAAAAAGCTGTAAGAACCACGGCAGGAAATATTGAAGATAAAAAATCGCAACTGACGAGAGAAAAATAAACACATTGCTGTAGTTATTTACCATGGCTAATGGAGTCGTTGTGGTAATTCTCGGACGGGAAAAGCGCGCCACTGGCTAGTGCAAAATTTATGATTCGCCGTCTCTAGAGTTCCGTCCGACGGCACTCCAGCTCAGCGCTATAGCCATGGCTACAGTGTCGTCCGACGAAGTTCGAATTTTTAAAACTGGCCTGCCACAGGCCAGAGCGTTTGCCGTTATAGTGTAGTGGTTCCGTCGTACCTTTCTGCTACCAAATGTGGTAGTTCCAATCCGGATCCCACTTTTTTTACATCTTCAGTTCTAAAATTGTTTTCATGGCTGCAGGTTTGTTTTCGGGGTTTTAAATTATTGTTTTCTCTTTGTTAGGTTATGTTAGCTTAGTGTACGGTACGTTGCGTGAATGGAGGGCCGAGCAGTTCTGGATGCTGCATGTTTTCATCGAAACGCCGGTAGACGTCGCTTTAGTGGAGTACTTATATTAGCGTGTGACGGCACTCTAGACACAGCCTTTATGATTATCAAACAAGTTCTCCGTGGATGCGAGCAAGTGTGATGGCCCAATCAGGGAAATATCCGCCATCGGCTTTGTTTGTAGCTGAGAAACGCGCATAAATTCCATTTGGCTGTAGCACGGCACGTGACTCTATACAACATGGTCATCGTTTCTAGTGAGGTAGCCCAACTTCTGAGGACGCCGGGGGAAAGGAGGATGTATGTAGTCGTTGGCCTCAACCTGTGGCGCTGTAGTCCCCACGAAACCAGGGCTCGCTGCCGGCCCTGTGACCGCTCGTCCTTTATGGCGGCGATGACAATATCGGTGTATCCGTTCAGCACTGCGTCATCCCCTGGCCATTCATTTGGACATCGATGGTTTCGCATTTACAACCCACAAGAAGTGCTTAGGTGGTGCCCGGATTTTTTTCTGAGGCACTGCTTTTCTTTTTTAGGTTTTATTTCATCCAAACTTGGTTGGCTTTGGTCCTTTCATGGTCATTGTCATGGGCACGCTGTCATCTGCTTCTACATGCAAACCGTACATTCGGTGACCGTCGGCCTCGGGATGCGGTACTGAAAGGGATACGCTTTCAGCGACAAAAAAAGAAGAGTTTCATGGTATTGCCTATAGGCTTCCTTGTGAAACTGAGATTTTAGAACCGGTTTATGAAATGAAGCCATAATTTTCCACGGGTGATTTGTTTGCTCTTCGTGCTGTCAAGACAAACTGGTGTATTTAGGACGGCAGAAGACGGCTTGGTCCTGCGTAATAGAAAGGCATATGGTGTTCGTGGAAAACCAGAAGGCAAAGGGCCGGGACGTGCAGAGGGAACCATGAATTCTATTTACATAATGATGATGATAATGTCGGCATGCACGGGAATCGGGGAATATTCTTTCTTTCACAACATATGGCGCCCTCTGGAGACGATGTTACACCATGCCGATAAGTATAATTTATTGCTTCTCGCCAAGGGGATACCTAAACCTCTGAGGTTTTAAAGCGGTGATGCCATTTGCATTCGCTACGTTTGTGTGTAGTGGCACAACTTACGTGGATACAGCATGATGTAACCTAGGCCCCCAATTGACTCCCACACCACACGCCGTGAGTACGGTTTCGGACTATTATACTAATGCAAGAGGGAACTTTCACTGTGACTCTGCCAAGGATATATATCTGCTGGAGTGCACCCTCCGCGACCAACAAAACATTGGACAGAATCACCCCTGAAACCTCACGCCATATTTACCATATCAAGGCATGTGAACCGTCTAGTAAAGTCATTTAACAGGAGCACAGCACAATACTGGAATCTGGTTTAACACCCATCACAACGCGAATCTGGAGGGTGCTCTCTCATCTATAAAAAAACTCACCGTCCTTTGGCATCTACAAAATTTATGGGAAAATTGCGTGTCCTTCCTTCGATTAAAATTTCGGTACCTATCCCCACTCTGTATTCTTTTTCCAATCTCTCCTTCTTACTCCTATACCGGAATTTTAGACCGGTCAGGACTCTGTTATGCCCGTTTGTTGCTTTCCCTGGATAATAATTTCTGTATATTTAGGCATGCCCTGAGCTGGCTAGATTTTAGGTGCTGGAACGCGTATCTCCGAGAGTGCTTTACCGATATCTAGCCAGACAGTCCAGACATTTTGAATTGTTTTTGGTAGGAGGGTGGCGTTTGCATTGTTAGTTTAATTCGCACTCTGTATTCTATTTGAGCACGCGCGTTTGTGTGAGTGATTCTATCCCACCTTCCTTTTTTGCTCTTCCATTTCGTAATATTTATTGCGACCACCTCGGGTTTTCTTGAGGCCAAAACGTGCCGTCCAGATGTGTCTGTCCAGATGTCCTTTATGTGCGTGTACTCCCGTGTCTTCTTTTCGTCGCTTGCCTCTTCTTGTCCTGTATGGTCCCCGTACTCTTGACGGTGGCACTGAACCACTTTTGGAGTTGATTTAGGCTAGTGCTGGCCCATTGTATATAAATATACACGCAGTTCTACTCGAAACCCGTTTTGTAGCTGCCTTTATGTTCATATCACTTTTCTCCAACCACTACAACCCAAGTGTAAAGCTCTAACTTGTTTTAACGACGTTATTTTATGACTAGCTTCTTTTTTCTTATCAAGGAGATGTGTTTGCCTTGATGTGCGTTATGTGCGGACATTTACTTGTCCTCTGTGGTTCCCCTGCATTTCCCCTGGACATTTGACAGTAGGATTTACCCACTTTTCGAGTTGATTTTTTTGTCTACTGCCACATTGAATAGCGATGTGTAACACTTCTGTGTATGTACCACTTCACCGGCTAGGGCAACGTGATTGTAAAAGTACCTTTTCCTTTTCTTTTTTTTTGTCACACTTCCCGTGTCTATTATGGTTTTTCTTCGCCCTACAACCATCCTTTGACTCTAGGAACATGCCTCTTTCTATTTCCCGTTCCGCTCACTTGCTGAACCGGGGGTATATAACAGTGTGATCAAGTCTGAATTCAGTGTGCACTCTACTCTGAAGAAAGAAGTTACATTCTTGAAACGTTAGTAAATTTCGTTTGTTAAATGTTTTCGCGTGTGCCTTTGTTCATAGTTATTCCACTTTGCGCACTCTTTGTGCATTGTATCATATAGTATATATATATATATATATATATCTAGATATATATATATAGACGATGAGGCGCGCCGTAGTGGACGGATTAATTTTTAATACACGGGCGTTTTGCTTTCCGCCTCCATCAGAAAAGCGGCCGCCGGGCGGGAATCGAACCCGCGACTCGTGCTCAGCAGCGTAACGCCTTAGCCACTAAATATATATATATATATATATATATATATATATATAGTATAAGTAAAGAGTCGGATATAACAAACAATGTTACTTACGTAGCGGCAACGGGACTTGCCTTCATCAGAGTAAAGTTACATATATATATCTATATAGGAAATGAAGATTAAATATAGACCGAACCCATATATATATATATATATATATATGTATATCAGGATGACAGGTGATTATAAGATATCAGCGAAATATTGTGCCGCGGAGATATATATATATATATATTATATATATATATATCTATATATATATATATATATATATTGTAGTCGAGTATAATGGGCCCATGATACCATCAGGCCTATGTGCCATGCGCAGGCATCAGGCATTTGGACAAGTAGTCCAATCTACCCGTGAGGGTATGCACCCACGCCGGCTTCGGCGGAAGAAGCAGCACCGCGGAAGGCGCCTTTGCGCGTGACATCGGCCACCGTCTGGACGCTCTATTTACGGTCTCTCACCTTTTCGCCTGTACTTAAATCGCCTGAACCATCCTCCTGAGCCTCGGCTATCTCCTGACAATATATATATATATATATATATATATATTATATATATATATATATATATAAGAGAGAGAGAGAGAGAGAGAGAGAGATCAGAATGGGAAATGAGGGGCTCGTCGAATGAAGACAGAAATAAGGGTTGGCAGTCAAGAAAGCCATTGAAAGCAAAGGGGAAACAGTGGTAGGTCATTTTATTCTTCTCGACACAGATTTATTTTTAAAAAAGAAAGAAAGAAAGTTGAGAAAAAATGCAGAGTCTTGTGAAATCATGAAACCAGAGCCAGGTTAGGGAAGACAGCAAACATGGACAAACAGAGTCGCAAGTTTAAAGTGGTGCATTTCTTGAAACTTCACATTTAAACTCTTTTCGCGTGAGCCATGAGTCTGTTTCTACAATTTCCTGTGCCGGCAACAGCAAACAGAATGGAAAGAGTTCCCATCAAGCTACAAGTTAGAAGGGAATAGTCGCTAGGAATTCCCTGCCGGCGCTTTGACGCAACCCACACTCACTCTGGCCCCCCTTCACAACTGAGATGGCTGATTCTCAGCTTTGATTTCTTCGCGGATCGCTGCGCAAATATCTGCTCTGAAAGCTCGCTCATTCGATTCTCTTTGCTTTCCGCCGTCATAAAGTATAGCCTGCGGAAATCCATATGCACTCAAAGTCGTACAGGATACACACACAGAGAGAAGATATCGCTTAACTTTTTCCCGGGGGAGAAAAACTGCATTGAAATCAGTTTCTGACGTTGTCGCTGGCTATTTGATCAAGGCGTAATAACTAATGGATGACCAGAATGCCTGAGCAGCTCTTCCCTGTGCGCGCTAACTTGAGGCACGCGCCCTATGCGCATGCCTGTTTCTCTATCTTCAGAAGCCCGCATCACATTTTAAAGGCGATATTCTTTCTTGGGCTACTGCGACGCAGAAATCTTGGCCTGTCTTTATGCCTGTCTGTCTGTCTTGTCTGTCTGTCTGTCTGTCTGTCTGTCTGTCTGTCTGTGACTCGATTCAGCTACCCTGCCAAAGCTAAGCTGAAACTGGCAACAGTCTTTTTATAACCACAGGCAAATCTCAACATCTAAGTCCGGTGGCAATGTTCATACTTGTCAACATTGTTGAACAAGAACAAAACGTTACGCAAATGTGAAGCAGAAAATCAATATATTAGTGGTATTTCCGGTGTTCCTTTATCAAAAAATTCATGGATGCTTGGTTTTCGCGATATCAAACGAAATACTACATCAAGTGCAAAAAAATCATCGTCTGCTGTTTCCCGCGCCACTATAGCGTCTGGCGGAATTTTAAGAAATCAAACGGCAACGTTAACAAAAGGTTCCACTAGATAGGTTCCACGTTCCGCTTGGAAAGAAAGTTAAGGGCAATGTGGTTTTATAAACACTGTAGTAGGGTGCCTCGGGCCACACGCGTCTCCGACGTACGGCAGCGCTGGCATCGGGGCACCCGGCATGGAGCAGTAGAATACGGTAAATTTAAACTGACTTGTGTAAACCTCTATGTTTACTTTGGAGGCGCCCGACGGGAGAGCAAAAGCATGAGAGGTGAGCGGGAAAGAGAAGGGGCGCCAGTCGACTGTCGTGTTTTGTCGACATTTGCAACGAAAGGAGCAGATACGCGGCCATTTTTTCCCAAGTCCTTGTCACACCATGCAAATCGTTCTATGCGTTATAACAACCCCAGGAATCGAGTTTGCTGGATTTATCCGTATCATTAGATGTCTGTCAATGGTTTCGACATCGGCCATAATTGGGAGTTCATGTTCATCATTCTCGTTCCATTCCCATGTGTGCCGCTCGGCATGCACTGTAATCACGCTTTGTTTTACGCCTAAATGCCGGGCGACGGACACATCAGCGGTGGGAAACCGTCGTTGCCGCCGCTTCCCGAGCATCTCAGCCGGTAGCAGCGCGAAGGCAGCCCCACCGCTGCCATGCTTGGCTTGACGTCACCTCTCGGAGCATGCGCCCTGCCATTGTCTGTTTCCTGTCGCTCTTAGTTTACGGATTCGACGGTGCTAATTTTTCCGACATAGGGATCAATTGCGCGAGAAGTAAAACTAAACAAAATCGCGGATTGAAACCTCCTAGGTGATAAGACATTGTTTTATGCGGTAAATCTGTAGATTTACGTCCACAAGAACAAACTCAAGTGTTGGCATTGACCGTAGGAGGTGGATTTGGCTGATCACCTTCTTAATATACGAAATGGTCGTAGTTCTGCCATATTTTGGTTTCCTGCACTGCTGGGTCGAGGGAATCTACGCCCCGTTACGCGATGGCCACTGATTTCTGGTTCTGATGGTAGGGGGTCAAAATTCGTGACATTGGAAATCGAAAACCGTTGAATTTCGTGAGTCGCATCAGTGGCTTGAACTATACTTTTAGTTGCTCAATATTTTTGCAGCAGATACTGGACTTCAGTTATGTTTTCAATGATTTGGGTGGCATTGTAGGTAGTCAATGTCGTGCCTTCTGATACGGGGCGCTTATCGAGTTTGGTATGAGGCAAGGCCTATGATGTGTTGATCTCCGTGCGGATAGGCGACATCTGTCATGTGCACGTAGGCGTATTTTCGAGCAGCATTGGCATGTACTTCCGGCGTTCCTATCACCAGCTTTCCCCAAATCTAAAATTCCCCAGTAATTTTTCATAAACTTCTCAGGCTTTCAAAATCCCTAAACTTGGTCAGCAAGGCTCCAATTATTACTCCTAGCGCAAATTAGCAATTTATGCAATAATGCAATTAACACCTAACGTTTATGGCTGACTAGCGGTAGTACCCGGCGATGCCCGGGTAGACCTCTATACTGATGACAATGGTGGGTTTAATGCGCCTTGTATTCCGTACTTGCCATAATTAGTTTACCGGGGAGCTGTACACAATAGGGAACTACTGCGAGATGTCAATAGATGGGCTCCTACTGGAGGTGTATGGTTACGGAAAACGGCTAGAACTCGTGCTGATTCAGACTAGCCCGAATCAAATTGCTGAAAGGACTACTTTCTCATGGGTAGTGCTATGTCAAAGTTGAGGACAATACGCAACAGCCAGAGTTTATATTAAATAACACGCCATATTAAACAACCACAAGCCTCCGTAGTGAGGCGTGGAGATACAGAAATTATCAATTTATGGCGGCCGCTATGCTACCCGGGAAATTGAACTAAATTCCAGAATGAGAAGGGTGTAATTTTAAACATCCCGCTCGCCTCTTTATACGCTTGTTGGGACAAAACACTGAAATAGGTTTTTGGGCAATTTTAAGGCCAGCATGTATAATAAAAAAGGAACAGGATATATCAAAGGGCTGAACAGTTATTAAAAAATCCGTCAAAGCAGCTAATTTGCCAAACATGCCGATTTTCCCTATTACGTGCCTGTCATGAAAAAAATCTTCTATAACAGTTTTTACACATTTGTATTGGTTACCGATATCAATAAAACTTGTTCTGCGATAAAAAGACATTTTGTGAAAGAATTCTTTAGCGCTTCTAACTCTTTCAGGGGCATAATAGTTGAATCATTCCCCCATATTGAGCTCCTACACAATAATAAAAATGTGCTCCTCAATTTTGAAGTTTCTACAAACAGCATTCTGCCTTGGCGTTCACATGAAATGTTAGGCCTTTTCGTACCGTCATGAGTGTGGTTTCAAACAATCCTTTTCGCTAAGTAGGGCGAAAGTCTTAAAATTGGTTTTGCGGATTTTTACGAGTAACATTTATCAGGACAAACAAATTTGAATGTATCAAGCAGTGAAACAAATATTGCGGAATCGTAAAAACACCCAGTGTGCTCCAAAATGCATATTCGGCCATTAGTTTTGGTTAAAGCGAAACGATAAAGCTGTTTTTTTTAGAGAATCCTGTGAGCTGCATATATCAGTAAAAGGCACTTCGATAGCTGAAGGAGTGAGTGAGATAATCACAAATCTAGGAAAACACAATTTACTCCTTCTTCTCCGTTAGGGGCATAATTTTCGAAAATTACGCCAAACTGAGCCCCTAGTCAGTCAGTCAGTCAGTCAGTCAGTCAGTCAGTCAGTCAGTCAGTCAGTCAGTCAGTCAGTCAGTCAGTCAGTCAGTCAGTCAGTCAGTCAGTCAGTCAGTCAGTCAGTCAGTCAGTCAGTCAGTCAGTCAGTCAGTCAGTCAGTCAGTCAGTCAGTCAGTCAGTCAGTCAGTCAGTCAGTCAGTCAGTCAGTCAGTCAGTCGTCAGTCGGTCGGTCGAGTCAGTCAGTCAGTCAGTCAGTCAGTCAGTCAGTCAGTCAGTCAGTCAGTCGGGCACTGTATTTTATAGGTATAGATTTCTTTCGATTCCCACTGCAGAAGCTTAAGGGCCTGTGATCGATTACTGAATCTCCAGAACTGGCGAAAGCATCTTCTTTTCTATCTGTGCTTGGCAGAGCATTCACTATAATACCAGCGACACATGCACCTATGGGCATATGACAACCGATACTCTACGATGATACACGGAGGCCTTGAGTGCTCGCTCGTCGAGGCAAGTGCCGTGACACGCGTTCACATTCGCCATGCCAAATAGGTTAGCCTGGGAATATCCCTTAGCTAGCACCCGCTCTGTCACATTATCGTTTAATTATCATCTCAGCTGTGCAAACATTTAGCATTAAATTTCTCCCCCAAATTTATTACACATGTATGGTTTCGAAGCTGAAACTTTCAATTCGGTTTGTTTAGTGTGGCGCTGCATAAAATTTCGGTCTGCTCATTTACAAAACACAACACGGGGGGAAAAAGCTACCTAGGCTGAACAACGTTGTCATCACTGAATCTCTTCCGGCACGTTGCATGTCGTGCCGTAGTTACAACAGGAGTCGATACCAGCTCGCCTAACTTCGTGTGTTGCGCAGTCAGTCCGTTTCACGTAAGGTACCCGCTGGGCCTCCTTCTGTCTTGATCTCGCTGAAAGCGTCCCTGTGTCGCGAAACCTCTTAACATTTATTCCTTCCACCATGTCAAAATATAGGTCGATAAAGCATTGCAAGTCCATTCATACCAAAAAACAAGCGCAGTACCCAGCTCGAATTCATACTGCAAAAGTGAAATGCAGTTTGACACAGAACACCACTGCTTCTCGGAGAACATTGCATGGTACCAACTTGGCGCATGGTTTAAGGAAGCTGCCCCCAAAAAAGTCACCTTAACAAAGGACATGTTATTCAATTAAATTTTAAAACTACACCAATGCACTCGGTACAGATGGTTTGTCAGCGAAGCTGCTTACGTGTGCCCGGTGTTTACCCGAGGCCTATCCATTTAGAAGTAATGGTCAGCAGGTGTTTGCTCTGGCAACGTTGATGCTGCTCCGCCAACACCGCCACCGCTCCTGCGCATCGTTGTCGCCTGCACTGCACTTCGGAGAGTAGCTTGCCACGCGCGCGCTCTACGGCGAGACAGGCTATTTCTCGCTACCTCCGATGCGCCATATCTCTTACCAGTGTTAGAATATGCGAGACTCGAGTTCCGTCATCTATAAACACAGCCAATTTCCCTCCTCTTACTTCTCACTCCTTTCCAACTGTGTTTTTTTGTGCGTGCTCACGGGGCTACGCTAGAAGAGTTTGCTACGTACACAGGCCTTTCGGATTGTCCTTTCGGCTGCGCATACAAAGCTCGCTTTAAAAATTCTACCGCTTTCTGCGCTTTCCGAAATCGTTGTTATCATTACAGTATGGTGCCATGCCCTTGTACTCGGATCGTCCTTGTTTTCGTTGACAATTTTTCCTCAGTTCATGCTCTTACAAATCTCATTTCTACACCAACTTAAGAAAAGCTAGCCTAACCAAGGACCTGCACCTGATACACGCACCCACGACCCTGTTCCACTGACAGCCGGTGCAAAGCACTGATGGTGGTTCAAAATGAGGACATACCGCGCATGGCGCAGAACGTTTTGCAAACAAAATGTCTGCCGTTATGCGACGGGCCTTCCAACTATTGTGCGGGCGTGCAGGCAGGCGTTGAAACACTTAAGACAGATCTCAGAAATAAAGCGTCTCCCAGTTGTTAAGGTATGGGGATACAAGAGACGCCCCGATGCTTTTAAACTAGGAACAAAAATCGCACCCGATAGAGTGCGAGAAAATGCGGTAAAGCCCACAAGGGAAGGTGCATATACATAGCTTCTTGGCCACAAGAAGACACAACTTGGAGTTTTCTAGAAAGGCTTATGTTCTTTACGGAATAAAGGAGGCAGTTGAAACATTACCAATTACTTGTTAATTCGGTCGCTAGTGAGCCCACCCTCTTTCACAAAAACTACTGTGCTAGTCCAAAATATTGTCACATCACGCCTGTACAGAGCATTGGATAAAAATGTGAAGACCCGTCCCATGGTGGATCTGAGGTGTCATCTGCCCCAGCAGAGTATTGGTTTGGGCGAGTTGGTACATAGCGAAGTATCCGAGCGCAGCACAAGACGAGGGACAGAAACACAGAAGATGACACACAGAGCGCTCTGTGTGTCGTCTTCTGTGTTTCTGTCGTCTTACTCCCAAAGCCCCGCAACAACTCATTCGAAGGACTGAGCACGAACAGAAGAAATCTGCACATGGTACGATTGTCGAGTTGTCTGACTGGTTTACGCTCCTTTGCCATTTCACTCGGAAAACCCGTGTTCACACTTTTTGAGCTCGGCGCCTTACTCGGGAATGCTCAACCGCAATTTCGTGAATGCTCGCGGGTGCATGTGAGTGGTTGAGTGATGGTGTGTGTGTGTGTATGGGGGGGGGGTGAATATGTGTACTTGTGTGTCTGCAAGTACCAAACTACCTAGCCTAAAGTACCGTGTTAGTGCTCTATTCCAAACCTGCTGTTGCATGCTCTTTCCGAATCCTGGACGACCTTCAAGCCGCTGTCTTCTCTTGTTATGCACTGCCCTCCCACTCGTTCTCTTCCATCCGTTGCACTCATGCCACTGTTGTCTCCATTTCACTGTTGCCTCCACTTCTCGGTTTCATATCTGTGCATCCTTCTACCCACATTTTCCCATTCCGCTCAGCGAAAGCGATTTCATTATACCGTCCCCGCATTCCTGTGTTGTGTTCTGATTGTGTTCTTCCCCAAAAGCAGACGGCATTCTCGAGCCCTGGTTGCAACACTCGGGCACTCTTGCGTTATTCCCTCCAGTAGTCAATTTTCTTTTGCTCTATTGTTCTGGCCTGTTATCTTCATCCCCGCTTTGTTCCTACCGCCTTTCATATAAGAGCCAGAATCCTATCCTCTGCCGCGGATTGTAAATTGTGTGTCTTACAGTGCCTCGACGCTAACGCTGCTGGCGCGAATCTTTTCTCGTTGCGTTCTCTTTTTCTTTGTTTCTCCTACGCGATAACGGAAACACCAACGAGTCCGACACAACACCCGCGCTTTTCCCAATATCAATGCACATCTCCGTGCCCTTGACAGTTTTCGTGGTGTCGTGTCGAGAATGACCATCTGTTTTTATTTTCTCGTCGAGCTGGGGTAGGCTTGCAAGTGTGTGTAGAATGTTTGCGTTTGCTATGTGAAATGTTTCAATCCCTTTTTTCCTCCTCACGTCCTATGATTCCTTTCATCGTGTCTGTCCAGTTCACGCCAAATCTCCTTTTCGTCCAGTTCGCAATCTAGTCTCTCGGTGCCGACAGCCGTTTGTTTTACGCCTCTTGAGGCTTTACGACGCTGGAGCTGTATTTTGGTGGCGTAGCAGGCGATTCGTAGCGAACAGCTCGGTCTCAGCCATCCCAAAGCGCCGCTAGCCATATAAGAGAGCCCTCTATGCGAACAGAGAATTCGTCGTGATTTGTTATCCCTAAGAAAGGATAAACTTCTTCCATCCGCCACAAATGCCTTTTCCTGCCTCTCCGTGGTTGATATAAAAGTTTCCGCTTATCAAGCTGAATGTTTCTCATAAATGTCTTTGGAGACGTATATTTTCATATTACGTTGAAGTAGTACACTTTCGCAGTGATTATATATGACGCTATTCCCAAATGGGTCACTGGTGACCGGTGTAAACTGACACAAAACGTTTCGCCGCAAAGCCAACATTTTCGCGAATGCACCCTGGCTCTATACTGAAATTATATGTCTTCGAAAAAAAGTCCTACTGCAATTGGACCATAAGGCGAGTCATTATTAGGCGCACTTTAGGCTTAGTTGTCATGATTAGTTCAGTTTTCACGGAGTTGTAGACAACTAGAAATTCTCGTCTCCTCTGAATGCGTAGGCTTCTACGGTAGAGATAAGGTGAAAAATACAACAAGCTACAGGTTTTGCTTTATTCTACACTCTAAGTCCTCATAGAGTGTCTTCCCCACGATGCTCCAGAATGACCAATCGAAGTGGCCTAGTGCGCGAATTCGATGAAAGACGTAGCCGAGCAATCAATTCGCTTCAAAAAGGGCATCTACCCTGGCACAGCGCGCAATGCCAAAGGCCTTGCACGCCTTGCCTGTTGTCACTGTGTCCCTGCGCGCATACATTTTTACATCTTTTCAGTTTTATTCAAATTCAATGTTGGGCTTCCTCATCCGCGGAATCTGCACACCAGGCCAACTCGATTGGTGATTCTGGAGCATGTCGTTGAATCCAGCCTACGGGACTTGTTAAAGTGCAACACTGCTGAAAAAAAAAAAAATAATTGTTTGATGTTGCAGTATTGACCAGTGTTGCGGAGTTGCCACTCCGGAATTGGAATCATTCCGGATTCATTCCACATTTTCTAGGTTACACAAAATGGCCGGAATAAAAATGGAATGGAATAACGAATGGAATGAGGACAATCGATTAGTTTGGAGGAATGGAATGGGAATGGAATTAAGCGCCTTTTGTTTCCAGGTACAATGAGAAAGGAATCGGCGTGTACCTACAATGAAATGAACTAGCAAAGCACGTTCCCGTTAAGCAGATGTGCGATCTAAAAAGCGCGATTGGTCAAGCCTATGAGTCAGAATACTAAGAACAAGAAAACACGGTCAAGTGAAAACGATGAGAGCGATAATGACAGTACACATGCGTACCAGTGTAGGAACCACGTCATTACCGTGCATATAATGAACGCGCTGACTCTCACGCGGGACTTCTATAGACGTCATTGGCGCGGTGCATGCAGCGATAGGCTCTGAACTGTTTACACGAACAGCAGCAATGGTGATACACTGTTGCACACGCAATCCCAGCACATCCATCCCATACTTCTGGTCTGTTGCTTTCGCATTCACTACGTCGTCCTACAATTTGTTATTCCTTCCTAGTTTCGTTAGTCTAGCTGAATCGCAAATGAGAAACAATCGCGTTTCGTTTCTCCGATGATTTGGGTGTGCTGTGCAACAGTATTCACACCCGGCATTTGGGAATTTTCGATCTTCCTATTATGAACTTTCTCTTTTCTGAATGACACTAAAATACATTCAATTTATGAGCCAAAATTGGCAAGGAATCGCAGCTAATGTTTTGCCTCTGAACATGGGTGCTGGTGCACCACTGTGCGTCCATGTGCGTTTCTTACGCTCTTCACGATCATGCTCCATATTAGATAAAAGCGGGTAATACCATCAAACATTATGAAGAGCCAGTCAATAAGTCCAAAATAAGGCAAAGTGCGAAGAAGACAAACAAGATAAAGCACCGCCATTGACAGCTGTATGAAGTTTTGGCAAAGGTACACAAACAAGCATCGCAACAATACAACTTGGGTTCCGGCGCATCGTCTGAAACAGCAGTGGGAAAAACAGCTGTGGCAGGCATATTTCTGCTTTAGCTTCCACTTTTCGCAAGTTTCCCGAGCAGTCAGAATAGTCGTAGGCTTTGAGACTGTGCTCAGCGAATAGCAAATAAACACCACCATTTTATCTCCCGCACGACTGCTGCGCCTTGGAAGCTCCGGCAGACTGCACAGAGACAACGACTACGTGGTTGCGACACTCACTTCCCTTCCTCACTTTTTTACGCTTTGTATGCAGAACGGTTCTCCGAACTTACGTATCGTTAGCAAAGTGGGTATACGACTACTTTGGCTTCACTAAAAGCGCAGTCAGGGCTCCATTCGGAGTTCTTTGACCAAGCGCAATTTGTTGACGACGTCGTTTTCCCTCTTGGCAGCAACAACAAAGACCCGAACGAACAGCAACCAAGTGGGGGAAAAACCCAGGGACACCCGCTGTCCATTTCACGCTGCATTACACGGGAAAACACTTGGACAAGACTGATAGAGGCGTATTATAAAAGTCAGCAATTCTCATAACGACAGCCTCTAAAGCGTCCCTTGCGCAATAACGGGGCCCGAGTAAGGGAAAAGTAAAATGAATTTAAATGGCACTTCGGGATTAAATTTCTGATTTTAGTTGATCTCAGCTCGATTGCGTAATGGGTCCCTTATCGGCACGCGAGGTTAATTATTGCTTATACTCGGTGCTAACGAACTAGTGGTTCGGTAACGTAACGTGTTAGCAACACCTGTCTTGTAGTGAAGGATCGTTATGATTTGAGAGTGAACATTGATGTTTTGAGAAAGTAGAGCATGGAGAAAAAGTGGAGCTATCTGATGGGAAGGGGTCACGTAGGATGGCTATGACAGGAGGAGGGGATGAAAAAAGAATAAATGTTTCCAAGAAGAAAAAATGGCTGACACAAAGAAGGAAATGAAATAATAATAATAAAAGAATAAAGGGATTATGAAGAAATGAAGACAACAGAAAAAAGGAAATTTTGAAGGAAGGGATGAAGGAACTAAAGAAGAGTCAGATAAAGGGGGGACCATGGGCAAAAGAAAGCAAACAGAAACGGGGAAGGAAGGGTGGAGGGACAGGATACAGAGAAGAGAGAAGTTTTGCCAGAGGAGCAGGAGTATGTGACGAAAGGGAAACAAAAATATCGGACGTCTCCAGTCACCGATGACATGTCACAGAAGTTGCAATTCGGTGATATGTGAATGAAATGTTATTGCATTCTTTTCCCTTAAGTTCAAACACATTTTCCCAGCTTTTCCCTTTACCACCTCCCTCCCTACCTTCTTCTTGGCGCAAAGGTCAGTTTGTCCTTCCCCTTCCTCTGTCCCTTTCCCCTCTCTTTGGCTATACCGAGACGACTCCTTGACCCCCTATTCTGCTATATTGAAATATAATTCTCCCTGCCTCCTCCCTTCCCGTTCTTCCTCACGGTCCCTCTTGTCCCCCCTCCCATCCCCTAACGCCATCTTTTCTGCGATCAAACATATTCTCTATTAAATAAAAATTGCTAGAAATGAAACGATTCGACAGATGCCGAGAGACTAATAACTGGCTGATGAGTTAAAGAATGCAATTGTACCTTTGCAATTGTACCCGTTACATTTCACCTGCTCGAGTAAACGCATTGGATGACCTATCTAAAGAACATGAATAAAAAAACTCACTCGCCTAGCTTTTCGTTTCTAGCCCTATACATACTTTGTTTTTCCTAGAACCGCAATAACGAAACATTCTAAGATTATCATTCACGTCAACGCCATCATCAGAATAGCGACCGCCCCAAATATCTCTGGAGCGTATTTATTATAGTTCACTGCCTTGCATCGGCACGTGCACGTTGGTCGCCAAACCCAGGGCCCAAAAAAGGCAAAAGTGAGACACCTGGCAGTTCCCCAGCTTAACCCTACCTAATCAGTAATATCATTTGCTGCTGACGTTGGGCGCCCCGAGGCTTTGTGCAAACAGTCAAAGAGCGAGCACCAGATGAAAGACCTCCACACACTGGCCTGCTCATTGTCGGTTGCATCTGCCTATATCAGCGTATTTGTCATTGCAGCGGAACCTTTATGCTGCGCCAGCAAGTTCCCCTGCTTGTTATTCCTCGCGTCGGCTGCGACACCACTTGTACAGTAATGCGTGCAACATACGAGAATCAATCAAAAGCAAGTAGCTCTGAACTTGTTCCAATGATTTTTACATTCGAAACGCTGTGAGGGCTAGGTACGATCCCTAATGGCCTCGTAAAAATGATTGAACTGAGTTGTTTGACAGTGCAACGGTGGAGTTGTGTTTTCAAGCTGGGGTTACGGCTGAATGACGACGAAACGAAAACAGCATTTCTATTACGATGCTTAGGTTATGGGAACGCTGTCCGGACTTTGTCTTGCGTGCCTGCATAGAAGCGCAGTTTCCAAATATATTTGATTTGGATGTGTTCGTCGAGAGCAAAGCTTGGCGGCGACACCACGCCGTTGTAGGCACCATGTACTCAAACATAATGATAGAAATAGAACACTTTTTTGTGGATGTGAGCACTACAGCCAAGTATATCAGATTATCAATACGTACACATTAAATGTATTCTCTCTTTCATAAACAGCCTTCGTCACCGCATCGGTGGCGTTAGGGTGTATTGCTGCAGCAAAAACCCAGCCCTTGGCCATTCATCTATCTTTCTGAACACAGGAACCTCTGCATTCCGGGATCGAGAGTCGTATTTCATTCTCCCGACTGTCGTCTGCTAGTTTCTTCGCACGTCCGGATGCTCCGTTTAGCCGATTCCTTCGGTGGGGTTGGTAAAGTCACACATCCTGCATTCTCATCCGCAATGTGAACACTGATTTTGCATCCTCAAGGTGTTGAACCAAATTTATTTTTTATTCATCTACTACGGCACTCCCCATAGTCTCAGAAATACAGCCTTGGCCTACAACACACCCGATTCACACTTTACCCTTGTCTTCGTCGCATACTGCAAAGTGTGTCGAAGTTCTGTCACGGGTTACCTTTAGCGATTCACTGCTTCGTAATTCGCAGCGGCGAAAGTACGGCGTGATAGGTCGAGAAACACAGCCATAATATGAAATTTATGAACGGGCTACGTTATTCCTGTCTTTAACGTTGAGCCTGGACCTGGCTTAACTAGTCTGTCAAAAAGAAGCAAGTCTACCTCCACGTCCTCATTATTCTCCAACCAGCGTAAGAAACATAAGGTAGCTCCATTAGCTTGCCTAGTCCCGGACCCAGCACATTGTAGAAGGCGACAGAGCGGGGCTTGTGAAGACAAAGAACGTTGACAACGTAAGAGGCGTCCGCTAGACAGCCCTGTCGTCTTCTCTGGCTGAGCTGACACCGTCTTCCATACTCGCCTTCGCTTTTTTTGTTCTCGCTGAAATGCTCGTCCTTGCTGTACCAAGATAGCTGTCGCGGTGAAAATCATGGCACTGCTGTAACTAGATGAGAGAAAAGGGGCAGAGCAACGCTGCTGGCTGACGGGTAAAAAACAAACGCCCGAAAGGAAGAAAGGTCCCCTGCAGTTTGAAATTTATTTGATTGCGATGGTCCGTTGCCCAGGAACCGCCGTGCATTGGCGGGGTAATGTAAAACCTTCCGGCTTGATGCACGCACATAGCAAGCATGCCAGGGCGTAACCTAGATGCGTTTGTGCGTGTTCATGCTTAGACTTGCAATGGGGTAGGTTCGTTAGGTTCGTTGTGAAAGCGGCACCTTCATGTCCACCGCAATTTGCTGTCACCGGTCTGGCCGTAACGCATTTTTAGGTCGATGAGCGTACTATCTTCTCTCGTCGCTTTCTTTATGACTCTTTTTCTGGTTACGTTACCTTAGGATGAAGATGGCAAGCAGAAACTCTAGATTGCGATATTTAAAGTAATAAATGATCCGGGAGCACAACAAGAACAACAACCACCAGCAGACGAAGCATTCCTTGAACTAACCCGGAGTTTTGGCATGGCCAATTGTCTTTTTGGCCCTCGTGCCTGCTTGAAGGTTGATACTAAAACTGATAACGTGCAATTTATTAGAGCGTGTATAATGTCCCCGTAGTAGTATTCATAGGTTACAATTTTAGGTCCTAAACTTTCTGTTCCCAAATCTTGTTTGCGTCATAACGATTGGAATATCACGGTCACCCAAGATAGGGTGTGTGTGTGTGGTGGGGGTGGGTGACTTCTGGACGGTCCTCACCATGGGTTTTGTCCCGAGCCAAGACTGCAAGTGCGGTACTTCAATTGCAATCTCAAATAACGGCGGGGACATTCCGAATAGATGGTTCCTTGCAGACATATATTTATTTACCAAGGCGTGCTTATTTTGCCGAAATATTGCTTTGATTGTTGTTGGCTGTTCACTCATACACATAGGAGAGGGCTCAAATGTTATTAATTTGTATTTTTCTTCCGTATTCACTCACGATTCCCAGTTTATGTTCCTTCCCTTCCAATCACCAAATTCACCCAAATACCTCATATCACCGTCTCAGCTAATAGTATTGATTATCTAAGGGAAAAACTGAAATCGTCTGGTTCACGTGGCTGGACAGTGACTCCGCAAATGTGCTCAAAGGTGCAATCTCTGTTTTGAGCCGCTACTTGTTTACTATTTTTTAACCAATACATTTCTACTAGCGTGCTTCTGCCTGACCGGAACATAAGCAAAGTAACACTGATGTTCAAGGCAGGCAGTTGCTCCGATTTCTAATTAACGTCACATCTCACTAACGTGTATAGCACGTAAATCACTGGAACATATGTTATGCTCTCATATTTTGCGCGAGCTGCTGCTTTCTTTTCCCCGTAAACAACAACCATTTCTTTTACCTTATGCAACATGGCTTCCGACCAGGGCGTTTATGCGAGGCCCAGCTCATCGAATTTACTGGCGACATTCATCTGAACTTCTCCTTTTTCCGGACCAATCGAATTGTTCTGAAATTTTTCGGAAGCTTTTCATCGCCTCCCTCTTTAAAGCTTTCATGCATTCGCCTGTATCCGCCAACACATTCCTCAGTTAAATGTTTTCTAACAAACAGCAGTGAATTTACTGTTATTGCTGGCCATCCTTCATCTCCTATCAAGTAATATCTGGTGTTCTACACGGCGCAGTTCTGGGTGCGCTGCTATTTTTAATCTTAACTAATGGCATTATATCTGGCATTTCGTCACCTATCCGCCTATTCTTCCAGGACTACATTATTTATCGCCGTATTCGCAACAACCTGGACCAAATTCTACCGCAAAGATATTTAAAAATAATTGAAAACTGGTTCTCTCTATTGCGAATCACTCAACTCATCTTAATGTGAATCCAGGCGCATACCGTGTATACGTTTCAATCTCAATTATACATACACCCTAATGTCAAGCAGTCTTTCGCTAGTAGAATCGAACGGTTACCTAGGAATTCTCTAAACCACACTCCACTCTTAGTATGGTGCTGTTACCTAGGAATTCTGTGAATCCCAATCCTAACCTGGTCCGAACACATACTTAAACTCATTACGGACGCATCACAAGCGCTTCGTTGTATCAATAGAAACCTTTCGTTATCATCCCAATCGTCCGCAAAACGGCTTACGAGACCTTTATCCAAGCTAAACTGGTATACGCATCTGCTATTTGGAGCGCTCCTCTGTCTTTCCTGATCAATGCCATAGAATCAGTCCTAAATCACGTATCCCGCTTCATCACTTTTAGATATGATTGGCTTCTCTGCGGCACCGACATAAAAGCGTCCCTTTCTCTTCCCTTCATGGCATCTTGACGTGAAATCGGACAGATATGCCGCTTCCACAAATTGTATTATTACTTCCACCAACTCGGCATTTTCCTCCTCGTCACCTTCCGTTATGCCGTCCGTTAAATTAAATGACGATTCAATGATTTGATGGGGAAACCAATGCATGTAACATGTTATTCCTGCCACGTGCCATTGAAGAATGGAAAAGACAGGCAGATTCCGTTGCCCGGAATACAATCCTGCTACATTTAAAGGAATATTGTTGTTTCACCTTATCTTTCAATTATTGCTCATCCCCATAACTTGCCATGTGCTTCCCTTCCAGTTTTTGTACTTATTATGTTATTATATAATTTTCTTATAAGCTGTACATGTATTGGACTGTAATTCTTTTTGTGCCCTTATGTGCTATGGCGGTTCTAGTCCCCATCTTCTGTATTGCCAACTAGACCCTCAGGTGTTGAATAAATGATGTTAATGATAATGGTGACAAAATCTACATTGGTTGCTCTCTCGGAATCCGCTATCGGCATTTTACTCGAAGAGGCACACGTTACAGGCTGTTTCACGTACCTAGCGACCTTCCGCACCTGTCTGACAGCCGAACTCCACGTTTTTGTTTGTAACTTATGCATTCCTATTCGGAATCTACTCTTCAGTGGCATGGCAGAGGATTCTATGAAGAGCTGTATATAAATCAATCGTGTTAACGGTGTTATGCCGCACAGGCATTTGACCCAGACAGTACCTACTACTCAGGAGGAAAAAGAGGCGTACCTCTGATGACTCGGCCCTTAAACGAGAACGTAAAGCGTGGTAACTCGTTTTAAACCCGACTAAGCAATAAAGATGCCTTTACGAAAGGCAAACTGCCTTTTATGGAAGAGCCTTCCTTCTTCTACGGGTTCTTCTGTACAAACTGTGTGCTAAAGGAGTTGCGTATTGAATTTGGTGTAACCGCAAATGGACCTTTTTTCGCGTAGCGCCCTGCGCATGCGCTACTCTCGCTCCCAGCGACCGACCCGCCGTTAGTAGGGGGCAAAATGCAAAAAAAAAAAAAACGACGCCGTACTGAATTAGCCAGTTGCGAACGCCGAGCCAGCTAAGTGCTGCTCCGATTTCTGTGCCCTGAAAGCAGCCGACAGGTAGGCGCTGCGGCTGCCATAAAAAAAAAAAAAAAATTATGCCACCAAAACCATGCGTTTCAGACGGGTCCCTCAACTGCGCAGGGCAGGTGAAAAAAAGGGGGCGTGTTCTTTTTTACTCCCCAAGTGTGGTTCGGGCGGTCGTCGAAAAAAGCCTACGCTACTGTAAAAGGTCCTCTATCTGCGAGCTTCTAAGGTACAGAGAATCCGCGGGGCGAAAATAGGACAGAAAATAAAATAGCTCGGAAAACCTGGAGCATAGCCATGTAGGGTACGCCTAGAGAGGCAAGCAGCACCACCCGAAGACGGTTCTCAGAAATGGTGATGAGGGTTCCCACAAAGGGCTATGGAGTGCGTGAGGGACAGGTTAATACCACAACACCACCGCGGAGGGTGGTCGCGACCTGCCGCGTGTGAAATACGAGAAAGGCCCTGAGTGGTGAAACTACTGACGCCGTAGAACAGGAGGCTACGGGCAATGGCAAGCGAGCGGAACAAACTTCGGAGGGTGCTGTTCAGGTAGCGGGTCGTGTGGTTACAGTTCCGGCAGCAAACGTCAACAGAAAGTTGAGCAGCAAATCACAAAAATGGAGGAACTAGGACCTCCTGTGATTTGATCATTCTCATTCTTTGCTTTTCATGTCGTGCCCTGCTACCCAATTCCATCTTTCATATGAAAGTATTTGTGTAATCGGTATTCCGACAAGTTTTCTCGAATCACCTTCACGTAGCTGCTGTCGGGTGCTGCATAAACTTTGCTACTGTAAAAACGCTCGTACGAGTAACAAAATGCTCGTTTGATGATGGCGCAAAATTATAACACGCCAAGCGAGGTTTGAAGGAGCTAGAGGGCATTGTGGGGTGTATAAAAACTGTGCATCGGACAAAAAAAAATCAAAATAACTTCAAAAAATGGCGAGACATTCAACTCTGTGAAGATGAATGACCAACGAAGCTGTGTGGAATTTATATCCCATACACGGTTAGAGAATATACATGCATTTTTTTTCTTATCACTTGGTAATGGAAGTGACTATGGCTTTTTAACTGCTTCATAAAACTAGGAAGAACAAGTTCTGCCAAACAGATAATTTGGGCCTGTCGGTTTACCTCCCACAGAAGCCGACGGGTTGACAGCAGACGGAATTCTTCAACGTTTACAGCTTCACTGTGAACTAATTAAGATAGGGGAAAAGTCAATGTAATGGTGGAGTATTCTTTGAGGCCATGCTGTCACGTGATCGTTTCCTTGGAAACTTTGATAGAACAAGGGTTCAGCCGTGTTATGCTGAGCACTCCCGAAAAGGTTCGCATCGCCGCAAGGCGTTTCTTTTTTTTTTTCACAGTAGCCCTGGTTTAAACAGGTCAGGTTTCATTCTTTGTTGCAGCTAAAATCTGTCTTCTATGCAGCAGAGAAGTTTCTCCTCTTCGCTCCCAGCAAGCTGTTTCCATTTCATCTTATATTCGAAGACACAAAATGGAGCACAAAATCTATAACTAAAAACCTCACGCGCTGTTGTTGTTTTCAATAGATATTGCCAATATTTTGGCGCGCCTCAGTTCTGCGAGGACTTCCTTCTGGAAAAACAAAAAGATTCTCGTCTTCGGCAATCTTCTGGATTCCTTTTAGTATTTTTGTTTTATTTTACCTTTGCGCCCTGTCTTACCACGTTCTCTTTTCAATTTTTTTCATTACCCTTACCCTTTTGCCTTAGTTCAACGTCTACTACTTTTTCCCTAGCTGTTCTCACCTTTTCTTGATGTACCTTTTTTGCCGTGAATTCTTATCTCCCCCCCCCCCCTCGAAAAAATAAAAAAAATTGCACCGTTGCGGTATTTCTTCCGGAGTATGTCTTTCTTCGTTTGTTTCCCTTTACCGTTACCTTCCATCTTGTGTGTTTCTTGCTTTTTCCCGACTTCCTTTTTGCCTTCCTTTTCTTCCTCCCCGACCACCTGTCGGTGATATTCATATTTGCTTCTCTGTGTTTCCCTCATCATGCTCCAGCGCTTCCTTTGCTGCTCGCAGCCTCTTCCAAGCCCTTCGTCCCGCCATCGGGTCCCATTCCAAGCGCACCTCGCTGGTTTTCACGGGCCTGCAGAGGCCGCATGTTCCCACATGGGTACAGCGAAAACAAGACGTCGCATTGAACCTATTTTTTTCTCTCCTCTTCCCATCTCCCCTCCATCCTCTTCCTTCCCCACTCCCCCATATCACCATCTTTTGTCTCTGCGTGTTCCCACTATGGGTGTATAAGCGATCCTTCCCCGAAAAGTTCGTGTTTTGCCGGCTTTGCAGGTGCCGCAATTCTCGGTCGGCGCACCGCTTGCCGCTCATTAAAGTCAGTGTGTTCGCCCAGCAAATATTTGTATGCATGGCATGTTGTTTTTGTTCTTACAGTGAAAATATTAGCATCTACTAAATGAAAATGGTTTAGTGTTTTCTTGAGCCTGCAAGTTTTATTAACCTATCTTAAAGCTGTGGCGCGACTGTGTGTGCGTTTGCCTGTTTACCCTGCAATATAATTCCCTTTGTTCTACTAAACGTGCTTTGCATAGACTGTGCTAACATATCATTTTGAAGATTTCTGACGTAAAATATTGCGGTTTCATACTGCTACAAACCAATCATAACATATCAAGGAATAAGACGAGATAAACACATCGCTCTAAGTGCACATTGCAACAACTCCAAAGATCGCCGGATGCTAAAAAGTGAGCAAACGAAGTGAATATTTTCTACTTTCTTGAAACGAATATCCGTCCGGTTTTGCGTGTTCCGCAGGAGGTCCGCAATCAATTTCTCGTCACCGCCATAAGCGACCATTTAGGCACGACGCACAGTACAAAAATATGCCACCATGGATGCTTTGCTAAAGAGCCGAAGTCCAACAATCCTGGGTTTGCAGCGTCAGGTGCGGTTAGAGCGCAGGTAGTTGAACCTAATTTTTAGAGCGCACCTTGCAGCCTTGTTTTTACATCGCACATGATACTCTAATGTATTTGGATCTGCACGTTTGGCGCTAACTTGCTGTAATTAACATTGCTTTCTTTTTTATGCAGTAAGGCTGTCTATGGGTAGGATCCATTAGATCGTCTCCGGTGACAGACTGAGCGTAGGCCAACAATTTTCAGCGCGCAGAAAAAAATCACAAGAAATAAAAACAGGTCCTAGGGCATTCATATTTCCATATAGTAAACCTAATACTGTAATTGAAAAAAATGCCTGCGCAGCAATGCATTTCATTTGGAAGGAAAATGGACTTTAAGAGAATCGGTGTAAGCTTTGTGCTTGCAAGCCGCATTTCCCACACTATGTGTTACGCCGTGAAGTACGGCCATCAATGGTGGGAGTGTTGTTACAGTTGCTTTACACACGTCTCCACCTCGCCTGCCTCGTGTCTGGCTCGTATTCACTCCTTTCCAAATGTGTGTCTCTGTCTCCCCCCTTGACATTGCGCAATGCCGCGCCCTCTTCGGCTGCTACCATAGCGGCGCACTAGACCCTTTGCCGTGAATGGGGTAGCCATGGTATGCTAACACATCATTGTCTCTACCCGCCAATCGAGTGGGTATTTAGTCTGTGACCCAGAGTTCACGCCGCTGTCCTTCCAATTCAACATAACAAGTTCCACAATGGCTAGACCCCAACGTATAAATCACTTTAGAATGCCATCTTCACCGGACGTTCTTCTTTGTATGGGGGAAGGGCCCTGAATTTTTCTCTAAAGAGTGTGAGCATCACTATTGGTGTCATGACTGTCTTGAGCCTGCGACAAGTAGCAGGATGGAAGCACAAAATTGTACAGCCTCGGCATTTGCTGTGTATCACACAAGGCTGTAAGCATTACAAATAGCTTTTGTGGGAGTAGTGATGTGCCAGGGTAGGTTGAAACAGGTTGTTTCTTCAACCCCTCCCCTCATGTCTCAGTGTCGCGATAATTGGTGTAAGGAGATGCACATGAAAGGTTGTTCTCGTGCGTGGCAAAACCAGAATGGAACGCACCCGAAGACCAAAAAACTGGGGTAAGACCGCTGGAAGAAATTTTTTCCGCGAATAAAATTGGCGGAACTGAACATTCTGTCGAAGTGTCAACTCCTTTTTTTAAGTGTGGTAATTTCGTCATCCATTTAGCCTTCCTTTTATTTCGAGCGTTACCTGCTGCTATGACAATTGACGGGAACAGTATCGCGTCCACGAAACTGAGCACCCCAGTGGCGCAACAGCACTGGAAGTAAGTAGTAACGATATCATAGTTTTAATTCGTTAAGTGGCCGCGAGACGACCTTCCAATATTTAGTTCCGTGACTTAAGTTACGTTTTCGCAATTAACTTTGCGCTTACAAAACTAACTTTCCTTTCTTGACTTAAGTGAAGTTTTCGCAATCAACTTTGCGCTTGTGAAACTAGCTTCCAAGCGGCCGCTTTCGAGGTAACCGGAATTTTGTAACCGCGAACTGATTCAATATGACATATTTATGCTTTTCAAAACATACCAAGCTTTATGTTATCAACGTGTCTACGTACTGCGAGAAAAAATGAGTTTCAAGGTACATGCCTTCTGCAAACGCAAATGGTTTTGTAAATTGAATACTTGTGGAGGCAGAAATGGGGTCTAGTTTCGAGTGTTAGTGACAAGAAATTAAAACTGACACCGACCATGATGGTTCACAAAACAAAGATGTTTCGCGCTTCTTTGTTTAATGAACCTTCATGGTCAGTGCCAGCTTTAATTTTTTGTCATATGTTCTCCCGAACAGACGGGCTACCGTACAACTCCCGATTTCGAGTGCTCAGATGAACTGGTTTAGTGGACCCAGCTCAGCACCGTGAAAAAGATGCCATGGCCATAGCCGTAGCAAATAGACTGGACCATTCCGTTAATTCCGGCACTGTCCACACGGGCATTTCGTAGGTGGGTGAAAAGGCAGCCATCGCACCGCATCTGGCCTGAACACATGCAAAAATCACAGTTACAGGTCGCAAATCTGCCATAAGAAATTTCACGAGAAGTGGGAACAAATGCTTACTGCTGTATTCTGAGTCTGTCCTCTACTCCGGGTGATCCCTCGACTCGCCATGGGGGAGGATACCGCAATGCTTTTACATGCGGAAATTTCTGTCAAAGATCTCCTCGACGGGACACTCGAGTAGGGGGGTTACAGGTTTCAAAGAAAAATTTACACCATCTTCCCGCGAGAAGAACCATGGGGTAGATGCGACGCTCTGGGGGTTGCCGTTACAGGTTCCATTATGTTAGCGTGTGGATTGCTGTTTTTGTGTGTCCTATTTACGCAGTATGTTCACCCCCGATGCTGTCGCATCTACCTTATGGTTCCCTCGGGGAAGATGGTGTAAATGTTATCGGGTGGCCGGTGCTTGGTACGGTTGCGCCGACTGGCGCGGCGAGGAGATGGGGGAGGGATGCGGACGCCGCCGGACTACGCCGGAGGGAAAGGCGGGTGAAAGAGATGCGTCGCATCTAAAAAAGGTAAGTGGTCTCCTAATTGTATGCGCGCCTGAACACTCTGCACTTACAGCGAACGACAAAGCTCACGACACGGCTCGAAGATATAGCTTCCGGAATTGCCCGGCAGCATCTGATATGTCGCTCTCTCCTGGGAGGATGGGATCCCATGGTGGGATGCAGGGATAGAATCAGCCACCACCGTTCGGGCAGGATCACACATACGGTGGCGCACACAACACTAAATAGATATCAGTCAGTTGCGTGGCGCCTGCTTCAGTCAAATTGCCTCCCACAGCCAATGTTGTACAGGTATTGCTACCGCGGGCTATACGACAGCACTTGCACGCTTTGTTCAGAAGGGGCAGAACTCGCGCATATTTTGTGGGCATATCCCTTTAAAGATATGAGCAAACACCCAGCCAAAATCATTACGCCAGAGCAGTGGGAGGGCCTACTGCTCGGTTACGACTCGGACGTCCAGCTCTGGGCAGTCCAGATGGTCGAAGACGCCGCCAGAGCCCAGATATTCCTGGCGGCAATCTGCCGGGGTTGGGTTGGGCAGGACTCCAACCTCCCACCTTTCCTAACCCAATATTGGGCAAAATAAAGTTGCTCACTCATTCAAATCGACTTTTGTAGACACTGTTCAAGGGGTATATACGTATGGTGATATCATTTCCTTTCCAAAAGACAGCATGCCCCGTTTATCTGTGCGAGCCATGAACTGCAAATCCGCCTTTCTGACGATTACTTATATCTTGAATCCGTGTAAATATTCGCTTTCAATTTCATTTTCAGGCTTTGGCTTGCCTAGCATTGCCGTACACCAAGTAATGTAGAAGTTTTAACCTGAAGAGTTTATGCCGAGCGAAATGCCCCTTTACCTCGTACTGAAGCACAACATCGTCATGCTGGACTCATTCACCAATCATTATTGAACACTCGAAGCTTTCTCTCCACAAATATGTTTGCAGCGTTAATATCTCAATAGAGCTCCTCTTTATTTGTGCTAGCACGAATGTTTCAATTAAGAATAAATTACGGTACATCTTCACAATCAAACATCATTGGCGTGAATACACGTCCCTGCGGTACCCCGCCCTCACGTGAGCGTGGTCCGCATTTCGCAGCTGAACGCGTGGTCAGCGTTCTCATTATGGCGCTACTTTGTTTCCCAGCCGCGCAAGGGATGGGTACGCGTGAATGCATGCACCACTACCCTGAGTTTAAACCTATCTTTTAATTAGGAGCATCACGCAATTAATCACACTTTACTCATTCCCTTTTGTTAGTTGAACGATGCTCTGGCCGCTCATGAGTAGATAATTGTGTAAAGTAGTGCCTCGGGCGTTTATTCTTTGTGCCGCTGAATCTTCTGCAGGCAAACAATTCCCTGACTGTGTGGCGATTCAATCATACACTAGGCGGCCTAAGTTAATTACTGTGTATCAAGGGCATTTTAATAACGCCCCTTCAAAGACAACACCGCATTCATTGAAGCTGGTGAGTGAGAGAAGACTCCAGGCCATAATTAAACCCCCAATTGTAACAATGTAGTTATCGCACTAGCCCCGTCATATGTGCTTGGTCCTTTTTAGATACGCAAGAGCGGAGTGGTATTAACGCCTCAGTCATTAACAGAGCACCGATAGAACGAATTGCGATAATTTATGGGATTGCAACTACATGAATCACGTTATCAACGCATAATGGTCTAAGATGAGAATGGTTTAAACATTGACTTCCAAACATGTGACAAATAACAGCGGGGTTTATATGTTTTCGCGCGCATCGTACAAAGGCTTAGGCCACGGTAAGACGAACCTGGAAATCTGGGATATGCGGATTTTTATGTGTTCAAATCCCTGAATTTCTTTCTTGGAAGATGAATTGTCTAGTAATATTGTTTTTATTCCTGCCTTAATTTATGTAGGACTTGTTTTCAATTTTTGCCGGATATATGCTATATCTACAAATGTGAATTTGTGTATTATTACTCCCCAGCACTGTTTCTTGTAGATGAACTGATTTTTCTGTGTTGACGTCTTTTTTCTCATACGCAGAATAAAAAAAACTGGCCATGTTATGATTATGTATATATAGCATATATCAACATTTATCGCTCTTGCGAAGGTCAGAAAGCGGATTGGTAGTATGTAAAATTAGTACATAAATTATTAGGCTATATACGACCAAATTAGATTGGATACCACAAAAGGAGTAGTTATGCACTCAAGTATCAATTACACAAATTGTGTCGTTTTTTAATCGTAAATCCACATTGACAGTTGGAACTTTGGCAGATTTCTCTGGTTTGGTTCAAATTTTCTGCTTCCTAAAGCATTTCCCTTCACATCCACGCTTGCGCGTACATGTGTGTTTATATCTCAACATTTATCGCACGTGCGAATATCAGAAAGCAGATTGGTAGTATGCTAAAATCAGTGCATAAGTAATTAGACTGTATACGACCAAATTAGTTTGGTTGCCACAAAAACAGTAGTTATGCACTCAAGTATCAATAGAACAAAAACTCATTTTTTAAGGTGTAAATGAGCCTGGACAGTGTAGCAACTTTGGAAGAATTCTCTGGTTGGGTTCACATTTACAGCGTCTTAAAGCATTTCCCTTCACAGCCACGCTTGCGCGTACATCTGTGTGTACGCTTGTGGGCGTACTAATTATTAATATGCGTGTATGGGTTAGCTATGTCTCTTTAATTGCTTCAACTTTTTCTGAGCTTGCAATGCAAGTGATCGGGATAAATATCATTCAGAGTCAATTTATTGTTTGAACTATTCTTTGTTGCTAACACTAACCACATGAGCATCTATAATTGACTTTCTTCTTTCTACCTTAAGAGGAGATGGTGCCACTGGCTATTTTCCCCGACTAACAACTATCCCAATACCAAGTTTTAATTATTTGCTCCCTTATTTACCTTAACCTTTTTTTTACTTGCAGTTTACCGCCTAGGGGATTGTCGCATGCCTGTGACATGGCCAATGCATCAATATCTGTTTGCGCCCTCGGTAGAATAAATCTCTCCAGTCTTTGTAGTTGCTTTCTGCACGACGCAATTTCCTACACCGAGCTAAGCCACCGCGGCTCGCCCACATCAACGGGCTTCCTTACGGCCCCTGGACACGCTGCCGTCATCCCCAAGGCCCCGCTGCATCCCGCATCCCTCTTCCAAATCACGCCATTAAGGAGTCTTGCCAGGTACGTCTCCTCTCTACTAGTTTCATCGAGTTTCCTCTTCAGCAGTCCACCAGCACACCATTTCTCGCCTTTTTTTGGTTTCCCGCTTTTCCTCCGTCCAGATTCTTCGCCTACGGAGTCTCAGCGACGGCCATAGCCGCGACAACGCTGTTAACGGTGATGCGCCCTCCTTCGCCAGCGGGGTTAATTCATTGACATGCGAGGCCAGCCACGGACGACAGTGCGCTATAGATAGGAGGGCAGATGAGGCTGTTCTTTAGGAGAAAGCCTTCTTCTTAAACGAACCACACTGTGTCAGCGGCATCAGCGCCATTGCCACACGATGCGACATTGTGTTGATATCTTCGTTTTGTTGAGCGCTTTTTTGTGTCAAAACGTTGCACTAACTGAATATTTATGAGACTTTCAAGAAGTGTTCAATCAGGCGGTTTTGTTGGGATAATGGGTCGTCTCTGAGGAAGTACAGTGGGAACGCTAGCTTTAAGGGAAAGGGGCCAGGATTATTGGCGCAAAAGCTTTTTCATGGACGCTGGCAGATTGGGGGGTAGTCAGAAGCGAGGGGTGTTTTAAGGCATTCATTGGCAGCAAGGAATGGATATTTTTTTCGTATCCGTTTTGAAGCGGTGCCCCATCTGGACTGCTGTGAAAATCACATGATTCTTTTCAGTTGTTTTGAATAGCACAACTACTTAAGAAAGCCAAATGAGTATTTTCGTGTGGGAAAAACATTTCGTCAAAACAACTAAGAATTAGAACAAAATTAACATTGAATAAACCTTGAAGTGACACAGTTTGACAGCCACACAAAATTTTTATAGCGAACCTTTCCTGGTCTTACTGATGGCGGTGTCGTTACCTAAAACGCATTGCAGTAAAGCCAACTTTACACAATAGGAGAGCACAAGATGATGATGGTAACGGTGTTGATGATGATAATGGTAATGATGGTGATATGATGATATGATGATAACAAAACAGAAAACGATTCCTGTGGCCGGAATCGAACTTCGGTCTCTCGCGTTATAAAGCCGACATCTATTCGATTGCGCCATTACGACACTGTCGAAGCAGTTTTGATTTTAAAGCGAATGTGAACGCTTCACTTTGAATCCGGAGGATGGTTGGGGGTGCGCAGAGATTCTGCGTGAGAGATTGGCTTGCTGTCGTCGGAGTTTGGACTTTGACTCGCAAGAAGTTTACACTTTGATCGTTAACGCTTGTACTTTGACTGCAATGAGTGTGACTTTGGCACTTATCCATTTCATTTTTGCACGCAAGAAACCTTCGCATTTCGAACCATCGGCGTCGTTAGATGAAGGGGATTTGAGTTTTGTAACAAGGCTGTAAACATGATCAGTGATGGCATGGTTTCGCAGTATTCGGGATGAACAAGGAAGTTGTACTTTTTTACGGTGTCACGACAACGTCAATAACAGCCGCAATATTACCAGCCAGTTAGTACAAAAGTAGAAAATGCCACATGAACTTTTCCTTGTTTTTTCCCGAATGATAAGTATATAGGGAGACTTTTGCTGATCGCAAACCAAGCGCAATCTGTTAATGTAGTTTCATCCAGTTTGAAAGGAATAAGACGCTTTTTTAAGCTAAGGCTCCATCAGAGGGGGGTAAGGGCTCCAAACGTTCCCGCCGGTGACTATGCAGATACCACGCGCGAAGGTCTCACGTGTAAATTAAAAAAATCCAAAATGGGCATGTGCAACCACAACGAAAACTTGTGCTCTACGCTGGCAACGGGACGAGATAACGCAGTAGGTAGCACTGGGCTGCTGCTGTACAAACTACCTGGATTCAAATGCGATCTTGTATGTTTTATTTGCTCTTTACATCAGCAGCTATATTCATGACCGGACAAAAACAACAACAGCAACAACGACGCTTTTTAGCAGTAAGGGGGACTAAGGCTACAGCATAATAACAAAACACAATCTGCTCCCGTGATATCGCCTAAACCACAACGGCCTTTTACATAAAGAAATTAGAAACAATTCTCATGCTGATAACTGCTAACAACTATCTCGCTTCTTTATATAAGGCCAATGAAACCATGAGTTGTAATTTATGTGTTACAAAATGTACTCTACCAAGTTCATTTGGCGAAATTCACGATTTCTATGGTCCCAATCGCCATGAAAGTGACCTAATACAATGTATGCGTCACTCATTGTTTGCAAGGCAATTGTTTACGCGTGAAATAAAACTGTAAGGTGTAATCTAACGTGTCAATGTCTCCATGCCTACCATCACCAGCCATCTTCTTTTGCACCAGACCTGATAGAAATTACTCCCCGTCCATCAATCTTTCCAACATGTCCATCGTTCCTGCCACGACGTCCAACGTGGTTTCCAGAAGTAAATTTTGTGTAGTTTTAAACCGATATAGCATCAGCTGGAGAAATTGATTTTGAAATATGCTTGAGGCTACCCGCTAGCCTCCGCCAGTACATCATTACCCGGCTCAGTGATGCAAGTGCGCAGGCATAGTGATCCGGAATAAAGTATGCAGTATGGCTAACTGCTATGTCGATCGACATGTATCCTTTCCAAACGATTTGAACAGCCAAATGATTTCAAAGAACTAACGTATCCCGGTAAACATTGTCCAGGTGGGTGGGCGGGGTGACACGAAATTCATTTGCCAGCCATTCATCCGTGAGAGAGGCCGCCCACCGTTGTCCTTCGTAGCTCGTGCGTCTGCGTCCAACATGCAGTGATAAAAAGGCTGTATAACAGGCCGCATACATGCCTGACTCCGCAAAGCTCGCTTTGCCTCACTCTATTGTAGTAATTGCATGATAGAGGCTGCTTTGTTTAAAGTCGAGAACTTACAATGGTAGTCGCCTTGAAATGACGACTCACTGTTTATGCTGTAATTTGGACTAGTCGGGCATGCACCATCATGACAATAGCCTGTTGTCACAGCTGTCGCTCGCGAATGAGAGGAAGTGAGAGAGGACTAACGCGGCTCCCCTCTCTTCCTCCAGCAACAGCCGTATGCGACGAACAGAGTCCGGATTCGGCATTACCCTTTCATGAACTAAACATAGCATGGCGGGCCCGGCATCCCTCGGGGAGCGCGACGCTCAGCGGAAGCGAAGTACGCTCGGCTGTGATGTGGGCGTCGCTTTCCAGCTTGTAAGCGGCGGCCTTCATTAGGAAGACTGTACAGGCCGCGTAGAACCTCCGCCCCTCGTCGCCTCCTTCCTTCTTCCGGCCTCTTCCGTCTTAATCCTCAATTTCCGCGTCGACCATCGAGAAAACGTGAAGACTACGGCTCGGTAATCAAAGGGTGTAAATTAACCCGACTTTTCCGATGGAAATAAAAAAAAGGCATTGCGGCGACTTCAAAGTTACACTGGGACATCGTTCTACTTCCTCGGTTTGCAGGAGTGAACAGAGACATAAAATGTAGAAGAAACGGTTGAGGAAACGTTTCCGGAACACAAACTACACTAAAGGAACGTGCGGATATCTTAAGCAACAAGTCTTTCAATCTCTCCTAGAAGCGTTCGCATCACGTTCCTGAGTAATTAAAAAAGGATAATTATCATTCAGCGCCATCTCTCCGCCTTTCATTTGGTTTGTTTAGGACTGCTTCTAATTTATAATTCCTATAAAATTATGGACAAGTGATTAGCCGGATCGCACCGAACGATGAAATTATCTAGAGCCTCCTATTAACATGCCCTCCTCTGTGTGATTTCAGACAATGTTGCACAACAAAGTCCCCCTTCCATTCTTCACGCCATGTCGACGCCCACGCGAAGACGAATGAATGGGATATTCACGTGGACAGCTTGAGTTAAAAAACGTTCCTCGAAAGCAATTCGTTTTCAGCGCATTCACTACGCCCATTACGTACTTTTTCTCTGGCTGAATATTCGGAGCATAGCAATGAAAATTTTGTTCAAAATAAAAATAAACAAAATCTAAAGCCTTCACACGTATCTTGTGGAATGCGAGACGCCATAGTAATTCAAACCGAACTCTGCGGCTGCTATAAAGGAAGCCGCGATACTGAAATCGTATCCTATTGACATATTCTGTAGGGATGTAGCTGTTTCTAGATGCTTGTCTTTTACGAGGAAGCAGATTTGCCACCGCTCATTATAAAATGTCCTGCCTTAAATGTGAAACGAATATTTTTGATTTCAACTTAGCCTCCCAGGTGCGCCGTCTGTTGCAGACTCTCTGATAAATGCTTAGTAAAGTTTAAAAAAAAACTCACTCTAAGAATTCGCTGATTTTTGTTGTGACTGTGAACATTTAGTAATTACTTCTCTGCATTTCATATTCAGCTGCCTGCTCCACCTTCCCTCCATCCCTTCCGCCTTTGTTTTATGCGAACATTCTCAGTGTGGACCATGCTGCGTCGTTCAAAAGCTTTGGCCGCCTTTTTTGTCGGTTGTACACAAACATCGCTAGCGACTGCAGCGCCAATGACCACGCAGCGAACGTCCTCCGTCACTCATACGCCCAGCCTCGCTTTCCTTCCTGGATGCGGAAGAGCGGAGGAGGCGGATCATTCCCCATTCGGCTATCTGCTCGCCTCTTCCACCGCGCACGGTCTCCATCGGGGAGGTGGAAGAGGCGAGCAGGTAGCCAAATGGGGAAGGATGCGGCTCTTCCGCTCTTCCGCACCCAGGAAGGAAAGCGAGGTCTTGATCATCCGCTGCAAGCTCGCTCGGTCTGCCTCGGTAGGGAACACCAAAAATCAACCGCTTCCCACCTGTTGCACTTGGCGCCTGCGCTGCGGAGAGGGTGTTCGCCACTTGGACGGGTACTGCACGAAAACACAGAAGCCGCGGCTCCCGCAAGGCACCTCGCAACTCCGGGCGTCGCGTGTGCGCTAGCCCCGAGCTGAAACTTTTTTTTTCGCCCCAACCCTTTCAATCGCTACAGTTCGACAGGACACGGCAACTGGACCGACCGGCATCGTCGTCGTCCTCGTCGTCGTATTGCGTAGCCACAAAGGGCCGGTCAGCTGACCCTCGTTGCTCCTTCTCGAATCTCTGCCAACTTCGTTGGTTTCTTTCTCCTGCGCGCATTCGTGCTCGTCGCCGTCTTAAGGAAGCCATAAACGCAAAATACAATTGTCATCAATTGGAAGATCTAACCTTTGGTAACTCCCTCACATTCATTACAGGAACAAAATACGTTTCTGGTTGCCCAACAACGCCATAATGATTGAGCAAAACTGAAATTTGTGCTACAGTGACATAGTATGGGCCAGCACCAAAAACGCCTTTATCAGGAAGTTAGAGGGACCCTGCAACACTTTCCATAAGCGCTTTAATCTTTCCTTCGCCTCTGAATGAACTGCGAAAGCTATAGTTATCGCCAGTGCGGAACGGCACTGTGTGATTTGCTCGTCGGACCAGATACGCCTTGCATTTCTTCTTTGTTTTTGTGGCTTTTTTTTAAAGTTGATATCGAAAAGCGTTCATTGCTGCAACTGAAGGAAAACCGGCCAACAGCCGCTGCATGGCCTTAGTGACGTAATTCGAGCCGTCGAAGACCGTCAAGACCGGGAAAGAGAGAAAAATCTTTCGAGCGAGTTCCCAAGTTATCTGATGGGCATAGAGCAGTAATTTTTGGCTGAGGTAGTTTGCGACCCCTTTATCTAAGTACTGGGTGTGTTGGGTGACTACGTTCTGCAAGTACTTACGATCTCAAAAAAAGTTGAAAAAAGTGTTGCAGAGTCCCTTTAAGAGCACGCTACGATGAAGGTGAAAAGCAAAACCGCCCGTGTGTTCGAGATCTCGGCGCACGTTAAACATTCCCAGGTGGCCAAAATTAATCCGGAGCCATCCACTACGGCGCGCCTCATCGCCTGCGTTGCGTCGGCACGTTTAAACCCTGCAACCAATCAATCGATAAGAGCACGTAAGCATAAGTGATACCACCAAACGTAACTAGAGCCCCCCTACAAATCCCCCAGTCATGTGTCTTGGCCGTGGCTCTGGTCGGCGGCCGGCAATCGCGGAAAGAAGATTCTGTGAAGTCATAGAAACACCATCGAAAGTGTCTGGGGAGTCACCATGGGTTCATCAGTGTTCCATATTATCTCTGTTTGTTGGAAGTTGCGATAAAATTGTTATTGTTATCGGGACACGCCAGTCTTTCTAATGAACTAAACTTGTGTTTTGCGTTAATGGCGCCAGCTGTACAAATAATTAGCGTCTCGACAGTTCGACGTGGTTTTAGTTGTTGAGAGGGCCCGCGCGGTGCCTCAAAAATGGGCAACTTCGCGAAATGAGGGAATTCGCAATAGGAGCAGGTCACCATATGTACGGAAGGTGTTACGTCGACAAAACTGCCAACGTGCAGCCACTGCCTGTACAGTATGTTGTGTCTCTCGAGCTGTTTCCCAGTTTACTCGAGGGAAAGGAACAGAAAAAGATGGAAGAGAAAAAGAAAAAAATGGCAGCATCTTCACTCCGTGGATGATGGCGAGGGTGCGGAGCACGGGTGCTCGAAATGACATCCCAGTTGCGCCCCGAGTGACAACCGATTTGCGCCCCGACCGTCATTCGATTTGAGCCGTGAGTTGCACCTTGATTATCCCTAAATCGCTTGATGGTGGTGTGTGCACGGATGGACGCGGATGGACATTGGGAGGTCCTAATGTACTCCGCACTGTTACAGGCGAGGGAGTAAGCCGTGACTGTGACTGTCGGGTACTAACTCACGGTCGTGGCCCAATGGGTAAGACGACTGACACTATAACTCTGTCTGGTCTACCAGACATAGGCTCGAATCCTGCCAGTGCCTGTGTGATTTTTTGCGATTGTAAATTCTATGCGCACGGACGCGGATGGACATTGTGTTGTCCTAAGGTACTCCGCACCTAAAAGCCATACCCGCAAGCTCTGAGTAAACATGCTCGTGATGCTTGCGTGCATACTCAAAAAACTCCGGTAGGCTTTAGTACATCTGTCTTGCCCACGTTTCAAGGTCACAAAATATTCAATAGACCGCCATCTAGTTCTGTAGTTAGATCCGTGCTCGACACACATTAGGCATTATATTAGGGATTAGGGCTTACGTCTGTAATTCTGGAGGTCCTTGGGATCCGCCGTCTAATGAATCAGAATAATATTGCCGTTTTTCCAGGCTAGGGGCACTTTTTGAGTCGTCAAGCATTCTGAAAATAGTACAACAAGAGTTTTCAGTACAATATGTTCTCCCTCCTTTAAAATATCCACGGTTATGCTTTCGCCACCTGCAGCTTTTCCTGCTTTCATGCCTTTTTTGAGCCTTCCCAACTTCAACTTTAATTACTTGTGGGACATCGCAAGTTGAGCTTGTACTTTCAGCAGTTCCTCCTGGTCTAACAGCCTGGTGTAAAATCATTCTGCTACCTTTATTATCTCGTCCAATTGTGCGTAATGTCACCGTGCTCGTATCTGAGGGCGTACTTCCTGTTTTTGCCAATGGTTAGCTTTCTTTTACTTGCTTTCAAACTTCCCCCACTGCCATGATATATAAACGAATGTCGTTTTTGTTTTTATTTTGTTAATCAGTTTCGACAGCTCGGCTAATTCAACCCGGTCCGCCGTACATGCATATTCTTACATTTGGCAATGAGTTCATTCATTTTCTTCGTTAGTTTTCCCATTTGTTACCCACATGTTGCTTCTCCAGCAGCTGCTGGGAGAATCGGCACACAGTGATTCGCTACGGGCCGATGTTAGGCTTTCATTTAGCCTGTTTACACGGATCTCGTTCTGCTCGTTCAGAGCGCGAATTTATTTATAGAGTTATTTTAAACTCCTGCGATCTGGCTCTGGCTGACTGGGTGCGGGGCATGTTATTTTTCCTTCTTTCTATTTCGATTATTCAGCCTTATCTTGCATCTAACCATCCTATGATCGCTGCTGCGCATGTTACTTAGAACCTCTACGTCTTGCACGATACTTGGTTTAGTCACTTGAAATGAAATCAGTTTCGTGTTTTGTTCTCTCATCACGACTTTTCCATCTCTACTTCCTATTATTTCACTTATAGAAGAACGTGTTCACCAACCTCTGGTTATTTCTCACTGCAAATCCCCCCAGTGTACCTCTTCGACTGTTTCAATTTTCTGTTCCGAAGTTTCCCACAGACATTTCTCTCTTTTGCTTCTAACCGATTTTTGAGTTAAATCCTCACGTCACAACTGTGAACTGCGTCCTTGCCTTCTTCATTGGTGATTCGACGTCCTCGTAGAAGGACGTCGAATCCCAACCTCGTAACGCTGAACTTATAGTTTTTGAGGAAGGTCTTCTTTAGCTTTGTCAACAATCTTTGACTCCTGCCAAGCGAATAATCGCTTTTTTTTTCAAATTGAACCCCGTGGGTACGGGCCCGTTAGGCTTCCGATTACTGCTGGTTAGTTTACATCACGTTTACATGGGCGCTGTTATTCTACCACTTTTCCTTGTTTCTACATGTCTGTGCAACGCATCGGAAGAATTTTTTAAAACAAATTTCGTCGGTTTAATTGCCCCACCGGGTGAATTACTTGCCTATTCGGCAATTTTGCACCGGCGGAGTCGCCAAACGGGGATACGGTGACTGTTTGTTTACATTTAGACTTTTGGCTGTAACTTTACCAAATGTGAGCCCAGTGAGCTGATTTAGCTTGTAAAACTATCAGAACAGCCCACGATAACGCGAGGATGGCCTTGTCGTGGCCACCTTGTCGCGGAAGATAACTAGGTTTGTTTTACTTAAACACCAGGTGTGACTCAACGCGGTCACTCCCGCGCCAAAAAAAAAAAAAAAAGAAAAAGTTCATATCTGCAAAACATATTGGTGCTCGCTACAGCACGAAAAACACAGCCTTAAAATTACAAATGGCGTCCGACGGCTTCCTGCCATGGCTGCAGCGCTGAGCCACAGCGGAGTTGCACGGCACTTAGACACTGTGTTCGTTAAAAACACCCTAAGGCAACCGACAGAAGAGGAGACAGGTGCCGCAACGCCTAAAATTCATGCACCCATCCGTCTAACGACGACCATGGTTGAACGCGAAGCTTTGTCGTCATGGATTTTTTGGTTGGGCAGACCCACACTGCGAGTACGTGCTACTATAAAAATACGGACCACTTTTCTATAATACCGACTACAACTCTCGCGTGTGCACTCCGTAGGCGTAACATCTGGTTTTTTTGTGTTAGGCGTGAATCCGCACATGCTGCTTACCGTTCAGTGAGCAGTTTTTTGAGAGGGTGCCTGTTTGAGGGGCTAAACCAGAAGATGTGACATTAAGCCTGACGTCTTAAACCTCAAAACAGGAAATTAACCCTAACGTTTGTGGCTTAATAGCCTTAAGGCAGGGAGAGCAATGCCATTCTCGTGACGAATTCTTTAGTTGTCGTGTGGGTTCTCCACACCGCTCCAACCATGTCAAAATTGAGCAATCGGTTTAGACGGCAGCTTCATAATGCTAGGGACCCAAGTTCGATCCATCGGAAGCGTTTTGTTCTCTCACTTCACCCACGAACATTCATTATCCTCGTCCGGTAAAGTTTGCTTTTCTGCACGGCGCATTGGCGTACAACGGCATCAGTGAGGACAATAAAGTTTCGCTTTAAAAAGTAGAACACTGTCTTTCCTATAGCACAGTACTCAATCCGCAGAGTAGAACATCTCCGCTTGGATTGTGTTTGCAATGGCATATCTAAAAATACGGCGAGGGCTAGTCAACCTCAACAATTTTTTGTTGCTGCCATAGCAGCAATCAAACCACCCCAAGTATTTTCGCAACCTTTTCCTCATCGTTAGTTTTAGGAACGACAAACTGCCTTTCCTATTCATGCGACATCAAAAAGACATTTTTTGAAGACGATGCACACCAATTTTAACACGAAACGTGTTTTATTCCTGGATGCACGAAGATTTCGCTGACGTCATATCTGTCACGGAGGTGACGCCAGTACAATAAAGCAAGCGGCCTGTAAAGACTGCACCCCTGCATACAGGCTCCTCTTGCGGGGAAGCAAACTTTAGTACTAAACAGTATGTTATACTAAGGGCTGTTCGTTTTCGGGTTTTATATTTTAACACGATAGTGTTTTATGCCGCAATACCCCAAGATTTCGCTGACGTTATATCCGTCAGGAAATGACGCCAGTGCACCTTTGCCGAAGGGAACCCGCCAGCATGGTGTCGCTCGCCAAGCAGACCCACAAGACAGCGGCCGACCCGAAAATCATGCTCAGCTGCAGATTTCGCTGCACATTTTCCTTTCATGTATTAGTGATTCCTATGACAGAGGAATCAACCACATTTTTTTTGCTTTTTTCGCGCACCGCTTTCAAAACACATTCGATAAGCACCTGTAATCATGCTCGACAGTAACCGGGCTGATAAATTACTGTACAATGTCATTCTTTCATTGTTACGGGAAACCGTTTTTTTAAAACTGCCAAATGCAAATTATTTCCCTTGGCAATCTTGATACTCTAAAAACGGTTTCGGTGTTACAACGTCAAATCGCAGAGGAGTTTACACAGTTGCGCCAGTGTCACAATGTTCTTACAGTGTTACAATGTTCATTCAAACGTATTTGTAAAACCCTATGTGTAAAAAAGAGTACTCCATGGCGAAATGAGTGGCTTTACTACAGGAACAGTCGCTTTTCTGTCTGAATAAGCGGTACATTGTACAAAAAACTGTAAAGAGGGAAGCATGAACCCAAAGAAAAAGCGATTCACGAGAAAGTGGCTTCTTTTATGTCCCGGAAGGCAAGCTTCAGCGGAACGTCGCAGCGCTGTGTAAGAAAACACGTCCGCATAGGGGCATAGAAACATCCTATAAAACACTGGGATAGAGAAAAGGTGGCTAGGGCTCAGTGGAGGAGTAAAAAAACGAAAGTAGAGCGTGGAAAAGAAAAGCAAAAGACAAGGAAGGTGGAAGAAAAGGAAGGATCACACACAAAAAAAAAGGTTTGAGAGAAAAGCCCTTATTGGCTGAACTTTCTGGAGCGGCTAATGTCGTTTTCGCGCTAAGCTGGCTTTGTAACTCGGCGCAGCGTAAGGAACGGCCGTAACGAACTGCTGGCGGCCTTTGCGACGTAACGCTTAAAATGGCCGTTTGAGGGCGCTGGGACCAGCTGCTGCGCCTTCTACTCATGCTTGCTATTTGGCGACTTTTCCGTTGATATCAATCTGGACTATCAATCATTGCCTGGAGTTTTTAGGGTGAAGTAGTTTTCTGCACACAGCTCATTGTTCCAGTTGTCCATTGCGTTGAAGTCTGCTAGAAAGTTTCCTTGCCTACCGTCAGCGCATGTGCGCGTTGCAGAAACTCGTCCTCCAGCCAGAGCATGGTGGCAAACTAGGAAGATACGGGTATGACGTCGACGAAACACCAATATTAGTGGGAAACAAAAGGAGCGACATGCAGGCCATGACACGGCTAAAGCGAGCAAACAGGTCCTCTGGGATGGTGAGAGCCTTACCCACGGTTGCCATGGTGTACGAGGAGTGTCCGAGAAGCGCCGCATTGCGGGCTTTTGAAGCCGAAGCAAGGCTTGCGTATTGTGCCGAGCCTAGTATCAAGTTTACGAGGAAGAAGGCGATGCTCAGACATCAGATGCTGTTTAGGCACTGTTACTGACATTATCGTGTTGCACAGTATATTGCAAGTTTCCACTGTTCCATAGCGGTTTGAATCACCCGCGGAAACGTCACGTTGTTGGGATGAGTCGCGAAGCAAAGCCGAGGACGAACGAGAAATGTACATGCAGCACGCATCGTGTGGAGGGCTTTGGGCGTTTTTGTGCACTTGGAGGAAGAAGATGCTCGCTAATATGGCTGGCCATTTTGTGGTTTCCTTAATAGGGTTGCCCTAGACGCCGAAGCGCTGTTTTCCCGTAAGCCCATCGATTCCACCGCCTACCGTTGTAGCTGGCGTACGCGAGTAACTTCATAAAAAAACAGGTAAAGGAACAAGAAAAGCCTGAGGTACCATACGGTGAAGTAGTGCAATGCATTGTAATTTAATAAGGGTGTGCCCGGCGACTTAGCGGAGGTGTGTGGCTGCCGGGAGGCTTTTGGGCTAAAAAATCAGGACGCCACTAAAGCATTGCCTTTTATAAAGTTACTCGGGTCACTATGTTTAGTGCCATCTCATCAGTTTTACGAAGCGTCCGTGGCGTCCAACATGCGAAGCTTCAGTTTAAAAAACGATGTTCTTTATGGGGCTACGTGAATCGGAAACGTTTGCTGGTTCTATCTCTGTCTTTTCCTTGATTCAGCCATCCGTGGGAACGAATAATTTTTCGAACGACAAGGTCTGTTTGCCAAACCCTTTCCCAACTTTCAAATATAGAAACTAACTTCTTGTAAATGTTTTTGAGCAAAATTAAAACATATTTTAGTCGAAACATCAATGAACAGCCGGTATTCGCAGTTTTAGTTTGAAAATAACTGTAAGCTTGACATTTGGACATAAAATATAAATTACCGTTAAAAATATTTGGTTCAAAAGCGCAAAAAAGACTCGCGCTACCCTGGACCTCGTGGCAGTGTTCTTGTTCATAGGAAACACACTGCTTCTAGTACAATGGCACCAGCGTGGAACGCGGCAAAATTAAATTGACTGGAGCAAATTTCCACCCTGTTATTCGTGCGAGAATCAAAAGGGAGGGAAAGAGCATAAGAGGTGGGTGGGGGCAACTCTATAGGCATTTACGCGGCGTAGGCGGCAGAATGATGTCATATATCTACGCCTATTTGCCGCCAAATGAGCAGATACGGGCAATATTTTTTGCCTCCTAAAGATCAATTTTCCTTTCGACATGGCGCAGCAGACTGACCCTCCCATGGTGTGAGAGACATTCCGAAAAGGACAAGTGCTGTTTCTCTGATATACCAGAGCGCATCACTCGTGTGACCAGCAGCATTGCTAACGGTTTTGCATCTGCTTACTCGATTATGGTTCCCATGACTCTTGGAATAAGAGCATGCCAGGGATTCCGTGTTTCACTCACGGTACGTAGTTTTTGTAATTAATCCTCGAAACCTACCAGTCCAAGACCCACACACTCTTGGGCTACCTTGAAAGGTGTTCTAAAAACTTCCTTTGCGAAATAACTAAGCCTAGTATAGTACCTCCCTACCAATGCGTGTTCTTTGGTTAGTGGTTTGACGCAAGGGACATCGAAGCTTTTGGGTTTACCATAGCGAGGACACCGCAAACAGAGCTACAACTTCATCAGAAGAAGCAAAGGCTGGTCTCGTTCAATATCACTAGTAAAAAGATTCTCTTGTATCAAGTATCAGTGCAGTGCTTCTTTTTCCGCACATTCAATCTTGGTGACTTGCAAAAAAGAAACTCAAACTAGCTGGACATGACATAAAGATAATTCAAAACACGCCCGCAAGGAATTCCCAGTTTTGGGAAATAACAGCGTTATTTTTTCACATGGCCTGCTCCGTCCTCTTGACCGCTTTTTTTCGACCACAACAGCTTTGAAGTCGAGATTTTGTGGTGGTTTGTCTTTGCTCTTCAAAATGAGCAATGACTTTCACCGGAGGGCCTCTCAAACACCAAAATGCAGCCCCGCGGTTGTTAGGTGGACTTCCGTTTATAATGCGATTTCTTTGCGTATAGGCGATTTCGGGTGTCAGAACGTAGTTCAGGCGTAGTATAACATAAAAAATGCGGTTTAGCTTTGCGTTTTCACCAGTTATTCTTTTTATTGCTTTGGCGTTGAAGCCGGAATCCCACAACCTTCGAACGATAATAAATTACAAGTGTTACCGCAAAATAATACGAATAATGTTTTCGAAGCAGCATTAAAAGTTTAAAAGGCGAAGTAAATGTTTCCATGTAATTTAAGACCTAAAAAAGAGAACCGACATAAAAAATATTCTACCTCTTGGTTTTATTTCTTACCAAACCGTCCAATAAAAAGTGCGGTGAGAACAGGATAAAGTAAAATATGATGTCCACAATGCGCATGGATGGTCAAAAGAATAAACCGCTGATGAACTGGTATAACGTTCCTTGCAGTATCAAAACCTCAAGTTGAAAGTGTAAATTTTCCGGGTGGTTGGTAATGCATTATGGTCGCAGCGAAAAAAAAACACAACGGACAAAGTTTGTGGCTCTTTACGTTTCAGTTTCCTCTTTTTGAGCTGTGAGCAATACCTCAAGGTGCTTCTGGTTTGGTGAGCAAAAGTAATTGAGAAGCCATCCTTCCTTACAAAAGGGAACGCCAGCGAAGCTGGTGGGATTAATGCCATTAAGTAACTGCGCACTAAGTACAGACTAACAGCGTCAGGCAGCAGGCAAGAGTCTTTGCAACTAACCCTGAGATCTAGGTTGCAAAAGTTCTTGAAAGTTACCCTGCCGGAATAGCAAAATATTTGTGAGAAGCCGAGCTAATCTTTCTGTACCGTCTTTCATTTCTTCTTCGTGAAATCCTGCTGTGAGCTGCCAACCAGCAGTGTCCACGTGGTCGGACATGGGCCGTGCCTGCGTTCGGGGAATTGCATTTAAGGGTTAGTTTTCCAGATTCGTACGTGGTCTTCTCTGGTGAGGCCAGCGGCTGGCGGCCTTCTTGCCTTGGGCGGCGTTTGAGTCGGTGCGACGTATACACTCTCTCCTCTTGCACCTCCTTAACGCTTCCCACTCCTATTCGCACACGCACGGCGCAAAAAAACCTTGACCATGAACATGTTAACAGCATCGCTGTAAAATTTCCGGGAGTGCACAAATGTTGGGCTCTGTTTTTAAGCATCGTCAATATCAGGTAATGCTCAGCTCAGAAAGTGACAGAGTGAAAAACGGGCGAGAAAGGGTTTTGCAGTAGCTTTCAGAAAGTGGCGTGTTTTAACGTATTCTTGTTCAACATATCGAAGTTGAACGTATCGATTTATTGGCATGTTTGAGCGAATCGACGAACTTGTGGTGCTCTGCTTAACCAGATGAGTTCATCTGTTCTAAGGTACAGAAGTAACGCTTTTAGCAAGCTTGCTGACAATCGGTTCTGGCGGCTATTTGTTCGGAGATAGGTACAAACTCGCCTCTTTTAGAGCGGTGGGTAAAAATATTTAAACGGGTTAATAGTCTGCTTTCCACACCTAAACTTACCTTAAAGGTTGGTTTAGGTGTGAAAAGCCGTCCGCACATTTATAAAATCAATGCGTAGAATTGATTTGAGAACAAATTGTACACTAAAAAATATTACAGGAGCCATCTTGTCCTACAAAAGGGGATGACGAGTGAAGTTGCTGGTGATATGGCCATTCGTGGCAATACACTATTACATAGGTTAAAGGCGTTAACTAGGAAGCAAAGATGTTCGAGAATAACGTTTAGACAGGTTACCCCTGTGCTTTATGAGCTTCGCCTTGTGTACACTTAGGTTGCCTAAGATTTCCAGTTCAGGAACACATTTTATTTAGTCCTGTCGGTATATCCAGGCTTGAAACATCTGCCTGCAACCCCTAAAGAAATGTTCACCTTTACAAAGGGTTTTATTTTTGCGAGGCGGTAAAAATCCCTTGTGTTGTTGCTTGGGCATATGGTGTCTTACCGCTCGTTAAGCTGTAGCTGAATCAGCACATTGAGCTTAAAAACCGCAGGGTGAATGTCAACAGCTTCGCAATCAAGGTTTTGGTGTTTTGAAGGTTTAGAGGTCGCACAGGTGTCGGGTTTCGATAGGGTGTTCGTAAGCCTAGCGGCAATTTAAAAAGCACACCCTGCTAGGGTGCATTGTTCACTCCTTAGTGGTTTAGAAAACAGGCTACCATCATCACCACAGGATTTTGAGCTCATATTGAAACGTCCCTATCTCTGCTGGCTACGATGTTTTGTCGCGAGAGCTAGCTCACAACAACATCAATGACAAATAGACGAAAGGGCAGGAGGAGCGCCTATCTCGCCTCACATACGGGTTTGCGAGACAAAATGTTTCAACCTCAAATCCCACCATACAATTTATTTTACTTTCGTGACTTTGGAAACACCGTGGTGCGCTTGCAAATATGATTTAGCGCCGTGTGTTATCTGTTGAGGTGTCCCAGCAAAGTGAAAGTAATAAGATTCTGTTTGTAGCCACAGCTTGGCACACGCGTGAGTGAGTTTGTTTTTAGGCATTGCATCGATCCGTCGGATTCTTTGACCAATGTCTTTTCGGGTCATTTGTCTTAGGTTCTCTGCGTCATGTAGGCATCCAACATGCATTTTTTGAAGGGCGAGAATGTTGTATAATGGGACAGGAAAAGAATGGCGCAGCCTTGTATAGGTGGATATCGACGGAAAGCAGAGCAGGGGCGAGTGCGTTCAGATATACTCAACCCGGAAAGAAACCTTCAACACTTCAATACTGCTGGCGAACAGGTGGTCATTCGCAACACAAGTTTTTGGCATGGATACACCTTCCACCCGGCTCTACCATATTATATACCGACGCCAGTATACAACATACTGTGATGTCCACTGCCATTCATTACACTAGCCATCCAGCCATCAGCAAGACGTCCAGATTTAAGGTACCAGAACCTCCATAATCTTTCTGTGCAGAACTTGTAGCCCTTAGAGAGGCTCTGATTGCTGTAACCGGAATCCCTTTGCAGCCCGGGGCGCGCATCGTAGTTCGCACCGATGCTCTACAAGCAGTCCGCCTACTACGGTTAGTTAGTCGTAGCCCTGTACTAGCTCAGAGTATTCATCAACTTGCGGCAGGAATCGTTCACAAGATTCTGATTGAATGGGTTCCACCAGTCCTGCTCACAGAACACTGCAAGGCAGACGTACCAGCCCGACTGGCAGCATCCGTTCCATCTCCGACTTCCCCGTTTGAGCTGGATGATGCCACTCTCCTGGTGACGAGAAAAGAACACCTCCGGCGCCGCACACGTGCTCTCATTCCACCGTGTGCTGCCACCCTCCCCCCGGGTCTTACCCGTGCCGAGGAGGTTGCGCTCAGGAGGATTCTGGTGGGGGTGGCCTTAACTTCGCTGTGACCCGCCACTGGCCTCAATACCGAGGCCCCAATACCGAGGTGCCCAGTTTGCCACTGCAGCGACGCGATCGCCGGTCTTCACCATTTGCTATGGTCCTGCCCCGCCTTGAGGCCGACGAGACTGCGGCACATTTAAGCGACGGGCCTCCGCGTAGACGACGCCTCCGCATACGCCGCATATATACATGGGCGCCATCAGCGTTCACTGCTTGACTTCATCCGCGAAGCGAACATTTTCATTTTTATCTAATCACCATCAACTCATACCTTCATATATATGCCCTGTGGCGAAATAAACGTTCACAAAAAAAGGGAACAGCTCAGAAGGCGCATGGCGTCGACATTATTTATGAAAGCCAGCGCTAAGCGTTGGCCTGTTTTCTAAAGTGGACGTTTTCTATAGTCGTGAAGTGTCAAATAAAAACTAACGATTTTATCTTGTGGTTGTAGGAGCCACTATGATCCAGCGCTTTCGCGCTGACACGCTCTGAAATGAACTTCTTCCTCCTCCTCATCGCCAGAAATCGCAGGCATCGTGCTTCGAGTGAGGAAGTCTTATTTCGCGGTTTAGGTGCTGATGTGGTGATGTAAAGGGTGGCCAGTACGCTGTGCCGCTCCCACACCTGCCTCACGCAACGCACGCGTTGTGTATACCGCCAGCGACGATGAGTTCGGCCTTCCAGTTGTTTGGCAGGGACCGGACCGACTGCAAGATGCGCCACTAGAGAGCTTTAGAATACCGCGCTTACCCTGCGTACGGGGACCCGACTTGACATATGTGCGCATTGGTTCCGGCAGGGTGCTTAGTTTCACTGACGTTCGACCCCCAACTCACCGTTCCCGCGCATTTGTTTCGGAAGGGGTCGCCCTTCTCACCCTACCCACGCCCGCATGACCACTCGGATCCCGGTACACACGGTACACATGGTAACACGGTATACGCGGCAAGCTGAAACTCTTGATTACAAAGTTATAGCAGGGCGGAGAATCGGTCCCGGTAGGACACTGGTACATCTGCGCATGCTCACAACCAGTACCACCTCTGCACAGGCGTAGTAGTGCCGGGCGCATACCGGGTCCCGTATAGGGACAGGTTCTCTTCTCCGGTATAACTCTTTATTATCGCAGAAGCTGCAGCGGGGGCTAGGAGCTTCGAAGAGCGTAAGTGGTGCCATCTGCGGGTGTAAGAAACTACGCGGGGTGTACAGCCCCACCACCGCAGAAGTCGCACAAGTGCCCGAAAAGAAACCGGAAGGAGAGGCAAGCCATGTTCCCCTTTCAAAAATAACCCATCACTGTGGCTCTGTGGCTAAGGCGTCGTGCAGTTGAGCCCGAGAATGCAGATTCAAGCCCCGCCAAGATGGATTTTTTTCTGATGAAGGCGGAAAACTAAAATCCTCGTCGTCATTATCATAATCATCATCATCATCGTGATCATCATCAATGAAAATACCGATGGGGAAATGCTCAAAACAGGGTACATCTGTATTTGATAGATAATTATAAAAATATTTTACACGCCGCCTCAAACGCATTTATCTGAAATAATAGAGTTTATCATGGAGGAGCCGACGAACCAAATAACGAATATGCTGGGAATAAACTAACGCTACAAATTATTGTATACTTATTAGAAGCTAAAACTTAAACAAATGAGATGTCAGCCAAAGGTGTAAGTAATCTGTTGCACTGCTGCATTACTTAATAGTTCCCATCAGTGCACACAGACAATAAACGGCATATGCGGTAATGTTGGTATGAAATCCCTTTTATGCTGAAGGGGGTATGATGTGGCGTGCGCGTGTCGCGGTATCACCACTTTCTGTGCGGCAAGCACCTTATCATATCGTGACACCGAAAGTCAACGTCTATTTAGAAACATTCAACCAGTAATTTCAAATGACGTAAATATATTATTAGCGCAAGACTGGCTGTTCAATAGCCCTATGTAATAATATCGTAATAAAGTTTGCAGCATGTTTTGTATTCTACTACGAGAAAGTAGGCAACGTGTTGCAAATTACGCGGGAAGCCCGGATGCACCTGGACAATCGATGCGAAATAACGGTCGGCTTCTCAAAACTAACGGGAACGTTTCAAAGCATTTTCAGTAATTTAGATATTACAACCTTTTTCATACCCTTTTTTCTTTCCACCTCAAAGGGAACGGATTAGTACAGCAAAAAGAAAAACGAACCTTAGAGTAAGAAAGAACAGCGATTAAACCAGCTAACCGTCTATTCATTTCTATCCGCGTGTGCGACTGCCAGGATTACGGCTGTTAATACAATCTCTCTTTCTCTCTCAGCGACCACTGGGCTTCTGCACTGGGAGAATGAATTTTCAATCGCCTCTTGATCAGTACGTCGTTCTTATTTTTCTGCCCCATTTTAAATCCGATAACAGGAAAGGCACATGTGTGGCTCAGTAAACTAACACGGAGAGCTAACAAGTTACATAGGATGGAAAGTTTTTTATAATCCGATTTTGGGTCACTTAAATACTGAAGCTGTCGGCCCTTACTGTTGAGTTGAAGGGCTTATCTCTTAAATTATGCACAGAATGATGAGCTCGCGTTTATCGCCACACTCTTTAGAAGCCTTACTTCCATAATTCGCCCTTGTTTACTTGCCTTGCCTAAGTAAGCAATGTACGCACGTTTACAAATGTTTTTGCGAAGTGATGGCGTCACTCTGATTACCATTCGAGGTTTTGTTTCAAAATGAGCCAAATCCAACACCCTAAATTAGATACGATAAAACTGCAGTGACAAAAAAAAACACCGCAAGTTTCCCGTAGGAAAGAGGTGGCAAGAAAAAAGGTGAGGTAACGTCCATGAAACGTGTATGCAGATCGTAGTTCGTATGGAAATGAGCCAGATTCTGCTGTGGCACGGATCAAAATGAGCCACGTCTGACTTCCCGATGGGAGTTCACTTTTGGCGTCACAGTTGGGACTGTTTTGCGGGAGTTTTCAGAAAATTGCTGGCTTTTGGGAGATGACTTATCATGAATTCAGACCTTATTTAAGAAATCGGAGAAAGATATGTCCCAGGCGTCGACGACAAAGTGAACTAAACAGTGAAATAAACGATGGCAAAGTGAGCAGAAAAACTGGTGAACTAAATGAAATACCGATGTGAAACAACCATTTAACTCGTCTTCCCCGTGCCTACGGAGTAAGTCTGGTTATTGTTACTGTTTACTCCCAAATTTACCATTTTAGTGCTTAACTAGCCACTGTTTGCCAGCTTTGGAAAACCCCGCCCCGAGCCACTTCATTAACGTGAAGAAGGAGATACAAGCAGCCTTCATGTGAAGCGTTTTGAAAATATATGGCAAAGCAATGAAGAGCTTGCTTAGTTCCTGAGCGTCTTTGGGCGCGCCTAAAAAAGTATTCACGGGAAGAATTACAAAAACGCTGCTAATGCAGCCAAAGGGACCCCCCCCCCCACCCTCCGTTCTTCTTTTGTAGATCTACTGTTCTTGAAGCCCTTCGCAAATATTTATTGCCTTTCCCGCCGAAACTGCTCCGCTCTATTCTTGAAAGACAATCGCAATAAAGTTTTCATAAGAATGCCGCATCAACCTAAATGTTTCAATTCAGTAGGAGCCAAATCCGAACTTATCATGCTAATATTGCTCAAACTCACCGCATATTTTTTTATTACTTCTGGCTATGACGTTGCCCTACCTGACATGAAATATACCATATAAGAGCGCTTACAGCATTGCATTTATTTCCGGTTACTTTCGCATTTTTCTCATATTTGACCTATGTAAATTTGTCTCATTTGTTTCCAGCATTGAAAATATCTCATTTGTTTCCAGCATTTCACACGCAGTTATTGGCAGCCTATATTTTACGTCATGGGAAGGCACAGCAATATGGAAAGCAGGGAAGGCACAGACTGGTAGTACACGATAGTACCCTCGCAGTGTGATCATTTAATGTGGTGGGTTTAATGGCAGCGCATTGGCGGGTATAGTAGCATTTGACAGAAAAAAAACTGTCATGCTTTAGCGAACTATGGTTAAACTCATTCAGAATACGCGGAAGGCAGCTTCGCAAAGAACTCCAAATCAGTTTACACTTGAGCTACAATTTTATGAAAGCTCAGTGCAGAGCTATGAAAATAGAAATATGGAGGACTCAGTCTCGTGATTAAAATTGCAGTTCATGTACTAAATGGACGTATCGAAGTCACATTTGGCGCTTGCCCGTCAGTAAATGTGGTTGTCTTATAAATGCGAATCTGTAACTTTTTAGTTTTGCAAGAAAGTTATTAGGGATAATGAAGATAACAGATGCATTCGAAACCTGCTCTTCGGGTCGTGGGTATGTGCGGCAAAAGGGCATGTTTGAATGCGAACCCGCCACGGTGGCTCAGTGACAATCGCATTGAGTCAATCGGGCCGAACCAATGATAAAACTGGGAAAACGTGTGAACGATGCGGCAGAGTAAGGCAGTACACACGCTTTAAGTCTTGGTCAAAGTACCCATAGTTTTCGACCGTTTCTTAAGCGAGTCATGAAGAACAAACCAACCAGCATTATGTTAACCCTCGCGATAGAGCGCTAGAGAATGAGAACTCCTGATATAAATTTAACATCAGTGGTCTCCAGTGCACCATTACCTGCGAGGATACGTGTCATTTGAACCATCAGACCTCCCGACAGCAAAATGTTTTGATCGGCTACCGTCCGTTTATACAACACAGCCCTAAAGGATCAACTATATCTAAGATAGGTGACAAAGCAAAGAATTCCATGTAATTGACACTAATGCAGTAAAAAAGATGGCTTTTAACGATTGTTTTATACCTACGGACATCATGGCACACAACCAACTAAGCGCATGCGTGTTGAAGCAGCTGCAACCATGTGCATGTATTGGTGCCGTAGCGTTCGATGCGCCGCAACTCGAGCTCTCTCTACCTTCGTTCGTGTACAAACAGGCATTCCCAGAGTCGCCGACAAATCGCATCTCCTATTTCGTTTCGTGGAACGGTAATTTGAATGCGACTTTGTGCAGCGCTTCTGCAGTTATAATGCCTTCCACTTCGCTAATCTCCCTATTCTCTATGCGTACGTTACAACGGGATGTCATAGCCTTTATAGGGGCACCCATGGAAGTAATATATAATGCCGTAGCTCTAAGAGGAGAGTAGTCCCGCGGTGTCATTAAATCGCATGTGTGGCTAGCCCAACGGACAGATGAAGCTGGGAGATTGCGCCATGGAAGGTGGGAATACACAGTGCTCCCGCATCTAGACACAGAAAACAGGGAATAAAAAAGTGACATCGACACCGGTAAAGTGATTACCAGCACACGCAGTCAAGCCCCACCTAAACATACCGACAAGACTGGTACGATTGCTACAAAGGCGTTTGTTTCTTGGGTCTAGTACCTGTGCTAGACGGTAAGTTTTATCTGCAGTTGAAAGCGTTTTTACAAGTGCGCCTAATAGATATTCGATGCACAACTCGTGGACAGATTAGTTCTAAGGCCTCTGGAAGGCCTTTGAGACAGCCGTGTTGCACTGGTCTGTTTCTTTGAGTGACTAGCCGGGCGCAACGCCAGTGGCAAATATTTTCCGGACAGTAAGATACATTGAGATTGTGCTACTGGCAGCGACTACTATTGGCGTAGGACTATAATTATATTATGGCGATTCTAGAAGGGCTATACCTTCTATGCTATGTCATAAACGTGTGGACTTAAAGCAAAAGAAGAAATATTGCCTACTGCGGCCATTATTTTCGTAATTATTACCATTGACTAAAACGACGCACATGAGTCGCGCCATTTCGCTCATCGCTTCGCGCATTAGTTCGTGGCCGGGTTCATCGAAATCTGAATGTTCCAGCACTCTCATAGTGCACGCTCCTCATGCCAGAACGACATGCATTTCGCACGCCAACACCAGGTCACTGGAAAGTTATAGTGGTCGTTGTAGAGAATCAGGCCCCAGGTCGTGACAGTTATTCCACCTGAAACGATGGTTCAGCCATTCAGGATCCGGTACAATGAGCTCGCGCGAGTTAGTATGACGTGCTCTCTAATTGGTTGAGCTTCCGATATGACCATCATAACTTTCTGAGTCGTCACATTCAGCATGGCTGTGCTTCAGCTTTGGATAGCACGGATGTGCGCAATCTAAGGTGATTACGCTCACGTTACTTCAATAGTCTGCTTTTTTCACGCCCTGTTGTCTACTGATTTCAATAATTTTTGCTCTTTTGTTTGGTACAATTCCTGTTCAGTACAACGGATTTGTGTCATCAAAGAGAGAGTTTTTTATTGAGCACGAGAGGGTCGTAAATATCAGTTTTCTTCTAGGAAATATACAAAGGTGATATAAGCGTAGTTGTGCGTAGTTTCCTTAAGGCTCCGTTTTGTTTTCCAGCATTGACGATTTTCGGAGCAGGTGCTCTGCTTTACTCCGTCTTCGGCGAATGCAGCAGTAAATCTTCCGTATTCGATAGACCCTGGCAGAAAGGTCTTTTGCGCATGCAATAGTACGCAATAAAGCACGTAAGGAGGGGGAGCGCGTTACGGTTGACTTTGCCACGGCCTCTCTGCCGCTGTATTTTGTGGGAAATCGATTCCCCCACAAGGGGGAGATCAAGAGACCGTGACTTCGCCACACGCATCGACGAATGAGATGCAAGACTCCGATAAATAGGTCTTCTTCTTTTTTTGTTTTTTTCAATGACCTTGAGAACACCTACACTACAATGCACCTTCCTCATTTCTGGGAAAGAGTTTCGGCTGGCTTATGCGATCGTCTACTGGCTTACAAATCCATTTCAAGGGGTCTTCAATTTTCTTCACTTAGAACTCCTTCTGGAAACCATAGTAAGAAACAGAAAGATAGAGGAGGAAATATCATTAGTTACTCGGCCCCTCAATGCTGTTCAAGGACCTGCTGGAAAAACGGCGTCCACAAACTATTCAAATTCAAAATTCAAATTACGAGTGCTTTAAACGCCGGTGTTACAATCGGGCGTAGAGTCGCGCCGGCATGAAGGACTCCGGATCAACCTGGGCTAACTGGAGTAGTCCAACGTGCGCCAAAATGTTGACACACGGGCGTTTTTGTTGTTCGACTCCACCAGAAAAGTTGTCACCGAGGTCGTGCGAACACTACAGCGGCTGTCCAAATTAAACAGCAAAAGTGAAAGGTGTCCATGACTGGGAATATTTCTCCTCACCAATGACCGCATCGCCCTTTTGGAGTTGCGTGACTAAAATTCAGTGCGCGACAATGTTTTATCGTTCATTTGCATGTTTAGCTGTTGCTGCATTTTCTTTTTGTATTGTTTACCCAGATGTATCTCTCAGTGTCCATAACGCACGCTTGCAGTTAAAATCGGTTTATTTTGGGGTATCGGACCTTTGTGTTTCGATTCAACATCTTTGTGTTTCAAGAATTTGTTTAAATATTTCAGCGTACTAGGGACTGAATGAGTTCTCCCTGCTCCGCTTTTCAGTCGGGCGTAAAACGCAATAGTAACTAACCTGCGCCCAATTAAGCCTGAACGTACAATTCTTGTGAGCTGCGAAATCGCAAGGGAGTACAAAGGTGTCTGTGCAGATTATGTCATTTTGAAGCGATCGAAACTCTCCTGCAGACGGCAGTGCTTACAAAGTGGTTTTGTGTGCAAACAAAAAAGGTTTACGGTAGCCTGTTGAATAAGTATTTCCTTGTGCTATGGAGTGCTTGGTGCCCACTCCAAAGAATGGGATTCATCATTTTTGTTGACATTGATTTTGTAAGAAGTGTACCCGGAAAACATCCCGTTTTCTTGAAAAAGCAATGGAAAGAGAGAAAGCGCGCAAGAAAAAAAAGAGACTTTGTCGTCGTCCCCCTCTCTCATGAAAGAGGGAAGATGTATCACTTTTATTCAAACGCAATGATCAGTAGGCTTCCGGGGTAACAGGAATCGCACTGCGATCCCATGACACCAAGTAAGGTCTGTTCTTAAAGTTCGTAGCATGTGGACAACATGCCTTCACATTACTCATATTTGAGGAAACAACGACACGGTGTGGCAGAAGGAGGCGTGAACATTGTAAAGTAAGCGTTTCTTACTTGCATAGCCGGTGGTCTTTATGCCAATGATGAATAAGGCGTTTGCTTGCCGCAGGCCTCATCCTACAGCTTCCTCTGTGGTTATAAATTTGGGGTAAATGAAAGAGCGCGGGAACCTTAAAAGAGGTGTTTGGGGATCTTCGGGACGTTAATAAGGTCCAGAAGGGCATCATGGACAAATCGTTCTGTGGTGGCGTGGCTCAGAGGTGTAAATTTCAAGGACTACGGTTGCCGCATTCGTTCCCGCAAAGAAATATGTGGCCTAGGAATTGATATCAGGCGCACTATTGGAGTACCGTCGGTATAGTGCTTGGTTGGAATTTCGTACACAATATTGGAGAGGCGCCTCTTGCTGAAGCTTTCGCAGGCCATCGCGCAGTCAACGATCACATCGAGATTGTTATAGGGGTGGTATACTGGAGGGAGTTACCGCTGCTTATTCTTCCTTTAGGTTAATAGTAGGTGTAATTGACGACGCGAATTCTTAGTATATATGTTCCCTATCACATTTATGGCCACAAGTGATTTGGAATGCGCATTAGATATGCGGTGGAGTAGATTATGCGGCTATTAACAAGAGTCTGAACAGTGTTGATGGCGTCGTCCAATTTCAGGCATTGGCGTCTATTGTTCATTCGTCTGAACACACGAAGAATTTCGGCGTGTTAATTTACATGACGCATTCGAGCATTCGAAATCCACCACAATCTTCATGGATGGAAGGTACAGAATACGGATACACATTGTTCGCAAATGGCTTGGTCTTGGAGGATTACAATAATCATTGGTAAGGTTAGCGGGATGCTTCTGCGCTTGTTTTTGGCGATCACTAGCCCTTAGTTCTCGGCATCACAGTGGAGGCCACAATTACGAGCGCACTGTGGTACGACGTTGGTACACTTGTCCCAGGGCGGCCTGGATTGTGATGTCGGCAGTGTAAGGACATCCTTCACTCTCTAACGCCTAAATCTTCGCCTGGAGCTTCATCAGTGCCAGGAAGGAACAGTTTGGAAAACAGAACATTGCCTGTGGTGTTCTCCTGTTGTGAATTTGCCAGATAGATATAGATCTAGAGGCCCTCTATGCTAGCCGTAGGTGTGCGATTGGTTAAGAACACTTGAACGTAGGTGAACGTTCGCGGGCGCAGTATAGGTTACCGATGTCATATAAATTTGAGTCATAACTAACACTAAAGAAATACCCATTTAGTTTCACTACCAGAATGGCATTACTACCGGAGCAGTATGGTTGGTAGAGGAGGTCTTCTTTTTATTGAAGAATGCTTTAGATACTGAGATGCAGTCGGTATTGAGGCTGAGAAATGTTTTTGTTTTGTAGGTAGATCTGATATCTGTTGGCAATCACAAGCTCGAAGAGCTTTCAGGTGCGTGCCGAAAGGGCGATTGGTTGATACTTTTCAGTGGGGAACGAGCACAAGATTGTTACGTTTCTACTGCGCCGGTGGACGGCAGATTTCCAACATTGCTTGAACGTAGCTTTGAGTCGCGAGAGAATTGAATCATCCATAATCTGCCCAATGGCATCCAATGACCTACTGTGCTACTGCCAGCGTGAAGGGTTAGTTCTGCACCCTCTACGGATGGAGAGGATAGTTTGTGGCACCCGTTGTATTAGGACTGTAAGCTGAAAGTTTTAATAGTGTCCTTATTCATGCCTGGATATTTACTAAAAAGCTTGGGAATTGTGGGTTGATCGGGACTTGCTCTTAGTAGGTTCCAATAGGTGCCGTAGCAGAGACCATTTCTTGACAGCACCCACAGTGCCTTAGAGACTGTTGCAGACTTGATGCTCATTCTGTGTGGTTAGATTGTTTGCAGATACGGCTGCTTCCTACGTAGTATTGGTGATAAAAAGTTTGAGAAATGGGTGGTGTTTTTTAGTCGACACCACTGGATCATGCTTCATCCAGCTCCCCACAGATGTAGATCAAGATCGACTGCTCCGTCTCTCCTCGGTAAGAGTTATCTCTGCGGTGTGTGCTGATGTTTTGGTTGGGGCTGTTCACACAATAATTTGAATAATTGTTGTTCCCAAAAAGAGTGTTCCACTAGTACCCTCACGTCACAATAAACAATAGTAGTAGTCATACAACAGATACAGTTTGTGACCTTTCTGTGCAAATGGATAGAAAATGGCGGAACTTGCTTGATGATGATGTTTGATGTGTAATGGCGCCAGGCCTACTAGGGCAAGGAGCGCCAAGAAAGTTATTGAATGAGGGATGTAACCGTAAATACTAAAACCTGCGAGGAAAAGTAAAGTGAAACGACAGAAAAGACAATGAAGATGGCCGGTGTATAGGGCTAGGACGACTATGCTTGATTTGACAAGAGCTGTAGAAATTTTATCTCTGCTAAAACTTAACAACACGTTCAACAAAAAACTTTGGTTACGTCGACGAAAAAGTGCGATTGTTGAAGTGTAATATGTCGTCTGTAAATTCAGAAAAACTTTGTGTCTTTTGTGTAACGTCACTCACGTGTCTTATGAATTAAAACGTGAACTACAGAAAGGCCCTCCCCACACCTGCTACGACAGGGTTCTTGGAGATTCAGTGAGCAGTTGGGCGTGTGTGGCGTGGGTGTGCCTATCCGTAACACAGCCAAGGCCACCTCAGTGTGTCTGTTGCGTGTGTCCGTAGTGCATGGTCCCAAGTGGGGTTAAATTACATTTACTTTTAGATGAGAAGCAGCTTATGGTCGAACCTGTTCCCTCCACCGTTGTGTGGGCGCCGTTGTGCCTTGTCCATACCCCCATTGCGCATGCCTGGCCAGGCACCGCTTATGATTGTGGCACGATGCCCCTAGGGATTAGCCAACCAAAAATCTATCACGAGATAGCTTCGCGTTCAACCACCGTCGTCATCTTCCTTAGGGGCTGAGTACCACTTCCCCACTGCGCTTTCCTGGCGAGGGCTGATGATGATTGTGGCAGGTTGCCCCTGATTGGCCAAAAAATCTATCACGAGATAGCTTCGCGTTCAACCACCGTCGTCATCTTCCCGTAGGGAACCCTGAGTAGTATGCGAGGCATTCCTTTTCTCCTCTCCGATGCTCCTCTCCTTTCCGGCATTCCTTCTCTCTTCTCCGAAGCTCCTCTTCTCGCGGGATCGCGCAACAATGACACGGGCGGTTCCGCGCGCGATAATGCGAAACAGCTGAGGATTAGAGACGCGACGGTAGCCGCTGCATACTCCGCTGGGGGCGCACTGTACCTCCGCGGTATAAATGACGAGCGCACGCGCTCCGCTCTCCTCATTCTCCTCCCGCAACGCCGCGATCGAACTGAAAACTAATGGGAACTTGAGTCGACCCATGGCTGCTCCGCATACTACTCAAGGTTCCCCTCCGGGAAGATGGTAACATTTTTTTTATCTGTCTGTTCCCTCCACTGTGCTTGCCAAGTTTTCCGAAGGTGTCATATGTGTGGCTTGAGGTAGGTGTAGGATACTGTTGTAACGTCCACTGTATTTGCAAGGGCAGCATGAGAGGCCATTCCATCCGCCACCTCTTTGCCAGCGATCCCACCGTGGCCTGAAACGCAGCACATGTACGAGTTAAAGTTTTTGTGCATCGCTCCCTGCCTGGTAGAAGACAGGGAGCCGGCCAGCCGGATCTTGACCAGGGCTTTGAAGGCCACTATTTGAGGCTTCTACCCTTCGCCTTAACACCTCCTTGGAACGGTTTCGAACCGCTTGAGGGGTCAGTGGTGTCTTCAATACCTTCACCATGAATACACAAGCTTCCCCGTGCGCCCTTGGATATGATAGTTCCACTGGTATTAAAAGACGGAGTGTATAACAATAATATAAATTAAAAAGAAAGCATGGACAATGGTAAAGGCAGCTGGCACTGAATTTTACAGCGTGATCCTGCTAACTACTCCCGTCTAACAACCGAACCAACACAAACTACCTGTCCACCTCATTGACACCGCTATTCGCAAGCGAAGTGCTGCACAGATATCTCTCCCGTTAGCGATATCAGTGCGTGTGTGCGTGGGTGAGGTCACCGCTATGGCGACAATTTCAGTTTTGCTTTGTTCTTTTCATTGTTCTTCCTAGCAGTCATGAGCGATAAAAAAGGGCCCCGCATTTTTACCGCTTTCTTCAGCCTGTTTATAACGCTATTTTTTGTCTGGTGAAGGATTGGGCCTATAGATTGAAAGCGTACATTGAAGTTTGTTCTTTTGGTTTGTTTATTTTTTCTTCCATCCAATCCTGATTTCCTTATCTCAGGCACCAATGAAATATTAAAGTCTTTTGCTTTGTTTGGTGCTGTGAATTTCGCGCGCAAACGACCACCTCACGTGTTGACTCACCGGCCTGAGAAATCAATTTGTTTACGTTTCATCTGCACCGTCGTAAGACCTTTCGCGTGTGCAAACGCTCCAGCCATTACAGCTTCCTATTAAGCATATTCAGATGAGGGAACGGCTCGTTTATTCCCGCTGTGTACCCAAGTTTGAGCACAGGCCGGAGTGTTTGCTCCGCGACGCAAATGCGTCATCGAACAAAACATGATCCGTTACGCAACTATCCCTAGAAGAGCAATTCTCACGCACTGGTAATAAAATTATAGCAATGGTCGGAGCCCCTTTATGTCATAATTTTGTTTGTGTGTGAGTGCGGGTGAAAACAACGTTCTCTCAGTTTGGTTTCTGTCTGGTGATGTTTAAGCGTCGTATGTGCTAATGACACCTCTGAATGATTCGGGTCAAGGCATCTTTTGAGTTAATCCCTTGGCGTGATGACACAGACGCATGTCGTCTTGCATTGTTCATACCATTAGTCCTCGCGCGACGACGGTATCGTTAAAATGGGCGTTTACTTCGTGTGTCTATATCAATCAGCTTCGAGTTCAAGTTTATACAATATTTTATACATGTCTACAGCTTAGACAGAGGCAAATTTACGCACTCGCAGTCCAAGCATTCCCGCGGATCCTTCACCACATTAATCACGATGATCGCCAGTTAAATTTTTTACTGCAAATTAGTGCTGCTATATTTGTCTTATTTATTTGTTATACCATGCCGTATCTATATTGTACCTACCATGTGATGCATCGAACACGTAAGACTTCTATTGTTTTAGGGTTGCCCCCCAAAACAAAATAGGAGCTCTATGGTGCTACCGCTATTTCAAGGCCTTATCATGATATACTCTCAAAATAATTGTTATGGCTTACGGCAGTCATTATGATTTTTTTTTGTAAAAGTGGACCTATTAATTTTTCTACCACAGTGGGTACTTTCTCGTACAATGTCCGACGTTTCCCGAAGACACGGACGGTCATACCATCCTATCACTTGCTCCTCTTTGCGTTTTAGAGACGCGCGAAAACCGCAAGTGTGTTCAAATGTTATGAATCTGTTCCCTAACGATCACATGGCCCCTAGAATAGGTCAACTTACCCTAAAGGAATGACAAGTTCCCAGAGCGCTAATCACGTCGCATTTTTAAAGAATTCACACAAAGGCATTGCCCGGACCATAAGAATACCGGTCAAAAAAGAGAAAAAAAAAATACGATACGTTTCTGTACCAGACGAGAAACGTGGAACCTAAAATAAATAAGACCATTCATGTTGCGCCGAGGAATTCCAGACCCCACAATATTCAGGGGCTGAACTTAGGGCTTTCTGGAAGCTGGCTCATTGTTATAGGCATGCAAAAAATGCCAGTGCCCCGCTCTTATTACCATGCTGACAACCACGCTGCCGGTCATCATCTTGACGGCTTTGAACCCCCTTTACCTCTTTATAGGTAGCAATTCCTGCAGCCTTTATTACTAAAGATGAAAAATTCAAAGCACAATGACAGCCAGAGATGGGGAGGAACAAACGCAGTTTCGGCTGTCACTCGCATGCCTGAATATGAGCTGTTTCCTGCTTGGTAGTTCAGTTTAAAAGCATGCTCCCGTTTTCAGTAGTGGGCTTCTGTTGGCCGGACGCACAGTTGGGAGGCGACCAGCTTTTTTTATCCCTCGGCCTTCTTCTCCACCTAAGCTTGCTGCGTCTTTAGCACTTTTGCTCCTCTCGTCCTCTTTTCACTACTTTATTTGTGGTCTCGTACTGTTATCTAAATCTACACGTGGTATGAAGTGTGACAGCGTTACACTGCTCATATGTCACGAGTTGTCTGTGCTATCGCCGCGACTACTCGTTGAGAATAATGGAGTATAAAAGCGTCCGTGCTCAAAAACAGAATCGGCACCTGTTAAAGAAGAATTATTAAAAAAAATCACTGCATTCGAGCGGTCTCGACAGCAAAATGGACCTCAGTTTAGCTACTTCGCTATATGAAGACTGCAAAGTTAACGGTTTATTGTATTGCTTCCTAAGTTAACAATGCAACAAATTATCAGCGTATTAGAAGGAGGCATCAAGGAGCGCGAAATACTTAATGACTTAATGATGCGAGTGTCCCCTCTTTCCCCGAAACTAAGAAGATTAAACAAAGAATGCTGTGCAAGAACAAAGCTAACGTCCTCCTCAACACCAACTCCTCCTTCTGACACAGAAACATCATGGTGTATACTTTTTTTGCTAATGCTTAAAGGCCTCGTCATTCTTTGATTTTTTCAGCACAAAGCACGAATAGTAGAGTCAGTGAGGTCTGCACATTCTTAGGCAAAAAGGACTAAACTTTCGTCCTCGGGGGACAAACGGCCTTTGGCACAATCATTACTCCTTTTGGGGACTAAATGTGAGCGGACGAACGGCTAGTCCGTAACCCGGTTGAACGGTTACGATACTCGCTAAGGACAAACTCCTGGATGGGAGTCGCAGAAGAAATAACAGCAGCAGCAGGAATCGACACAGCACCAGCAGGAATCGATTCAAAACTTTGCTCATACAAACCTCGTTAACGGTTAAAAGTAAATTGCGTGTACTTGCCCAACTAATTATTTCTATATATGTTAGCCTACGGTGGAAATTTTGAGCAGCATTACTTCGCGCCACAAAGAGCCATACCAAGAGCGGCAATCAAATAGTTAGACCAGCGACAGTATAAGAAGTTGGCTGTGCGAAGCAAAAGAAAGTATTGCGATGTGTCCTCAAGGCCTCTGCTGTTAAACGTAAGTGACACGGACCCATGTGGGTGATTCTTTACGCTACTTGAATCAATCGTGGAGGCACAGTTGCTGTTAATATAGTGAGAAGGAGAACGGCATGCAGAGAGAGGCTAATAATAAAGCACAGCACTAAATTCGTTTATGCTGAGCCTTTATTTAGGTAAAATGTCTGAGGGTCACTTCTTGCCACCAAATGTTTTATTTCCTTAAACAGAGACACAAATACCTTCGTCACAGAGTCAAGAACAAAGTTTATGGTTCTATGAACAGAGTTCTACGAACAAATGTTCAAAGGGAACACTGTTTTGGGGCTTCAAGGCCGTTAGAGACAAACTAAAACTACATCTGCGATTCAGCGATGTTGTAAAAGCTTACGGCAACATTCATCCGGAGGCGCCAAAATAATTACAAACCTTATTTAGTGCACGGCTTATATCAAGCGGAGTTTTAGTGCTCTGAGGATTTCGCAAGCAGCGCTGTCTTTTTTATGGAAGACACTTGCGGTGTCGCGAACAACTGTGGCAACGGCAATAGAAACTCTACATCAGTAGCTCAAATGACGTTCTGAGACGTAGCATTATTTTTCAGCAGTCTGATTTATAGAACGTGAAATTCCCCGACTTTTGACGGTTATCTAACAAAAGCATATTGTTACGAAACAAACGAACGTCTTGGTTGGGGACATATATTGAAAGGGCTCGCTTATGCAACGGCACTTATTACTTTTCAATGTGACTGGACTGGAAAAAACGTGGGACAAAGGAGAGGCAATAAAAGTTGTCGTGCCTCTTTTAATAGGAAAAAAGAACGGGACGTAACGTCTAAAGAGCACCAGCTGCTTATATTTTTATTGATTACTGGTGGGATGGATTTAAACTCTTCCTTACCTTTTATCGTAAATGTTTTGGTTGCTTCCCTTTATTTTGATGCGGAAATCTCGTTCGTTTTCGCCTATCCAACGTTGAAACCGGAAATAAGGGCAGAAGAACGTCCGTGATTCTTTATCATGAGCAAAATTGTTGTCGCAAATTGATTTCGGGGATGCCGGTGACCTATACAAATTTGTATTTTTATTCTCGGTGACTGCCGTTAGGTAACAAAGGCACCTGTACACTTTATTTTCGAGGCGTTCTTGTTCCCCGTTATTTTATTTCCCTTCGGTGCTGATATTAGCCGGGTGTTTGAGTGTGAAAGCCAGGAATCGCCGAAGGTGGGATTAGAGTCACTGGGTCGAAAATAATGTTTGTGGAAGAGTTAATAATGGCACTATCTGCAGAACAGCGGGGTTTTCTGCCCATATTAAGGGGAACATTAAAGATATATATTAAAGCTCACGGGGTATTTTAGGTCTTTTCGTGGAGGTATTTCCTCGCGGAATACCACGCGCCGTGGTATGGTTATTTCCTTATACCTGCATTATGTGATTTTTTATACCGTTCTTAGGTGCCCAATTTCAGGTGAGCACATGGTTTAAATCTAGATTCGTCTAGCATACAGAGCTTGTAGCCATTTTTCTGAGCTTGTATTTTAAGAAACAGAGCTTACATAAAAAGAAAACAATGTAATGAGACATATGTTTATGACGTCCACGTGGAAGACGCATAATGAAAAAAAAATTGCTTTCGAAATTTGCACGTTTAGCATGAATGTCACTGTAAAAAGAAAGAATGGTGGTTTGAGAAACCAGGGTTTAAGTAAGAAGCAATCAGATTACTCAATTGTTTCGCTTTTCGTGAATCCGTCGCATCTGATACAAATATTTCTGTCAGTATCCAAGCACCTACATTTCAGGATGGAGAGTTGGGCTAATTGGTTATTAAATACTGGCGACAATGTACTAGGGCTGTAGGACGGGACAAAGAAAGAAATACACGAGAAGAGCGCTAGACATCAACTGACAGTTAGACTCGCGTTCTTCTCGTGTATTTTTTTGTCCCTTCGTACTGCGCTAATAAATTGTTCGGAGTCCCCGACATTTGTACATCCTCAGAGATGCTGAATACAATAAAAGCTGCTTGGAATAAGCAACAGACTGTTTCAAGCACCACCAATGTCAGAACAGCGTCGAAACAACGACTAAGAATTGTCTCCCCACCAAACGCTGCTCTCGGATGGTTGCCAAACCTCCATTGTTTTTGCTAAGCTTAGGGAAACTTCCAGTTCTGGCTTCAATATTTTTCCGAAAACTAAAACAAAGGATGGTTCCACAAAAAAATGGGCGTAGTCGCTCGTTGATGGCTCTAATCATCCGCTGCTTACATCAAACGTTTTTTTTGTTTACATTTTGCCTTTTATTGAATATGCTGGAACGTGAGGCGTCAGCGGGAAAAATCTAATCGTACTTAACATAACTTGACGGACAAGAGAAAGACGCATAGCATTCACTGAAATGTCGTGTTCGCGTCCTTGATTGGTTGCTTTGAACTCCTAGCTGATGGATGCTTGTCCGAGGGTAAGAGTTCTGAGAGTTCCAAAATAGATATCTTTCCAAAATTCCGACCATTCTTGGTGATGCCGCATTAATCAGGCCGACATGAAGCAGAGGATCTTCTTCCCCAAGCATTTGGCCGCCGGTTACGGTAGAATTGCTCTTCGTCGGGCTATTGAGAAGTACAGAGAAATAGACGTGTTATTGGCGCATTCGTACATTTCGACATAAGGAGCACTATTCTTATTGAAAGACATCCACAATTTGTTGATGGGTGAAAGCGCTACCCGATTTTGCCCTTTATGCGCTCGTACAGATCATTGCTAAAACAAGCTGTGCGTTTCGTTTTTTAAGGCGTCAGAAAACCTAAGAAACAACCCCGTGAATATGTTCCTTCTGAAAAACCTTCCGGACGTCCGGCCCCTCTTTATCCTTCCCACACTGACCACACTCTTCCCTGGTTCTTCTCTATTGCTACCACGAAACTCCGCCCGTGCCAAAATCGAGCGAGCTGTCATTGAACTCCAAGCGTAACAAATCGCACGTCACGACCGACAAAAACTGACTCTTAGGCATGACAAATTGATACTTCCTGAGCTTTGCGGAGGTTAGAGAAAATAAAATGCTCACAAACAACTGTAATATATATTTGCGCTGGAGCTTCTTCAATCGCGAGGGAATATTAGAAGTCCTTCTTTTTGAGAAAGGACAGAATTCGGAGGCAAGAAATATTCAACTAATCGTTCTTTCGCGAAACCTAAAGAAGGAAAGTGTACTTACGCATGCATTCAAAGAGACGGTTGGTGTTCACTTAGCCTAAATCTTTTGATGTTGACCAAACGTTTATGAAAAGCGGCAAATCTTTTCGCAGTGGTCACAAGGTTTACAAAAATGTCAAACATAGCCAAACCACGAAACTACAGCTTCCGTTCGTCGCTCTCTGCCGTTCTAACTGATAATTTGTTTTGTTAGAATGTTCTCAAAGATTGCACGCACATTTTCCCTCTTTGCCACCATGTTTGGCTACAGAACGCGCAAAGCAATTTAAAAGAGTTGCGTCATGAAGCTTTCGCACACAAAAGAAGTATGTGAAGGAACTTCTGCAAACTCACCCGTCCGACGCAGCACACGATGTGCCCGGAACATACTGGGCAAGCGTCGCCTTGCAGAAAAGAAGCGCGATTTTTTTTTTCCTTTAAGCCCAGGTATAATGTTACGGTATAGTGACCCGGTATAATGTTACGCGAGCATGCTGTCCGGGTAGTATTGCAGGATTTGTACGCTGTTTTTGGCTTACGAACAACCGAATATCAAAAAGAACATTGTCGGGTGGGGCTATGCGATTAAAAGTGAACGCCAACGTGGTTTTATCCAGGAAAGGCGCTTATAAATCGAGTGCAGAACTTGCAGTACTGATTTTTCAAAGAGAAATGGCGTTACACGGTGCCGTGCTGGGATTATTCCCGGCGGGTTCTTCGCTCCGGAAAAGGGGGCTTCTCAATCGCTTTGTGCAGAGAACATTGCCACGGAAGATCTGCAGGAAGTGGAAAAACTTGGTATATACAACAGAAAGTGAAAGAAAAACACGCAGAAAAGTGACGCGAAAGGGATAAAAAAACTGGTTGTCGATCTCCTGCCTTGTTTCTCCTATGCAAAGAAAAAAAGTCGTTTTTTATTTAATTGATCAGGCAGCTCGCTTCGGTGCCCGAAGCTGCGATAACGAGCGCGCTGGGTATACGTTTTTACGACCCCGCTCTTCCGCCGCCAAACGCAGAAGCTAACACTGCTAGTCTCGAACTCCGGTGTCATTTAGCGGGAAGGCATTTTTTTTTTCGTTCATCTTGCGTACTATTCTGTTTTAGCTGACTGCCGCTACGCTTTTTAACGTCCGTTATTTACGAGGTCACGCGTGTTTCCGAAGTACCCTTTTCACAAAATAGTCTCATCATTACGCGAGATAAACGTTGCGGAAAAGTGAAAAAAAAAATTCCGTGGGTCATGTTCGGCGTGCCACTAATTCACTTCTATAAATTTCGCAGGCAATAAAGGAAAAGTGGGGCACATCCCGTGTGCCTCCTTCCGCGTTAGCATAAATGGGCCTCCTTTGACTTCTTTGGTGAGCATTGAGAACAGAGAAATCACGTCATTACTTATGGGATTTCAGTGCGGACCACGGAATCGGCAATGCCCTCTCGGTCGCAAAGATTACTTTATTTGAGCGTGTTTCGGACGTAAGCAGGACCAGATGGTAGACCAAAACAAGTGCGGCTCAATTCACCCTGTGGAGGTGGTTGGGAAGCGAAGCTTTATACACCACCTACCACGGGTGACTAGGGCCCGCTTGCATCAATCACACGTTAGAGTGTACCTGTAAAACGATCTTTCTTGTTTCACTTCAGCACGACGTTCAGAACAGCCTTATTAGCAGTGTGATAGCCACTCATACTTTGTGTTTTCACCACACTTATATTTTTTAGCAGCTCATAGCTGCGTAGTTAATGAAGGTCGACTGCGACGAACACCATTGAAACTGCTTCTGATTTCTCTCTCCCGTTTTCGCGTACCTCCTAGGTCGACCAAGTGCCTTTTTCTGGTGCAGGCGGCGTTGGTACGGAGCGTTTATACAGCGCAGAGTGATCCACCAGAGTGGCTGTATCTTTTGGATGCGTGCGTTTGCTTGCCTGAGTTTTGAAGTGGTGCCGACCTTTGTGAGACTGACGTGCTTACCCTTTGCTGTCTGTTAGTGTTTATAGTGTGCGTTAATTGTCTTGCCTAAGTTCTTTCTAAAATGTCCGTGCAATAAATAAGAAAAAACGCTTTTAGCCTAATTGGTAAGACAACGTGCTCTGGTTCCGTTTATGTCTTCGATCGAGGTTCGGTTCCTAACGCTGCCAGCGATTTGTTTTGTTTGTTCGCGGAAGTTTTCTGCTGGCTTCAACGGCCGCGACAGAACCTTTGGCTGGTAGTTGTACAAAGGTTGCTTTAAAAAATAAATTAGTTAAAAAATCAATCCCGTACGCATCAAATCTGAAGGACTGACTAGGGCATCGCAAAGCAGGAAAGGCTGGATGAACATGCAAGAGGAGGTAATTCTGCGGTAGACACCAACAGATTATATTGGTTTCGTTGTTGGTGTTGTTGATGATGTTAATGATGATGATACTATGGCATGAGCAAGAACCTTGCGCATTTCTGATTACAATTGCATAAAATCACCGATTGTATCATAAATATTTGGTTTTCCCCGACGGGAGTAATATATTGCACGCAAGGAAGCCAGGTTGTATTTTATTAAGAGTGGATTATTTTGTCGGCACAAGTGACAAGCGGCTAATTTTGACATTGTTGGTTTAAAGTGGTCTTGAACAAGGGGTTGTCAAGAATATGAAATAGTATATGCGAAGCCTCCCTCTCGTTTTTTTAGCGAATAAAAAAAGAGGTGGAATATTAATTTTCCTCCCGTTTTGTGCGTGAATATTGAATGAATGCTTTATCGTGCACGAGCTCGTTAATCGGTTTTTAAAACCTTCCCGGAGATCACTCTCTGCGTGCATGTGTAATATGCTAGCGGCCCCAAGTAGTGGAGAATGTATGTATGGACTGGCTTTGTGTACTCCAAGAGGGAGAACTGCATATGATCAATGGAGAGGTGTTCACTAAATCACCTATGAAGGCAGAAATCAAGTTGTACTGCTGCTTCATGACCCGGTAGATACGAGTCTCTTATAAGTTATATTACACATGTTTTTGTTGCAGGACATTTATTCACAAACAGACAGGCTCTGATACATGTCTGGGAACAGGAGAGGGAAGGTAGGTTCAGCTAATATTGTTGGAGAGTGAATTATGTTCCTCTAGGAGGTTCATTGTAAATCGCTAATACGCAGGTGAATATTGTGAACAACAAACAAGATTGTGAACAAGTCAGTGTAACGAGAGAAAATTGAATTGTCCTGAGAAATGCTCCAGTGCGTGTATCGTGGGGTACAGAGGCGAGAGGTGAAGAGAGTGAAAGGTCTGGGGTGGAGAGAAGAGAGGAATTTACGTCGGAGGGGCAGCAGACGACTATCGTCTTTAGACAAAATTTACTGTAATGTGAGCGCATACGAAGCCATTTTTGTAGCGTAAGCTATATTGGTTGAGGTTGAGCAGTTTCACGTGGACCTTGAAGGGCCATGCTGCGCATGCGCGAGGAGCAGTGACGTCTCACGGCGCACAGCTGCCGCGCCGGAGCTTCCGCCGCCGCTACTGGATTATATTAGATCGGATTGGATTGGAAATCGCTTTAGCAGCAGTAAGAATGGTTATCAGCTAATCCTAGACAACCAGGAAACCTAAGAATAACCTGCTAAACCTTAGATCAGGCTACGTATATTCTGGCAAATAGCCGAGCAAAACCACTGCCAACTTTTTTTTTCAAGGTATCCGATTATCTGTGTGTACTGGCAGGTCTGTCGTCTTTATGTCATCTTCTCTTGGGATCTCTTCGTACCGAGAGGGATACATGCCTGAAGCATAATCTTCGCGTCGTGACAGTTGCTCCTATTTTGTCGACTTGTGGTGGATTCTCCTACAGCGAGCACCTATATCAGTGCTCAACAAGCGACGTGTGTGTTCCTGTGCCTTCTCCTCCGGAGCGTACTTCTGTGAATGAGCACGTTTCACAGTCGCTGCTGTGGTAAACGCTTCATAGTACATCTCAGTTGAGACAGCATAGGCACACAGAAACATGTCCGGTGTTTTAATTGTCCCCTCATCGCGGTAGTTGTTATCCTTTTTTGGATTTCGTCGTTTTCTTCTCAGTGTCACTAGGACAGCGAAAGTTGGCGAAGCGCCATATTTAACAATCCACATAAGCTTTAGGGCGCACGTTATTTTGTAAATTCGTAAATACCGTGCTCAAATTACTGAAGTAATCCGGTGTGGTAGAAAGCTCTCCTTCTCTCCTTGTTGTGTCCATTTTCGATTTGCGTATGTTCCTGCTTCTCTTGGTTCGTATAACTACATGGATTGATCAATCGGTCTGATCAGCTACATGTACGCTCTTAGTATTCGCGCACTGTGCTCCCGCCGTTATTAACACGCTGGCAATACTCTTGCCGGACTCCAGCCCGGCGATCATGTCGTATCATCGGCATCGTCATCGCCTTTGCCAATTCGAATATTTTAGTTTCTTTCTGTTGATAAGAATGGCCAGACGAGCCACTTCTGTCGTAAACAGACTGAAGTGCCCGAGTTATTTTAAGAGCAGAGCTGTTTACCATCCACCGTAGATTGACCAATCTCGTTTCAAGCACGCCATTGAAGAAGTGCCCCCATAATTAGTGTACCCATTCTGTTGCCCGGCGCTGCCAGTCGGTACGTTAGCCCAGCGTTGTAACCCTCCTTTCTAGTACTGTATCATACCCACCCCTTATATAGAAGTGCCGCTATAATTACTGTACTTTATCGGCGTCGAAAACCCTGTGAGGTACCACAGCCGTTGACGAAGACAGACCATGTTGTTACCCTTTTTTTCAAGTGCCGTGTCATAAAAAGAACACAGAAAGCCATTTAACACCATTTTACAAAAGAAACTACCAAAGGTAAGATTTATGTAATGCCGAGACCAATGGGACCTTTGCGCAAGACAGCAAGGGCAGCAATGCGCGCCTTTTGAACTTGTGCTTCTAAAAAAAAACATTTGGTAATGGCAAGATCTGCTCCACTTTGTACTTATCTCTAACGCACGTTTGGAGTAATTGGGGCCTTAAATTTCCACACTGGCGTTTGCTTTCTAGAGTATAAGCGCTTCCCGCCCCGCTACAAAATTGCAGTTCTCTCTATCAAAAACCTCTTAGTTTCCCCGGGAGTTTACGCCGCGCGTGCGGAGTAACTGTTCGTTATCTTTCTATTCTCTAGGTTTTTTTTCATTCTGCTCTAACTCGTTTCGTGGTGCTGTGTGCCGTTGTTTTGTCATGATTCTTCTGGCAATTGAAAACTCTCCCTCTAATCAGTTTATAAACTATAATACAAAACGTGTTTGCTGACTCCGATCCCCTGAAAGCCAATGTCATTAAGCGCGCCTTTAAACCCCGGAGGACCCACGAGGCGTGCTACAAGAGTCGACACCCTTAGGGCAACTGCAGCACAGGAGATCGCTCAATTCGAGCTTAGAAAAAGTTTTTCGGGCAGTTTATGTTACTTACGATGGATAAAATACGCAGGGTGTCGTAAAAAACTTACCGCCGGGCGGTGGGGTTACTCAGCTAGTCGGAAATCATACTTTGATGGGTTAGCAGAGCCGTGCTTGCACTGCATTGTATATGAAAATGAAGGAACACACCACGAAGCATTGCGCGCCGCCACACAAGAATAGGACTTTGAAATTTGCGTCATTCGTTTTTTTTTTATTCCGGCCCGGAATACGCTTAAGATTCCGCATGACCACCTGTCCGTACGTCTGTCTGTAAGTACACCGTAAATGTGCACTGCATGTATACACGGTGCATTACCTTTAGGGATACATTCTAAATCTTAATGTGCAATCTTCAATCACACTTTACTTGGCTCACTTAGTGTAAAAAGGAGCTTTCCCGGGTCAGCGCCATCAAAAAGCGTAGCCAGAGCCTGTCATAAAAATTTATTTGACTGCAGGCAGTCTGAAACCTCTAATCAAGGGAGGAATGTGTGATGCTTTCACACGATTCTCTGTGGTTCACGTAGCCAAACCGCCTGTCGTTTTATTTTTATTCCTACGACGATGATTTCTGGGTACACGTCCTGACGCAATTTTACCAGTGTATTTATCTATTTATGTACAAACGGTTATTGGGCAAAGGCATTGCGAGTGGCCTAAGAAAGGAAGGGGTTGTGTGGGAAGGCGGGTGCAGGGCTCGTCTAGGCTCTAAATTCTTCCGGTTACGCCTTACTCTTTTGCAAACTCCCAAGGTATGATTGGGATTCGAGGCGTCGTCCACTTTTCTTATTATGGCACTTGTGCGGTGTGTCGGTCCCGGATTTGGCAGAGGCCCACACAGTACCACAGAAGGTGTCCGACTGTCGTACTTGAGTGTGGAGTGCTTACAGTACAAGCACGGGTACGGTGGGTCGGTGGGAGCGGCGGAGCCGTGTCGACACTCTGGGCCATTACGCGACCCCCGCTTCAATGAAGAGCGCCACTCCTTACATCAAGTCGTCGGTCAGGGCGCTCCTTTACTAGCCTGGTAGATTACAATAAACGATTAGATAAAAATAAAATACTTACTTAGATTACAATGACGAAGAGAATTGTTTGCTGGCTCCAGCAAATTTATTTGCTAGTTTGTAGTAGCACCTATGGACAAAAAAATATTCCAATCAATGCAGCCATATTTTTGAATAATATTACCCACTAACGTCAAGAATAAAACGAACTTTTGTGGGGCTTTAAAACCTTATTTCTCAAGTCTCCTATGAGTAATGATGAATTGTATTTTTTTCTGATATATTAGTATTATCTTGAGTTGTTATGTTGTGACAAAAGTGTCCGCCTGTTGAGAGATTACCAGTCATTACGGGCTTTAAACTTGCCGGTCATACAGGTTCCAGCTTAAATGGGGCCCTGTCTAAACAGGGTCACGTATAAACGGGTCCCTTCTTAACGGGATACCGTTTCATAATCCACTTTATTAGTACCCGTTAAACACAAAAAAATTGAACGGGGAATGATATGTTACGTTTATTGTGTTGTGTTATTATTTATTATGATATGTTCATGCTCGTGATATTTTCCTTACGCATGAATTCGTTTCTGCCTTGGCAAATGTAACGTATTTGATATTGGACCCGCTACTAGAACAGTGGCGATGGGTCCAAGCACTGTTTTGAATATATTTTTAACTACATAACCTGAAACGGAACTTATCGGCATTAGACAGAAAGTACTCTCAGACGAAGTACACGTTCACGTCGGGAAAAGAGTCTTCGTACCTTGTTCTTGTAACAACTAAAAGATAAAACGTACGTTACATTATTACGAAGATTGCTGAAATATTATTTCGAAAATAAATAATTTCCATATAATAAAAACAACGCCCGATGCAAGAACATCGAGGGAAAAATTATTAAACAAATATTAAGTACGAATTCAAGGAACGCCTTTGTGGAAGCACTGAATAATATTTATACCGACAGCTCAGTAATCTCAAAATAAAAGCAGGGTGTGTCGTACGCAATAAACGAGAGTCTAGTAAAGTACGTTGTTGCGCTAGTTGGTCGATCAATATTAAGAGATGTATAGCGCAAAAAAATGTATAGCGCAGATGTATAGCGCAAGATGCATAGCGCTTCCTCCTCGTGCATTCTTTGTCCTTCGTCTTTTTCTTTGCGCTATACATCTCTTAATAATAAACGAGACAAATGCTAGTTTGTAAATAATGAAATTTCGAAATTGCATCAATACTTTCCGATCAAAAAAGATCCATATTATTGTCCAGGTTATGAGACTCAACCAAAGCAGAACCGGAAAATACTTGGTTTTTAAGCCTCTTATTCAACGTATAGTAACGCTTACTTGCTTTCTCGATTGCAAATGCTATTACTTGCGGGTGATAAATAAGCATGCTCTCTTTAGGCTCTGCAACAGCGACAATCAAGATGCAGACGCAACGTCTTCCTGTTCGGGCAAAATCTTTTGTTACCCTTAGGCGAGAGACACTCTCATCTGTTTCCTTAAAATGGGAACAACAAAAAGCATTACGGAAAGGAAAAAGTTCACACTTCTGGTAAAATTTACTGGTAGAGGCGCCCTTATTGTGAAAGGTCACATGTCGTCATGTGCCACAAAGCTGGCGGAACTTATCAGTAGGAGTCTCTGTACAGTAGCAGCAGAAGACGCTTTGAAAAGCCTTTCCGGTGAATTAATTAGAGCGTTGGACATATTATTGCCAACATTCTCATCGCCCCGCATGACCCATGACCCATAGCCTAGCGGGTGGTGCTCTTGTAGAATTTGGAAACCACAGCAGGCACCCTGAATGCCAATAAGAAGCAATTAGATATGAATGAGCTTAAATATACAAAAAATGCACGTGGTATAAGACTACAAGACAACGCCAGCGCTCAGAAAGCTTCCGCTAAATAGAACAATACTCACGAAAAAACAACCTAATACAACCTATTCTGCTCCGAACTATTCGTGCTTAAGGAAACGGTTTACAAGACAAGTGAAATAAGTTTACCAGCGTTAAAACTGTTAAAACTCTTCGTATTCAATTTTTGTCCACAAGAAGTTGTAAGTACGCTGATATGGTGATTTTTTCCGAGAGTTCAGCGTTTGTCACCAGCCTAGTCAAGCTGAATCTATTTGCGCTCATGGTGGCTGATAGCGATATCGCTGCGCCTAGTAACAGCCGGTAATCCAGACCTTGCGTTAACGCTGCCCAATGCAGGCAAGTCGTCCTATTAGCGAAGAACACTCAGCTACATCCACGCGTCTCGAAAGTCCTGAACATTCCAAATGGAACGAAGATAAAAGCGACTATCACAAGAAATCGAAAAAAAGCGCTGTGCTGCTGGCGCAAAAATGTCGATACGCTTACAACTTCCCCCCAACCACGTCGGCTCTTGCGCGTACGAGATAAGTGCACGTCTACCAACCTCGCGTGATCGGAATTTGTGCGATTGACGTTTTCCTTTGGTTTTCACTGGATCTAACTCGCTAAAAGCTTTTAGACATTCCACTTCACAGACTGTGCGATGGCATTTGGTGGGGTGGGGAAATATGCATGACGGGATGAATTACGAAGAGTGACGCTGGTGTCGCCTTCAACAAGCGAGCGATGTCGTAACGAAATGTTCGCACCGGTATACATCCCGGAAACTTAATTGTACGTGAAAGAGTAAAGAATAAACTTGTTTTGTATAAATGTTAGTAATAGAATGGAGCTAGCATACAAAGGAATTCTTTTGTATAAAATATGAAAACTGAGACGTCCTTAGTAAGAAGAACATACCGTTTCAGATTCTCCTCGGGCTTTTGATCATGTGTCGACTGTTCGCATACAACCATGCATTAGGAGAATCGAAGGTTGCGCAGTATCAGTACGTAACTGACATCGCAAGCAGTAAAGAAAATGCGTAGTTCATTTTAGGGTTATGACACCCATACATGTTTGGGTATGTGTAGTTGTACATAGTATTTTCTCTCGTCATCTTGGATTATCTCTCGGCCTTTAATAAGATACGCTGATGTCGCTGGCACAGCGGACGGGACAAGTGAAGGGAATTGAAAATTTCGCAAAATTACTGAATTTAGTAGCACTCAGTTGAAAACCGACGATAAGACGGCACTGCCGACAGCGTCTATTAATTTCTTCTAAAGCACAATGGTAGCCGGCAGAAAAGCTCTCACTGTGAACAAAAAGCTTCTTCACGTATTTTAAATACACAAGCTTTAATGCAGTAAACTTGCACACTGTTTTACTGATTTTTCACTCCTTCCATGCACTGAACATGCACTAATTTGCGCGCGTAGCACTACGTCAAGATTATTCCGTCCCATGGTGGACTGTTTATGTACTGGCTGGAACGCGTTTTCTAACAATAAACTTTCCAAATCTGTCCAAGTAGAAAAAAGGGCCCCAAAATATTAGAAATTCATCTCATTTCTCACAAAAATTACGAGTGATCAGGAAAATCGAATTCCCCAAGAGAAATGCACGCGCACCAAGAACTAAAGGCCGCCATTTCGCTTAACGACTACGGCACTCAATTTTACCGACAGCCGATTAAAACTGCAGTGCTCTTGGCACCACTCTTGATAATGTGGGCCGGCCCCACAAACATATAAAAGTAGCTTTCAAACTGTGCCTAAGTGCCGAAACGGGGCTCACTTTGAATGTCTCAATGAACCTTTCTTTGTAATGCACTCGATTGGGAGGAGCGGAAACATGAATTAGATTCTACTGCTAGCGCCGGTTTTTCTTTGCAATTTCTTTTACGTTTTCAGACGATTGGGCTGCCTTGCCTCTTGCTTTAATATTCTGGCTTTCTTCGTTATAGCTAGTGCTCTTTGCACTGTTCCAGTTAAAATTGAGGTAGATGTGAGTACTTCGGGTTTATTATGCAGTAGCGGAATCGGGTTATATAAAGGATGTCTTACCACAAAACGCAGGAATAGCGAGAGCGTAGAGGATTTTTCATTTGTTCTCAATCCCATTGCTCTTTCCACAAGCAGCGCGAACGTCGCGACCGACCAGCTTCTCTTTATTCTACCCATAGGACCAAACCGCGATCGCCCAATGACAATCCAGAATTTGTGCCATTGCAGTGAGAATCTAAATACAGCAGAGACAATTAATAATAGCATTTATATTATTATTTATTGTTAGAGTTTACTGTTGTTCTGGCTAGTCAGCCAACGTGTGGGGCTTGGGCTCCTTGGGTGATAAATATGAGGGACCATCTGCAAGATGCGGAATGCATGCGCTGAGGGCAATAAAGGTGTGACCGAATCAAAGACCAGTCGAAAGAACTTCCACCGGAAGACAAAGACACGAAACCAAGTAACGAAGGGAATACGAGAGAGGGAAAGAGAAAGAGAATCAACTTTACTGAGAGCCTGCAAGCGGTAGGGCTACCCTAACATGGGTGCCGAGTTACCGCGACACGGCCTGGACGTCGTCACGTCAGCGCCTTTAAGACTGCATCCGTGTACTATCCGCGGGTTGCGGAAGGTTTGCGCCCTTTTCCGCTGAGTTTCCCTGTCACTGTCTATTGAGGGCCGCCGCGACCTGCTCGACGGCCTGAAGTTGGGTGTCGTTGTCTACACTCCGCACCGCAGCTTCTAACTGCGGCGGGATCGTTGTCATCACACTGGCCCAACACGGATAAAGTTCACAGATACACAGGATGTGGACCGCAGTGGCCCGCTCCTTCGCGCATAATGTGCACACGTCACTCACATACAATTCTCGGCATATATGCTTAGCATGCACTGGAGTCAGTAATGAGCTGGTCTGTAATTGCCTGCAGAGCACTGCCTCTGACCGGGTGAGACCCGGGTGGGGGGGCGGCATAGTCCCCCTGCGTAAACGATACCATTTCACAACGTCGTTGTAAGTGGTCATTGGATGCTTGCTAATATGGAAGGGCTGCCACTCCGAGGGTCCGGCACTGATAGCCGCCGCGCGGTTCGCCAGTCTTCGCGCGACAGCGTTGGCCGTCTCGTTGTGGTTTGCGTTGCCTTTACGCGAAACACTATGACCCATATGAGCCGGGGACCACTTGATAGACACTGCACCATCACGCACACACGCTCCGTGAAGGACACGCGCCGCAACGCTGCACACGTTGTTCCGAGCGTAGTTCATCACTGGCGTCCGAGAGTCACTTAACACCGTAGTGCACTGGGGGTCCGCGATGGCCAGGGCGATGGCCACCTCTTCTGCCTGATGTGCTCTGCTGGCACGGAAGCTCGCAGCAGACTTGGTATTGCCCGCCGCAGCTGCAACCACTGCAGCAACGAAGGTACCGGGTTGGTCCTGATGTTCGGCCGCGTCTGCGTACACGGCCCCGGTGTCGTTGGCATGAAGATCGACCAGATCTTTCGCACTAGCCAACCTCCGCTCGTGGTTGTGCTCAGGGCTCATATTCAGAGGCATGGGACAGACAACCAGATGGTTGCGAATACCATCCGGTATCTGATCCTTGGGCTCCCGGTTGTCTTCTGTGGGTGCTAGACCCAGGTGTTGGAGCATATGACACCCCGTCCGTGTACCGGATAGGCGTTCCATATTGGCAATTCATTGGGCTTCAGCAATCTCGTCCACGGTGTTGTGGACAGCAGGGGCAGGAGTTTTTTAGTACTAGTGCTCTGGAGGAGAAGTCCCAATGCCGTCTTGTAGGTCTGGCGGATGATGGCGTCACCATCGCCACGCGGCACTGCCGCCAGTCATCGAAGGCAGGCCACGTATGTGGTATGGCTGGTGGCAAATGACTGTACGACGCGGGTGAGGCTTGCCTCTTTCATTCATGCTTGATGTGTGGAGATACGACGGATGAGATGTACCGCCGCAGCAGCCTTCGTGACTAACTTGTTCACCGTTGCCCCGTTGACGCGGTTACACTTCAACAGAAGACCCAAGACACGTATCTTGTCGACCTCGGCAATCACTTGGCCTCCCACCATGCACACTGTGATGGTAGTCGTTGACTGCGTTTTCGGCCGACCGTGAGGGGGAATGATGAGAAGTTCTGATTTAGAAGGAAAAACAGAGGACGCCCGTCCCGTCGAGTTGGTCTTCGATAAATTCACTGCTTCCTGGAGTGTATCCGCGATGTGGCCGTTGCTACCGCTCGTAACCCACAGGGTAACGTCATCGGCGTAGATGGTATGCCGGATGCCCTCCACGTGTTTCGAGGCGGTTCGCGACTCCAGTCATGACTAGGCTGAAAAGCAATGGGGATATCACGGAGCCTTGTGGAGTGCCCAAACTGTCCAGCTGCTTCTCTGGTAGTTGCAGATCAACGGCACATATCTGCGTGTTGCGACCCGTGAAAAAGTCAAGGATATAGTACGTTTGTTTCCCCATGTTCAACTTGGTCACTTGTACCAAAATCGCGGAGTGTCGCACTTTGTCAAAGATGCTCTGGATATCGAGGCCAGTACCGCCTTGTTGTCTCGGGTGTTCGTGACGTCGTCGATCATTTCGTGTTTGAGAAGGAGCATTGCATCTTGTGTACTCAACTTCTCCCAGAACCCGATGATAGAGTTAGGGTAGAGTTCGCCTTCATCTAGATAACGTTGCGAGCGATTCATTAGAACATGATCCAAGAATTTTCCCACATACGAAGCGATCTAGATCGGTTGGAGGTGCTCTATGCTGGGTGGCTTGCCTGGCTTCGGAATTAAGATAGTCTTAGCCATCTCCCATTGGCTTGGGAGTCGACCTTCTTGCCAGCACTTGTTGTAGTAACGCGTGAGTGCTTCGATGGCGTGATCGTTAAGATTCTTAAGGGCCTTGTTCGTTACGCGGTCGGGGCCCACCACCGACTTGCAGTTGAGGGCATGCAGTGCTGCTCGTACTTCCCAAACTTCAATGTAACGGTATAGCACATCGTTGTCCGTTCCGGTGTATTCTGGTTGACGGTCTGTGGGGGACACTGGTAGATAGTTGGCGTCCAAGTGCTTGCCAACTTCCCGTTCTCCCATTTCCGTGATGGCTCTGTGTAGAGTTCGGGCAAGGGTATTGTGGTGATAGCTCTTCGTGTTAGTCTCGTGGAGCAAGTGCCTGAGCGTACCCCACGTTCTGCCCTTGTGTAGTTGCCCATCGGCCTCCCTACACACTTCGTGCCATTGCTGGGTGCAGAACACCTTGCAGTGTGCCTCGACCTGCTGGTGGAGAATCGCAATCTTCTTACGGAGACGTCTGTTTGTGTGTTCTGTTTTTCAGAGCGCTTTAATGGACCGTTTGGCCTCAAGGAGGTGAGCAAGTCGACTATCCATCTGATCGATACTGTCGTCCGTCTCGATTTCCTGAGTAACAGCTGAAGTAGTCTGTACGACGTCCTCTGCCCACTTCTCGATGTCGTCCGTATTCATGCGTTCCTCCGGGAGACACTGGTGAAACTCGTTTAGGCTGTAATACGACGTTTTCGGGTAGTGGGGATACACTTAGGATCAATGAGTGAGACGACAACTTCGAGGACGTAATGGTCCCTACCAAAATCGTCGCCCGTGTTCCGCCACCGAGCCCTCATGAGGTTCCCTCAATCCTAAAGAAGGCGAGGTCTGTAGTAGTATCGCGTGTAATTGATGTGCCAATGCGTGTAGGGTATGCCGGATCCGTGAGCAAGTGCACTCCGGCATCCGTTGCGTCTTCTAGTAGATTGCGGCACGTTATGGTCGTTTTCGTATATCCCCAGTCTTGGTGCGGTGCACAAAAGTCTCCGCCAATCAGTAGTGTGTTTCCTGCGGCCAGTGGGCTTGTCTTGTGTATAAGTGCGCGAAATCGTTTCTTTCGTTGCTGTATACTGTGACTAGAAAGGTACTCTCCTTGTGCTTCTTGCCCGTAATAATTTCCAATGCACAGTGCTCAATCGCGCTGTTGCCAATGAGGTCGTGTTCCACAAATGTAATTCCTTTGCGTACGAAGATGCAGACTCCTCGCCCAGCTCCTGTGGCCGCGTCGCGCGCGGTAGGCGGAATTGCATGCGTGCGGTAGCCAGAGAGCTTCGGCGTGGCTTCGTTTTGTGTTTCCTGTACCAATAATGACATCAGGCTTGCGGGTGAGGTGCTTGAGGTGCTGTTGTAGTAGTGCTTTCTTCCCTGCGTAACCATTGCAATTCCAATGCCATACCAGAAGATCTTTTACTCGGGCAGTCATTGTGGAAATTGCCCGTGCACGGGTTGCTGGATGACGGGCTGCATTTTCTGGGGATCTCCACTTAGTCCAAGGTTCGTCATAAGCATTTTTAGTTGTGCTTGCATCTGCATCATCATACAATGCACGTTCTGGCACGTCTGTTCGAGTTTCGTAAGGCGTTCATTGGTCACCTTGACGAAGGCTTCAAAGCGGTCTTCCAAGTTCTCAAGTCCCTCTAAGATCTTCGGTCCTTGGCAGCCTCGAGGGCTCGTCGTTTGGGCATCGGTTCCATATCACGTTGATGAGCCCTGGGATCTTGTTCGGGCACCGATCCCTGGGTAACTAGTTCCACCGGCCGCTGGTCTTGGAGTTGCGGTTGTTGCGGCGCTTGTTGCGGTTGTTGCTTGAGTGCGAGGAGTTTGTCCAGCTTCGTATTGATGCTCTTGTTTGTATGTTCGAGATAAGCGATCTTCTGCTTGAGTTGCTCATTCTCCGCACGAAGGGCCTTGACGGCAGGGTTCTCCGCGGAGGATTGACGCTCTGGCATCTTGGGTTCCTTGAGGGTATCTGCCCAGGCAATATGTTCTCTAGTTTGTGAAGGTTGTCGGTTATGACTAAGCACTTCTCTTACTATTAGATCGTTGCGTGCTACTGCCACGTGTTTGCGACCGTCCTTTTGTGCACTTGACCGAGGTCTGCTGCAGTGGCAGGAAGTCTGCTCCTCTTTCTGGGAAATGGGGCAGCTGCTAGCTGCGCAAGTCCTCCATCTTACGATTCCATTGTTTGGTCTTGACAACATAGGGCACCTTGAACTTGTTTGTGCGCACTCGGGCGCCGGTCACGTGTTGGCCACCGTACAGCTTGCACTTACGTTTGCAATGACGTCCGTGATCCGCGTTAGGTTTTGCTTCACCGCATGCAAGTCCAACTCTAGTATCAGGAAATGGGCACCCATTGCTTCTGTGTCCAACTTTCCCACACTGTCTACACACATCGAAATGCTTCCGATAGAATCCACACCGCAAGAGGATGGGGCCATATTTCACTTAATTAGGAACATTGGGTGTTTCAAACAGAACAATTATTGTTGTCGTATTTCCAATTCTGTGGGCCTGAATTGCCAGCGGGTTGCCCTGGTTCACAATATTAGCATTAATCGCGTAAGGGGACTCTTCAATCGCTACTACTCTTATCACTCTTTTCACTGTATCCTCTTGTGCCGTCTGATAAGAACGGACTTCCTGAATCTTTCCACCTATAAAGAGCCTCGCCATCCTGAGATACAACACTGCGCGACGTTGGTCTGGGGTGCTGACAAAGATGATATTTTGCGCTACATTGGTGCATATTGTGTCTTCACTTGCTTCCATTTTCAGTACCCCTGCCGCCGCAATAATGGCCGACATGATCCAGTTCTGGCTATATTGAGTCCGCCACGTGGCCACACAATAATCTTGAAGTCATCTTTTGGCATTATCGATGGCATACGTGCTGCCTTTGTGACTGCTGCCGCAACTCTTCTGGCATAATTAACACGATCTCGCGATTAAGATTGATGTTCAGTCGAAGAGGACTCACCAACTTTCGAAGCGACGTCGACTTCCTCGGTTCGCTTGCCTGAAGGTCACCCACCCCACATACCACTGGGAATAAGATCTTCGCCTTGGACTACAACACTCGTTTTTCTTTCATGGCTGCCAAGTTGCACCTCCGAATTTTTGCCTTCCTTCATTGGCATAATAATCTCTGTCGCTGTGTCCATCTGGGTTCATGATTCTCCTTCTTGACTAGGCCTAATGGCTAGGCCTGGCTACCGGGCCCGAACCGCCCGGAGCCGTACAAGTGTTAAGCCTACTGTTACGCTTAGCTGAAACCGCACGTGAGTCGAAAGAAAAGCGTCCACAAAGTGGGAAAATTACATACCACTTGGGGAACCTTGGTCTCAGTAGGTATCAGATACCGTTCCGCACGCACCAGTAACAACGAAAACGTGTTACCTAATAGTTAGCACTGCGAAAATTATCATAATAATAGGAGCCGAGGAGAAACACGTCCACTCCCTCCGGCGACAGCAGCGCCACCCCAAGCGAATACGATACACCATTATTCAAGTTTTTCATAAGTATTACCAGACTTTCGCCTTCAAAGCAAGTAAGTAGACTGAAGTGCCACGAAGAAATTTTCCTTCACATTTATCACTCACCCTTACCGCCCGAAATACCTCAGCATGCACGTTGTTACACGCCACAGCGTCCCTCAGCAGGGTTCTTAATGCGCACGTGTTTTACTCACTTGTCATGACGTTCACGTGTTTCACGTCACGCACTATTCATCAACTTTTCTCTCTTAATTTTGATGTCCTGTGAACTTTGTGAAGCGGGAACATTGTCCCAAACTCTCCCGATTCCTGTGCAATCCCCGAAGTGGGTATGCGCCACCAAGAATAAATGACAACGACTGTTGTTCTTCCGCTTTTCAGTTGTGGAACACCAGCCTGCTGCTTTGGAGACACGGTTTCAATTTTCATCGCTTCGAAGACTGTTCTTAATTACTTAATTAAAGATTAATTTACTCTTTACAGCGGTGAACTTTTTCTTGAACGGCCTACTATCACAACAGAAACAATGGTCTTTCGCAAATGTGGCACTTTTAAAAACAGTGGTTTTTCGCAGTGCGGATAAGGCATAAACTTTTCGTCCAAATAAACGAGCAGGGAATGACAAAGCATGGGATAAGATCACTTCTCGCTGTTAACGGCACCTTTGCGTCAATTTGTCAAGCCCACTTCGTACCACAATAGAAATGAAGTAGCAATATATCAGGCAGCTGTATTCCGGTCCGGCATTTTTATGCTTCAATTTTTCTCACAATGTGTACGAAAATGGGGGTTTTCTGCAAAAGGCTTAGCAGATTTTCCATTGGGATATTAGGAGCAGTGCTCTTTGGCCTCCTTGGCACTCTTCGCCCACCTTAGCCTTGCGCCAAAAACGCATTACAATAATAATTATCATCATAAGGAACAGTGGCTGCTCTTTTTGCAGTGCCCCCGCCTCGCAAGCAACAATAAACTATACATTGTAGGCATCAAGAGAGAATGATGGTTCTAAATAAACCTTCTACTCCATCTGTGATTTCCCGACAGCCACAGATAATTTTGGTAACTAAAAAAAAGTTTGCTTCCGCTGATCCTAACTCTGTACAAATGAGGCGTTGTGTTTTCTGGAGCCGAATTTTGTACAGTGACAAATCGTCCCAGCCTTCTTTTCTCCGCCCTGCTGGCAAAGGAAACGTGTGTGGCGTGGCTGTAGTAAATGGATGGTTGTGCCTGGCTACTCGTAGTATATTCGCATGTATAAAAATCGCTCTCGAGAAACAAGACTATTTTTGCGAAACGGCTTCACGTTTAGGCTGGGTATAAATGACGAGCAGGTAGGACAGTTATTTTTGAGCAAGGCGAAGTGCACAACGTAGTCCTTCATCCTTCCTTAGTCCTGCTCAAGCCCGAAGAGATTCAGCTATTTGCCAAATCCTAAAAAGTTGAGGTACATTTAAATTTTGAAATGAGTATTCACGCGATGTGTTGAAAAAAAGGGATGTCTACTCCATCAAATACAGCTTTTTGATGAGGTGCCGGTGATTAGTGCAAATGATTGTGTAATTAGTCACAATTCAGAGCAGATTGGAGAAGAAAACCACCATCCAGTAAATGAAGTCAGGTGATTTATATCCTTACGTAAGCAACTTTAGATATCGGACGAGGGCAAGATTCATCGTTCGATTTGATGGTGTCACGGTTCCTGTTGCCATTTGTTCCCACAGTGGATTTGGCCCAACCACTAAACATGGTTCTTGAAAGAGCACTTCACAGCCGAATCAGTGTTCCGGAGGGGATGCACCCTTTACACAGGTGCTCATTCAGGTCGCAGAAATTTCTTCAGTGAAGGAGTTGTAATCCGGAAGCATTACGGGTCAGGATGAGCTAAAACGTCAGCGTGCTGTGTCTGCAACGTTAAAATGTCTCCTAACGCCACGTGACTTTGAAGCGTTTTATACGATGTTCTTCTCAATAATAAAACACAAGAAAAGGACTGCGCTGCTAAGGAATTTCACTGTCTGCGACGCGTTCTCTAGCGCGTGATTCGAATGTAAAAGAACCGCAAGGAGCATGCACTGCATAGCAATGCTTCGCTATGCACGTTGGCTGCAATGTTTCAGGAGAAAACAGAACCACCAGATGAACTGGAAAACATTGCTCGCAGTGCAGAACTGATAGCGTGCTCAGTGGTGTTCCGTCGGACATTAATGCCTTGGAATTCAGAACCAGCATAAAGGCACTAGGTGTGCTTGAAGTTCTTACTTAAAAGAAGTGATCCTGGATAAGAGGTGCTTCTCAGAAGGAGTAAAAACACGGTTTGAAGCACACCGAAGGACTTCTACTAAATCCGCATGGAGCGAGGAGGGTTTGGGTCTCAAGGCGGTTGCAACATGTTCGGTGAGAGCGTGTCCACCTATGCTTGCCCGCTTGCAGCAGCGAGTTTTTTCCAATGTACCCCACAGTCATTGCCTTCTCGTCGAAAATAAAAGTGCCTGGCGTTTAATCGTGCACGCTACGTGTGTGCAGGAGCTGTGGGATGCTTGTACGAGTGTTTAGGAGCTCTGCAGCGTACAGTGAAAACGTTGCGGCATCTTGTCCACAAATAAGTGCAACAGGCTGCATTATTACCCCGGTTTTTTTCGACGCTATTTTTAAAAAATAGGTATCCGTATGGTTCCGCTGAAATAAGTGCTTTCAAAGCTCTCGCAAAGATGCTTTTTTCATATTTTTCGAACAGGAGCTGTGGGATGCTTGTACGAGTGTTTAGGAGCTCTGCAGCGTACAGTGAAAACGTTGCGGCATCTTGCCCACTAATAACTGCAACAGGCTGCATTATTACCCCGGTTTTTTTCGACGCTATTTTTTAAAAATAGGTATCCCTACGGTTCCGCTGAAATAAGTGCTTTCAAAGCTCTCGCAAAGACGCTTTTTTCATATTTTTCGAACATTGCCAAAGCAAGACTAGTTATTTATTTTTTTTATTTATTTATTTCATACTGCGGACCATTGAAGGTCCATGCAGGGTGGGTAATTATATAATATTCAAAGCAAGAAATACAATGGAACATGAATACAGTGAAACAAATGTAGCAACGAACGTCACTTGGAATGAGATATAGGGCCTGTAAGAGAATCATAAGTAAAACAAAGCAACAGACATCATTTTGAACAAGGTGCGGGCTCTGCAAGAGAATTCCAATCAGCTATTGTTCGAGGAAAGTAAGAGAATTTAAATGTGTCGGTTCTAGCGTAATAGGGCGTTAGTGAATGAGGGTGGTGATGGCGCGAAGGTCGTCTCATTAGAGGGGATATATACGGAGTGGCGTCAATGGCCAATTGTTTGTTGACGAGTTGCGCTAGAAAATCCAGGCGAAATTGTTTCCTCCGAAGTTGGAGGAGAGGAATATGGTTAGCTTGCATAAGGTCAGAGGGGGAATCAAGTGGGGAAAATTTAGAGAAAACGAATCTAACGAATCCTTTCGAGTTTAGTAACGTTAGCATCAGTGAACGGATCCCATACAATGCATGCATATTCAAGTTTAGGGCGAAGAAGTGAGAAATAAGCAAGTAATTTAACGTTTCGAGGTGTTTTACAGAGTTTGTGCCTCAAGAAACATAGCTTTCTCAGAGCAGAAGAGCAGACATTGTCAATATGGTAATTCCAGGACAGATTGTCGGTAAGTGTTAGACCTAGATACTTGTGGTTGGTGACTTGTGTTAAAAGAGAAGACCTTAGTGTGTATGTGAAAGGAATGGGCGTTTTTTTACGAGTTATGCGAAGAAGGACGAATTTATCGTTGTTAAGCAACATTCCCCACTCCATACACCAATCATTGATATTATTTAGGCTTGCTTGGAGGTCACCGTGATCATTGGAACAGGAAATACTTTTGAACAAGACACAATCATCCGCGAACAATCGAATGTTAACACCAGGCAACACGACAGACACAATATCATTAATATACAATAAAAACATCAAGGGTCCTAGTACACTTCCTTGAGGTACGCCTGAAGTCACTGGAAGACTCCCCGATTGTTGCCCACCTACCGTTACACGCTGTACGCGGTTATTCAAGTAAGCTGTGATCCATCTGATTATCATATCTGGAAGGCCTATTGATCTTAATTTTAAAATTAGTTTGTCATGCGGGACCTTGTCGAATGCTTTACTAAAATATAGAAATATGGTATCAATTTGACCGTTATTATCGATTACTGAAGTGAATGAATGAACTATCGTTACTAGCTGCGTTACTGTCGAATAACCTTTCCTGAATCCATGCTGCCAAGGTGTTAATACAGAACGTTCTTCTAAGTAAACCAGTATGCGGTTAGCTATGATGTGTTCAATCAATTTACAACAGGACGATATCAAGGAGATAGGACGGTAGTTTTGGGGTAAAGATCGGTCACCTTTCTTAAATATTGGTACAATTCGGGCTGCCCTCCAGTCTTCAGGCACTGGACATTAGTGAGGCACGGAACAAAACTACAAGGAATTTTCCTAAGGATTCGGCGTATCGCCTCAAAAACGAATTCGGGATATCATCCGGGCCACAAGACGTTTTGGTTTTTAAGTTTAACAACATTGAAACAACACCAGGATAAGAAATGAAAGATACATCTGAGGGGACAAAAGATACAGCATTGGGTGTACATGGGTTTGAGCAGGAGAATACGCTTTGAAAGTAGTTATTGAACTGTTCTGCAATTGATGCATGGTCAGTAATACATACTCCATCAATAAATAGCTCTGAGACGGGCTGTTTTCTTTCGCGTATGTAATTCCAGAATTTTTCAGGTTCATTCTTTATAAAGTCAGGCAATGTTGTTTGGAAGTAAAACTCCTTCGCGCACTTTAGTTCACGTGAAATTTTCTCTCGCAAATCCTTTAACAGATGAGACGGAGTATGCTTTTGCTTAAGACGCTTGATCTTTCGCTTAAGGTGGATAATGTTACGAGTCATCCAGGGGGTTTGTTTAGATGTACGTTTAAATTTGTTAGGTATGAAGTTACTGATGCAGAATTGACACATATTCCTAAAACGGCTCCAAAGTGTGCGGACGTCTTCTTCGCAAAAGCCTTCAAAAGTACTTTCAATGTATTCAATAATCCTTGCATCATTCGCACGAGAAAAATCTTTAAAACAGCCAAGCGGTGGTTTGTTGTGCCTCTTGAGCCGTACCATAGGCATCGAGACGCTTACGAGGAGGTGGTCAGATACGCCTGGTTCAATGGCGACTGACGTAGTGTCAGCGTAAGTTCTGGGAAGGAAAACCAAATCAAGAATAGAACTGCAAGTTCCCTGGACACGTGTAGGCTGGAGAACAACCTGAGTAGTGTCATGTGTAAGCATTAAATCAAATAAAATATTCACTTGCTTTCTGTTTTGCGAACAATCCTGAAGGCGTTCCCAGCTAACGTCAGGGAGATTAAAATCACCAACCAAGATTACCTTATTTTTGCTATGTTGTGTCATGTGAGCCTGCAGTTTTTCAAGATAGTCAATCGGTGCATCAGGTGGCCTGTACAGAGCATATAAAATGAACTTGTGGCCCCAACAACTCGGACTGATACACAAGCATTCTAGGTCGGCGACTTCTCCTAGTGATACGGCTTCATTTGGGCTTTTGATAAGCACCGCTACACCACCACCCCTTCCAGACCGGTCTTTGCGAAACACTCTGTAGGAAAGGGGAAATACATCCTCGTCACAGACTTCTTCGCGCAACCAGGTTTCAGTTATTATGGCGACGTGTGGATCATTTTCAATGAGTGCAACTTCGAGCATATCAGTCTTATTCACTACGCTACGCGCATTTATGTTGACCAGTCTGAGCTGTTTGTCGGCTGATACGACATTCAGTCAAGGTTTGCATTCATTTTCACCCGTTAATTTTGGCATTCATCCCAGATGTACTCGTCCTTGTCTATTTTTAATCTGTCATGGACCAAATATACCTTTTTTCCATTATTCTTGTCCGCCTTGGCACTTTCCCACAACAGTTTGCGCTTGCGCAAGGTTTGCGGGGAGTAGTCATTCTGTACAGAAATTTTTGAACCCTTTATCTTTGTGACGTTTCCAAATATAGCTTTTTTTTCAATAAAATCTTGAAGGTAAACGATTACTGGCCTATTACCGGTATTTTTGCCAAGCCGATGAATTCGCCCGATAGATTTGCACTCGACTTCTAAAGTTTTCTTGAATACGTCTGTAACAACTTTTTCTTTTAGAGTTTCGCCTGTTTCCTCTGCACTTTCTTCGAGGCCATAGATAATCAGGTTCGAGCGTCTACTTCGATCTTCCAGATCAGTTAATTTTTGGGATTGAAAAGTCATGACATTGGCCATTGAATTAAGGCTTGATTGCACTTGTTCCGTTGTTTTTAGAGACGATGAAGGTTCGGAAATCCTTTTGTCAATTTGGGTGCACAAGTTCTTCAGATCAGTTAGCATGGTAACTGCGGAGGCCAGTTCTGTCTTATTTCCAGCAATATCTGCCTGAATCGCAGCTTGACCAGCAAGCAACGTTTCTAAGACGTCTTTGTTCGAAGGACCGGGACCAGGGTTTGATTCCACGTCACCACAAACAAGCAGTTTACATACAAGGAAGCAATCATACGCAATTTTCACGCACTGATTGTGTGGGCAAAATTTCTTCCACGAATGTCCACTTGCTTCGCTACGCAAAAACTACATGCCAGTGGAGAGGATTCAGACAGAAGACAATTAATGTTATTTGGTAACTGTAGTGACACAAAATGTAACCACACGTGGAAATCGGTAGCCAACATTTTTAGTTCCAAACCACTATTAGCCTTGCTTAACGGGTTCCGGGCGCACATATTTACTCGGTGCAGTGTAATTGGTGAAAATATGGGCGAAGGCTTGATTGGGAACCCTTTTGTGTCCTCGGGAGCCAACGTTGCTCTGTAGCAGGGGCAACGCAGGTAGGCTGCGGTTCCGCGTTGGGCCTAATGCGGTCCTCCGAGGTCGTAACGTCGCCAACTGTACCAGCAGCATGAAGTACAGGGAGTAGTACAACAGTGAACAAATGTAGTGCAGCAGAAACACAAGGGACGGAAAGAATACACACGGACGAGCGCTCACTTCCAACTGATTCTTTATTCACAAGACGGCAAATATATATGCTTAGCCTTAGAAGGAACAAAAAAGACGTAGGAAACAAAAACAAAACAGTAACAAAAAAAAAACACTGACAAAGAAAGATCGAGTACACCCAACACGCGCCAAACATCTTCACAATCACAGTGACCTGAATTACCAACGAATTACCAGTGAATTACCAACTAGCCCAGTCTACAGCTTTACTTAGTAGCTCAATGTCGTTTGGCACTTAGTAAGGGCCAACGTCATGGTGACTTGCCTGAACAAAGCTTAGGAGTGTGACGTCGTCAACCAGTACCCTATGGGCAAAAGTACTCAGCGCACCCACCATAGGCATATATTTGGGCACCGGCTCACGCTGTGAGACTCAATAAGAAACTTTACGTCTGAAATCGGGCGTTTTCACGGCAAAATAATGCTTACCCACAGGATTGTCCATACCGGGGCGGTACACTGGACAGTGCTTCGTAAGCAAGAATGCATGCTGCTGCACTGAGCCTTGCTACACGCGCTACCACGGCGAATCATGGTAAGGTCGGGTTAAGCAATCACTGACTCAATCGCCTAGAACGTGAGAAGTAGGAAGGTCGAGTGCGAAAAATTCGGTATCTTGCTTCATGCCAAGCTTTTTTATTTGACGGCGATTTTTACGATCTTAATTATGATAGAAAATTTCTATTTCAGGTCTGAAACCTTGTTACAACAAAGCCCCGAAGCGTCCATTTTTAAAATACGAAACTATATTGTTAATCCGCAATTGTTCTGGTTTTTAACTGTCATCAGTAGCAACGTTATGGTAATTAACTTTGTACAATATTAAGCTAACATTTAGTGTTGTTCACTCAGTGTAAACGCATGACCAGAGCAGCGAGGGGTAGTGCTAGGAGTGCGAAGCGGGAAACACGTTTTCTTGTAATTTCAGATTAAGCCAACTTTTAGATAATTAGGAGAACTGGAATTAGGAGGACAGGGATTTTAGTGCGCAAACATGGGGCTGTTCATTTCCCTTTCCCATCGTAGGCATCTTATTGTCTGAGTAATACACCGAACTAAGCCGCTCGACCACGGAGGACACCAATCAGGTGGGATCAGGCCGTGAGACATCTACCCATCGCGGAAAGGGCAGGTCATTGATTTGCACGGGCAGCTTGGCTGCACCTGCACGCCCCTACACCCCTCTTTCTTGGCCGCCTACTAATAAAACGATGCCCATGAATAAAACAATGCCATGAATAAAACTTATCAAGAGGAAACCGGAAATCCGTGCGGGCTTATACGTAGAAGACAACGTCCGAAACATCGCCCCGGTAATCCCTTCAAGCAAGACGGGAAAAGCACCCGCTCCTCGTCACACGAGTAGCCCTTCACAACAAAAAACAAACCACTAGCTCTTGGGTGCGGGAAATTTACAGTGTACGACCATTTGCTATATTTAAAATCGAGGCATATGCAACGTCGCTTTAAAAGTCCCTGTAAAGTAGCGTCTTCATCGGCACCTATTTTATCGTTTTTGAAAGAGTATCTTATATTTAAAGTCAACGGTCCAGCTATTGTTGTAGTTCAGCCTATCAAAAACTATAATCATCTCTTGGGCTTGGCCGTTTGGCAGAGTTCTTTTGTGACCAAATCTTCCTTCCCTAAAATACGTCTGCCTTTTTGTCCACCCAAGGTTCCTTGCCAAGCATTGTGTTTTCATTCTTTTGATAGTAAGCCCAGAAACTCCTTATTCAGCCCTAGTTCGGAAACGGGAGATAACACCAGCTTGTCGCTGGCCTCTACTCAACGGCATCGTTTTATTCAACGGTTCTTTTCATCTCGCCTTTGTTCTGAGCTCCCTCATTATTTCTTCCTGTCCGGGTTGACCCAGTTTCTTCGCAGGATCACAACAGCAGGTCATTCGGGCTCTGTCAACTCTACACACGCCCAGTGTGAAGAATTACTGCCTTAGTTTCCAGTTGAAACAAAAGGCACGTCAGCTATAGTAAACTACTCCTGTAAGAACTTTGTTCAGCCAGCTAGACAGGCGAAAGCTTGTTCTCCGATGCATAAAAAGGAACAAAAGCAACGTAGCACAAAAGTACACTCACCGCTCAGCAGCTTTCGCCTCACTGTTTTTCTAGGCCAGGGACAGCGTATTGCAAATAGATGGAACAACTGCGAGGGGTTTCTAGCGATACCAGATTGCTGTAGCAGATAAAAGAAATGAGGCTACTAGACCATCGTCCCTTTCTTTGTCAGACGTAAGAAACGCGACACGTGGCGGCACACAAGGTATCAGAAAAGTAGTTGCACCAATTGACGCCCGTATGACCATGCCTTTTGCCTTTCTTAGTCTTCCTTAAAACGGCAACTCTGCAAATGGACAACGTTTTTCGAGAAAAGTAGACTGGAAGACGCCCGACCCCACTCACGCTCTCTCGTACAGCTACCAGCCAGGATTGTGCTTTTCATTGATTAGAACGACTCGCCTGTCTCGGTTTCTTTTTAGGGAGGAATGAGGATTTTTCTTGTGTTTCTCCTTTTCGCAGTGGTCCTTTAAGCAGGTGCCCTCTAGTGTTTTTTGGGGTGTGAGACTTTACCCAGAGCTTCGTGGGCGCAATTCAACACTGGATCAGCACAATTCACTGCGCGATTCAGAAGACCTAACGACAGTAGCTTCTGTCCTCCGTAATATTTAATTACAAAATTGAGCCCACCAAGTCTACAAAGCAAAGTCAAACGGAGTTTCGAAATTCTGCAAGATAAGTCCTCTAAAATAATCGGTCATTTTCATCCAGTTTATGTTTGAAATTTTTCATCCCTGGAGTACTACAGCGAAAGTTCTATTACTGCAAGTATAATGCGCCAGAAAAAAGCTTCTTCCCCGCAGCGTGAATCTGATCTTCAAGCACAGCCAAGGACAAGGCAGTGCCTCGTGCGGTTTTATAACGAAGGCGTCTAATCGCTCAATCGCACGATGTGGAAAGTGAGATAGCAGAAAAAACTGGCCTTGTATCTGCTCCTTTCGTTGCAAATGTCGTCAAAAGACGATAGTCTTTGTGGACATTTGCCAAGGAAATGCCCCCTTTTGCTTTCGCGCTCAACTCTCATGCTCTTCTTGTACCGTCGCGCTCGTCCCAAGGTAAACAAACCAAGGGTTTGATCAAGGCCATTTAAATTTACCGCGTTCCACTGCTACAGGCCGGGTTCCTCGATGCCAGCGCTGAAGTGCGGCGGTGACGCGCGTGAATCGAGGCGGCCGACTTCAAGGTTTATAGAACCGCGTGGCCGTGCTTCACGTGCGACCCAAGCAGAACGTGGAACCTAGCTAGTGTAACAACCGATTTAGCCCTGGCCAATCCCCCATTGTGGTTGCCTGCCAAGATTTGAGTACATCATCATCATCTTTTGTTGCTGTTGTAGTGTGATTTTTCATGTTCTGCAGTAGATGTAGAATATCATTTGCTATCGAAAAACCAAGCATCTATGAATTTTTAATGAACGAACACTGTAAATATTCCTTGTGTACTGATTTCCTGTCTTATTTTTGCGTAATGTCTTGTTCTTGTTCAACAATGTTGACAAGTATGAACTTATAAACCGGGTTTAGACGTTTACCTTTGGCTGTGAGTATATAAGAGTATTGCGCGGGAGGCTGAATCGAGTCACAGAGAGACAGACAGACAGACAAACAGCCATACAGACAGACCAAAATTTCTTGGTTTAAGTAGCCCAAGAAAGACTATCGTCTTTAAAAGTGTGGGCACGTGATATCAAAAGAGGATATAAAGAGGCGCTGCTGCAGCCACGTTCACTGCCCGTTTGTGACTAAAGCGCCGACTTCGCCTGTCAGCTTCTGTGTTTCGTCTTGCGATACAATTGTGTGTGTGTTCACTGCTTGCTTTCGAAGCGAAAAAGAATCTTTCCGATGAATGAACTTGCTTAACCGCGCTAAATACCAGCATTTGTTGATAATTTTTTTCTAGCCCACACCGTGTGTTATAGTTATAAACCATCTTGCCATTTATTGCACACAAAGTTTAATGTAGAATCGCGTAAGGCGTATCGACTTCCACTTTCCCTTTTCGCCAAAACCTAGTGGTTTGAAATTTCTGCGTACCGACCATCCTGCGAAACAACTCTCTATGCGAGCTCATCCTGGCTTCAGTTTAGGTGGATTGTTTCAACGAAATGTAGCCTGCCCTAAATATGACTCATACGCTGCAATGGCTCCTTATATGTGAATATGTAATACACTCATGCATGCATGTATGTCAGTGTTAAAAGAATGGCTGTTTGTTAGAAGACGAAGACCTATGAAGTTCTACAGAATCAACCAATGCAAAGATGGTAGCGCACTAAGACAGAGAAAATTCCCTTTACAACGACAGACAGCATAGAAAAAAGGCAGGATTCCCACTCAGCCGACACAAATGAAATGAAAGCGAAATATTTATTGCCGCCGTTCGTGCGTTTTTTCTTTGGTTTGAGTATTGCGCAGCTTTGATCAAATTCCTGTTGGCAGTTTATCTATCCCTGCCACTTCGATTTTCAGTCGCCTGTACGCGGCAGGGGTTTACATATTTATAAGCCCAAATGTCAAGCTCTTCCTTTAATGAAAGAGTTGAGCCGTTTGAAAGCAATCATTTTTTAGGGTCTAAGCGATATAGTTCTAGACATTCCAAAAAGACGAAAGGGCTGTTTCTTATTCTTCTGCTCCATTTGGCGTACTTCATTCCTTGAAATACGAGTGCTGCTCGGATTCAGGCTGAACGTCGAGCTTAAAGGGGCTATGCAGACAAAACACAAGTTTGGTTCATTCGAAAAATTGCCTCGTTAGAATCCTAATAACACCCCTTTTAACACACACTTCACTCAAATAAGCGATATAATTAGAAAATATGGAATGGCCATGCGAACTATTAGCTCATTTCCCGCAACACAACGTATGATGTCATATGCCCAGCTGTGCGACTGGCTGAGGCCGTCAAAAGCAAACGCAAATTAAGCGGGGCTTTTAAGCTTGCTGAACGAGCTATTTGCGCTTCAATGTAACGCATATTCATTTTATAGCAGTAATAGGGTGGGGCAAACGATGAAAGTTACGAAAATACACGGAATCATAGAAGTACCGATGGTCACTGCGGTTGGTATGCTTGTTTTAGCTGCACAGCAGTCAGCGCTTTGGTGTTGTTTCAAACGACACTGGCCGATTGCCGGAAGCGACGTTGTCTTACGTGACCCTGTTTGTCGAGCATACCCCATGTTTCCCGAAACGACTGCTTTCTACAGTAACAAAAACAGGCCAGGTGCAAATACAGCCAAAAACAAAGCAACGGCGGACAACGGTTCACGGCTCAGTTTTGTAGCGCCATCTGGGAGGACTGGCGGTAACAAGGCTGCAGAGCCCAATGACGCACCGGAATTTCGTTTGAATACACGCGCTTGGGACTTCATGGCACGTTACGAAAAGACACGATTTGGCGGGAGAATCAAACTTTTAAGCTGAACTTATTAATTGTCACTGAATACGGCATCATTTGCCGCCGGAAAAGCACTGAGGGCACTATACAACACGACATCTTTCGAATAAAGCAAACCTGTATTTTGTCTGCTGGCCCCTTAAACTTTGTTGTCAACAGCGCATAAACCGTTTTGATTTCGAATGAAATACAGTCAAATGATGATACTCCGTGCCACGCTTCGAAACCGGTACTCGTGACACTCAAATAATAGCGCATTGACCTCCAATAATGTCCAGGGTAGAAGTCGTGGAACATGAATCAATCTGCGGGACGACTAGGGATTGAGTAACAATTTCCCGTGCTTCCGAATTCAAGGCCTCAGCTGACACTTTCGCTTGGGCTACAACTACACAGGTATGGCTCATTTGACACATTTTGTTTCCTAAATGGTACAGAAACGGAAGCCCCCAGCGTCATCTACTGGCTGACTTTTAATACTAGATATTCTTTCTACAAACTGCCAAAAAGACCCGCCGCTGGTATTTCGTCGCTTTGAGGTGGAATTTGTGGTTTATATTGCAAAGGCCTGATTTTGATCCTCCGCAGTCCAACATGTTCGTTTTAAGCCGACTCTTTTTTATATTGTTAAGTGCTTTAGTCTAGCACCTCTACCCTCATTTCTGTAAATCCAGTGTTTCGGCATTTTTAAGGTGCTTTTGAGGGGAGTGTGTAGACTCTCACCTCATTTTATTGTGCTTTGCTCAAGGGGCTGGTTCCGTACTGTTGAAGTTGAATGTCGCGGCCCCATGACCTGGTATGAGAGTGAAAAGAGAGGTCTCTGGCAAACACTTGGTATTTTTGTTGTTGTTTTTATACCGTTGAAAGAGGATCTGCAAACGGCTGGTAAGACGACCAATATAATAATCCCAGTCATTATTCCCAATATACCACTGTTTTTCACCATTCAGTTCTGAACAACGCGTACTTCAATCAAGCAACAAGTTAAACCTGCAATGATTTCAGACAACGACAAAACTTGCAGCGCCACTATGTAAACATTTCTTAAATGCATCAAAGAGTTTCAAAGGGTCAGGTGAGATATGTGTCTTGGCCATCTTCGTGTCCTTTCTCTTGAGATGCAAGAGGGGAGGGCTCAATCCTGTTGTGGGCTCTATCTCGGCGTAATGAGGGGCGTGATGTATAGCCCCGTTCCAATATTTCGTGCGCTTTGTTATCGTGTCGGTGAGCCTAATACGCCCTCCCTTTTAATTAGAAACGGGAAAAAGTGTAAGAGAATCGGCCGTACCAAGGTATAGGGATTCTGCTCCAGGCATCTAATCGCGTCATCCTAGCACCATAAGCGGGTAACCAGTTTTGTAATCGATAATTGTTCTTAATCTTCACAGACAAAGCAAAAGCCTCCCCAGGGTTTCCGTGTAATGCAACAGCGGAAGAACGTTAACAGAGCATTCTAAGAAGAAAAGAAGGCAAGCAAAATTGGAAGAAAAACAAGCCTGAACCGTCTTGCACCTTGTAACCGGGGTCTCGAAAGGGACAGTGTGCGGGTACAGCAGTGTTTGCAAACGCAATAGAGCTTTGTTTGTTCTGCGACATGGTTTTCGCACAAACGAACGGTATAAAAGAGAGGAAAGGAACGGTAAAAGAAAAAAAAAACTTATGAAATTGTAAGCAGAAACATTATGTTGGGTGAAGCAACAGCAGCAAAAAAAAGGTGATTAAAGGATAGGAAACCGAAACGAAGCAACGGAAATGCAAAGAAGTGAAGAGCGCCCACAAAAAATCACAGCCGATTGAAAACTACCTAATTTCGAAGTTTAGGGCACCTGTATGTTTTATTTTTATTTTGCAACTTATGGTGGCAACACTTTGAGCTGCGGTAGTAGCTGCCACTGAAAAATGGATGAAAAGTGGATGGGACCGTGGGGTGCCTCTCTTTACTTGTCGTCCCCACTACCCCGTTGTCGTTTTGTTTTAAACTTTTTTCGGAACTGTGAATTTCGTAAGGATGATGGTATATGGAGTTGTAGACTCTTCTTGCGGAACCTCTCAGCTGCCGGAGGCAGACCATCACGTATGCTACCAAGCCGACGGTCAGCAAGGTTGATTGATTGATTGATTGTCAGTTGTTTAAACGCGCGACGCAACGCAGGCGATGAGGACAAATTCGCGCCGTTTTAGTGGAGGGCTCCGGATTAATTTCGACCACCTGGGGATCTTTAGCGTGCGCCGAAGCCTTGCTTTATCTCGTTAAAATACACAATTTAAACGGGCGTTTTTGCTTTTCGCCTGCCATCAGAAAAGCGTTGCTTGCCAGTCCGCGATGGTATCGGGAACGAACCCGCGACCTAATCGTGCTCAGCAGCGCAACGCCTTAGCCACTGAGCCACCGAGGCGGGTCGGTCAGCAAGGTGACCGTCAGTTTCCTTAAAGGGGACAAGAGGACAAATTAAAAGTTTGTTTCATTCGGAAGATTAGGTGTTTTGTTGTGCCCCAGCGCTTGCGCGGCAGCAAGCCTTGCTTTATTCGCTTAAAAACTACACAATTTAAACCAAAATTTTACTCTTCGCTGTGCATCGGGTGCTTTGCGATGTCAGCGGTGACGTATTCAGGGCATTTGCCTAAACCTAATTTTAGTGTGTTGAAACGGCTGCAGCGAACGGCGAAACGTCTTTTGCTTGCCTTGCCTGCCGTCAGTTATCCTAAATGACGCTATTATACCGCACAGGACGCACGCGGTGTTTTTTGCAGAATTTTTACCTGGATTATTTTGTAACGGCTCATAGTAATACTTCTGTGAGCCGTTGGATATGCAGAAGAAGCAGGGTAGCGTAAGGCAACGTCGTTTACGCTAGTTGCCAAGTGTCGTCTCAGCAAGCGGAGCGCGCCGGACGACTGTGCAGCATGGTGCGCGAAGTACAGACCTGTTCTTCTGAGTTTACGTGTTCGTTAAAAACTTCCATTGTTGACCCTATAATTCTTGCTGCTGTAAACAGAGTGTGCACAAATGTTAAGCGAAAACAGCCCGTTCTGGAAGATTACAACCTCGGTTTCAGTTGCGTCGTATTCTGTCGGCCTCAGCCAATCGCGAAGAGCTTCCCCTAATACTTTAAACGTACTCTGCGGTAAAGTAGATAGGGTGTTGCATGCCTATTCTCTGTTTTTCTCACAGTGCGGCTTATTTTATAGAAGGCTGCGTTAATTGGGATGTCAGTGTTATTCTAACGAGGTAATCATTCGAATGAACCAAACTTGCATTTTGTCTTGATGTCCCCTACAAAAGTTATTTTATTTCGAAAGAATTGCCCGCGTTAGTGTGCAAAAAGGATGCTCTCTACTTGCTATCTCAAACAGAAAAGGAATTAAGCTGCAAGAGTAGAAGAAGCGAACAACGTAAATTAATTCGTTTCGAAAGAAGTTGGGTACACTTAGGTTAATGCGGGAATCGAGCACGGGGCTCCAGATTGCGTGCTCAGCACGTTTCCACTATGCTACATCAGCCATTCGCTCTGAGCGAAGCATTACTGGGGTTATATCGTGGTCGAGGTGCCCGTGACGGCACGTGAGAAGAAAAGGTGTCCGCATGCCGCTGATTACGCTGATTTTTGGGAAGTGTAATTAAATTAAAAAGAACGTTAAAATAAATTTAAAGGAACAGAACTCTCACCAGTCTTTCTTTGCACTTACTTTGCATGTGTGAGTGTATGTAATGGATCCTACCGCGAGTACTTCAGTGGCTCTCTTAATACAGGGTGCGCCGGGAGGCATGAATCAAAAGAAGAAAGACAGAAGCAGATTATTGCTTCTCTATAACTAGGTAAATACGAAGCCGCAGCTAGTTCCTTAGCATAAAATGTGTAAGCAGACTTGAGTGTGCCGCAAAGTTTGTGGCAGTCTAAAATTAAAGTAAAACGGTTGCCTTTATAATGAAAATTTGGCAAAGTACCGCTAAAGTTAAGGTGATGTTTGCATGCTTTCGGGAGGAATTGTCATCGCCTGTCTTTCTTCCCTCCTCCCCCTCTTCTAAAAAATGCAATTACATTTCAGTTCAAAAGAGGTACACGAGTCTTTCCTGGAGCTTGACTAAGAAAATTGAAATCTGAAAACATCGTCTCTCAGTGAAACAGGAAAGGAAGTGTTCCTTGCGTTTATAGAAACCACTTACACTGAGCTGGTGAAAAACATTGCTTGCCGTTGTTTCGGCTGTATTTTTACAGAAAAAGCAAAACGTCTTCCGACCAACCTAATTTCGTTTTTTCGGGGGGAGGGCGGGGGGCAGAAATTGAATTCAGAGGAAATCTAGAGTAGCCGTCGGGTGGCATCGCTGGACAACAGTTGGCAGAGAATTCATTGCGAGGTTCAGTTCAACTTGTTCGCTCTGCTCTCAAATAACGACAAAGCCGTAACACCCGTTAGATGTTAAAGGAAATATTGGGGGACAGCCGCCCGCTCTTGAATGGGGCCGGCGCAAGAACTGTTGTAAAGATGAAAGAGGAGGTCCTTGTGAAGGAATGAGAAAACTTGACAAAAATATGAACAGATTCGTTATATAAAAAGTATAGCCATCTTTTTGGCACAATGGGACACGAACTAAACGTTCATTTTGACTGCTCCTTGGTTCCGGCAGGGCGTCGTTTGTTCTCGGCCATGTGTAAACACAACTGATAGAACAGAGAGACAGAGAATAAATATTTTTATTTTTCGAGCAGAGGCTGATGGTGGGGCCTCGCCCCGTGGAAATTAAGTGTCAGGTGTATTGGGTTTGTTTGGCACTGAAATGTAACACGGCAGTGTAGAGGGCGCCTGTCATGGAAGGCGTGTTTGTTTCTCTGTTGTCTTTTCTCGCCGTTCTCGCCCAAGACGCGGAGCACATGAGTTAGGCTCATTAGGCGTACAGCATAGAGCTCAGTATTCTTGCAAGCAAAAAACCCCAAAACCAGCATCGAAAACCGCATGATGAATGCAAAGGCGCCGATGACGAATGGGGCCCCCCTTCATGTGTTCTGGTAAATATTATGTTTGCGACTGCTCTCTAAAGGGGAGAGGGGTTGACGTGATGCGAGGGATAGCCGTTTGTCAGCTAGGCAGGACGCAGTATTTACGGCCAGAGAAGTTTATCGCAAGTGATAAGCCCACCGAGACGACGGGGAACATTTCGTACCCGCACCAATCGCATGTGTAGTGGTTTACAACAGCTTCGCTGGACATTCACTTTCGCAGAAAGGGATGGCGGCCATTTTTTTCTTCCCTTAGCCTTCAACTCTCTATTTTCTCAACTCCCGTTTTGAAGTAAACAATCTCTGCTGCTGCTCTTTTTTTTTCTTAAACTGTCTTTCAGGAATTGTGAGGTACGTCCCTAAAACGTGCCTCAAACCACGCTGAAGTCTCCCGTATACCACGCAATTGACTCATGTTTGATCCAATCTTGCCGAGTTTATTTTTTCTTCTTCCGGATTCGCTTCGTGTCATTTCAGTGAGCGATCCCCTCAACCTTTACGTTAGGGCGGTCAAGCAGTGCCCGCAGGGTGGTAGTTAACAGTCTTATACACGAGACGCATTGCAAAGAAGCCTTTGCTGTGGACTATGCTAAAGAAACCTATCGGATTCAAATCACAATCATACTGCAAGGAATGGAAGTGGGCTGAATGCTGGCCAGGAGAATTCACTTAAAAGCCATTCCAAAACTTGTTGCTATTGTCGGCCTGATTCAGGGTGTGACACAGCAGTTAGAAACGCTGAAGGGTTTGTGAACTAAGAAAGAACTCAGTAAATAACAGAGAAATTTTCATCCGTATAATATTCTTTACATCAGTTTGTTGGGAGCAGTCTTCTGCATGACGTCACACACACACGCACACGACCTAAGAAACAGAAGACCAAAACAATATGTTCCCTTGAAGCAAAACGCAACCATCAAACGGAGCATCAACCCAACCTTAGAAGTGGCAACAAACGCTGTAGCATAAGATGCCTTGCCTGCTGGCATGATGACTCAGAAATGAATGAAAATGAAAAGACAAAACATAAGGAGGCGTGAGCTATCTGAAGTTAGTAGAGCAATACTAGAAGTTTAGGAAAGAAAAAATGAGAGAGGTTAGGGGGAAAATGAGGTAAATAGCCTTGGTACTTTGAGAAGCTGGGAGACATAGTAAGTTAATTGCTGGCTACATTTGCGCTGGATTGTTTTCGCAGAATAAGGGTACCATTAGTCGGGAAAGAGAAAACAACCAGGTCAGAGCAGGAAGTCGGTGGACAGAGAGGCGTAAATGGCATTACAGAGAACCTGACAAAGGGGCGGCATCCGCAAGACGGTAGCAGGCGTACCGAATCTCCGCTTCCTTTCGGGAAGAGAATACGGTCTCTGCAAAAGAAGAGTAAGTATATACGAAGATGATGAACAAAGGTGAGCGGATAAATGTTCACCGCTTCGGAAGACTGCGTGTTTGTTTCTTAGTTAACCCTCCGTTTTCCGCTGTCTCAATAATAGAAAAAAAGCATTGCGGAAAAGGTGGATTGAATTGTGTTACAGGTGGGTCACTTTGTTTCATTTTTGTCGGTGTGTATGCAACATGAACTTTAAGCACCTATTTTTTCCGTGAAGGTATGTTCCTTGTAAGCTCGCTGGAAGCGAGAAGATTGTCGGTGTATCGGAGACCTTGAACAATGGTCTAAATGGCGTAAACCAGTGTCATCTGTTGAGATAAACGTTGATGTAGTCAGACACTAAGAATAAAACAAATGCGATAATACGATCGCGTTACTTCGGGCTACGTACCAAGGTGTGAATTTTTAACTAGATTCCCATTTGGATAGGATTAAGTATTATAGCGAATACAAAACGTTTTATTGTGATCCTATTTGCGTTTTTATTAGAATAATGTTGTGTTGAAGCCCGTTTTGCATGGTGCGAATATCGCCTGCGTATTCGCAGCTACGACGCCACTCATGCGGCAAAACAATGTTTTCCTATTTTCATTGCTATGACAAATTGCCTAATACCAAGCGATGTTCGCAGGAGACGTTTGACAGTTCCAACGCTTCTCAATTGGCCATCGCAATGAGATTAATGCGCTTTGACGCACGAGCGATGCCGCAGCTGAGAATTCTGCGGCAAAATTCACTCTATGCAGGCAGGCTTCATCTGATGAAATTGCGTCTCGGTCGAGGAATTGTCGATGGAAGCTTCCGGGCTGCTTTTTTCACCTAATTAAGGCGGAATCTCTTCGTAACTGTAGGTACGACGAATGTCCCACACTTTTCTCCAGTATAAAGCCTTCATATCTACGACCACCTGCGCTTTAAACTATTACCTATTACGAGTTGGAATTAACAGATCCGCGGTGACAACAGTTTTAGCATATCTGGGACACAATCACAGCCTGCGGGCCTAAACGAAATGCGTTACTCTAAAGCTGTGGTTGATCTCGTATTTTGCTTTTGCGTCCACGGTGCGAGCATGGCAAAGGCAGGCGAAAGCTTCGATTTATTCGACTGCAGAATCGGAGATAAGGACCTTAGAGATATTGGTGTTGCACAAACGTTTTTCCACAGTAAGGGGTTCATGAGAAACGTGAGGGTGAGCAGGCTAGTATTGTCGACAAATCAAGTCACAATGTTGATCACAACCTTGTCGAATCCTGTATCCGCTCGTACACACATGTATTGAAACGGTTTTCGAGCTAACATATACAAAAAATCATTTCTTACTACTTCAGATGTGTGTACCTGCCTGGACAAAAAGATCGTGAAAGACGCAGCACACACAGCTTAGAAAGCAAAAGTGATAACCACTCGGTAGCGATTGCTTGTAGAAAATGAGACGGGAGTGCATGGTATGCTATACAAATGGTGTGAGCTGTTGTAACATCTAAAGGCCGGCAAAACATGATGGCTTGAAGATTTTTTCGCAACAACAAGGAGCAATAAAAAAAGTGCCTTTTCTTCCGCGCAGGATGCTCACTGAGACGTTTCACGCGCCCTGGCTGGAGATTGGCCCAAAACTGTCAAGGCCAGTGCCTCGCTGGATTTACTTGGAGGGTCGTATGGTGTCAAAAAACACATTTCAACCATTCCCACTTTAACATTTTTTTCAATTATGGGGTAGAACATGCCTTAAAATAACTATGAATGAAACTAAGTCGCCGCTTTGTCACTAGCAAGGGTTACTCATGTGAGAACTCGGTGTGTGGTTATCCAGTAATGGCTACCGGTAGGCTAGTTCAAAAGTAGACGCAGACCATCAGTTCCTTGGGGGAATAAAAAGAATATCAGGGTGTAAAAAATGGGCTAGGGTATCGCAAGGGAGAAACAGCTGGAGCAACATGGGGGGGGGGGGGGGCTTCGTACTGCCGTGGACAGACGCAGGATTGTGATGATGAGGACGGCGACACCGATGTGTACGATGGTGGCGATGATGTGTTCATGTCCACGTTTCATGCAATGGACAACGACTTTCTAATCGAAGGGCAGCTGCCATTTTGCGAACGTCTACGCTAGAAACTGCAAACAGCGTAAACCGACGACCCAGTATCTATGGAGTGATATTTCGCGAAGGATTGACCCAAAAGTGGGAGACGGACACGCACCGTAAGAACACAGCTTCGGCCGTGAGGAAAATTGTAGCTAAGGAATTGCGGGAATCCAGAAAAGAACTTGGTAGACCTGTAATAAAGTTTAAACAAGCAGAATCATGGCTAGCTGTTATTGCAAATGTAAAACGCGATTGTACAACTTAGAGAATAAGAAGTTTTTCTGTAGTGCAATTGGGCTTAAGCAATAAAATATCAGTTCGACCACAATCCTGCTTTTCGTGATTGGTCTGGTTTTTGGTTTTTTTATTGCAGCTGTCCCGTGTGTAATGAATTTTATTTGCGTTCATGTTGAGAACAAAATATACTGGAACGCTGTCACGCTAACAACAGCCTTACCGCGAACAACCCAAGCGACAAACATAACGTCGACTTTAGCCGTTTTTAGGACTAGCAAAATCATCTGAGGGTACTACTGACGTTGTTTGTATTTTAAGTTGCACAGTCCATTTTTTTCTTGCTCTTAGACTACGCACAGGTCTCTTTCGTATGTTCTGCTTGATAACTTCATTGGCGCGACGGTGAAGGGAACGTCAAAATTTTCCTAATGCTGCAATTGTTCGTTTTATGCATGCTTGCTCCGAAATTAAATGTTACATGCATGACCGTCTTGCTTCTTCAGTTCACTGTAACCAAAAGTCTCTGTAAAAGCAATGTGGAAAAGATCTATACCGAGAAACATTTCCAACCACAATTACAAACACGGGCACTAGTAAAAGGTAAAGACCAAAGCACTCGTGTCTCTAATTGGTCCCGTCGATACCTAGAAGAAGCATCCTGAGCCGTTAGTTGAATATATAGCTTAGTTGCTCGTGACGCGAAAGTATATGAAAGTATGTGGGTGCTAGGTGCCCAGAGCTGCATTTTAACTGGTAAGTACGAACCTGACTTGAACGGGCTTTTTGTTTTTTCTTTTCGCTTCAATGGTGCTAAAAGAAATTGACCCCGTTTGGAGGGCAGGCCACTCATTGAGAGAAGGGAGTGTGCAGACTTTTGGAGGAGTCAATAACTCGACACCGAACCGACACCCTCCTGACTCTTCCGAACAGGCAACCGTACTTCTTTTCAAAGAATCGTGAGACTCCGCGAAATCAATAGATGAAAGGCAGTGCCCTCGCTCGAATGCCGTTATTTGCTGTTGGTTTTCGCATGCAGTGCCACATCTTCACGCCGTTAACTAATCCATGCCTTTTTATGCAGAATGGTGAGATAACTAAAATCTGCTAATTGAAGGAGTCAATTCGAGAGCACGTTTCAAAACGTACCTTACGAAAATGTTTTACGATGAAAAGCATGAATAAAGTCTAGTGTGCGAAGTACAAAAAAGTAGAAACTGCAACAAGTCAGCGCGCCGATGAAACAGATATTCAGCCTAACTTTGAACGTGTGGTTTAAGGGCAGCATTAGGAAATTTTGTTGCTGACTGAAACGATTATATTTCGCAACGCTATTAAGCACTCGGGAAGTAAAAAGATTATTTGCCCTAAGATATTTTTTGGATGTGTAAGCCCAATACCCGTCTATTTTAGCGATGAGAAAATGAAAGTAACAATTGAACCGTGATTGTAGAAGGAAAATTTATTTAACTAAAGTATTTATTTTGTCAACTTTGTGAAGAGTGGCTGACCCTACAAAACGGAATTGAAAGAAACCATGGGAAACTTTAGAATAAACTTCAATTTTCGCGCAGTTTTAAAGCAAAAGCCTGGCCTTTAAGTTTGCTGCGGGTCTTAAGTGCAGTACCAGACAATATTTGGAAGGTCCTAAAGCAGGTAAGTCACGGTAATGTACATTGACAGCACTTAGTGCAGAGACAGGGGGTGCAGTCGGAAATCCAACTTGATGGCATTGGGATTCCCATTTGGTGGGAAACCCGAATGGATGGCGTCAGGTCATTGAAAAAAGCAGAAATGACAACTTGTCTTACCATATTTCTGCAGCTCTTTGTCACGAAGATTTAAAAAAGCACACAAATTTATTCTTCTCTATGAAATAGCGAAGACTGGAGAGCATTTTCTGAAGAGGAACTTGTGCGCTTGTCACTCTTTGTCTTAGTATTCACTTTCTGGTTATTTCCCACTCTAATTGCACCTAATCTTGACACTTTTATGAACGATGGTTTTAACATAGATTTTTGTACTTGCGAATTGAAGGTTTTTCACTATAGCACCAGTGAAGTACAGTCTGCATCGGAAAAGATTTAGATTTGTTCGTGTTGCATCTTATATTTGTTTATGAACGTTGTAATCATAAAATTATTTTTGAACACGAAATATTTACCCCTTTGAAGTGCTACAGTATTCAATCCGACTTTTTCGCTTTCAGCAGTGAAATGTTAAAGCACGGGAACAACTGTCCAACGTTAAGGCATTCGCTTTTTTGCGAATACGGTTCTTAATGCTGGAAAGGAGGTAGAAAAGGCAGTGGAGCTGCTACAGGTGAAGTCTGTTACAGAATAATATTGTCACGTGCCAAACTGTGGGATTCCAAACTGTGGGATGACAGCGTTATGTAGGATGGACATGCTAATCCCCCGCCTGGGTACGTGCCGTGTGATGCGACGCAGCAGAGGACGACGAAGGAGCTCGTTAGCTAGCGGCTCGTGTGCTCTGTTCTTGGTCGCCATATTGCTTGCCACCAACCGGTGCTCTCTGTATGTTTCCCCTGCAAATTAGGCACCTCGCCTAATAAATACTTTTGCCCCTGCGTCTTCACCAAGACAACTTCCCTGCGCCCTGTTTGACAGGACGCAACACTGGTGGAGGGTGCTTCCGATGCCCCGTACGCCCCCGGACGTTAGCCCCGAGAGACCTTCGCCCGTCCACACTCCGGTTCATCAGTGTAGCCGCCGGAAACTCGGCCTTCCTCCAGAACAGGGCCTTGTTCTGGAGTCTTCATCAAGGAGACACGCCTCTCAGCCAGAGGTAAGGGCGCAGGCGATGCCTACTACGGAGACTTTTCAGCAGCCCCGTGAACCCGCACACTTCCACGGAGAGGATTACGAAGACGTTGAGGACTGGCTTGAACAGTTCGAGCGTGTGGCTGCATTCAACCCGTGGAGCGCCACCCAAAAGCTCCAACAAGTCTATTTTTCGCTTGAGGATGGTGCAAGAACCTGGTTCAAGAATTGGGAAGCGAACCTGCGCACTTGGGAGGACTTTCTTCGCGAGGTTCAAGCGGAATTCGTGAATTCCGACCACCGCCAGCAAGCACAGCGTCTCTTGGAAGCACGGGCTCAGAAACCGAACGAGAGTGTGGCTATATTCGCGGAGGACATGGCCCTTCTGTTCAACAGAGCTGACCCAGACATGTCAGAATGCAAGAAATTACGCCATCTTATGCATGGCGTAAAAGAACAGCTTTTCGCCGGTCTCGTCCGAAATCCGCCGCGTACGGTCCAAGACTTCATCCGCGAGGCTACTGCCATTGAGAGGGCACTACAACAGCATTCCAGACAATATGACCGCATCGGCGCCAAAACATCGTCGAGCATCTCTGCTGTCATGGCCACAGATGAAGACAACCACCTTGGGGATCTCATCCGCGCTGTGTTGAGAGAAGAGCTCGCGAAGTGCGGCATCATCCCGTCGGGACCCATACAGGCCTCCGTCGCACGACATAGTGCGCGATGAAATTCGCAACGCCTTTTCCCTACCCACAGTGCAGCCAGCGTCACCATACCCAGTCTCCTACGCCATGGCTCTCACTGCCCAGGCTTCCGTCGCATCCACTAGACCTGCCACGCCGCCTCTTCCATACCACCCGCCGCACCCAGCCGAATGCTGGCCACAACAGGCAGTCCCTTTTGCTGCCCAACAGCAGTTTCATCCGAACTCTTCGGTCCCTCCGCGACAATACTATCATCGCTAAGTACGCAAGACCGACCTTTGGCGAACTCCCGATAACCGGCCGCTCTGCTATCACTGTGGCGAACCAGGGCACATTTATCGCCGGTGCCCCTACGGCGAAATTGGTCTGCCTTGATTTCCACCCAACGCTGTTCGGCCCCAATTCGGAGAAAGACCGGTCGCCATTTCTGACTACCTCGCCGAGCATCGAGCTACTGCACCACTCCGTCGATCACGTTCGCCGTCCCCAGCTCTCCAAGGTTCGCCCAGCCGCCGCACCCCTGGAGGGCCACCTACCCGGCGGTCTCCAACGCCACCACGGGGAAACTAGATGACGCAACCTTGGGAGGCAAGGTTGCCAGTAGTCGAAGCTCCGAAGGCCTCCCTCTACCGCCGGCAGTTGGGGAACCGGCAGCCCAAAGCTTCGACGTCGACGTGAAGGCGCGGGCCAAATTTACAGTTTTTCTCGACGGACACGAAATGACCGCATTAGTGTACACCGGGGGGGACTAATCAATAATTAGTCGGGAACTCTCTGACAGGCTCAGAAAGGTCAAGACCCCATGGGATGGACCTCATATTTGGACTGCCGGGGCTCACCTAATGACGCCTGTCGGAAAATGTACCGCGAGGGTACGCATTGGCGACTCGGACTTCGTCGGTACGTTCGTCGTCCTTCTGGAATGCTGCAAGGAGCTCATTATAAGAATGGACTTTTTGCGCGATCATGATGCGGTAATCGACGTCGGCGAAGGCTTTGCGAGTTTTTCTACGAAAAATAACCCACCACAACTAACCGGCAACCGACCCCCACACCTGCGAATTGTCGGCGACGAAGTTACCCTACCACCAAGGCCCTGCATGCTTGTTTCCGTTAGGTGTGATGACCTAATCAGCTGCCCTGGTATTACCGAGGCCTTGAGCCCCCTTCTTCTGGAAAGTGGGATCACTATTGCTAGGGGCCTGTTGACGCTAGCGTGCGGCGAAGCGGAGGTACTGCTGACAAACTTTACCAATGAACGTGGACGAGTCGCCAAGGGAACGGCGGTTGCTGTCTTCGAAGACCTCGAACGCAACAGACTGCAACAGAAGCGTCAGCCGTGGTGCCAAATAAGCTCGTATTTGACGTTAACCGCAAACTCCCGCCGACAGAGCAACGCCGGCTTTCTGAGCTCTTAAACAGTTTCCGGGACTGCTTTTTGTCGACGTCGGGCGTCCGCCAAACCCAGTTGGTCAAACACAGAATAATTACTGCCGCAAATGAAAGACCGGTTCGGTAAAACCCCTACCGAGTGTCTGCAAAAGAACGGGATGCGATAAGGCAGCAGGTGGACCAAATGCTAGACGACGACGTCATTCAGCCGTCGACAAGCCCCTGGGCGTCACCCGTCGTCATGGTCAAAAAGAAAGATGGCAGCTTGAGATTCTGCGTCGATTATCGCAAACTGAATCAAGTAACCAAACAAGACGTATATCCTCTGCCGAGAATAGACGACTCAGTCGATCGATTACGACATGCCCGCTACTTTTCGTCAATGGACTTAAAGAGCGGATACTGGCAAATTGAAGTCGATGAGCCTGACCGTGAAAAGACCGCATTTGTAACTCCCGACGGGCTTTATGAGTTTAAAGTTCTTCCTTTTGATTTGTGCTCAGCGCCTGCAACATTTAAAACAATGATGGACACGGTTCCGTCGGGATTGAAGTGGCAAACGCGTTTGGTATACCTAGACGACGTCGTCGTGTTTTCCTGGACCTTTCAAGATCACCTGGAGCGATTGACGTCCGTTCTTCAGGCTATCCGATCTGCCGCACTGACACTAAAACCGGAAAAATACCACTTCGGGTATGAAGAACTACTATTTCTCGGTTACGTTGTCAGTCGAGCCGGCGTACGCCCGGAACCTGATAAACGTGATGCCGTCTCGAAGTTCTGCACCCATACCGACAAAAAGAGCATTCGGCATTTTCTGGGGCTGTGCTCTTATTCTCGGAGGTTCATAGCGAACTTCTCCCACATTGCGGCTCCGCTCACTCGCCTCACATGTGACGACGTAGCTTTCATCTCGAGTGATGAACAGCAAGCGGCTTTTGACGAGCTCCGGCATCGCTTACAGACGCCACCTGTGCTGGCTCATTTCGGCGAGGAGGCCGCAACTATGGTTCACATGGATGCCACAATGTGGGGCTCGGCGCTGTTCTCGTCCAGTGGCAAGACGGCGCCGAAAAGGTCATCGCTTACGCCAGCCGAACACTATCATTGGCCGAAAGTAACTACTCGGCCACCGAGAATGAGTGCTTTGCTGTTGTTTGGGCCCTCGTGAAATTCCGACCATACCTTTTTGGGGGTCATTTTACTGTCGTGAGCGACCACCATTCCCTCTGCTGGCTCACGAACCTTAAAAACTCTTCTGGACGTCTTGCGCGATGGAGCCTAAGGCTCCAGGAATTCGACATGACCATCGTACACAAATCCGGCAAGCGGCATTCAGATGCAGACCGCCTTTCAAGAGCTCCTGTTGGCCTTACCCAGCCGATGACGACGACAGCGACGATGCCGCGCTAATCGGATTTCTGGACGCACCCACCATTTCGGAGCACCAGCGCGCGGATCCGTAACTACGATCGCTGTTTGATTTTTTACAAGGGCACACTACCGTCGTGCCGAAGGCATTTGCCAGAGGACTGTCGTCATTCTGTCGGCGGAGCAACGTTCTCTATAAGGGAAATTTCGCGCCAAGTGGGGGTAACTACCTGCATGTCGTACCCAACCTTCTCAGGAATGAAATCTTGCAGGCCTGTCACGACGAGCCTAACCCCGGTCACTTCGGTTACACACGTACGCTGGCACGGATCAAGCAGAAGTATTACTGGCCGAAGCTATCGGCCACCGTACGGCAGTATGTACGAACTTGCCAGGACTGCCAGCGACGGAAAGTACCACCCGGCCGGTCAGCCGGACTTCTGCAGCCTGTTCAGGTTCCTAGAACGCCTTTTGAACAAGTTGGCATGGACGTGCTCGGCCCCTTTCCAACTTCCACAACTGGGAACAAATGGATAGTAGTCGCCACGGATTACTTAACCAGGTATGCCGGAACGAAGGCGCTACCACGGGCTACAGCGCTTGAGGTTGCGCAGTTTTTTCAAACAAGAATTGTGCTGCGGCATGGCGCACCCGCAGTGTTGATTACCGACCGTGGAACGGCTTTTACGGCGCAACTGCTGCAAGAAGTGTTGAGATTGAGCGGTACGTCCCACCGAAAGGCCAGCGCGTACCACCCACAGACCAACGGCTTAACAGAACGTCTGAACCGAACAATAGCCGACATCCTCAGTATGTACGCCGATGCGGAGCACAAGACGTGGGATGCTGTTTTGCCTTACGTAACGTTCGCGTATAATACGGCCCAACAAGAGACGACTCAAATGACGCCATTTGCACTTGTCTACGGTATTGAACCTACCACAATGCTTGACGCCATGCTGCTACCCGATACTCACGACGACCAAGACGGCCCCCTTCACGAGTTTGCGCGTAGCGCCGAAGAAGCACGCGCGCTGGCACGCCAGCGAATACAACCGCACCAGCGTTGTGACGCCGCTCGCTACAATCTTCGCCACCGACATGCAACATTCTCCCCTGGAGACCAGGTCTGGGTGTGGACTCCAGTGAGGCGCCGGTGACTCTCGGAAAAACTTATGCGGCGTTACTTCGGCCTGTACACGGTGTTACGACAGCTTAGCGATGTTACCTATTAAGTCTCTCCATCCAGCCCAAGCGCCGCAGGACGTTCCCGATCTCGCCCAGAAATTTTGCATGTGGTCCGCATGAAGCAATACTTCTCGCGATGATCACACGATGTATGTGGCAGCGGACTACATTTCCCGCGCATAATTGTAGCACAGAGTCGATGCTTTTGAGGTGAGGAAGTAATGTCACGTGCCAAACTGTGGGATCCAAACTGTGGGATGACAGCGTTATGTAGGATGGACATGCTAATCCCCAGCCTGGGTACGTGCCGTGTGATGCGACACAGCAGAGGACTACGAAGGAGCACGTTAGCTATCGGCTCGTGTGCTCTGTTCTTGGTCGCCATATTGCTTGCCCCCAACCGGTGCTCTCTGTATGTTTCCCCTGCAAATTAGGCACCTCACCTAATAAATACTTTTGCCCCTGCGTCTTCGCCAAGACAACTTCCCTGCGCCCTGTCTGAGAGGACGCAACAATATGTTCAGTTTATATTTTTATTTACACATGATGTGTAAATTACGTCCCTTTTTGCAAAACTTGAAGATGTGCGGCTTCGTAAAATTATCTCTGAAGCACCAGCGTGGCTAAGCATTTCTTTTCATTCCCCGAACGTCGTTGCCGTGCGTCACCATGTAATTTACTCTGCAACAAGAAAAACAAAATGAACAGTGAACGTAGAGAGCAACTACCACAAGTGAGCGTGTCTTTCACTATGGCCGGAAGAATAAATTCTCGCCTTTGAATTGTTGCTTCCAGTTAGACGCTACACTTTTGATATGAACCGCTGCGCCGAAATTGTTTGCAAGGAAAGGTGATCCTAACACTGAATAATGAGTTGACCGGATTTAGTCTCGATATCCAAATCAGCGGGAAGTTGAGCCGACTTTTTGCAAGTCATAAGGACAATAAACTAACTTTCAACACCGTAGTGGTGGTTGAGCATATTTATATGTGTGCAGAGGAAGCTCATAAAAGGGTCTATAGGAACGTAAACTTGATTTCTCAGTGCCTTGTGGCACAAGAAAGAAGGAATAACAGTAGTTTCACACTTAATGGTAAGAATGTCTGAGAATGCCTCGCCCACTCATCTCGGAACGCGATAACACTGCCTCTCTAGTAATGCCGTTTTCTCAAACAAAAAATGAAGGAAGCTGACACAAACGCGTAAGACTTGAAGGTAGCGAAGCTGTACGCAACCTTGTCCAGGATTGCAGCCGACTTGCTTCTTCTTCAGAGCCGAAGCGACCTTTACTCTGTTATAATTGCTATAAGGTTGAGCTTTCTCCATTTTTTGGAAGTGATAATCATTGGACTTCACCGTGGAAGCTATGACGTGTCTTTGTCGTTGCGAGCAAGTGTTGCTACGATTGCAGCGAACTTTGGATTGACAAACGCGCGCCGGAGACGTTGGGCGGTCGCCACAAAGGACGCACACACAAGTGCTCGGAATTTTCTTGGCTTCTTTAACAACCGGCTGGTCGCTGCAATCTTGGACAACCTCGGCAAGTGGGTATGCTTGGCTTGACAAATGTCCGCAGGGGACGCTGGGCTGCGGCCTGATGCCCTCACACAAGAGCGCTAAGCATTTTCTTTTTTGTTTTCTGAACTGCCGGGTCGGTCGCCGCATGGCCCGCGCTCACGATGCTCGTGCTCACATGGCGCGATGGGCAATTTCTTGGTAATTTTAACTACGGATGATTAAAAACTTTATTGTCGTCTCTGTTCAGACGGAGTCACTGCTGGACACTAAAAATTACGATTGCTAAACAGCTTCGCTGTTAAAAACACATCGGCTGCGGTGGTTCTTCGTTACTTTTTTTTTCATGTAAAGAAAGGTCTCCCTAACCAAGGATGTCTGCGTTCTTTCTGTTAACAGAGCGTATAGAAGCAACCCCCCTCCACGCCCTCCGTAAGAAGGGACAAAGGACATGCCGCAAATTTTTGATAAGAGAACAAATGATGCCGGTCGGTTTAAAGCAGACAATTCAAATCTTACTTTTCCTCTGGCGGCATCAAGTTGTGCGAACGTATTTACTTCGTGTGAATGACGCCAAACTTTTTCTCTGAAAGACATAAACGACATTTTATGTTTCAAAAGTTGAAATAGAATCCTCGGCATAAAAACAGCGTCGATCTTTGCACTGAGACGAATGGTGGAAAACTCAGTGCTGCGCGGGCACCATCTGTCTTGCGGTGGTTGAATGTTTGAAAATTATTTCCTTTCTTTTGTCTATCAGCTCTTGCTGCCATTCACGTTTCGTGAAAGAACAGAAAAATTGGCCCCACAGTCGAACAGATTACAAGAGAACCGTTTTCAGACGCTTCTCGTGTCGTGATAGCCTTCTTTTTTATCGAGAGAGTGGGACAACAGTGCTCAAGAAGACGACTACACGCAGTGCAGCTTGGCGGACGAAAACTGAACACGCAATCTCACTGCTCGTACATTTCCTGTCACGCGGCTTTTGCCTGTAATTTATTCCGTATATGTATCCAACTGTAAACTTTGCCCCAGTTGTTCAACCAAGCAAACACAAGAACAAGAAACCTTGAGCTCGTTGAGTACACAACAAATTATATTCTTCTCCGAAAGTGCCCACTAGAATGCTCATGAATGTTCCAAAAGCATGGAATCATGTAATGTACGTTTTAAATATTCAGCCAGCTATATGTGGCTTTTGGGATGCGTCACTGCAATACTTTTATGGTATCTACAAGGACAAGCAGTTGCAACAAATGTGAATAGGGCCTAAGCTCGGTAGGAAACCACAAAAAAGGGAATAAGGTGGTAGGCGGGCAATCACATTTCACCATGGTGGGACAGACGAGTTCTTGCTCCGTGTTTTATACAGCACAGTGTCCACGGTTGTGATTTATTTATAATAGATGCCGGTTTTCGCTTTGTGTTGAAGAGGAAAGGAACCATGAATTTTATCATGTTTCGCATCGATTAGGTAGGAAACGAAATCGTCGTATGGTTCAGCAAGCATCTCGAGTGAACCATGCAGTAGGGTTTTTTGTACGTCTGTCTTATCAACCCATAGAATATCATATTAAGGGACAAAAAAACGGAATGTTACATCTGAAAATGCTCGCAATTTCAGTTGGCAGCCTTTTTGTGACATGGAATCATCCCGACTTTGAGTGAAAAGCGAGAAGCCCTGAGAGCAAGTTGTCAGAAATATTTTTCAATAGAAATAGTTCTTGCTTGCTCGCTTTCTAGCATGACCCTCCGGAAAATAACACACCTTTCACAAACACCGAAGGACTCCAGTTTGCACGAGAGACAAAGGAAAGCCAAAACTGGCCAAGGCAGGTAGCCACTTCTTTTGGTGAAGATTGGGTAGAGGCTGATAATCAAATTTAACCCACACAAACGGGATAACTTCCTTTTTATATATCTCAAAGGATGTTCAGGACATACAAAAAGTTGATAATACATGCCACACAAACGAAGTAAATTCGTGCTAAATGGACTACATTTAGGTGGAGACAGACTAGGTGGAGACAGATTAGGTGGAGACAGACAGACCATAGCGAATTTGTCTTGAAGCAACCGTGTAGACAACGTGCACTCGACTTAAAGAGTGTAGCAAGTCGCGTGAGTCAGTACGCGTTCATCACCACGCTCACCTTGTGTCATTCTCCACCACCTATCAATGTCTAGGCGCTTTGTTTTAAATTTAAATTTCGTCGTGCTGAAGCCCATGCACTCCACACAGATAGCAAAGGACGTTGTTATAATGAAAAGATCGCGCATATTCGAAAAGTTGACACATGTTTCGCTCATAATGCTGAAAGTGACCTCATTGTGGACCTATAAAAAGCAGAGTAATCAGTGTGTTATCTAGATGTTAGCATTCCATGGGTGGTATTAAACAGAACTGCACGCACAACTACAATCGTACACTAATGCTTACCGACCGTAGTTTTCCTGTACGCGCGACAATGTAGCAAACCGGTCCCTGTGACGTAACAGAGGCATTGCAAGGAATCGGTCGATGAGTCGCCACTGCTCTGTTTTTTTTTCTTGTAATGTACAGAATATTCAATTTATAGTTTCTATTACTGTTGACATGATTGCTGTTCTAGAATAGCGACTTTCGAATGAACCCATCTCACCTTTTGGTTTCTGGATACTTTGTAACTTCATTTCATGGAGCCAGTCGGGGCAAAGAGCACAACGCACATGCAGTCACGTAGGTCTCTGTGGCTAGTTCGCTGCTTCAGTGCTAGCGATGGGGGGTGGGGCGGAGGGTGAGTAGCAATTGTACAGGTCCAAATGGTTTATTGCTGCCAAGGGATGTTAGTTCTTTGTTTAAGGACGTAATGGTTTTTTCAAATACTAGAGATTAGTTACCATGTTTTGTTGTCTTATGCAAAAGCCCTCGTTCCAAGGGCATGTGGGCGCATGCACTCATATACAATCCGTTCTCTCAAACCTCTTCTGTGGGTCTCACTGCTGGCCCTTATGGGAGGATGAATGATGATCGCGGTGGTAAAAAGGGGCCACCTTTCTCTCGGTACACTCTCCTGCGTACTCATCTGTCATGTCCACCGAGCAGGATTGCTGGCGAATGATTAACCCTAACTTTCTAACATTGGAAAAAGGAAAAACGATACTGCGTAGAATGGAGTGGAAAAAGGATACTTCACTATTTCGCACCGAAATTGCGTTAGAATTGGGTCCTGGCGATTAAGTCATACGCAGCATCATTATCGTCCTTCCTATTATAATGTTATAATGATAATCCCTTCTGCTTGTTCTCACACTCACAAAATGTACGCGCGAATATAAATACATACTGTTTGATATAAATACACCCATAGATATAACTTGTAGAACGACTGAGACACAGTAAAGTGCTTCATAGTATGAAAACAAAAACACCTGAATTGTTGTTCGCATATTTGAAGCTCAGCCGTTTCTTTTCTGCACTACACACACCAAAGGACCGGTAAATGAAATATTTCGAGTGTGAATTGATTGAGTCACTGTTGCAAACGTGTCCAAGAAGTTGAGGAGTTTGTTACAAGAAAATCTCAAGTAGTGTCGCGTTGTCCCTCGATAACTTTTGCAAGGAACATAATCCACACCAGATGCCGAAAAATCGTATTTATCAGTAAATCAGTAAAAAAGACAGTCAATGTCAGGAGAATCGACCTACTGCCAATACCGATTTTTACTTGTCAATGTGCCACCATGCGAACCAGAGGATCGTCAAATTCCGCGTCCGGTTTTGTGGCAGGCGTTACTTATACACATTGAAACAAAGTAAACAAAGAATTCACAAAAAATAGTCGAAGGGAAGAATAGGTTCTTCCCTTGGGGTTAACGGCTTCTCTTCTCCGAGTGCGTCACGTCCAGTGCGCCGTATTGCACGCCTACTAGAACAAAACGGACTCTGCTTTCTAATAGCTCACAGGACAATAAGGCACTAGCTACTTCCTCTTCCTGGGCCCTCCATGTCCTCCATGTACGCGCGTTGATAGCAGCTCAGAAAAAGCAAGGAATGAAAGTCGCTAAGCCGAAAGCTTTTTTATTGTTTTGCTTGTCTAAGTCAGCTTCCTGTTCTCAGCAGCGTTTTTTAAGCTTCCTGAAGCACGGTAGTGGCTGGAAAGGTTTGTTCCCTGTAACGGCGCGAGAGGTCGCGCCGTTACGCAGCGGCGCCAGAGATCGCGTGACGCTATCCCGTGGCATTCAGCGAGAATGTGGGGGTGACACCAAAGATGGGCTCGGTGAGTGCACCGTCTGTCTCCCCCGTCTCCACGGGGGCTCGTAGCTCAATGTAAGACAACGTACTCTCGGTCCGTTCCTCTATCCGTTCAAGGGTCGATTCCTGGCGGTGCCAGTAACTTCTTTTATATTTCTGTTGACACCAACGGTCCCGACAGAACCCCTGGGGGGAGGGGGGTAGAAGTGAAATTTTCGCTTTAAAACCAGATGTGTTCACGCGTTTCACATAACGTATGTGCCACCTCAATGTTGTCCGTCATGGAGCTTCACTGCACGCATGGTCAGCCTCCATCACAAGGTAGAATGGCCCATGATTTTGTTTTGCTCGCGTCTGGGTAACATACCCAGTATGCGAACCATGAACAGCCCATTACCTTTGCTGCCACAATACAATTTTTCTTCCCAGGGAAGTCCGTTGCGTGGTAACTCTTGTAGGAGCCTAGACAAAAAAAAACTCCGCAACCGTTACAGTCATACACAAAGCAACATCTAATGAGCCGACCGAGCTTCCGCCACGAGATGATATCGGGCCGCCCGTGTCTAAAGATGCTGCGGAGAAAGTTTCCGATGTTGAACAAACAATTCCATGGCGATCGATGAACACGGAACATTTCATACAGATATTCTTGAGAAAACGAAAAATCGCGGGGTGGAAAGTAGCGTTTTGCATTGAATGGCCCACGAGAATTGAAAGCGAGGGATTAAAGTGAAGAAAAAGAGACAGCTGGCCAATATTACTTCTCGTACACTCACAAAGTTCTCGCTGTCTGTACGAATAGATGAGGAACAAACAAACAATAGGTGCAGGAACAAACAAGAAAAAACACCAAGAAAAAACTGGCGATGCTTGCGCTGAGTCGCGCATGGCGTAACCATAGCGAAGCTGAAGGATTTGTTTCCACGTGAGCCTGAAGGACCCATCACCGCGCTTTGTAACAAGTTTGAAATTGTTTATATAGATTCTTCCGTCGTCGCTTTGCACTGTGCTGGTAGTAGTCATCGTCGTATGCATCGATATCGTTGTATTCCTCGTGCCAAGCATTGCATGAGCCGTAGCGCGTGACGACAGATGGAGCGCAGCGGCGGCGCGTGCGTGCACGACGCATGCGCGGCGTTCCTGGAGTGGCGTCGAGGTTCCTTGGAGCAGGTGTTGTGCCAGCTGTGGCCTTGTTGGTTCCTAGGCAACTCGAGGCGCTCCTAGAACTTTTCACCAGATTTTTTTTTGTTAAAGCCACTGCGCGAGCAAGGGACGCTCGCCGCTCGCAACTTCCGAGTGCGCGGCGTTTTCTCGCGCCAGGAGTTTTTGCCATTTTTTATTTGCTAAGCCACTGCTCGTGCCGGGTCCTGTCGGCGGTCGCCACGATGCGCGTGCTAGGAGCGCTCGGCATATTCTTGGTATTGTTAACGCGTTATGGGTTACGCTCCACACATTACGGCCACCTACAACAGCTCCGCTGTTAAAAAGAACCCCTTTTATCGCTCATAAACAGCGAACTGTCCTTCGTTTGTTAACTCACCGTACCGAGGCAACTTTCAAGCACGGCTGCTGAAAGGCCGCATTGAAACGTTCCACTATACGTATTTATTCGGCCGCCTTCACCTTGGCGCTCCACATTCAATAGCTGGCGGCATCAGAATGTTAGAGCGCAAACATGAAAACAAAGAGCAGTACAATCACAGCAAACAGAATAGGAGGCAAGGTTTACTGTTTTTGTCAAGCACGCAAATCTCTTTCTGTGTACAACTGGTACAAAATTGGCCGCTCTTGCTACTAGTGGTCGATCCGCCATTCACATACCCTTGGGGCTGAATTAACCTTTGAAAATTGCCTTAATAAGCAGTTTAGGACCCATAAGGATGGTCCTAATGGGACTTTGAACCCGCTGGGTTTGCGGACTCACTCATCAAGAAAGACCGGAGGAGTAGTAGCTGGTTATGTAGGTTTTGTCATATCGCTTTTAGTTGTGCATATTTATGAGCTGTTCGTAATAGCGGGTACAATAGGGGCCCGTATATTATAATCGGTGACGCCAGAGCAACGCCGTATCACAACAAGGAATAAGGCTTCTCCGAAATGTCAATAAAATTACGGTAAAGGAAGAAAACGTCCTAAACCGCAAGGAAAAGAGAAACACACCATGTTTAACTGAGTGAGACGGAAATGTTAAATCTAGAATTAATGAGCGAAATATATTTCGTTTCGTTGCCACGTTTTAAACGTGGGGCTTGTAGTGATGGGGGAACCGGGAGGCAAAGTGTACTTCTTCTCAGCCTTGCGGCGGTCGGGCACATTCCGTCCTGCGGGCCTCCCGAAGGGATCGTGTGGCGATAACCCCTTGTGGGCTACGTTGTACAATATTTTTAGGCGAAGCTTTCTATATTCCAGTTGTTGCGTTGTCGAAAAAAAAAACGCACTAAAGAAAAGCCAACTTTACATAATGGATTTACACAAAGCGCGCTTATGACCGCGACGATGACGAAAAACAAAGTTTTTCCTGATGCATAAGGAGAGTCGACCATCCAATCAGCCAAGTCCACATCAATGGCAAGGGTGAGATAACCGATTTGGAGCGTTCAGATGACCCAATCACCAAATAATAGAAGATCATTACACCACATTCAGTTCGCTTATCTTTATCCTAAATGTTGACTTTGGTTGATTGTATTTTGGACTTCGCATCTGTATAGGAAAAAGCTTTGCATTTCAATCACGTTTCTTTTGGAAAGGTGCGTTCAAATTATCAACTCAACCTTTTTTTCTCGTGTGTGCTCGTGTTTGTTATTCGCCCTGTAAACACTTGTGAATTGACTACTTCTTCATCGACATTTTATCTGTGCATCGTATCGGTAACATCCCCCTTCTCTCCGGCGAAGAACTCCCGACTACGTCGAGTCTAACTTTACTGTACTATTTGCACGTTTCCGCGAACCAATAAAGCAACAGCAAGTTATTTAGTACCGAAAAGCTGCTCAGACGAAAATTACCCCGGCCACTACATTACGTTAGAGAACAAAAGCGCGCCTTCATCTGGATTACATTTTACACAAAGCAGACGCCTGCGCGGATGAGAGGTCATGCACCAAAAATTTAGTCCCAATAGCCTTACTGAAACAGATATGCACGTTTCCTGAGTGGAAGTACTGGACGGGCGTCTGTTCCTTACTTTCTCAACCTGCGCCTGATCATTCTTATACGCTTCGGCCTGCTGGAGGACCAGTATCTACAAAGTGGGGAACGGGAGAAGTATAACCTTGTTATTCCATAATTATATTACGTGAACCGAGGGAGGAAGATGAAAGGTGAGCGTTTATTTGGATGGGATTGATTATTTTGTAGACGATGCCGAAGCACCACTGATGGTTGCCTCTAACTCTGCTGAAATCGTATTATAGCGTGTTTTTTTCGTCCGGAGCGCCGCCGGGCTTCAGTTGTTTATTTCGCTGTTTTTTTTTTCTCTACGGTTGATGCCCTTAAGGGAACCCACAGTAGTCATTTTCGCTGTTTTAGAAGTGCATTCGATATCAATTTGTCATGGCGTACCCCAGCGCACAACCGCATAAAGATATCATATAAAATAACCTCGTGGAAGGAATCGCAGAGGACAATTGTTTGGAATATTGGAATATTGGAATATCATGACTTCGCTGTAATATATTGGGGAAACCAGAAAAAGTGGTTTTCATCTGAGATTCAGTAACAAAGCGGCGTCGCTTTTTATGCATAAAATAAACTTTAGCCCCGTGGTATTGACGCAATGCCACGAAAAGTAATGCTCTATAAGTCGCAGGTCGAGTCCAAATAGAAATAGGAGACTTCACGGAACAGTATTTAAGAAATGCCGGAGGTTCAATTCCCGACCACAGCGGCCGCTTTTCTGATCAAGGAGATTCCACCGCATGGTTAGAATCCCCAGGTGTTCAAATTAAACCGGAGCCATCCACTACGGCGCCCCTCATCGCCTGTGTACCGACACGTGTGGTCCTGAAGCTTAAATTCGGAAGTGGTTTTTCCTACTAATAACCTGTATATTTTCTGTGTTATATAAGTGCATTTATACATATATAATATATAAACGTTAAACATGTTCAACGGTAACCTGTAGAGAAATGAAGGTCACCTCGCTGATTTTTATTCGACGAAACTTCCAATTAACCGACATATTGCACTTATTTCTTGCTTGGAGGCAGTGTTACTTCCTGAAAGTGAATACCAAATATCTATTTCTAGCGTTTACCAAACAAACTTTCCGGTCATTGTGAACTGTAGCCAGGAAACAAAGTGTTATTTGAATTTCCCGAGACCTATACAATGTGAAACTCGTGTTATCTATTTGCTCACTATAGTTAACAGCTGGCCTCGATTAGTAAGATAAAAACTACCACCCACGATAAGGCGATTGTACAGAGCCGAGGGTATGTACAACCAGAAAAAAAGAATTCCTCACCCTGCAAGCTCTTTGCAATGAGTGGCCAATCGTTGCACCGAAGAACGACCCTTCCACCCACAAAGCCCCACAAGCGGTCCCGTGGGATCACTTTTGGCTCGCCAGAACACTCAAGCACAAGACGGCGAGGTAGCGAAAGCACAAAGAAAAAAGGAAAGCGGCGACGCCTTGTTTGCGGAGTCCTTCAGCTGGAACGAACAGCGACGAAAAGCGGGCCGGCCAACACCTGCCAGGAGGGCCACTCTCGCGCTGAAGGTTCGACACGCCTATCGGCACCGGAGTGAGAATCCGAAGGAATGAAAAGAGGCGTGAAGAGCCTGAGACGGTCGAAAAAAACTTAAACAACTAAAAAGAGAGAAAATGGCTCCTATAAACCGCAGTGAATCCACAAAAGAGAAAAGAAACCTGAAAAATACAGATTCCCGGTAGGCAAGAACATCGGAGGAATACGTGTTAGTTTGTTCGTTTGAGATGAAGAGAGGAGACAGGTAACAGAAGAATGCAGAAAAAGTGCTGCGGAGGAGAGTGCAAAAGTGGAGTGAAAACAGCAGCAAACAAAACAGAAGAAAAAGAAAAGGAGAACAGAAATGTAGATTGGGAGTCACGAAACGACACGCTTGGCTGAAGGAAGAGTTTTGCAGTAGCTGCGTACCCGTACCATTAATAGCATTTAACCTTTATAGGTGTAGCGAGTATTCGTCCCGCTGTGACTCAAACAGACGTGATGCTGTGAATACGTGTTTTTATATTTTCGCATATCTGGTCTTCCAGGGAGCTAAATAATGAGTAACACTTTCTTTTCTGTGGTTGCCGGGGAAAGGGGCGCGGGTAAATAGCGACATCTTTACTAACACAGGCAGAAAGAAAGAGTTAGTTGAACGCAAATAAAAAAGTCAAGCGCATTCCAATATTACTTTTTGGATACTTTCACACTTAAAGTTTTTTATTCGTCATAATAGCCGCTGTAACTATTATTTCGCGTCGCGAAGCACCACAGGGACAAATAATCCAGATTGACTCCTCAGACACGCACACATCCTGGTTTGGTTTTCGGCTATATTAACTCGTTAACCTCTGTTCTGTGTCCGACTTCTACTTTTTAATACTAATGAACTCGTATATCTGACGATCACATTCTAGGAACAGTTTGCTATAACACACTGCATTATTTACTCCAGTCAGGGTTAACGGTACGCCTCCCTGAAACCCGTTTGTTGTGCGGTGCGGTGCGATAGAGCGACGATGACCTGCTAGTAGATAAAATCGGACAATTGCATCGAGCTTAGGCTCGAGCTGTTCATGTAGAGTTTCAGTTAAAAAATAAACATACACGGTTTAAAGAGTTTACGAAAAGTTAACCCGCTGCTTGGCTGCGAACCATGGCGAAATGGTATGGTAAGGGCAGTGAGACGTACTGAGCCGTGGCGACGCGCTGGAGATGACTCGTTATCAGCGCGTGCCGCCCTCCCCTTCACACTCTCGCCAGACGCTGGTCATCCGTTTTAAATGCAGAACATTTCAGTAACTCACGATATCACCCGCGTTGACGTCCGTAGTCCGCAACGCACCCCTCCCTACTATATATATAAAAAATACTATCCGGCGCCCGGTTTCGATCCCTCGACCCTGCGGGCGGAACGCAATGTACATGGTGCTCTACCCACTGCGCCACAAAGCCGACACAGAATGGGACGCTACGAACACGCCTTATATCGTTGACTCATTCAAACTACTGCTGACGAGCGCTCTCTCGTCAGCAGTTGCCACAAGTGCAACAACATTAACGTAACGCAAACTACTTAACGTCGTGCGCCCCCGGAAATGCTCTGCATTTGATCGTGCCCCTCGCGAGGGGGATGTTTCACTGCGTCTTCTCTCGGTCGCGGGACCCGTTGCGCCATCTGGCGGAGGCGCGGCACAACTCGTAGCACTTTCTTTGAAAAAGCGCCTCGAAAGCGCGGCAAATATGAAATAGGGATGACCCGCTTTCGAGGCAATCCGCCGACGCGGCTGCTTTGTGTACAGACTCGGCGGCGAGCGTCCCGGGATTCTGGTGCCGACCGAACCCCATTTTTCTTTCAGCCTGGGGTGGCTCGTCCACAGGCTCGTTTGAGGCGGACACTGCTGCCTTAGCCCACCGCCGCCGCGAAACATCAGTACCGGACGCCAAAGTGCTGTGCAATAAAACACGGGTTTTTATAGCGCAGTTGGTATAATAAGGTGCGCGTGGTTAGAAAATTTTCTAGGGGGAAATAGGGAGTAGAGACTTAACTCTGACGAAACGGGGTCCTTCTCCTGTCAGGGACCTTTGGTACGCAAAACCCCACCATATGAAGATCCATCACTTTGCCTTCACACCCGCACCCCCAAGTCTGGGAGGAGTCGTAGCTGTTCATCCAATCCAGCTCCCTTAAAACAATGTGCTTTAACGCTAACCTACAGGATTGGCTTGTAAGCATGGGCAGTTTTCCTAGCCATTTTGGGATTAAGGTTCTGCATGCGCCGTATGAAAATGCGTTGTCTTTCGAAGCGAACACCGGCGCTCTTATGATCATACACAAGACCGGAGCCCGTGAGCTTGACGCCAGTCAATTCTGTATGGTATGAACGTCGGTCATGCCACATAAAAGTTTACTTCATTCAAAATTAGTTCAATAGGTCTACAGTGTCTGGGACTGATCAATTATACTCCCTTGACAATGCCTTGAAATAGCCCTCAGAGATATCTCTTCGGTATTTCTTGTGCTTGGTATTATCGAATTACCAGAGCCGCGTCTCCATTTCGCTCCATTGCCTTTATCTCTCTTCCGGTTCATTTACCGGCAGGTCTGCTTGTGCGATAAGCGGATTAAGACTAAGCCCGGGTCGAGACGGCTCGACCAGCCACTGCACAATACGGGGCATCGATCACCGCCAAGGATGAGCTAATAATGGAAGGAAAAAAGAAGAAAAGATACCCAACCGTACTTCTATGAACACACAGTCGCCGATTATGTTGCCTAGTACGGGTTTCGAACGTTCGCGATGCTGAGCGACGCGCAAGGTATTGTGAGAAGCACGGGATAGGAAAGAAAGGAGAGACGCATCGTCCTGCATAGCTTTGAGCTGGCTTAACTGAATCATTTATTTCATTTACAGCAATCAGGGGAACTGTTGAGTTATTAGAGAACGAGTCACCACAGACCTTGAAGAGAAGCAATGGCCATTCATTCTTTGCATATACAGTAAAGCAAACCCTTGCATTAAAGATCTCGCTTTATTCGAAATTTTGCTTTATTCGATGTATTTCACGATTCTCACAGCAATGCATAGAAAACGAATCATGTCGCTTTTAACAAAGTTTCGCCTATACCGAAGCCAGTTTCTTCTCCCCATAGGTTTTCTCTATGAGGGTTTCATGTATTTCTACTGGCGTGGAGAATAGTCGGCTACCAGGAAGAATCTTGGCGGAAAACAAAAGCGCTCACAAAACAGGGACGAAGGAAGACGTAGACAGCACGGCGGAACTAATGCTTTGGTTTATGTACGGTTGCGAAGCTGTTTCAGGTTTTCGAGTGCTATATATTTGGCGTGTTTTCTTTTCTCCCGCATGTGCCTCGGCCGCTGTTAAGTCTTGTAATGGTGTGTATAATGAGGGAAGAAATCCGACCACGTGTACTCTAGATGGTATATATGCGTGTATGTTGGAATAACGAGTAGTTGCGAGTAAGCGCCGTGCTGTCTACGTCTTCCTTCGTCCCTGTTTTTTGACCGCTTTTGTTTTCCACCAAAATGAACACATACCAACTAGCCCAACTTTCCGTTCTTCTACCAGAAAGAATCCAAGGTTAGTCCGAGATGATGCTCGGAGAGCCGCAGTAAGAACAACCGTGCGCGTGTCTGTGCGATGCGCTTGAGACATGAACAGTGGCAACCCTTATAGCGGGGTATCGCAAGGGTAGAAAGAAAGGTTTGACCTCCTGCCTTACTCAGGCCATCTACTCGCCCACCCATTTTCTAATGCCGGGTCCAATCCTGGACGTCGCAAAGCGTTAGGCCTTGTATTCACTTACCTTCTCATGCACCATTAGCTCTCATTGTTGCCCGACCTACGCCTGTCTCCGAATGGGTCTAGATCCTTACCTCCTAACAAAAGTGTCGACTACCCGGTTTGCTCAGTTTAAAGCATGATTCTTTGGTGCACTTTAATTTAAATGTCATTTCTCGGCACCGCGACATCTGTCTTGTTTTATTGTGCGGGTCGCCCTTGTAAAAGCCTATTTGCTTGTCGACGAAAACACACCTCTACCAACACCGAAGAACGGCGTGACCGTTGGTGGTGCTGACCCCGACCGAAATGCACGCCGTTTGTAGAATTCGCGCTTTGCCTATACCGCAAGAAAAAATGATACATCAGCCGCACGCCGACTGACCCCCTTACCAAGACTGGTGTAATCAGATGTTTTTTCCCAACGACATCTCCCTGGTGAGATACTACACTTCTGTGGTGCAGCAATCACCCGTCTACTGCGCTAAAAAAGTGTATATTAATTGACGAAAGAGTGACCAAAGACTTTTATCTACATTCTAAAACTTTCATCGCTGAGTGAGTGGCAATACTTTCAATTCTTGCAGCGCCATCCGACCAGCGCTCAGGCACTGTACTCATACTGAGTGCCATTGCGTACGAGGCTGAAAACGTTCCAGTAGGATTAGGACTACGCAACCAGAAAATATTCCTCAGCTCACAGCGATAAACTGCGGTCTATTTAACACAGGCCACCCTTTCATCTTTGTTCAGTTTAATTTTGCGACCGCGAACAAGTGAAATTGTCAACCCCACTTAAGTCAACACAAAGGGAGTCGAAACTATTAGTTTAGTAATATAATCGTGTGGTCAACCTTTCTTTCCCTGTTTCGCTATCAGACGAGGAAACTGGTCGGCAACTCGTGTTCTCACACTTGTAGGGGCTGCTGAAGTGACATTCTTACCTGGCGCACCCATTCTTTTTTGGTGAAAAAAAAAACATACGTGAAAAAAAAAACATCTTAATTCACTAACACTTTTCTCGTCGGCACTGCGGCTGAGATAAGCCCTACATCCCTGCAACGTAAGCGTTTACGCTTGCGAGCACCTAAATAAGAACAAGAGCTTTTCTTCCACTCTTCAGATAATGAAATGGTTGGTCAGCAGCAGCAGCGACTTGCCCAAAAGGATCCCTTTCTGGTTTTATCACACTAGTGGATACCTAGACAGCGGAAAGGCTGAACCTCATTTGGCGTTCTTTTTTGCCGTTGTAGGAAAAAGTGGGTCGGCAATTTTTTCGCTTTGGTTACTCGGTAGGATCAGTTTTTCTTACTAAGTTGACGTGGACAAACAAATAAATCGCGAAAAAAGAGACTTTCATCTGGGGTCGCCGACACTAGAACTTCGCAGTTTGAAGACGAGATGTGAGCTTGGCGGCTGCATTGCACTAGACACTGTTGTAAAGCGCTTTACGTCGTTGCTGCTGTCCGGATGAAAACAGCCACGCTCGCCTGAAGATTTCGAACGAAGCTAGCCAAAAGCTGCTGTCCAAAGCCCTGCAGTAAATGTCGCACTTTCTTCGGCCATATTTGGGTAAGGCTGCCGACAAAAGCAGCACATATCCTCGACGTATATGACCACGATCGATCTAGTTTGGTTCCTGCATTCTTGACTGAAGTGCGAACTCTGCTCACTCTTTTTTTCGTTGCTGCAGTAGGTAGCTAGCAGCTTTTGGAGAAATTCCTGCCAGGCATTCGTTGACGACTCAAGGTTCTTGAACCAAGGTCTTGGCTGCGGCCTTTAGTGAAAAGTAAACATTTTTGACTTTCTGCTCATCATTCCATTTATTTTAAGTAGCCAGTGGTCGAAGCTGACGAGCCAGTCTTGAACATCCTCAAGTTGGTCTCTGTGGAAAGATTTGGGTGTTCGAGGAGCATTCAGGACGAAGAGTGATACCCTGTTTGGCGATTCGATGGCTTGGCTTAAGGTCAAAGTCATCACTGACCTTACCCTGGTTGCGAGGACGTTGGAAGTTTGGGTGGCAAGCCTTGCAGGCGGAGGCTTGTGCACCATTGTTGTGTTCACTGCCGCCCGGCCTGGAAGAGATGGATTCTTCGTGGTCGAAGTGCATGTGTTCCCACCCAGCACCTCTACAGAACTGTCACGAGAGAAAACACACGCCCGGGTTAGCTGTACAGAAGGCTACGTTTTAACAGTTAGTCAGGACCTCTTCTTCCTTTCCCAAGGTTTGCTGGTCCCGCCTAATTGTTCTAGCGCTTTCCCCATGGGTCGGCGCTTACCGTTGCGGGGGTAATTACAGTTTATAGCGTGGTTAATATGACGATTAGGAGGCGCGTTAAACCATCCCCACGTCTAGCGGGCTTTAGTCCAGTCCACACCACTCCGATCATGGCTAAATGCTGCATCTGCGTCTTACGTGTGAGGTTCAAGCTTTTTTATTCTTTGGTTTGTGTTCACCGATGAACCAACCCTCAATGCCTTAATGAACTGAAATCAACGATTCTATGGTTACACCCCACTCAAAAAGACAAACAAGTCAACAAACATGTGGGGTGCTCGGATTCGGGCCGTTAGAAGTCGTGTTTGCGGTGACGCTAGTTTGGAAGCTGCGGTAAATAAAACAGGAAAATGGTATTTTTGAGACAACGCGAGAACATGACAAAAAAAGAGAGAGCGAAAGAATCCCTTCTGAATCAACACTACTGGCGTCGTCACCACCCGGCATCCCTCTGTTCATCAGGGTTCTGCATCAGCACCGACCGACAATGCGGGCCCTCATTGTTTACCCACCTCCATACGGGTGCCTGCCTCAGCAACGAGAAAAACAAGCCTCGCCAGGCCTTCCTGCGTTCCTGGCGGGCAGCAGATGAGAAAACAAGGCATATTTCATACGGACGGGAATATCAAAAGATATTCCGAGCTGTTTCTAGGTCCGCCGCCCTCGTGGCTTCGGCAGCGCTAGCCACTCGACAGTGAAAGCTTGCTTCGTCGTTCCTCGGTTAATTAGAAGCGCGTGGGCTGTTATAACTTTTTCCAGTGTGTAAGACGTTAAGCTGGAAGAGACCTTCTCTCCTTCTTCACCTTTTTGAAGCCATTATGATATTTGCCTAAGATAGCCCGAACCATTTTGCCGCAGCCGACGGGTAGTTTATCTGGCATGCGCCTAATGCCTAGAAGGTAGCAAGTTGCTATGAAGGCTTGAAGAATGAAAATATTTGTGACCTTCCGAGCTTAGCCATACTGCCAGGAGCCATTTTATCATTATATTTCGGAAGCGCAAAATTATCTGGCATACTAGACAGGATGGTCTACCTGCGCATCTGCAACACAGTCTGAAGCATGCCAAGATGTTATCAAGGCTTCAATAGTGAAATGGTCTATATCCACACGGAATATTGTTGCGTTCTTTATGTTCCAACAGATTGGCAATTAAAACGTTAGAATTTTTTGTGTGCCATTTGCTTTGTAAATTTATTTACAACAAAATTTCAAATTGTTTCTATTAAGGACGCTGTCATGACGGGTTTATTTATTAAGGCTATCTTTTTCGAACCAGAAGTACCTATTAACAAAAATTTATTGAAACACCTAAGTGGGAATTCTCGAATAAATGCTTAGGGTCTGTGTACACCAATCCCCTTCAAAGTCGGGTTGATTAGTTAAGTGCATTCCTGGGAAAACATTTTGAAGTGCCATCTAAGCAGGTTCCTACAAAACTGAGAAGGAACTAGGGCATTTTTAAAATATCTCCAAAAAACCGCATGTGTCCCCAAGAAGGGCTAATATCAACTGTGCCTAAATGCTGCTTCTGCACTATGCGTGTATGTTTGGCTGAGAAGACATTTTCTTCAACGTAGTTAAATATACAACATTATAAAGTCCTTTGCATGGCCCTATTGGATATTCTTTATAAAAATCGTTAATGCGCCTTATTAAAAGCTAAACATTGCACCCTTTACTTTCTACTTTAGTGTTTGACACAAATTCTATGCTCTGAAAACGTAGGGCAATATAACGAGTCTGCCGTAAAGTTATGATTTCTGGCCTAAGGGCCCTTTTAAGAGCTCCCATCACACTCATGTCTCCCTAAAAACAATACACAATAAGCCCATTAAAGTAGGCTTCACTACTCAAACTTATGCACATTGCTCTGAAGACAATTTAACAGCGAACTGTGGAGTAATTCGTTGATTCCGGAGTTTCACAGCACACAGTGCGACAGCATAAAGAAAAGAAATCACCGCCACCGGCAGGATTCCAACGTGTGTATGATAGATCGACGGAGTTAGAGTCAGTCGTCTTACCCAATCAGCTACGACCGTGAGTTAGTACACGAGAGTCAAGCGGCTCACTCGTTCGGCTGTTACTGTGGGGAGAGGAATCACGCCACCTGCTCGGCTCATAACACATGATAGGGTACACTTTGCCCCCGTGTGCGCCTAGTTTAGGTATGCGTGTTCCGTTCGTTCGCTCTGTTTCTTTGACTCGATTCTTCTTCGGCGTTATAGGAACAAAGATGAAGTAAAGATTGTTGCGGCAGTGAGGAAGAAGCAAATCGGCTGCAATCGTGGACTTAAAGCGTTGCAATGGTCGTGAAAGTTGCGCACAGCTTCGCTATCTTCAAGCCTGACGCTTTACTGGGAGCTTCCTCATTTTTTTCAGGGGTAATATTGGGAGTCTTATATGTATTCAGGCCTTAGCGTCCTGCAATAAAGCCTTTTAGTATGCTGCGAATGTATGACACATCAACAGACCGACAGATATGCAGGCTTCCGCGTTGAGTCCACATACAAATACTTAAGCTTTTTAATGCCGCTGATATTCTTAGCATGTCAAGACAACTAGCCTCCCGAACTTGTGTGTGGTTGAATAGTAAGGGTTGAATTGAAATGATTGTACGACGCTTCGGCACCCGTCAGGCGTGGTATATTTAAGATATAGTTATATGAAACCAGCAACTAAAAATAAATTAAACACTGAATCCGCTCTAAAAAGAGTGAGCGTTAAATGACCACTGAAATTCTCTCTAATCATAACCTCAAAACCGAGATGATCGGTCAAGCTTCAAAATTGTCTGAATGTTCTGATTGTCGCGGAATTTTGTGTGACTAAGCTTAACTGTATTATTTTAAGGTAACCAACTGCGTCTTTTGATAACTGTCGCGAGCTGCGCCTTTTTTAATTATCTTTGTAACAATTTTGGCCCTGACGAAGTGGAATTTAGCCTATGTTGATGTCAACTACTGACACTTCTGAATATCTAGCCGAGGAAACGGTCAATGCACAGATTGGAATGCCCTCAACACTTGCCATAATTGCTGCTGGGGCGTGAAATAACCAACTTATTCCAACCATAGTTGATTACTCTGGAGAGACTACAAGCTTCACAGCAACGCGTGGCGATAATCAGCTAGTGACCGTTAGTACAACAGGTCATTGCTATTCGCAGGCGAGTGCACTGAAGGGGGTTCCGCACAAAGAGTATAGAATTAAAAAAGCATTAACGCAACATAAGCAAGCTTTAAGGACGAAGTATTTGTGTGCAGCTTTTAATACTCGGCAACTAGCCGCATAAGAATACTGCGTTCTCCTTTCTTAATGATTGGACGGACCACATACAGCTTTTATTTTGCCATTGCAGCTTTGGATCAAGGGACACTCCTAACTATATCAGGAATGAGGCGTAAGCAATTATGGTGTTGCTGATATACACTGCAATCTGGTTCTCATAAAGTATCTCGTAACTTATCCGGTGAGAAATAAGGTACGCAGTTTCTGCAGCGGTAATCAAAACTGAAGTGTAATAATTCGTGCAGAAAAGGGACAATAAATATATCGCCACTTAGAAGTGTAGTGGGTAAAAGCGGGTTACCAGAAACTACAAGGTCGGTTCGTCAGCGTGCGTTAGGACATCAGAGAATTTAGGAGGAAGAGCATCTACACATGCGTAAGAGTATTTGCTGCAAGGAGAGTTCGGTGGAATACTATGAGTTATATATTTTCGGAAGACATAAATGAATAAATATTTTTATGCCCTTATGTGATTTGTTAGAAATCTGTAGCTTGCACGTCATACCAGGGATAACAAGTTCGCTAAGATAACAAGATAAGGTAATAATTATGCATAACGTTTTGTGGGATAATGTTATTTATTGTCTACGTGACCAAATTTACGACGTAAAATCCGGAATATTTAACCGATTCAGTTGCAGTTCCAATTTTTGAGGCTAAGCAAAGGGTTTGCCGCAAGCACACCGAATATCGCGCAGCAGTTTCATTCGCGCCGAAGGAATGGGAACAGAGCCGCCCCTAATTATCTTCTTTCGTTAAAAATAAATGTATGCATACTGTTTTATTTTTTGACAAACCCGTATTTTTAATATTTGAGTTTTCAAAAAAACTGCGTTTATAAATACAAAATTATTTATAAAATGGTAGGTAGAGAAAGCGTCTCTTGTTTGTAAAAATACCGCTCGGTATCTGGCGAAGCGGCAAAAAGTTTTTGAACAAGAAAAAAACAACTAGGCTGTCGAATCAAATTGCTTAACATTCACCCGCTGGTTCATGGATTAAAGATAAAATCGAAAGTTCTCCTCTTTTATTAGGTGTTCCCAGATGGCTTTTTTTAATTTTTATTAATAGCAGTTCATCCAAAAAACTTCGCGGACGATCTAGTGCAAAGAAGATGACGTGGCAGGGCGGTACAGAAGCCTTAATAATTCTAAAACAAACATGTCCTTTACTCAGCATTTCAACCTCGTAATCTTTAAATAATAATCTCTTGTTTGTATGCTACGCTCCACTACCATCCTGCACCGCTCGGTCTTTTAAAACATAACTCGAAGCTCCCCATGCACCTACGTAAACTCGCTTACATCACACTTAAGCTAAAATGAATAAGCATCAGCATTTGGGACCCTTAAAGCTTACATAATCAAAAACTCGAATCACTTCAAAACCGCGCAGTTCGCTTCCTCTTTTCAACCTCCCGATTCCAGTGTCACTGAGTTGAATTCGTGCAAACTGCTCGACTTTCGCAACGACGCACAGTTGAGTTATCACTTTTTCACAAACTTTATCACCACCATGCTTCATAAGATTTCTTCTTCACCAGTTCCACTCCCAGAAGCATCCTTTCAAAGTAAGGTTTAGCGTGTCACTTTGAACTATTCTCGGTCATTCGTTCCTGGTACTATCTGGAACGCAGCCATCCAAGCCACCGTCATTGATGCTGTTAAATTTAATAAAACTCAGGAGTTGTAAGAAAACAAAACTAGCTTATTTATTGTATAAGTTCTGACAGAGTTCTTTTCTAAAAGTTTTGTTTGTTGGTAAGATTAATTTTTACGGCATTTCGAGCTAACAGTAATATACATTTGTGTCGCATGCGTTGTCGTTTTTAGTTCTATTTTTCAGTGTATATATTTTGTTCAATGTTTGTTTTCTGCTGCGCGATACCCCCTATGTAAACCCTCCGGCGTGAGGGCCTTTAGGGGTCCTTTGAGAAAAAAATTAAGGCAGTGACAAAGAACAGCACAGGTACAAGGCACAATAAAAAGGAGCAAGAGTGGTAAGAAATTGGCAAGAAGAAACAGTCGGCTCTTAGAACGCGGTCACAAACTCCCTCTTACGACGCACTGTTTCATGTTGCGTATTCTCTTGGTATTGCTTTTTTTTTAATTGGTGATGTATTTATTCAGTTAAACATAAAAATTCTAACAAGATAGCGCTCGTTGGGTTTTCTGCAGAAACTTGCTTTGGAAGTTTCGTTAAGCAACGAAAATGTGTGGCATCTTTTAGTATGGCTCCAGCATGAAAAGGGAACAAGAATACACAAACAATTGATGAAACAAACATCTCCAAAGAAAAATCACAACTCGAAGCTGCTGGTTCCCAGAAACAGGTGCCCAATCCCTTAAAGTTAACTTAGAGCAAGTTAACAAAGCCCGGCAGAAACTACCAAAGATAATCTTCTGACTGTCAATTAGAACTAAATTAATAAAATAAAGTTAAAATCTGGACGATAAAGTGCACTTAACTACGATGTCAGCATGATGGCGAATGTATCAAGCCCCTGTAACCACATAGCCAAACGGTGCCGGTAAATCTGTTTTTCCGCGGGGATGGGTGCTTTATGCTTGGGCACGGAATAATAAAAATCCGTTCCTATGAATCTGATTCCCATAGCGAATCAGTTCATTATATTTTTTCTCCCCGCTTTTCTTGGTCTGTGCAAAACCACCACATCGTCTCAATATGCTAGGCACCGCTCAAGGTACGTAGTTGAGTGTCCATTTTTTTATCATCTTCATATTAATAGAACGAAAATTTATGCACAATGATTTCGTTTCTCGTTTTTAACTGAAATAAAAATCTACCTCTTCAAAACTATGCAGATTTGTTTAGGCCATTTGGAAGAAATGCTTGTGCAGCACGTCAACCCTTCGTTGCTCCGTAACGTATAGTTTTTTCTAGATCGCGCCAAAAGCTTCGGGGCCAGAAAGAACTCAAATAAAGATCCTATAGTTCGTGTGTGGACGAAGTATCTTGTGACAGTAAGAAATAAATGTTCTTTAGGGCTTTCTGGCACAAGACATTTCATCCTCACCTGATAGGGTAGCTCGTATTTTGACTCCTCAGTGGGCTATAAGCTGCTGTGATGGGCTACCAACTTTTGAAAAAAGATCGCAAATTGAGGTCGTCCTGTGAGGCTTGCCGTGCTCTTTGGAGCCTGGTTTTTGTACTTGGGACCAAAGTTTCCCGCGACAGTCTTTCAATTTTAATTACGGAGTTCTCAGTGACACCGCCCTATCCATTTTAGGAACTTCGTTTGCTGAATAGGGTTTAGGCTTGCCGAGTCCTATAACGGTTGTCATAAGAGGTCTCACGTTCTACAATATTACCCCGCCTTGACGATAGAGAAACTGTATAGTTTGAACAACACATACACAGTTGCCACTCATACGTCTTGCGCGTGCGAGTTAAAAAAAAATCGAAAAAAAAGCCAAATTTCCGGTCTAATGTACGACTCTCATGGCGAACTCTTAGGCCATTTATACTCGTCCCTATTCACATCACGGTCCTCTTATCTCGATATTGTTTTGTCATTCTGGCCATGCGATATTTCTTTTGTGCTGAGTGCCTAAAGGTAGAGGTGAGTTTTTACGTAGTGCTCTCCGCTTGGTTTCAACTAAATTCATCTTTTTATTCCTTTTAAATTCTTCCGGCTGTTTTCTCTGCTATTAAAGAAGTTTAAAGTCTGTCTACAGAAGATATAGATGACTGTCAGTAGGAAAAAATTCATTACAGGAATCTGTCCCAAGAGAAGCTACGAACGGTGTTTCACGGAATCGCTGGTGAATAATTTTACCCCAATGCGGATCCAAATTGCAAAGCTTGAGGCTCCCACTTGTCTTTTTTTTAATCTTGCGGCTCAAAGTTACTTACACCACTACCATTAAAAACCATTCTCTATTTCTCTGAATTTTTTTTAGCTTTCCACGGTGAGGTTGTCGGGGACCCCAGCAGAAAGGCGATAGAAATTTAGCTAAGAAGCCGCACAAATGCAGGGCGACATCTCCGGCTCCCGTCTTTGAAATTATTTTTTTATTGCCTGAAAAGCTGCTCGAGCTCTCCGCGGGTTACTAGAAAAGCGGCGAAGAATATTTAAAAGATGAGAACCGATAGGCGCCGGGAAAAAATTGCTATTACCGCACCCCGTGGCGACGCAAGATGATGGTGGGGAAAAGCGTTTGTTAAAACCTTATCATAAATAATGAAGAAAAGCGGGAGGCCTCTTCTCATTACGAAAGGTATTGGGCTATCACTGCTGGTTGGTTTCGTCTGACAAATTGATATATTCTGGTCTTGAATCTCTGGACTGGTCAGCCCGTCTGCCCACTGCTTTAAAGTAGGGGAGGGTAAACGGTGTGGTTGATAGGGAATTATTATGTAAGGCTATTTGTAGGTTCCGGATCTACGTTGTATCCCGCAAAGGAAACGTGGTCTCTGTATATAATGAAAAACAGGAGAAAAAAAAACAAGAAAAATCAATTGGCAACGGAAAAATGGATGATTTGCCGAAAACTTGAGATGTAAAATGACCGAAAACAGGCAAAAAGGAACACAAAGTACTCACGATGAGGACGAAGTCCAATACACTGACAATACAAACAGATGAACAAATTATAATAAAAAATGAAATAGGATTCAAGAATAAGAAACGCCCAAACGGCCAGTCGGGGACGTCACAAGAATGGAGGGACACATTTCATCGACAGTCTGTGGTGGGACTCCGACAGGATATTTTTGCAACAAAATGGGTACGTCATCATTGGCCAGCTTTGGCAAGTAACGAACCGACTAAAATTTTCGCCATTCTTTCAAGAGCAGCGCATAGCCGACCACCCTGATGGCACATGCAATAGGCTTACTAAGAGAATACGTTGACGTCCGGCGGTGATGTCTCCAGCCAGCTCTCATCGCCTACTCTTTTGTCCTGCGCTACTTACGATAGAGGAGGAAGAATGGTCTTGAGGCTATATATATCCTCGAGTCGGTACAGTTTCTCTTACGACAAACCTTCTCCGTTGTCGAAGGTAACCGCACCCAGCCGTTGATGCGCCCATCCTCCGTCAGCGTCTTCTCAATGGCGTGAATGCTGCCATTGACCTATGCCTGCGACATTCCGAGAGTTTCATCGCTACCGACAATCTGTGGAAAACTGCCGGTATTGAAGAACCTTAGCGCACACAGCAAAAACGACGCTTCAAGTCGCGGTCGCCCAGCGAGAGCGGCTCGCGGTCCACATGCGGACGCCGAGGCCCGTGAACCTCTTTCGACAGCGCTAGAAGTGCAGACAGAGGGGGCATAAGCCCAGTCATCTTCTTCTCCGGAGTGCTTCCAAACCTGGCCAATGTGACGCCTCCTCGCGGGCGCCCAGTGGCTGCGTTACGTCACCGAAATAAAGCCAAAATATAGCCGCGTGACGCATGCCGGGTACAGTGGAGGCCGGGTGATGTTTTGGCTCTCATCGCATCAGGCTCCGCAGGATATCTACGCCATCGGATATCTTCCGGCGCCCTTCCGGCACCCAGTAGGATTCAGCCCCTGGTGTAACGGCAAGTAAAACAAACATAGCTAAATTCCACGACAGGGTGGCCCCTGAAAGGACATACTAACGTTATCATGAGACTGTTTCGAAAGTTTTATAAGTTAAATCAGCACGCTAGGTGCATTTTTTGGTAAAGTTACAGCCAAAATCCCAAATGTAAACAAACAAACAGGCGAAGCCGCCTGTGCAAAATCGCAGAATAAGCGAGTAAGTCATGCTGCCGGGCCTTGAAACACCTGAAAAAGGCACTAGAAACAAGGAAACGCCGTATAATACTCTCGCCGAAGCCCGATATAAACAAACCGCACTAATTTCACGCCTAACCACCCGAGCAAGTGAAGTTAAGTGGGAAAAAGAATTTATTCGCTAGGCAAAGGTCAAGATTGTTGGCAAAGCTAAAGAAGACCCTTCGCAGCATCGGATACAATATTTCGAAGAAAAAAAAACTGAATAAGCTCAGCGCAACGTCAGAAACGCTGCGCCCATACCGGGCTAATATTAGAGCGATGGCAAAGCATCACACAGGTAGCATCGCTAAAATTTAAATAACTCGCTAACCCCTGGTGCACAAAAAAGTAGAGCCACCTCCGTGACCGCTCGAGCAAGGGCTACCTATATACGTAAGGGGATTTTATGTAGAAATTGTGAATAGAGTTTCTGCACCCCTGACATGGTCCCAATGTTTCCGGACTTTAGAGAGCGCAGGGTTGTCTACCTCTGGCGCATCGCTGACAAAAGGTCACCGGTGTTGGCACACCGCACGATAAACAGTTTTAAGGCTTAGAATATTAAAAAGGTGAGGAAGGACTGTAATGCAACTTCAGCGGCCTTTTTGGCCAGCTGAGCTTCAAACAAGCCATTTCGTTTCTTAGGTATACCTTAGAACATGGCACTGGCTTACTTTTTTTACAGGCAGACGCCAGTGTATCTCATCAGTGAGCGAGCGCCTCAGCTTATTGCTTCAGAACCGCGCGTACAAAAAGCAAAACCGACAAACGCTGGCTCAAAATCACTGCAGGCGTGCGCGGCAACGTCGGCCGCGGGAACCATCTCTCGCCCTTACGCTCGTTCTCGTCCGGCTCTCTGTGTCCAACCCATGCAGGCATGGAGGGCTGCCTGCTCCGGAAGTAACCATCAAGCTTGTTACCTAAACGGCTACACTATAACTATGCTAGGAAGGCTTCTAGGGACATAAACAGCCATCCCTCACCAGAGAAGGAACTAGCCACCCTGGTGTAGTAGTTGACCGGCACTTCTCATGACTGAACCACTCCACTGTCGGCCCTCAGACCCCGGCGGCTGTGCCGTCAACGTACACGGTGGCGATCAGAAGAGCGATACAGCACGGGGTGGTCACAATCTCTCGGTACGGGCAGGCCGCCTTTGGAACTTGACCTGGCATCTTGATGATGATGATGGTTGCTCTTATGGCGCAAGGCCAACTAAGGGAAAAGAGCGCCAAGGAAAAGTTCTTTTATGAGGACGAGGTGATAGTAAGTGTAAAACATTTAACTAAAAAAGCCTTGCAACGTTCAACGCACGCACCTTGTCTAGTGAGAGAAGCTTAGCGATACTACTGGAGGAGCACTCGCATATAAAGTGGTATGTTATAGCGTTAAGCGAAAAAACAAGAACAGGAGAAGTCTTCATAGAGCTCACTAGCGGGCATATTCTGTGCATACAGTTGATCCCAAGAGAAGAAAGAACACAGAGTGGGATTTTAATTCCACAGAAATATAGCAACAAACTTCGAGGAGTTTTTTAGCATTAGCGATAGAGCGGCGTCTGTTGTGGTGGAGGGAAGCAAGCGATAGATGTTAAAGATACCGCAGGCCTGTGCGCCAACAACCAGCTATGATAACGAAGCCGTAGACAGTTTCTAAGAAGAGTTAGAATCAGCAATGAAGAAGACAACAAAACAGTTCACGATTGTAGTGGGCGACTAACGCAAATGTCGGGAAGAAGCAAATGGCAGAAAAGTCAGTTGGAAACTTCGGAATACGCAATCGCAAGAGTCGAGGTATTGCTACACTGGTAGGATTTGCAGAGAGAAATAACTTAAGGTTGATGAACACATTCTTCTACAAACGGAAGAATAGAAAATGAAAATGGAAAAGTCGCGATTGTACAAAATAAACGAACGTGACTTCATTTTAATTGACAACCCATGTGTCGTGCAAAGAGTAAAAGTGCTAAGCAAGATTTGGTGGAGCGATCATAGGATAGTTAGATGCAAGCTAAGGCTGAATCTCAAAAGAGAAAGAAGGAAAGTCGCGAAATATAAGAAACCCCGCATTGAATTAGTCACAGCTAGATCTCCGGAGTTTTAAAGACCTTTTCAGAACAATTTCTTGCTTTTGAACGAGCTGAACGACGTCCGTGTAGACGGGCTTCAGCCAAGCCCAGGTTCAGCCCAGCTGACCCAACTCTAGAATCGGTAGAAAAGTACAACCAACTGGGACTGCTGCTTAGTGCTGACCCCAACCACGAAAGAAAAATCCGGAGCAGGATGGGTAAGGGTTCCGGAGCACTTGGCAAGCTCTCCAAAATAATGAAAATCACCTCCCTCTGTCACTCAAAAGAAACATCTACAACCAGTACACTCTGCCGGTGATGACCTACGGAGCTGAAACATGGCGCCTGAATAAGCAACTAGAAAGTAGAGTTAGGTGGGCTAAACGAACACGGAACGAATAATTGGAGAGGAAACGAGCTACCTGAATCAGAGAACAAGCTAGAGTACAAGACATCATAGTTGAAATAAAAATGGACTTGCAGTGGGGCGAACCGACAACCCAACCGGCAGTGGGCTGGCCATGCAGTGGGACGAACCGACAACCAGTGGTCAATTAGATTAAACAGAGTGGATACCGAGAGGAGTCTCTAGAGGAAAGGGAAGGCCAATAACCCGATAAAGAGATTAGGGGGTAATCTGTGGACTCGAGCAGCGCACTGCAGGAGCAGTTGGGTGTCAATAGGAAAGGTTTTTGTCCTGCAGTGGACCTTAGTAGGCTGATGATCATGGTCATGATGGTGAGTTCTCCATAGACTGGTTTGTCGACGAAAAACCTCTGATAAGATATCCGGACAGAGGAAGAGTGCGTAATACAGGTATTCTATTGTGTCAAAGCGGTTACTTTAAAATCGTCAAATTGGAATTCTCGTAGATAAGACAATAGACCTATCTATCCTGAAGGAGGAGTACAATAGTATACCTTTATCTCCTAAACCACATGCCAGTATACATTTATATAATTCGTGGAAGCGTTTACTTTGCCCGCAAAAAATCGTAGCCTTGATCCGCTCTTCGTTTGTGATTTCGTTTTTTGGTGGTTTTGTAATCGATTGGGCGCCCTTTCAGCGAAGGTTGGACGCGCTTTTAGCGGATGTTTCGACGGACGTTTGACACCGTTTTGTCGTGAGAAAGATTTCGCGCTTCTTTTAACTTTCTTCAGGAAAGGATGGGGTAAAGTTTTTTCTTTTGCGTTGGGTAGGATTTAGGCGCACTCAGAAAGCGCGTGTACTGCACGGAATTAGGCGCACCCAGCCAACTTCCCTCGAATCCACAGCATCGGGTTGTCTCTGGAGTCAGAAGCCTTGACGCATATGTGACCGCAGCCGTCGCAATATCGCCCGACGCAGGCGCTTCCTATCTCAATGTGAATATTTCCCGCCCTGCATGGGGAACGCCAACAGCTGCCGGAACAAAGCAGGCCGTTTTTCTGCCCTCCCTCGTTCTACCTCTGTTAGGATGCCTGTGTGGCAAAAGTGAACCAGATCAAAGCGACGAAAGCTTCTGCCTCATGTTATAATATATTCTTCGCGGCATATTTTTCCCGACGGGGCTCTCCGAGAATGGTTGCTTTGTGGACGGTGAAAAGTTTGTTTCATCGCCTTCTGAAGGATGCCGGCTCACGAGGCTTAGGAAGAGAACGTAAATAATCTCCAGGCGCGTTTGCGAAGCCGATGTTGGAGAGGCCGCTTATACCAGGACATTTCTGGACCGCGAAAGCCTGCGAGCGGTTCACGTCGTTCTTTTAGTGAGAAGCAGTCTTGACTTCCAACAATTTCCCAAAAGTTTTATATGTTTTCGCGAATGAGAGAATGAAGGAATGCGGAGGCCGGCAATTTAGTATTCAGAAAGACGAGGGTGAAAGCATTCAAGGAAGGGTGGAAGGAAGTGGGCGGAAGGGATTGCGAACCAGACGAGGATTGGAAGGAATGCATAGAGCAATGGGGTGAACTAGGTACTTAAAAACACATATCTGAAATGTCTGTCTGCGGAAAGGATTCCTTTCAAAGTATCCCTCCAGAAGGAAGTGCTGACACAAGCCTAGTTAAAGGGGTCACACATAGCGGTCTCCGAAGCTGCCGGACCCAAAAATTGGCCGCGTATCTGCTCCTTTCGTTGCAAATATCGACAAAAGACGATAGTCTTTGCGGACATTTGCCAAGTAAATGCCTTCCTTCGCTCTCCCACTCACCTCTGATGCTATTCCTCTTCCGTCGTGCTCCTCTCAGGGTAAACACGCTAAGATTTGCTCAAGTCGATTTAAATTTGCCGTGTTCCACTCCTCCAGGCCGGGTGCCTCGATGCCAGCGCTGCCGTACGGCGGAGACGCGCGTGAGTCGAGGCGCCTACTAACCGCGTTGCCCTAGTTCACTTGCGTTCCAAGCAGACCGTAGAACCTAACTAGTGGAACCTTTCGTAACTTTTGCTACTTGATTTCGGAAAATACCGCCAGAAGCTGTAGTGGGCCCGGCTACAGCAGGCGGCAGTGTGAAGGTTTTTTTTTTTTTTGTAGGGGACGTAGTATTTAATTTTACCAAAATAAAGCATCTATGATTCTTTATAAAGGAACACTGTAAATAACCCTTGCGTATTAATTTTTGTCTTATATTTACGCAAAGGTCTCGTTCTTGTTCAAAAATGTTGACAAGTATGAACAGATAAACCGGACTTAGACGTTTAGATTTGGTTGAGAGTATATAAGACGATTGCGCAGACTTTCTTTCGCTTTGGCCGGGTGGCTAAATCGAGTCACAGAAAGACAGACAGATAGCCAGACAGACAGATCAAAATTTCTGGGTTTAAGCAGCCCAAGAAAGACAATCGTCTTTAATATGCTGCCAAGAACAAAGACAATATTACAAGCACCACCCGGGCTCTCCAGAAAGCATTCACAATATTTCTCACGTCTATTCTGTCTCGAACCAGGAGAGGGAATATTGGTAGCACTTTTCCGTTATGCAGAACCGTTCTATTAGAGGTAGATAACAGTGATACTTACGGGTACGTTTAGAGTTAGGAATATGGCAACGTTTCCAAGTGAGCTGTGACGAACGTTACAGCTATGTTTGAAAATATCCTGACTGTGGTTTGCGTCCTTCAGACGTGCTCCAGCAACTCGGCATGAAACGCCCACGTAGGAACACGCTTCAGTTATAACAACTTGAAAAAAAAAATAGGTCACGTATCTGTTCACTTAAATGCAAGTGTCCTCGTCTTCTACCCCCCCTGCACGTAAATGCGTGCCTCTCCTCCTCTTCCAATGTGTTCCGCTCTTACCTTCCACTTTTGCTCCTCCCACAATAGGCAAAAATAGTAATATGGGAGCTTTTGTACAAGCGGTAACGAGAGAGCACACGCTACAGCCCAAGCATGCACCCTCCGGGCACCGCACCAGTCGCTCCGTGACCCACAGGCTGTCCAGCAGCAGTACCGCGCACTTCCGAAACACCACCGCCTTGCCAGATGTGCCTACACCCCCCCCCCGCCCCTGAAGCTCACCCAAGAGAAGGATGTAGCCTAGCGGCAACTACAAACCAACACATAACCCCACCTTAGCTTCCTGCACATCATACACCCCACAATATATCCACCAACATGCCCACACTGCAGAAAACATGCGGCACTGTACCACACCACGTGGGCTTTCCAGTACACACCAGCAGCCCCCATTATTCGCACTCCCACCCTCGAGCAGTGCGAAGCCGCGCTGTGCAGTTCTGACCCTGAGGACGAGCGACAGTTGGAGGACCGAGCACGCAGGACCGCAGCCGCCGCAGGGGCCCTGGGCTGAGGGCTTCTCCCGCTTTCAAGCGCGAACCTCTTTTACTTGAATGAATGTTTCACCACCAAGCGGTAAGTTCGGTGTTGCTGGAAAAAATACCAAAAAAATGAGGAGAGCTCGTGACCGGGTGCCTCGCAGCCATGGCGGAAAATGACACAAGAGTGGGAAAGCCCTACAAAGAGAAGTGTTGGTGACTAAACTCCGGTGGGTCTCAGATGTCCAGATTGCTTGTGAAAGAGCGGTGGAACAAGGACTTCCACTCCCTGCGCAAGTGCGGCCTGCGTCCGTAGGACACAGTCACTGACTGCAAACGGAGTTTCTAGACCTCAATAAACTTCCCTGTCTGTTTGTCTGTCGGTCACGAGAGTCCCCTAGCATGCCAATGCATCGCAAAACGGGCGGAGGAAGTGACGCCATTTTTAATGAGCCCATAGACAGTGTTGCTTAGTTTTTATGACTGCGGCTGCAAATCTGGCTAAACGCCACGGACATGTTTTTACGGCGGTTTGACTGTGATGCCTAGCTAAGCTGACAACACAGCGCAGTCGCTACGGCGTCATCGTCGCCTGCAATCTGCGCACTACGCCTAACTGCGCAGCGCTTCTTCTACTGCCGTTTCCTTTGTGGTCTAATGTTCCTTCGAAGGCAACATCCGATGGTTAATAATTGGCGTCGTCCGTGAGCACTGTTGCCGTTTTCTTGCGGCGATGTCTCGTCGATTCCGCGCTGTGGTTTTCCATCCTTATTGGGCTACCGGTGAGAAGGTCCGCGTTAGCAGCTGCGACTATGCCAGGTGCAACCGGCAACCCGGCGCGCAGTAGTGAGCCCTCTCGCAAACCACGCAGCCAATTATCCACAACAAGTGAAACTCATCGCAGGTGAGACGTTGCGTACAAACACCGCCATGCTGTATGGACCCGCACACTGCTCCCATTGTTTGCTTCCGGTTGCGCGAGCCGCCCGTACTGCGAAGCTGTTATCAAACAAAAAACAGCATAGCTCGCGCAGTGGCTTAGCAACAACAACAAAAACTCCAGCGCTGTCGGCAAGTGCTACCGCGCACGTAACTGTTAGCATGAGGAAAACGACGAAATCGATGCATATGACGATGATTACTCATATAACAGTACAAAGCAACGACGGAACATTAGTGCAAGCTTCTCCAGTTGACCTGGTGCTAGTTGGGTCTACAATGCTGAGGATGACTTTGCATCCAGCACTCGCCGCGAAGAAGGCGACCTCTTCCATACATATAACTACAATTACTAACACCACAACTATGCAAATAAACAATGATACAAAAACCTAAATATGTGGCAGGCTATGCTCACCTACAACAGCTTCGCCAATAAAGTCTTGCGCGTGAGTGCAACTTTCCTGCCTTTTTTTTGTTTTCAGCGCGTATTTTTTACTTGCTATTGAAAAAATTAGGAAGCCATATATATTTGTTAAAAGAACACTGTGAATATCACCTCAAGACCAAAAATGGCTAATGTTTTTTTTTCTTAGTAATGTTGAGATGTACGAAGTATATTATATATACAGGTCTAGTGGTTCTGAAACGTTTTGCCTGCGTGAACCTGTCGTTCAACTGTCCCGTTTAACTTTTGACTCAAGGCTGAATCTCGGATAGACAGACTGACCTTTTCGGCCAATAAAGACTGCCGTGTTCAAACAAATGAGAGGTGCTATTTATAACTCCCTATCGTTTTACTGCGCTTTCGAGAAACTTCATCACGTTGTGTCTACCTCATCGTGGTGTGCTTCGACGCCATCTTCTCTCGCATTCGCAGAAACGGGGAAGCACTCTCCAGTAGACTTCCCTCGAGGTGCTATATTAGCACCTTGCATCCATCCTGGAGGCGCAATTATTCTCAAAGAATGAAACTCCAAACTGCAGGCCCAGTGTGAAGCCAATTTGAGTGGTGCCGTTATTGAAATTCAAATTACCCGCTCTCGAAGTTGTGCTGAAGTCTGTTGGGTGAAGGCTCCAGGCATAGTTGAAGTGTGAGACCTCTTTTGTGGTGAATGAGGTCACACAAACTTCGCGAACGCGTGCTTGTTTACACTGTTTTATTTTCAAGATACAAAGGAGCGCTGGGGCTGCCCCGAAGTGCTTCCTCACAATTCCAGTGACAATGCAGTTGACGTGACTGTGTTTTTTTTTCAAGACTGGTATGTGCTGAGTACAGATAGTAGGATTGGAATTGGATTAACTTACAAACAACAAGTTGAGATACTCTCCACCTATTAAAAGTAGATTTAAATGCGAAATCTCTAATGCGGTGCCTCGAAAAGAACACCGATAGAAGTGCTGAGAAGACGATGGCAAAGCTGGGGCGAAGTGCTTTACCTATGTAGGCGCTATATCGTGATTGTCAGATATCTGTGCCTTCTACTACATAATTTTATATTACTAGTCACGTCTCATGTACTGGCGCGGTGACTATCCCAAAAATTCCTTCGGACACTTACGTGTGTTTACGTACTTTGAATGCAAAAGCATCGTGTCTTCCTCTGGCGATATTTTTTACTGCTACTTCCCTCTTGCCCCCCTTTTTCATTTTCCTTTCCTCGTCATTCAATTCTCCTCGCTGCGTTCTTCGCCTCCTGTGCTCTGGCCTTTTTGGCGTACTTGCGTGATCGATCATGTTTAGGCAGTGCAGATACTGCCGGTTCATCCAATTGATTCCCACGTTAACGAATGTAGTGGAGCGTGGACGTAGCCCTTTACAATATGAGAGAGTGTCCCGAGGGCTTTGTTTTCGCAATAAACAAGTTTACTCTCTCTCTCTCTCTCTCTCTCTCTCTCTCTCTCTCTCTCTCTCTCTCTCTTTCTCTCTCTCTCTCTTTATCTCTCTCTCTCACTCTCTCGCTCTCTCTCTCGCTCTCTCAAGTGAAGGCAATGCAATGCACGAAATACTCCTACAAGTAGACTGGCGGCGCTTCACCTCAGTAGTTCTCCAAAACCACAAAATCACCATTCTCTATGACCGGGCGCACCTGTTTTCCTCACGTGCTGTCATGTGCACCTCCTCCCTATTGGCTGCGCCGTCAATTGCCCAATGGCGTTCGACTATAGGCATACCTTTTTTAAAGCGAAAGCTTTCTTAGTGGGAACGGATGGCGTCCTGTCAAAAAACTAATGCGTTTCCCCATAGACCCGTTGGTGGACCTAGAAGCTACGATAAGATCTCTGGATACACGGCGCGTGCGTGAAACAGCGCTTCCATTGTGTCAAAACGGTTTCTAGAAAAACGAGAAAAGGAGCAGTCCTAGATAAGACAATACACACATCGATCATGAAGAAGAAGTTTAATAGTATACCTTTAACTCGTGAAACACGCATCGATATACATTTATATCATTCGTAGATGCGTTTACTGAGTGCACGACTAATCGTCGCATCGGTTCGTTCGTCGTTTCTGATTTGATCTTTAAACGCTTGACGGTCAATCGAACGCACTTTTCTTGGATCCTGACGAAGTTTTCGCGCTTCGCTTACTTTTCTTAGGAAGAGAAGGTTAAGTTTTTTTTACCATCCCACCATGATTCACGATGCCATGGGAGTACCACACTCTTTACGCGCCACGGACGCTCGAGATCCACTCCAACCCAGCCCGATACGGAACAAACTTTCTTTTCATACCCGGTAACTTACTTGTCGGCAAGAACCTTGCTCTTAATTTTCGAGTCATTTGGAGCTTTTTGTCAGTGCTTCTGCGCTTTGCCACGTGGGTCATCTTTTGTCCCATTCGCTCTACAGGGTCAACAACGACGTAGTTCTTTCGTCTCTTCAGGCATTGAGGCTTCTTATTAAATGTGCCAAATTTTCATATCCTTCAAATAATTTAGGCTTGACTGCCCTATACTAATAAAGAGATGCTGAAAAATGCCCGCGAATAACAGATTCCTACCAGACGATGCTAAAAAACTGATCATGCTTTGGCATTTTTTATCGATTTATATGTTCAGAAAGGAAGAGGGAAGCAGACTACCATCAATAACACTACGAAAGCAAAGAATACATTGCTGTTTTAACTAGTTACGTTGTAATAGAAACGTCTATTCCTCCTCTTGATAGAAAGATGAGAAATAGATAATAAGCGTAGATTATGCAAAACATCTTTTCTTTTAGAAGTTTTGTTCGGTATTTACATTAGTTACATTAGTTACATTAGGTAGTTACATTACAGGGCGGCAGGAGGCTTTCAACCACGTTTTCAGCTAACCAAGCAGATACTCGTAAATATTTCCCCCTTCAAAGTTCGTTCTTTTCTCGCCGGTGCACTTCCGCGCCTGATGGGACTTGCCTCCCTTGCCCGTCACTAGAACTACTGAAACGTGTCCTTCTAAACAATTATTGGAGGAGTCTGGCTCATTTGCAGCAACAAGGCAAGTAGTCGTCTCCGGTGTCCGCATAGGAATAAACGGTGCCTGCGTGACGGGCTCGGCAGATATTTGTAATCAAAGCGCGCGCAAACACAAAGACTGAAATCGTCTTTGGACTACGTAAGCCGTGCGTAAGTGCGTTTCCCGCTTCGTTAAACGCTGTCACAAAAACGCGCTTCTGGATCCCGCCTTGAGGATCTCGAGAAAACGTAGCCGTCTTAGAGGGTCTCCTTTCTTTTTTTACCTTCCTTTCTTGGAGAAAATTAGCGGAATGAGCATTGCGCCGAATTTATGTTTAAAATAATACAATCAATGACGGAAAAACAAGAAGAAAGCATAGTCAAACGGTCGCTCGGCCTACTTGTTTGCATAATTTTAATTAGACCAGACATGGCGCTGCGTGTTCGTGGTTCGCAACGAAGGAGTATCCCTGTTTTGCATACAGGAGTGAGTGAAACACTTTATTAAAACGAGACGCCGACTGGCCCTGGCGGGAAGTAAGGATTAGGAAGGGGAGAATGTGACAGTTTACACAAGGGGCACCGTTCTAGACTTGGAGTCCTATTCACAAAGTTCACGCAGTATTGTCAACCAGTGCCACTAAATATGCAAATTAGACAGTGTAAACATTGGTGGGAATACAATAGCCACATTCGGCGAAAGTCGGTCAGACTGCTACACTGATTTGTACAGACCGTTTTCAAGAGAATACTGGCAGTTCTGTAGTACTGTGTATAGCATGCGTGGTATTCAATCTGTGTTACAGTTTCTGAGTTGTGTTTTATTCGAATTGGAAAGTAAGGCATGTCACACTGCATTGTGGGGTCTTAACTATGAAGTGGTAATATTCATATATGTTTGAAATTGTATGCGCAACTAAAGGTACGTTTGGGGTTGCTGGTATTTGCTTCGAGTATAGGAAACGTGCAGCCTATATTTCTTGGGGATTGTTCTCGAAGAACACTAGTTACAGTCATTTATAGAACAACTGTCCTGTGGAGACAGCTTATCAAGCGCTAGCAGACCGGAATTTCCCATATTTTCACAACTCCTTTGTAACATCACCTTTTTTTAAAATTAGGTGGATCCCCTCCAATGTAACGTGCTTGACAAACTTTCTTTCGCATGTGAAGACCAGTGACAAAATTTATAGTGGTATCAGGAACATGGAAGATAATGTGTTTTATCTCTCGATTAATACGTTATCTTTTTGACAATTTTTAATAATCTGGGACGCTCGTACAGGGCCCAGTAGGCCGCGAAACAGAATTGAATGGGAATTACGGCGACAAAATACAGGTACTGGTGGAGAACAAGAGGAGCAACAGGCAGCTAACGCTGTTGCTCAAGCTAGCAAACGTGGCCATGGAGGCGATTAGAACAGCAAAGCACAGTTGGCACAGTGTGCAAAAGGCGTTAAAGAAACGCCTTGTTTTGGGCTTTTCAATTGAATGCAAGGGTTGCGCATCGGGCCGACAAACATATTTGCGAGGGAGAGTGGAGGGGTATTCACGCCCTCTTAACGGTCAACCAGTGAGCCTACCGTTATATTTTGCATACGAAGATAACCCGCCGCGGTGGCTCAGTGGCTAAGGCGTTGTGCTGCGCAGCACGAATTCACGGGTTTGATTCCCGGCTGTGGCGTCCGCTTTTCTGATGGAGGCGAAAAGCAAAAACGCCCGTGTGTGCGAGATTTCGGCGCGCGTTAAAGATCCCCTTACGGTGAAAATTAATCCGGAGCCCTCCAGTACGGCGCGCCTCATCGCCTGCGTTGCGTCGGTAAGTTAAACATCCATCAATGAAATCAATCAAATCAATCGGAGATAACATTTTTTTTTCAAATAATGAAAGGAAGTGGAAAAAATACACGCTCCCAGTGTGGGGACCAAAGCTACAACCTTCGGATTACTTGTCCAATGCTTTTGCAATGGGTTTTACGATCTTGACTGCGATTATGACTTATCAAGTTCTTACATCAGATAGGTCGAGAAAAGCATGCGGAGAGGAGCAGCCGCAAATATTAGTAACGCACTATCCGGCTGTTCCCACTCAGCAGTTCCTATAACACTACTCTACGCTCTACCATTTAAGACTTCGCGCAAAACCAACGAACAGTAGAAGCAATAGGCTGTGGAAACAACCCTGCATAAACACACCCCGCGTATCGTTCCGTAAAAGACTAAAAAAAAACCTTCTGACTTCAAATAGATCACAATGCACTATCTAAGCCACACAAGAACAGGGAAAGTGGGCTTCATATCATCGACACATGCAAAAAATAGGAGGCCAAAAATTGTGCACATATAACATTGTGATGACCCCGTGCCCTATTAGTCGTTCCATCGCACAGCCTTATCTCCTCATTAGATGGAGGGAGCAATCAATCATCGTTACATGCCAGCGCAGAATAATTAGTTCGGTGAACTTCAGCCCATCCCCGACTATTTGTCTATGTTTAATGATTCCGCTTGGACGCTTCTTCGTGTTGTACTTTCACCGTTGGGAAGGAGCCCCACTTACAGACATTTATTGTGAACCATCCGGAAAAGAATAGGCGGTTGTGAAAGAGGCCGTGATACTTTTTTTACATTATTCGGCATTTCGGCGGGTAAACTAATGAAAGGTAAGTCAGGGACTCCAAATCACTCAAGTAAGGTGAAATTGAATCGATTTTGCCTCCTCTACCGCCATATTTAGTCGCTTTTTGGTAGTATTTTAACTAGGTTTGGGTACATCTAAATTCTTGAAGGCCAATTTTTTCGTTCTTTTCTGCTTCAAATACCGTTTGTACAGTGCATATGCGAAGGGCTTGCGACAAAAGACATTTTGCTATGTTCTGGATTTGTTCTGATGTTGTTAGATTAATTAAAGGCCGTTTATGAATTCATATTTTAAATATTCGTCTCGGCTGTATACTGCCGCTTTTTATGCTTATCAATTATTGCCCTACCTTTTTTATTATCCGTAAAGCTTCTTGTTTACATGGAAACTTGAAATAGAGCTAGGCCGAAAGTTTTCCAGTATTTACACCGTGACTCGAAAGACATCATTATAAATAGTTATTTAAGATGAGACACTATACGACAAAGTATAAGATAGTATAACAATAAAAAATTATCCCGGCTTCACACTAGTGGCGCGAAGTCTTGGCCAACAGCGCCGCTAGCGGCCCACCTAGTTTATTCTGGCTTCGGCTAAGCTTACAAGTGGTTATGGTTGGAGATTGTGCTGCTCAGCCCATAGACACGGGTCTGATCCGGGCAGCAGTGGCTGCTTTTCTGATAAAGGTGAAAACCAAATACACAAGGCCTCAAGTTGTGTGCACGGCCACCCGCTAGCTCAGCCCCACTATCTCACTTCTTATGCCAGTCGACGTCTTCTTATTCCGCGCGTTCCCCGAGCAGAGTTGAGTCTGGCTGGGAGGCTAGCTCTTGACGCTTTCGGAAGCTGGGCCGTACTACAGTTGAGCCCTGCCGGGAGGACAGGCCGGGAGGCTCCCGCGCGTCCTCCGCTCTTTGCTGTCACGCGCTGCTTTCGCGCTCTCCCTTTTCGCCAAAAGGCACCGCGGGGTGTTTTTAGATGCGACGCTGAGAGCATCTCTTGTCGGCGGCCCTGTCTTCCTGCGTGCGTCCTTGTCCGCAGTCCTCTCCGATAGCGCTCTTTGATTCGATTGGATTGGCTTGACTTGGCTTGGCTTGGCTTGGCGCTGCTGCGTTCGGCACTCTCTCCGCCTCCTCTTTGCGCAAAACCGGTGTGCCGCACCGTCGACGGTTGCTCTGTTTTGAACCCCCCTTCAGGGTTCCGCGAGGGGAGGTGGGCGTCTGTCTGCTGACGCCACCAGACTAACCTCAAGCTTTAAACAGCTCCGCTTTTAGAAGACGGTTAGTTGAGTATGCTGATTCACTTGCGAGGCTTCCATAAGGACCAAGTAGTGTTCGGGTTTAGATGCGAAGCATCTCATGCTCGGGGCCGTGTCCCTCCCTCCGTTGTTGTTGTCCGCCGTCCGCACTCTACTGCGCATTCGCGTCTCTTCAGCCCCGTTAGCGTTTGGGCTGACGTCAGCGCAGTCCACTATAAAAAGAAAGTTAGGCGGCGCTAGGTTTCGATCCCACGACTCTCTGGCCGCAACGGGAGGTACGTGGTACTCTTCCCACAGTGCTACAAACCAAAACGGGAGCATGAGCTACGAATGCGCCTTACATCCTTCACTCATTCAAACTACGTCAAGAAGTTACTGATACAACGAAGGCACGCGAAGCTGAACCTCAACGGAAACGACGAACTGAAAACTTTAGAGGAGGATGTTGAATTTCTTGCGGGAAAGCTGTGACGGGAGGCGCCACGCGCCTTGCAGCTCAAGCAGAGAAGGGGACGAAGAGGGCGGGCAGCGGGGTAGGAGCGTGAGCACGGAATAAAGAAAGACGAGAACCAGGAGGTGTTCGAACAGGTAACGCGGGTGTCGGTCTCTTCGCTGTCTCTACATTTCTCTACATTTCTCTGTCTCTACATGGGGGTTCACACTACATCCCCATTCGTGCTCCGATAAATGAAACAACATAACGGCAACACAATATAACCTACACGGAACCCCTATGATGCTTCGTATCCTCCTCATGGTTCCCCACGGGAAGATAATGTAATTTTTCTTTTTGCGGATGCCACCGGACCAAGCTGAAGCTTCAAACGCTCCTCTTTTGAAATTCTCTTGGAGAATAAAGTCTCCTTAAGTGGTTTGAACGCGAAAGCCTAGTGTACGATTATGACGTGTACCTTTCACGTACATGTCGACAGAACATTCACGGTATTGTACCGTTCCTCACGTATCTTAACATGCCCTAACCCTTCCTAGCTTATCTTAATTACCCTTATTCTAGGTTAATACGTCCTTATGCACATTGATTGATTGATTGATTGATTGATTGATTGATTGATTGATTGATTGATTGATTGATTGATTGATTGATTGATTGATTGATTGATTGATTGATTGATTGATTGATTGATTGATTGTAGGGCTTAACGCGCTGACACAACGCAGGCGTTGAGGCTCGCCGTAATGGAGGGCTCCGGATTAATTTTGACCACCTGCAGATCTTTAACGTGCGCCGAAATGTCGTACACACGGGCGTTTTTGCTTTTCGCCTTCATCAGCAAAGCGGCCGCCGGGGCCTGGAATCCATCCCGCGTGCTTTTGCTCAGTATAATGACATCCTTATGTATCTTATTACCCCTGAATATAGCGTTATCTTACCTTAATATACCCTAATCTCCTTCCGTCTCACCTTACTTACCATTACTGTGAATCACTAATCCATCATTGTTTCAAAGTAATTCTTATTCCAACTCAACTAGTCTAATGCATCCTTATTCACTTGATATATTTTAAACCGGCTTATTTACATTCAAAACATGACTAACCGATCTTTAATAAGTTTAGTAATCATCCATACTCTTCTATACACGGCAGATATGTTTTCGGTCGCTTCTTCGCTCCCTTGCTTTTCTTTTGCTCTTCGTGTCGACACCAGGGTAATTCGAGGTAAACGTTCCAACCAGACATATTCATTTATTTATTCATGTACTTACTGCAAATCTTTCATAGGTCCAAGCAGGACAGGTGCTTTACAACAAGGCGCAAAAAAGAAGAACATAAACAACTATACACAATAAACATGAGAACCTCAAGTAATCGAGTTAACGCAACGGGATTGAATATAAGGGTTCCCCTCATGTATCTTTTTGGGTAAAAAAGAGAACTTGAGCAGGTCTGTGCGAGCGAAATATGGCGTAAACTTTTCCGCGTGATCGTGGCGTGTAGACCTCCTTGACAAAGGAATTAATTAAGGATGTCACCTTAACCAAAGGCTTTTCTGGAAGACATCAAGCACTACATCATCTAATCTTCTACGCACGCACTGTATACCAGGTGGTGGCGGCAAGGACAATGTCATAAAATGTTCCACGTAGTGACCAAAGAGGACACAATAGACGTGTGCACGCTGGGAAGATGGTGGCGGCAAGATGCACCACCAGTTTCCTGAATCACCAAGGCTAAGCCAAAAACCCATACGTCAGAGAAATTCGTTACAACGACCGCTGATTCTTTAACGATTGCTTGGTAAAGCAAGTGTAATGAAACGCGCACATCACAGAATTTGGAATCACTCAGAAATCCAGGCTTTTTAAACCTGGTTCTGAGAGCTGCGTTTAACGGTCATACACAGCGCACACCTCCCCTATTTGCACAGAACGCTACCGCAAGAATAACACCTTAAAACACATGCACAAGCGCGTCCCGTGTAACCGTCTCGCACAGGCAAGAAAGTACGCTCGGGCTATCTGGATAAATGCCGGGGCACCGACGGGCGACTCAAGTCACGGATATTTGGTGAGCTCCGAGAGAGAGTGCACTAAAGAACGGGGAAAGAGTACGAAATGACTACGGCATGGCGAATCCTTGAAGAGCCCCCAGGCCGCCTCTGTTGCTTCTACGGCCAACGCTGTCAAGAATGTCTCCCCTATCTGGGTAGACTGCGTTCAGAGTACGGAGAGAGGAAAGGGAGCGAGCTCGTGATTAAATCGATGTCACCGACAACGTCCCCGGTGATCGATTTCAAGAGTCCGCAAGCGCCGAGTCTAGGTTACACAGTGTTCAAGAGTGCCGTGGCTTCATTGATGTAAGTTTAAAAGGGCTGCGGCTTCCGCTCTCCGCTTTCCTTGTCGTTTAGGCGGGACCACAGGAAGATTACGTTGCATGCACCGAACGTGTACTCGTGAGGACGTTGTTATAGTATACCAGGCGTTCAGTCATTAAGGTCGGCGTTATTCAGCATAAAATGGGAGAAACCAAGCAGGAGTAATCATACGCCCAGAATGTACTAGGCTTTACGACAGTGTTGAAGAGTGCCGTGGCTTCACTGCTCTAAGTTGATAGTCCGGTTCGCATACTCCAAATGCTGCACTCAAGTCGACATGTTAACGAGTTATGACCTTCCGATTTATAGTGTCTTTCGGCTTTGTTCGTAAAGTGGATGTGAAATTTCTCCAGCGCACGAGTTGTTGAAGCGTGCAGGTTTTGCAGCTTTTGCGAACCGGTGCCTCAATTAATGTCGAGGCTCTAGATATGGAGGACTGCTTTATGATGTTGGAACGAACGCGGCCACTAGAGAGTGGTATCTTCAGGGCCGGCGCTTCTGGGGATTGCAAAATTCGGAGCTACATTTCCTCGGTTTTGGTTCTTCTTTGCTGAGGCATTTTTTTCCTTCTTATGCACTGCCTCTAGCTACACGAGCGTTGCTGTTACACGCTGGGCAAACTTGCGTCTTCTGAGAAGAAATTGCATGCTGCTTAGAAACGGCCTCTGTGTAGAGTAGGAATTCTCGTGGTGGATAGAGAGCAATTCGCATTTTGATACTTTTCCTATAGAAGCAAGAAAAATGCAGCATACCCAGCTTACCAAATCCCTACTTAGTGAGTGGTATATCTGCGACTGCAAAAGTGTATGTGGTGATCGCTCGTTACGCCAAAATGCGGCGCAATGATGAATGAGCAAAAAATTGGCTGAAGATCATTATACTTCCTAATGCAAAATTTGTGCGCAGCGCGAACTGCAGAATTCTCGGTCACGGCGCGTAGCTGCTGCGTTTCAGGAAGTTATCGCGTGATCAGCGAACTCACAGCGGAGCGCGGTACTCTGCCGTTATCTAACAGCACGTCGCCGCCACCGAGCATGTTGTTGTTAATTGTGTTTGAACGTCCCGCGGAAATCTCACATGGTGCGGATGAGCCACGCAGCAAGGAGGAGAGAAAGAGTTGCTTTATTGAGAGAGGAAGGAGTAGCGAAGATGATGTCGAAGGACCTATGTACGTGCATCACGCAGCGCGTGCTGGGCTTCTATGGCACAGCCTCGGCATACCACCACGCATCACACTTTCGACACACTTTCCTTTACCGTTTTCATTCTGTCTTCGGTATTTCCTTCGTTCGCTCGGTGCCGAGGCCGACGAAGCCGCGAAAACAAAGTAGCGGACGCTTAAGTGCTGCGCACTTAAATTGTGATATCCCTCCGAGGGTCAATAGAGTGATGCGAAGCCCTGTATTGCACCTAAGTGATGCACCTAGTCTGTTGGTACGAGTAGTGAATGCAAATGCCGTATTGTCCAGTCAAATGCTCTGGGAATAACGGGGGGCCGTACAGATATGCTTGTATGCTGGGCGCCGTCATAGAGCATAAGCGGACGCAGCGCCAGCAGTGGGTGTGGAGGTTCGCCTCATACAGAACCGTGGCTGGCTGGTGACTGCTGTGCACGGGGTTGAGGTCAGCGTATACCCTCGTGCTCTCTCCCCATTGATTGTGCACACGGCTCAACGGTGGTGTTATTACGCTCCTCCACAGCGCAAGGGAGGAAACCCTGCCGGCTGTATGGCTTCGGTGACGAAGCATCTGCGTTTGTGTGCTTTTCTTTGGGTTTTATTACTGAGGCGCAGCGGCTTTGCCTTAAAGCGGCGCATGTTTGAGGACGACGTGGCACAGAGCATCCAATTTCATTTTAAACGCTTATTTGCTGCTCCGTACACCGATGCCGACCCCAAATTTTTGCTCAATTGGTCATTGAGTGCTTCCATATTAAACAAAAAACAACCGTAAGAAATTGGACTCCTAGAGCCTGATCCCTTGCAAGCGACGTTGAAAGACGTCTTTACAAATGACGCCGAACGTTAGCACCTGGTTAGCACACTTAATCTTGAAAACAGCGTAAATAGAAATAACTGGTTGAACAGAACGTTTAAAACTTTCCCTCTGCATAAACTACATAATTGGCTAAGTTCGCGAGCTACAATACATTGCTATAATATTGCACATCACTGGAAAACGAAACTAATGAAAGCTGTTTAACAATAGACTAAACGAACATATTTGTCCACCAGTGGCCAATAATGGCTATAAATACCTCACACTCGAGACAAGCGACTTAGCCATGGTTACACATTCATTAATAATTCTCTGAATTGATGCACATTTTTTAGTGTTCCTGTCGTTTGTTTTTTCCGCAGCAGTGGTGGCACCCAGGACGCACTCAGCAATCGCTGCAGATAATTTCTGGAGGCTGATAACGTCAACCTTTTAAATGCAGAGCATTTCTTTAACTCACGATGTCACCCGTTCTTGGCGTCCGTAGTTGTCCGCATCGCTCGCCTCGACATGCCCGGCTCAGACGTTTCGCTATCGCGCGATCAACATTCGATAGCGCGCCCAGGCACGTTTCAAGGACACTCTCTCCCCTCTCTCGGACTCAACTTGCGGCGAGGCTGCCAATTTTACTGCTGACGAACGCTCTCTCGTCAGCAGTTGCCACAAGTGCAACAACATTAACGTAACGCAAACTACTTAAAGGAGCCATGAAGAGAAAACACAAGTTTGGTTCATTCGAAAGATTGCCTTGTTAGAACCATAACGACATCACTTATAACGCAAACTTCGCTCAAAAAAGCTACCTAGTTAGGAAAAAAGGAAATGACCATGCGACCCACCAGCTCATTTTCCGCAACAGAACCTATGATGTCACTCGAGAATGCTCTGTGATTGGCGGAGGCCGGCAAAAGCAAACGCATGTTAGGCAGGGCTTACAGTTTGCATAGCGAGCTAAATGCCCGTGAAACATACTGCACATTCTTTCTATTACAAAGAACGGTGGAGTAAACGGTTGAAGTTCCGAACGAACATGCAAGCGTGTATGCCCATGCATACGAAACTACCGCCAGCCGAACTCGACATCTCGCCGTCGCCACCGTCGCGCAGACGAATTTTCGGGTACAAGGCTCTTCGGGGCCAACGAACCGTCCCAGCACGCACAGCCGCGACCTTGCTTGGTATCGTAATCCCTTCACAGGAGGTTGGCCGTCATATCGCCAACCAGCAAAGGTAAAAATAGAAACAAGGGGAGTAAGGAACACAGAGCAGCAACGAGATAGTGCCACTCGTCGCACAGGTTTCGGTATCAGGTCGTGTTGGCTTGCTGCTGTCTTTACGAGCTGGTTTACAGTTTACAACCACTGAAAACTTCAGTTTGTCGGGTACTTTACAAGGAAATTTCGTTGCTGTGTTTTGAAATGCCCATGTAGTACGGGCAAATCGTCGAGGGAGTGCGACATCCCCGCCGGTGAGATCTCCTTTCATGTGCTGCCCAACGACGAACCTCGGCGAAGCAAGTGGCTACGTTTTGTGAACTTTGCAAACGGAGGAGAAAGAGAGCTAAATGAAGTACGAGTGTGCTCGCTTCATTTCCGAGGAAGTGATTACGGCAGGGACCCGGACATGCTGGCGCTCGTCGCCGACTTCGTCAAAGCGCTCTGACCTTGGGGAAAAAAATTGCCGTACACACCGCGCATTGACGCTCGAATCTTTCTGTTCGAAGCAGAGAGCTCAAACGAACGGCTTTCCATACACGATACCGCCCAACTGGCATAAGTGATACTGCTACTGAAATTGAAAATACGGCACATACGCACCAGTCTGTATTCGTCCGTCGCGACGGGGCTGACGAGACAGCGGTGCCGACGGCTGGGCGTTCGTCTGTTGTGGCTATCGCGGAATGGTCGCTTTCCCGTCCACCGCGTATCCCACAACTCTTGCCGCTCGTTCACTTAGAAGCATTGAGCGTTCAAGTGGTGTGAGGTTGTTAAATGCAAGCCCGAGCTCCTCGGCGAGAGTTTTGTTCTCCGGATCAGGCGATTCCATGACTAGGGCTGCGGGTGCACTAGGTTTTACTAGTATTTTTAAAGTGGCTGCCGTCTCGGTCGACTCCCGCGTGTGGGTGCTATATGGAGTCGACATACTAAGTATCTATTTCATGGACCGGCTCGTATGACGCCATTGTTCACGTGACGAAATGTGCAATTTAGCGGGAGATTTAAAATTTTGGCTTAAATTGTCTTATTTCTCAGCGAATAAAGCATCATTTGCTTCCGGTAAAGCGCTTGGGGTACTATGAAACACCTAATCTTTTTAATAAAACAAACTTTTGTTTTCTCTTCATGGCTCCTTTAGCGTCGTGCACCCCCGGAAATCGTCTGCATTTGATCGTGCCCCTCGCGAGGGGGATGTTTCACTGCGTCGCCATGCTAACAGTTTGCCACGCTTTAGTTTCAGTTCCGTATCTCCCCGCCGCGGCGGTGGAGAGAAGGCGGCCGGCCGCGGCTCTCGCCACGGTTGCGAGTTGCGCTAGGAAAGCGAGCGTCGTCTGCTAGCGGGGAGCGGAACGCGTTCCGCTCGGCATCTCCGGTCTTCGCCACTTCTGGCTGCGCACTGCAAAAGAAATAACTTTTTTGTGCCGCAAGCCAGGAAGCTGCCCCAGTCTCGTCACGCTACCTCAGCCTGCTACTAAAGACCTCGTGACCCCGAGAGCGGTGGCATCTACAATCACCGACGGCCTATATAAATGTTCCGAATCAAGGATCGCCTCATTGGCTGCGGCGGCGGCACCCAGGACGCGCCGAGTAATCGATGGCGATATTTTCTGCGGGCTCGTTGTACAAAAAATTCCCTATCATCAATTATCTGTCTTACCGCCTGCTGCTCTTGCCAGATATTGTATTACCTGCCATGTGTGAATCAGTATCTGTAACCTGTGCAAAACTGTGCGCAACAGACGATGCCCTTTCGTGCAGCATGTGTTGCCGTATTTACCAAATATGGTACATGCTCGGATGTCGTCGAGCGATCGTTAAGACCGAAAGGTGATTCATGTCGCAAAACGTGGACGTGTAACCCTTGCCGTGACGACACCCAAACCGGAAAATACAACCCCACATCAGACGACATTCCACTGAAGCTTGACAAGCTTGACAACTTACGTTTTTGTTACCAACGCTCGCTAAAATGGAACGCTCAGTACAAGTGATGTCTGATAAGTTTGACACTAAAAAAAGAGCCTACACGGACGCATTTAGACAACAACATTAAGTAAATCAATAAACTTGTAGACGCAATCGAGAAATAGGAAGTTCCGGAAATGCAAAACAAACTGCAAGATGCTCTACATAACCTTGAGAGACGCAACCGGGTTCTTAATTTGGTAGTACACGTAATCCCTCTGACGCCCGCTGAAGACTTGCTTAGAAAATAAATAATCTTACGCAGGTTCTTGATATACCTTGCCTCTCACCACGGAGCAAGAACAAGACAGGGGGGGAACGAGGCTTCCAAGTGCAGCCAGATAATGCCACAAGCGGTCGTCTAAGTTAAGCTAGCGGATTCTGCCGCGGGCAGAGAAACCGCGTGGCCGTCGCGATCAGCATTGTACTGCGCTGCCAAGGAATCAATTGCAGCCGCTATCACTTCATCCGTCTAGTGCCGCTACCCTCTTCTTAGCTGTCGCAGCTACGAAGCTGTGCAGTCTTCCTTGGTTTTCATTATGACATTATCTTCTCGCCCGTGCTTGCCGTAAAGGGCCATTCCAGCTCCTTCATATTCTTGCTCCGTGTTTCTCACCAACCGATATAACGGCAATCCAGCGGCTTCCTGTGAAAGCAGATAGTAGACCCTCAATAATCATTCCCGGTAGCCATCATTCAGATCGAGGTCTGTAGCTTGGCGCATGCCAGGAAATAAATGCCAACTGCACTTAAAATTTCGACCTCTTCAAACGTTATTTTCCTATAGTTTCCCCAAAAATACATTCCAGGTACAAAATACGACGGCTCAAATACGCGTATACATGGCGCAATTCAGTAATAAAAATCAGATTTTGAAACCGAAATTGAGGTGAGCGCGGCCATTACGGCCAGGATGAAGTGACGTTCCAGCCGGCCCAGCCGGCGAGCGGGCGGCCGAAACAACCTGCGCGCAACGCTTTGCCCTCGCCGCAGCCAAGCGGGCCAGAGAAGCTCGACCGGTTCTACAGGCTGGCCGTACGAAAATGCTCAGCGTTGGCCGCAGTGCCACTTCCGCTTGGTGACTGTCAGCGCGACCTGCCGGCAGGTACAGCTGCGCCTGCGAGGGAGCTATTTTAAACTCTTCGAATTAATTAACCTCGCATTTCTCAGGCCTACCAGTCATGTCCCAGCTGGTTTGGTGGTACGTACTGTACGTTCGAAGTAAATTTGGCCGTGGGGAAATTTGAGTGCAGTTGGGCTTTAAGGGCCGCTAAACACCAGGCTTCAATTTCGAAAACATGACAATGCGCAACCACGTCGTTCTTCAGAAAACGCAAGAACGAGCCACAGCAAACGAATTCGGTTATGCTTCGCACTCAAACGGCAAGACACTGTTAAGAAAATAAATAACGCACCAATCCGCCAAACGACGATGATGGTTGAATGCAAAACTTTCTCGTGACGGATTCTTTAGTTGTCCTCGGAGTTTTCCAAACCCCTCTGGACATGTCTAAATTGAGAAATCGGTCAGACGCCGGCTTCATACGCGAGGGACTCGGGTCAATTTTCGCCCACCACACTCATTTTTTTTCTGTCAGTTCACCCGCAAGCATTCATGATCATCGTAAGAGAAAGTTGGCGTTCCTGCAGGGCGTTCTTGCGTGACAGACGAATCAGTGAGATCACTAACCTTCCGCTGTAAAGGGAGGGCGATAGTGCAATCGTTGTCACGTTAACCTATCCAAACGTTGTTAAGTTAGCCTATGCAAACTTGTGCAACCCAGTAATCGGGCTACACGGAGTCATGGGGATTGCAAAGGCGAGTAATTTTTTTCCTTTACTTACCTAAACGGCCGTTGTGCTCAATCAAGCATTGACCAATTAGACTGGCTTTTTCAGACACTCGGATTACAATTTTAAGTAATTATAGTCACAGAAACGTGGTATCACGAAAGGTCAGAAATGTACATGCGGGCAGTTTATTTTCACTTTTTCATAGCACGATGGGGAGAACATAGTGGAGCGGTATAAATTGTTGTTCAAAAGTCTTTTTAATGCGGCCTTCAACACACTTTCACTGCTATATACGAGGACTATGAAACGGTAGCTGTGTGTGGTGAATCACGTATGTTTGTACGGCTGTATACACCACCAACTGGTTCTTCTGACAATTTCTGTACGTTTGTTCAGAAGATTCTTAGTTTTGCCAATGAAAACAAGTTTGAACTTGTACTTGGAGGCGACTTTAATACCAACATACTAGACAATGGTTTAAAACAAACGTCCCTGCTTGCGCTTGTGGCGTTAAATGCCTGCAACATAATATTTACCGAGCCCACCAGAGTTATGGTGACAACTTCCACTTACTAGAATATATTTTATTACAAATTGAATATATTTATTGATAAAAGCAGATGTGATTGCTATAGACATAAGTGAGCATTTAGCAGTTTTCGTGCTTCTGAGCAGTACTGAACAAAAATACAGAGAGAAAACGCACTTTCCACGATATCTAGGCAAATAATTCAGTACGGTTTAGAGATACTGTAAGCCTTCTTACATGGTGTCGCATCTACAATGAGCGTGACCCCGACCAAGCCTACAATACTTTGTTGTACGAATTTTCCGCAAGTTATGAAATTTGCTTTCCAACTAAACCATAACGTAATCAAGTCAGTGTCGCACACCCAGTGTTAGCAAAGACACACTCCAGAATCAAGCACAAAAGGCATCCGTACAAAAAGTTGGTCACTAGTACGGGCCCTAATGTACTGAAAGAATTGAAGCGATAGTTGACACATAGATAGTTGACTACCTTATAAGCTGATGGATTACGAAACATTAAATTGATAAATAATAAATAATTAGGCATAACCAAACGCCAGTGAGTGCCCAATTGAATGCCGCTGGGCACTGTGCACCTCGCAAAACACCCTCGATCGCTAGTGATTGCTGTGCCGCTGGGTGAGAGAAGCAGAAACGGCCCAAGTGCGAAGATGAGCGCGGGGAGGCGGACAGCCCAACAGCTGCCGCTGTTGTCCTCTCCGCCTTTTACGTGGCTCTTCTACAGCTGCGAGGCGTGTACCTTTGTGTATTAATACTGGAGCACACGTTATGGAACGCGTCCTAGCCTATTCATCGGCCTCGCTTCTAAGATGGAAGCTAATTCGCTCGATTAGGCACCTAATACTTTCCCATTAAAAAAAAAAAGATTACTGCGTCAAGGGCTGTCAGGGAGGCACGTTGCAGGAGGAGGCTGTGGCATCACCGGAAGGTGTCCCCCTGCGCCCAGTTGGCGTGTCCCGGCTCTTAGCAGCGAAGCCCGGGCGTCAGCATGAGCATGGCGTTAGCGTTGGCCGGCTCACTGTAAAACAACTCCATGCCGTGGCCTAACATGAGCACGGCGTGCTGGATCTGGTCGCGCAGTTTCTACATCGATGGGCTGTACTGGATGCCTGCACGTCTTTCAACCAGAATATGATTTACTTTTTCCGACCTACAATTTTTTCGTAAGAGGGGAATTATATTGCCATATGTACTGTACTTAACGGCAATGAAAATGCAAAGTGAGAGCTCCATTAACGTCTACTATCACGTTTAGGAAACGGTTCTTCCTGGTACTTCGCAGATTGGAGCCACCAGATAGAAGACCACCAAGCTTTTGCCGTAAAACAAAATACCAAAATTTTAAAGCATTCTGCAAAGTCATTGTGCTTTCTTTGTATTGAAGCTCTAACATGTGTGTCTGTGCGAAATACATAAACCATGGCTTCACGATTTCACGATTTCTCTTTTTTCTGGGTACCGCTACACTCGAAATTTTTTGTCGTCCAACAGCATCGCAGGGAGAGCAAATCATCCCGATTTTAAAGAACTAGCGTTTAGATCGAGTTCACTATCCTGTCCCGAAAACTTCGTAATACGAGGGTTTACGTTTCCGCGTGTTCTGAAATATTTCACTAAAGGCTGCATAGATGAGTGATTTTGTTATACAGGCGAGCCCGCTTATAACGAACACAACGGGAAACCGGAATCACTTCGTTATATCCGCTTTTCGCTATATCTGGACAGAAAATCTATGTATACCAAATGGTAACGGGAAACGAAGATTTGTTCGTTATAGCCGCTATATCGTTAAAACCGGGTTCGCTATAAGTGGGCTATATATAACATTTTGGCCAAACAGCGCTGCTTAACTAGAGGCAACGAGAGAGAGAGAGAGGGGGCAGGGCTTTTCCTGTTTCATTCCTTCTAATATATTTGTTAAGCCCGCGCTGTTTCGTCACAATGTTGTTCTTCTGGTTTACCGAGCTGTCGAGTCTTGTGTACATTGCTGGAAAGTTAAACGATAAAACCAGAATTGGGTAGCTGAGGCAGGAAATGGCAAGCTATAAATATTTTTCCGACATATGCTGCTTGATTTAAAATGTTGCGTATAACACACTGTTTTGTAAATCCATTACCTGCAAGTGCTATACATCATTTAATTTGGTTCCTCAGTCCCACTCGTGAAAAAAAAAACTCCTAGTGACCTCTGCTTATAAAAAAAATGAGTAGGCAAAAAATTTTTGCTGTTGCTCAGGCCAGAACACCTAGTCTTTGCAGCAACCGCAATAAAACACAAAAAATTCTGTTGGTGAGGTTGGCAGTCACTGCAAAGACGAAAGAAGCGCCGTATAAATTACCTGCGCATTTAATCTTGCCCACGGCTAAATGGGAAGCGGGACTGTTTTCACCTATTTTATGGCCTCCCCGGTGTGATTACGGGCAACATGACTGCTTCCGGACGAGTCTTTAATTGCTGTCGCCCGCAGGCCAAGCCTTTCCTTCCCGGAGACGCGGAGATTAAAGTGCATCAGCAAATTTCTTATAGCACACGCTTTAATCGCTTCCCCTAGTCCCCCTATAAATTCTTAGACATTTCCCTCTTCACCTTACCTGCTGTTAGTCCTTGGGGCAGAAGAGGAAGGGGTTTATAAATCATCATGCTATGCTTGCCGGGCAGTAGCCTTGCTGAAGGCTGTAATGCTACAGCACCAAGCTATCACGAACAAAATGTGAGGGGCGCAGACACGTCAGTGAGTTATAATGGAGTGTAAAGGGGGACGTTCTTCCTGCCTAATTACTTAATGATCTCGTTTAACACAGTGTTTCAGTCTAAAACCTTCTTTCCCCTCTGTCTTGACTCAAGAGGGCACGTCTGTAGTACGCCACATCGCCCTATCCTCGCGGAAATGTTAAACGGAAATTGGTAGGTTGGTACGAAGAGTGTGGGCGCAAAACTGGAAGGCCGCAACGACGTGGTTACACCCTCCTAATAAGTTACGGTACTTTTAAGGTGACAACGTGAACATTAGTGGCTCTTACGGGAAGCCAAAGAACGGTCGGGCACGCACAAGGAGAAAGGGGATGGCGCCGGGAAGAGTCAAATGATTCTCGTGGAATGTGGGAAGGGCAGGAGAGCCACCATCAAAGGCAGAACGCGCCGTTGTGTGTGGCTTACACTTTCCTGGCGATACTAGAAGAGCGGAATGCCGGGAATGTTTAGTCACTACGCATGCGTCTCTCCCCTGAACGGGCGAAAAAATAAAACCCATTTTAGCAGAGCCGCGTCTATTGCTTCCTTCCCCCTGTCTCACACTCTTGCAGCCTATTTAATTTGTAGATGCTTCCCCCTTTCTTTCTGATTCATGTAGGCTAGTCGGACTTCCTCTACATTCTCCTACCTCATCCCCCCTTTTGTACTTTTACACGTCGTATTACGTAGGCGGGCGGTCGTGAGATGTCGACCGCTATCACCCTCCACCTCTCATCATCATCATAATCATAATCATCATCATAATAATCATCATTATCATCATCACCACCAGCCCATATACGCCCACTACAGGGCAAAGGCCCCTCTCATTAATCTCCAATTATCCCGGTCCTGTGCTAATCTGCGACCAATCTATCCCCCGCAAACGTCTTGATCACATCTGCCCATCGAACTTTCTGCCGCACCCCTGCAAACGCTTGCCTTCTCTAGGAAGCCATCTGTTACCTTAATGACCATCGGTTATCTTGCTCTTCCCATTACATGTCCTGCCCACGTACAATTTCTTCTTCTACTTCTCTCACGGCACCCCAAACAGCTTTCGTACTCTCACACATTCCTCTTTTGAAGCGCCGGCACCTACCCCCAACGCCGCTCAAAGCCGGGATTCTCAATCACCAACTCGTCTCTTTTTATTTGCTGGAGAGGGATGTTACCCATTGATGGCAGCGGTGTGATTAGGTTAGATATGCAGTGCGAGAAGTTTGAAAGTTATACTGCGGGCACGTCGTCTTCGCCTTTTTAGTAATGCCTGGACAGCGTTGGAATTTCATTTTCGGTCACCGGGGCATTCTTTATCTCTGCCGGGAGATGTCATGCGGAAAAGAAAGATGGGAAGGGGAAGGTAGCTAAGAGCGTCCTTGGATGAGCGCTATTTCTAGCTTTGCAATAAAGAAGGAAATCCTTCGGAAAGAGATGACAGCGGACAAAGGAAATGACTCGCCGACACTGCTAGATAGTCCCGGCCGTATAAACGACCGTGACACGACGTATGATGGGAATTCGTTGTTTGCAAATGTCGTCAAGCCTACTCCACGCAGTCTGATGTGGTTGCTTTTTACCTCGAAGTACGAGACCTTCGTCGAAATGGAGCAATGTTTCGGGAGAAATGGCGCAGCACGCTTGCAGTTGGCGCGCACGTTTTGAATGTTTTATTCGCCCGAGCTTTGGTATTTACGCGCTCGCTATTTCTGACATGCCTGAAGTTTTTTCGGAGATGAAAAACAGCCCAACGCCGCTCCGGGGCGGCGTTCCATGATGGGCGAGAACGTGTCCTATTCCAAACTCTTCGCCTAGTTTGTTAGGGTTTCGCGCCTAAGCTCTTCCAGGTTCGAAGAGCAGTCAGAAGGCGCGCAACTATTCTCCCACTCGGAATCCCGATCAGTGCGCCATTGTGGCGTTTTACGGCGAAGGAATTTGGCTGCCGAGTTCAGCTTTGAGTATTGGCTGGGCTGATAATAAAAATGGATAAAGGAGGGTAAAAAAACGGCCGAGGGTATAAGAATTAGGGTCACGTGAACCCATAACAGACAGCACATTTAATCCTTAGTGCATTTAACATTGTGCAGGTGCAGCTTAGGCACGCATAATTCCGAAGTTGATATGTGCTTCTGTTGTACCAACAAATAACTATTCCAAAAGTGGCTACGTGAAGTCTAATTTTCGCTTAACACGTCTCATTGGAAAATTGAGGCAACATCTCGAGTCGATTTCACTACTGTGGTGCAGGAATGATTCGCCAGCGCAACGCTAAGTGTGCCACCTGTGTAATTCTTATACATCTCTGGTACGGCAACCCATCAAACGGTGACCTCTCTAACAATGGCCTCTCTGGTACAGCAAGGCATACAAATCTCTAGAAGGGTTCGCAGTGCGTCCCCAGTGCGTAATCAGCTATAAGCAGCGTGCTCTCAGGTTGTACCTGGGGTAAACCCATATTCCCCCAGAGCCTACTCTGTGCGAACCCAGTTAGCATCCACCGTGTACTTATGGCGTACGCATTGCGATCCCAGTTAGTACCCTGTGTGCCTCTGGGACCTACAACATTGTGCGCCCAGTTGGTACCCAGCGTACACCTGGGGTGTGCCCATGGTATACTCAGTTCGTACCTAGCATGCACCTAGACCGTGCGCAGTGCGTACCCAATTAATACCAACCGTACACCCGCCGTGTGCCCAGTTCCATTACAGTTGGTAATCAGCGTGCACCCAGTGTGCACACAAGGCATTCCAAGGGCGTACACAGTGCGTTCCCAGTAAACCGCGGGGTACTACGGCGGCGCAATTCCGGGTGGGCACCATTGCGGACTGTGCGATGAAACCAGACGTACTTCTCTCCAGCCATGCCCAGCCGGATGCCGCGACGAACTACTCCCGGGAATCGGTCCTCGGTGGCAAAGAGCGGGAAGCACGAGGGCCGCGTCCGCGGCTAGTGGCTTAAGCTGCTCAGAAACACTGCCTAGTGTGGCCCCGCAAGGTGCGAACCTCTAGCACAGAGTAGCTGCGCGTGTGCGCCCGTTGTCTTTAACGACAGAACTGCTAGCAGGCCCAAAAATTGTAAGACGAAACTCCGGAATGCCGGAGATAGTAAAACGGTTGTTTTCACTAACGTGGTCCTTCCAACAGACTTTAAATTCTCTATTAGCCTGTTCATGTGTCTCCGTCTTTTCAGTTTAGCTAGGATTCCGAGAAGACACCCTACTAGAATTAGGATAAAGGAAATACGAAAGGGACATCAATCTTTCCTATTACAAATTTCCATACAAATACAAATAAAAATTCGTCCATACAAATTTAAATAAACGCTGTTCGCCCTGTGCACCATCTGAAAATTCAACGTAACGAATCTCATTATCATCGTCATAAAACAGGGTGATGATATTGTATACGGCAGAGACTTCAGATGCCTCTACTTAGCCGGAGTCTATTGCGTCTGCAGCGAGTACATTGTTCGAAAGGTACAAAAGTATTGTCTGAGGGGTAATCGATCATACCACTACACAATAGTAGTAGTGATGGTGAACCCGGACAGGAGTGGGCTGCTCTCGGAGTTGTCGGTCCCGGACTGTGTGCATGGAGTCCTCGTTCCCGCCCAGGTTGGTGGTGATGACAGCGAACTGGTACCAAAATAGCGCTCTAGGATGGCGAAGAGGGCTGCCACCTGGGGCACCACCACAGACGGCGCCACCTGGAGCACGACGGTTCGCGACGCCCTCTGCCGACAGCCACGAGAAGTAACGAGAGGGAGTGGCACGACGCCATTGAGGTGTGAGATGGAGGCAACTTCCTCCCTGTAGCCACCCGAATGTCGTTGATTACAAAAAGATGAAGAACAGCTTGCCTTGATTCAGGGCTCTAAAATGGTCAGTGGCAATTCACACAAGGAAGTTGGAGCATGGACCGCAGTCCCAGACTGTTTCCAAGACACACTGGGGACCGGAAGCATGCCTCCTTAGATGTTACTTTCGCTCTGACTGAATCATTGGAATCTGCTTGTGTTGGAACTAGCATTTCGAAGGGAAAAAGAAAGAGCGCATGACCAGCATAAAAATATTTTGGCAAATGGTGATACATAAAATCAACTAGTTCTGCCGATTATTCACTTTAACGAAACTGAGCAGCTGTGAAATTTCTTATGGGTTCTAAGCTATGTCAGAGTTATACGGAGTTTAGGCAACTGTATTCAACTGCCTATGTTTGGCGACATTGCCAGAAAGCGATGAAAAACATGTTGGAGACATTGTAATTAACCAATAGCCTACCGGTATTGGCGGTTCGGTACAAGATAACGTTCGGTTGCTCCCTGCGACTTCGCAACCAGGACGATCGCCGATTTCGAAGTAGTAGCGATACCGCAGTATCGCTTTTCACCCCTGTTTATATGCCACACTTAAGTTGGAACAGAAACATTATTAGTCTCACTAAAATCGTTTCCTTCTAGCCTCTGTAACATTCTTCGACTGAGTTTGCACTGCAGCCTTGAATGCGTATTTGGTGCCTGTAATTAATTTTATTTATTTATTTATTTTATTTATTTATTTATTTATTTATTTATTTATTTATTTATAATGACAATCTGTTTCTATCGCGTGAAGATATGTGTCATTTCACCGATGAAGCTAATATATAGAGTTCTATTACTCATACTCATTTAATTGCAGCGCTTCAGTACTAGGTTAACTACGCATGTCATAAAACATTTCATAACAGCGAAGCGTTTATACGTAAATTCTTATTCCCATTATTCAACAAACAGAAAAAGCATAACGAGAGCATTGCAATAGTCGCCTTAGTATTATTAAAGTAAGTTATGGTTTGGGAACTTACTAGCCCAATTGTGAAGCGTAGATTACAACACACTCTTGCTTCGAACTTCTTCATGTCCAGTCAACTTGGGTGTCAGCTTTACCGAGACTGAGCACACTTCTTCAGCGCTTTCACAAGCACTTTTCTACCCATGGAGCGTATATCTTAACGCAATATGGAAAAACACAGCTAAAACGGGACAAAAGAACGTGACAAGAGCGTGACGCCCTCACTAGGTAGTGCTCTCATCAAATGGGGGTCAGCTTTTCCGCGCAAGCTGAGAGGTTGACAAGGGCTGGTTTCCCTGAACATTTGTTGTTCAATGTGTGTGAGACCCCCCTGAAGGAAATACGCAGCCAAGCCCCTACAAAAGAATGCCAAGTGATCGACCGGAAGAAGTGTACAGTGATCCCCTACATTCATGGTGTTTCCCACCGGCTAAAAAATGCTCCAGCACGAGCCGGAGTGACCGTTGTGTTTAGTGCACCGAACAAACTAAGTGGTTGTGCGCCAGCGTAAACGGGGGAAGGAACTGCAACCAAGTTCCTGCTTGAAGAACCACGCCCAGCGTTTCGTTGAATGCTCGTCTGGTGTAGTCTATGACAGTTCCGTTGTCCTGTGGTAAATCATACACGGGCCAAACAGGGTGGTGTCCTGAACGACAGGCTGCGAGAACACGCGAACACAGTGAAAAAATGAAACTGGTGGCCATTCGGTCCCTCCTCGCAGCTGCAGCGGCGGAGGAGCCCCCGCCCGGTGGGGACAATCGGCGCGCGGCCTGGGGACGTTCCGGGAAGAAGCGAGCCGCCGTCAAACTACGCGGACGCAACTGCGGGGAGGGCCACGGAGGCAGCCGCGGGGAAAGGGACGGCCCACCAACAAAGGGAGAAGAGAGAAGGTGGCCAGCGGCCCGGACCAGACCTTCCCGCTATCGTCAGAGGTGAAAGCAGGCCAGACGGAACCGCGGAGCGAGTGAGGACTCCGCAGGTGGCGCTGCGAGCCCTAAGAGCTGCCGACGCGAAGACACAAGCGCAGCGCGGCCTCCTGCCGAGGCGGCCAGCGGCGGAAGCCGTAACCAAACCGCCCAGGACGGCTGGCAGGAGGTCGGTGTCGCTTTCTAAACGTAAGAGAGCGGCACGAAAGCTTCGCAACGAGGGGAAAAAAGTTTCCCCCATATGCCCCACAGCCCTCGGGACAGTCTTTTTTCGACCGAAGAAACAGAGAGCAAACGTTCGCGAAGCTGGCGCGCGACGCAATCGCCGGGCAGCTCACGGCGCAGCTGGCGTGTTGGACGTGCGTGTGAATGCGCGCCGTAACGTCGTGGCGGCGGACGCGGGCACCAAGGAGGCCATGGAGGTGCTCCTGGCCATCACCACCATCTGTGGCATCGACGTGAGTCCGCGAGAGCCGTCGTCGAGCAGCACGGGCGTCATCGTGGTCGACGACATGGCGATACAGGCCGAGGCAATTGCCACCAGCCCCGGAACGCCCGTGCCGGTGCAGTCAGCTGTTCGCAGGGGGACTGCAGTATACCTGCGCTTTTCGGCGACCATCCCCCCTGCGGAGGTTGCGCTGCGCAAGCTCCGACGGGCGGTGAGAATGTGCCGACCGCGACCACTGCAGTGCGGCAGGTGTGGCAGGCTGGACCACGCCACCACGAGCTGCAGTCGCGAGAGGAGGTGCTGGCGATGCGGGTGTTCCCACCTGAAGGCAGCGTGCAAGGCCGCGAAGCCTTATTGCACCAACTGCGTGGGCCCCTACGTCGTGCTCGACCACTCCTGCCCGCGCTGGCAGGAGGAGCAGCCGCGTGTGTGCAGAACTAGCACGAGCCCCGGCGCCTGCCTCTCGCTTTGACGTCCGTGCGGCCCTGCGAGCGGCCACCCAGCCCCAGCCAACGCCTGTCGCTCCCGATACGATGCGCCAGCAGCCAGGCAGCAGCAGCAATGCCGCCGGGACGCAGCAGACAGCCCAGCGACAGCCCAGCAGCCAGGCAGCCTCGGCGCGGTCGAAGCGAGGTCGGAACAGCGGATGCAAGCAGACGCCCTCGCGGCCACACACCGAGCCCCCCCCCCCCCATGGCTAGGAGCCGCCGCACACAGCGCCTGGTGCCTACAGTGCTGCAGTGGAACGTCAATTCTCTGCGACCGCGTACGTGCGGAGTTGAGTGCGCTTCTGCTGCAGCACGAGCCCCATGTCGTGGCTCTACAGGAGAGCTATGTGCGAGTGGGAAGGGACGGCTCGGGGGGGATTCCGCCTGCCCGGGCTACATGGGCTATCACAGCCCCACGGCGTGTGACAGTGCCCAGTGATCGGCCGGTGGTGCGTGGCGACCCGTCCCACCCCCAGGAACCTCGCGTGCCTCACTGTTTGTGAGGAACGATGTGCAGCACTGCAGGCTGGATACCAGTGCGGGTGACGACAGTGGTGCAGGAGTGCGTGGCAGTGACGTTAAGTCTGAGTGCGGGTGGTGCAGCCATTACAGTGTGCAGTGTGTACGTGCCGCCCTGGTCAGACGCTGTGGACGCGTGCCTCCTGGATCGGCTGGTGTCCCTGTGCGCAGCCCGCCATCTCCTCTGTGGTGACTTCAACGCACACCACAGTGCGTGGGGAGATGGCGGATGGACGCTCGCGGTGAGCATCTGTGGACGCCATGCGCGCCTCACCTGTCTGCGCTGAACACTGGTGAGAGCACCTTCCGGCGTGGCAATCCGCAGCCACCGCCATTGATCTCACCTTACTGTCAGCGGGGTTGGGCCACCTGGAGGAGGAGAGCCCAGCCCCGTGGGGCTCCGACCACTACCCACTGCACATCGCACCACCAGACAGGACAAGCCAAGCGAGCCGCACTGCACCACATCACCCACTGGGACCGGTTCCGGCAGCTGACTCGCCGAGCAGGACCTGGGGGAAGGAGCCGAGCGTTCCGGGGCCTGGTTGCTTGCGCCAGGCAATCCACACAGAGCTGCACAGTAGCCGAGGGGGCCACCACGCCGGACCTGAAGCTGCTGCAGCTGCGGGCGGTACGCAACCGCGCGGAGAGGAAGGCTCAGCGCTCGGGGGAGCGGGCGGACTGGACGGCATACCGGCGAGTGGATTGGCGTGCCAGCCGTCACGCCAAACCGCCTGAGCCGGAAGCGCTGGGCCGAGCTTTGCGTCAGCTCGGAGGCCGACCCACGCTTGCCGCCCCCTCTGGGGCATCTTCAACTCCATCCTGAAACCCCAGAGAAACCGCAACCCCCTGGCTGCCATGGCCATCCGCAAGCTGGCCAGCTTTGCGGAGTTGGCCGACCTCTTCGCTGCACAATTCCTGCCGCCACACCAGGCGGAATCAGGGCCCGCTGCTGCTGTTGCTGGGACGGGGGAGCTGCACCACCCCCTCAACAACGCCCACATCACAGAGACTGAGCTCCGCCGTGCCCTCCGCAGCTGCAAGCGTAAGTCGGCGCCAGGAGCAGACGTCCTCACCTACCAGATGATGCGCAATCTGGATGAGGTGGGGTTCGGCCGACTCCTGGCCGCCTACAACGTTATATGGGACACGGGCCAACTGCCACCTGAGTGGCTGCTGACCATCTTGCGGCCCATACCAAAGCCAGGCAAGGGCCTTGTGGCAGTCACGGCGTACCGGCCTGTGGCCCTCACATCCTGCGGCTGCAAGCTGCTCGAACGGTGGCACTGCAGAGGATGGAGGCCATCGCTGCGGAGGAAGAGGCCATCCCCGAGCAGCTGACGGGCTTCCGGAGGCACCGAGCAGCCACCGACTCCATCGCCGACGTCGTGGCGGCCCTTGAACACGCCAGGGCCACCAAGCAGGTGGCGGCCCTGGTGTTGCTGGACTTGAAGGGCGCCTTCGACAACCTGCAGCGTCATGCCATCTCCCTGGCCATGGAGGAGGCTGGCATTGCGGGCAAGCTGCGGGGCTTCGTCGAGGCGTTCCTGACAGGCCGCACAGCGCAGGTGCAGGTGGGGGACGCCCTGTCGGCTCCCAGCCGGTGAACGTGGGCACCCCACAGGGCTCCGTCATCAGCCCCTTCCTCTTCAACCTGGTGATTGCCAGCCCTGCCAGGCTGCCTGCCCAGAGGAGGGGGCCACCGAGTGTACAGTTCGGTGTACGCCGACGACATCGCCCTGAGGGTGCTCGGGCCCAAGGGTCAGGCCCGAGCCATTGTACAGCAACTGCAGGCGGCCATGGATGCAGTCCGTGCCAAGCTGGCGGGCGTCGGCCTACAGCTGTCGGCGACAAAGACCGACGCCATGCTGGTGCATCCGGACGCCGCCGCCCGTGGATGGACCCGGCGCCTGACCATCGATGGCGAGGAGCTCCAGTGGAGGACCAGGGGGTGGTACCTGGGGCTCACCCTGGACCACCGACTGAACTTCCAGCAGGCGGCCAAGGAGCTCCGAGCCAGGGCGCAGCTGGCCACCACGGCAGTGCACAAGATGGTGGCCCGGGACAGCGGCTGCTCGCAGCGGAAAGCCCTCCGGCTGTACAGTGCCTCTGCGGTGGGTCTTGTTATGTACGCGCTCCCACTGGTGACCCTGCGGAAACCCACCTGCCGGCAGCTAGAGGGAGACCACCGCAAGTGGGTCCGCGCTTGCCTCGGCCTGCCCCAGAGCTCGCCGTGCGAGAAGACGCTAGCCGAGGCTGGGGCGTGGACCCTAGAGATGACAGCTGACTTGCGGGCACTTGGCCAGATTGACCGGCTGAGACGCGCTGAGGGGGGTGGTCTGCTGCTGCGGCGGCTGAAGAGCCACCACCACTCGCGCATGGGGCGCATGCTGATGCTCTACGAGGAGGTGGTGGGCCCCGTGGACGCGGGACCTCGTGGCCCCGCTTCTGTTCTGGCAGCTGACGTGCGGCTGGACCTTCCGGGGCTGCACAGCAAGCAGTGAACACCCCACTGCGGGCAACTGCAGCTGGCCCGGGGTGTCGTCTGGGGCGACCTATACGGCCACGCCCTAGTATACACAGATGGCTCGGTGCGGCAGCAGCAGGGGTCGGCCGCAGCGGCCGCCGTGCTGGGAGAGGCCACCCGACAGGCGCGGCTGTCCTATGCCTCTTCTTCGGCCACGGCTGAGCTGGTGGGGGTCAGACTGGGCCTGGACCTGCTGATGTAGATGGAGCCCTTGCCCGAGCGCTGCGCCCTGCTGTGCGACTCCCGAGTGGCCCTGGTGCGTCTTCAGGACGGAGACTCACACTCCCTGTTGATGCGTGGCATCCGGGAGAAGGCGGCACAGCTGGCGGACCGGGCACTCAACTGTGCCTGCAGTGGGTCCCCCGCCCACATTCGGTCTGGATGGCAACGAGCGGGCGGACGAGCTGGCCGCCGGGGCACACGCGCTGCCTCCGTCGGACATGGTGGCTCAGGCGGCAGCGGATGACGCCCACCTACTCATCCAGCGACACATCCGGACCAGGCATCCGGACCCGCGGCGGCGTGTCGGAGGGGGCCTGCCGCCTGTGCGGGCCTCACGCCTGCCTCGACGACTGCTCTCGTCCATCCTGCGCCTCCGCGTGGGGGACGTGTGGACGTCCAATTTCGCTTACGTCTACCGCCTGTAAGTTGATTGAGCGGATGGCCACGACTCCACTGAGTCATCACTTGGAAGAAGAGAACAACTACTCCCACCCGGCTCAGACAGGCTTCCGACCAAATTTAAGCACCCACGACAGTCTCTACCTTCTACGAAAGTTGGTGCGAGCAAGCCGGTATAAGCGGCCACACATTCTGTTGCTATTGATTTGCAAAAGGCTTACGACACCGTATCACACGCAGCGGTACTCGATGCCCTAGTAGATGCTTACCCTGGTAAGCGGCTACGCAATTTTGTACGGAGCTTCCTGGCTAACCGCACATGCGAGATTCGATCCGGCCGCCACGACACCATTTCCTTCACCAATTGCTGCGGGGTGCCCCAGGGGGCTATCATCTCCCCTATTCTTTTTAATTTGGCTCTCAGGAAGTTGATTCATGGGGTGTCTGCGGTGGAAGGTGTTCATGTCACGGCCTATGCCGATGACATCACAATTTGGACTGAGGCAAGTGACCACCCCACAACCGATGCCGCGATGCGTCAATTACAGAAGGCCCTAGACACGTTCAGCGCCCCTCCTAGCTCCCACTGGAATGAAAATATCGCTGGCGAAAACACACTTCCTGGCCATACGGGCACACCTGCAGAACGCTCCCGGATTCATTTAACCATTGACGGCGTTTCGCTCCAGCCTGCTCCACAGGATTGGGTGCGTGTCCTCGGGGTGCCCGTTCACCAGAACGGTGGCGCTACAGAGTGGATCAAGCAACTTCGGCCGCAGTGGCGTAGCCTCCTGCACCTCATTCGCCGCATCTCCAACACCTTTGGCGGGGCATCGCAGGACGTAGCTCGGCGTTTAGTGCAAAGTGTACTTGTGTCCAAAGCCACATATGGCGCCATGTGCTATTCCCTCACAAAACACCAGACCCACCAGCTAGAAGTCCTTTACCGGGAAGCGCTTCGAGCTATAACTGGGCTTCCACGACACACAAGGATTGAGGAGCTCTATCGGTATGCTGGTCTTCCCACTCTTGAAAGCATAATCCAATCCAGGGCAGAGGGGGCGAAAGGCCGTCGCAATCTCACTCACCAGGGCCGCCGCTTACTATGCCATGCCGGTGAGGATTTCGACACGTCTGTGCCAACCATACATAAGCACATTCCACCTTGGGAGGATGAGCTCATTACTGAGCAACGGCCAGCACCCACTCCACGTCACCAAGGAACTTACCCATCGCATAGACATGTTCCTTCGGTCACCGCCCCTCCCTTGAACACAGAAGACTCATCAACACTTTCTGTCTTCGTGGCTGCTTTGTGGCGGCGCCATTTACAAACGGCGTCCCTCGCCGCCGTTGCACGTGTACCGGCCGTAGACACAACCCGCACCTTCAAGATGACTATACCACCTACCGCCACAGCGCTGGAGCTTCGCGCCATCGACGAGGGGGTCCAGCTGGCTGTACGCCTACTGGCAGCTGATCCCCAAACGTACCGAAACGTCAGCATATTTACGGACAGCGCAGAGGCTTTACGTTATCTCATTGGACCACCCAGACGGCACTCAGTCGCTCATAACATTAAACGTTCCTGTGCAACGTTGCGACTGCGCACTGGCATTACTGTGACCGTTCGCCTGACACCCGGGCACGCAAGAGGCCTCAGTAGTGAGTGGGCCCATCAGCTGGCGAGCGAGGCTTGTCGAAATTTCCGCCCGCAGCTTGACGGCTCCCTCACTGAGGAGTTCTGCTTTGATCCCGATGGCGAACGCCGCTGCCGCAAACAGCGCCGCCGACAGGAGATCCTTTCAACAGTGCCCATCAACCCGGACCCAGTGCCTCCTGGGCTTAGCCGCGCTGCACATGTCTTCCTGAACCGTGCGCGCTCCGGATACGCTTTAACAGATGACGTCGTGGCCAGGTGGAGGCACGCCTCGAATAGAGCAATGAGGAGCGGCAATTCCACTGCAGCAGCTTCCGAAGACCTTTCATCTGCGGTGGCATCACCATCCGACCCTTCGTACGTCTGCTACGCATGTGGGCAGTCACTGAGGCCAACCATCCATCACCTTGTATGGGACTGCATAGGTCTCGTAGGGCCACGTGAGACACATCGGCCTGCCTGGGTACTCGCTTACGAGGACTGGATCCGTCCGAAGGGCCGCATCAAACAGACTTTATCCGCACTTTGGCGGTTCGTTCTGGACTCCTCCATGTTGGGACACTATTGAGGTCTTCATCTCCCCTCCCTCCTCTTCCCCATGTGGCCTTGAGCCATCCCTTTTAATAAATGTTCGTTGTTGTTGTTGACGGCGGAGAGGAAGCACCGTCTGGGGCGGGCGACCAGTCCCGCCTGCACTCACTGCCGAGCGCCCGTGCAGTCCCTGCCGCACGTACTATACGAGTGCCCCAAGTTTGCGGCAGGGCGGGTAGAGCTGCTGGTCGTGCTTCACGGAGCGCGGCCACTTGAGGATCTGCTTTGGCCCCCGGGCAGTGCTAGGGAGCGAGACAAAGTGCTCGAGGCCCTGGGTACATACCTGCGGGCCTCGGGGCTGCACAACGCACTCCACTACAACTCTGCCAAGCTGCCCAGATTGTGGTGGAGGGCTGCTGCTGAAGCAGCTTCTGTACTTGTGTGTGTGCGTGTGTGACCCCTTTTACATGTGTGCTTTGTCCTTTGTAGATTCATGTGTTTGTCTATATCTGTAGTGTTTCTCTGTAATGTTAATTTTCTCAATTAGTAACTCCTTTTTTTTCTTATTCCCCTTTTTCCTTTTTTTTCTCTTTTGTGTTTTATATTTACCCTTGTGCGTGTTACATACATTGTAATGTAAACCTTCTCCCCTATCCTCCTATTCCTATGTATTCTTTTCTCCCTATCCTCCCCCTCCCCCCCCTACACCAGCAGGCATTCCGGTGTCAACCCCCTAGGCGAGACAATTACGCCTGTTGGTGGATTTTCCTTTTCCTAAGAACAATAAATACATACATACATAATTTGGCTCTTCACTGTGCGGATTGTGCGGATCGTAAATGTACCCCTCTTTTCGAGCAGACACCTGTGCTAAGAAAGTATAAAGGAAAAAGTGCTAGAGAAATCTACGAAGCACATGTCATCCACAAGCGGGGTGAATCGTCTGTCAGTAAGGCATCCATTGAGTTGTTAGAAAAAGAACTTAGTTGTCTTGATCCATGAATGTTATTTTCGCACATGCGCCTTGCGTATTAGTTGATTGTTTGTCTCCCTTTCTTTCTTTTCGTGTTTCCCGAGGGTATATATTCCGCCACGGCGAAATAAAACTCGTTGTTAGTCAGCGCCCAGTCTTGTCACGTTCTTCTGTCCCGTTTTAGCGCTGTTTTTCTATATTCAGTTATGTACCAACAAGCCCGCACCTAGACACTTTTTCAGTTCATATCTTAACACGTTTATTTATTTATTTATTTATTATTTATTTATTTATTTATTTATTTATTTATTTATTTATTTATTTATTTATTTATTTATTTATTTATTTATTTATTTATTTATTTATTTTACTTACGGCTTCCGGGTTTATGAATTACGACATTCACATGTAAATGCTCTCCACCAAATGAATCGGCACCTTCTCCGTGCGATCAGTGGCCTTCCCACCTTCACCAGGGTAGATACTCTATACGAAGCAGTTCCCATTCCGCCTCTCATTAACCTCATCGAAGAGACAAAACTACGCTTTCAATATCATCTGGACCATTCGCCAAAAAGAAAAAGACTCCAAAAATGGGACCCCCTAAATAGTAACGCTGACAGCACTGATTTACCGACAACATTCAGTCCGTGGGAACGCACACCCATCGGAATTCGACGTCGACGCCCGATCCGCCGGTATAAAAGAAAAGTATGCGAACAATACGTTTGCACTCTCGCAGATTACAAGGAAGGCGACGAAGGTGACATCTGCACCGTCGTGGCTCTGAATGGAACGACGGCCGCCATTGCCTGGGCATCTGCGGACCTGCCGGAAATCAATGGCTACAGCAACATTCTAGCACATACGGCTCGTAGAAGAGGTCGAACTTCTAGAAATTCTGGGAGCCGCGCGGCAAACTTATGATTATTCCGGCCATCTACCCATGAAGAAATTTCGCATTATCACGGATTCCAATGATGCTGTCTTAGAGATAAATCGTCCGTTTTCACCGAAGAATGCGGCAACAAATATCCTTACCATGATAAGAGACCTACAAATTGAAGGCTTCAAAGTTCGCATTGTTTGGACTCCAGGACGTACTACAGTCGCAGAAGGCAACCGTATGGCACACGACGCTGCCAGGGACAGGCTAAAATCACCTCCGGTGGTTCCCGCCATGCCCGTCCCCCCCCTCCCCCCCCCCCCCTGTCTATGCAGACTGGCCACTCCAGCTCTGCCACATCAAAAAGGAAAGCTGCAAGCACTTACAGGCAGAAACATGTTGGCATCCTTGCCCATCTCGAGCGCTTCTCTCGCCTGGGGGAAGTACTCGCCAATAAAGTGTAATTCGAACGCAGCGTACACCCCCATCCCCCCCCCCCCCCTATTTTTCATAAGTGGACAGCTCCAGCAGGACCCGAATCTGCGCCGATGCCCCACCTGTAGTCCAGGAGGCACACCAAATCTTCACCGCTTAATTTGGCTTTGTCCATTATTAGGCCGTAATCGCCACTAGCTTTTAACTCTAGGTCCCGCCCCTGCGACTCAACACGAACATACTAGTCGGGTCCGTGACAATCCCACCACACTAAGGGCAATCACCCAGTGCGCCCATGCAAACGGTCTTTACAAATTTGTGTAACGGTCTGATCGACTTCCCCGTTCTATGTACAGTGTGAACTGCCTTCAGAGTGCACTGTCTTTAGAGTGAACAGCATTATGTATAGTGTGAACTGTGCATTTCAGTGTGAACTGTGCATTTTGGTGCCACTGACGTACTTAAATGCGCTGCTTTTTTTTGGGATTAGGGCCCCAAGGCTGCAACTGCGTTCATTGTGTGAGCTGTCACATTCCCCTTTTCCCCTAATCCTTGCTTTCCCCAGGGCCTCAATGCCTCTCGTTTATTAAAGTGTTTCACCCAGTCACTCTAAAGCAGTTCAACAGCAACAAACACTTTAAAAAGAGGTCAAAATCTTCAAAAGCCGACGTTGTGCGTGCATGCGTGTGTGTGCGTGCGTGCGTGCGTGCGTGTGCGTGCGTGCGTGTGTGTGTGCGTTGCTGCGTGCGTGCGTGTGTGTGTGTGTGTGTGTGTGTGTGGTGTGTGTGTGTGTGTGTGGTGTATGTGTGTGTGTGTGCGTGCGTGCGTGTGTGTGTGGGGGGGGGGGGGCGGCAGCGTCCTCACTCCGCTAACAGCTACCTGAGCCACGTGCACCATCTTTCTCTACGAACAGAGCTTTGACCACACACAAAGGGGCTTAACCAAAAAAAAAATTAGATTTTTAGAGCAGACGCATTCTGTAAATCCCCCTCTTACAAATTAAGCCCGGTTGATTTCATCCGAGCTAACGACGGTAACCTGCATTGCCCGGATGTCAGAAACTATCGAGAGGAAATAAAAAAAAGCACTACTTTCATTTCGGCCACAGAGATGACCGAATTATACAATAGCGAAGTGACAGGTGCACGTAGAACGAAACCTAAGGGGTGAGCAGACATGGGTGATCTATATTTGAACCATCGTTCTCGCTATTCCGGGCAACGCGCTTGCACGCCGTGAAATCGAGAAGAGGTGGCTTCCGGCTTTTTCGGCTCTTTTTCAGCTTCCCTGTCTGTTTTCCGAACCGGGGAGCTAGCGGTATCTTGTCACGCGATGTTGACTGTCATCTGATACCAGCTAGAATCGCTGGGATGAGAGCGTTCCGCATCGTCGCAGACCTATGCTGCGAGCAAAGATACAGTTATGAGGCTTTGAAGGCGCATGGTGCGCTGTTTTACACAGGATAGTGCTGAATTCGCAGTGAAAGGTTACTATACAACAGAAAGTTTCAAATAAGAGATGTGTAGACGGAAAGGGGTCAGTGATAAAGAAACTTTTTCAGGGCAAAAAACGAACAAATTTAAAGCGAAAACACTCTTTGACTGTTGGTCGAGAATGCGACGCTATAGGAATCGTAATCAAAAAGTGGCAGATAAAATGGGCGATGATACAAATAAATATAAAATAAACGAGTAGGGGACAATGCAGCTCGAAGCCATCAATTCTCTGTTCTTGGCTCTCGCCTAACTCCATTTGAGGTCAAAACTGGGGAGTCCACCTTGAAAGAGGGGTGGAGCTTCTGACGACGTGCTGGCGGCCGCATAATACTGCCCGCGTGCTGCATACGGCCGGCGAGCCGCAGCTTGTTGTCCTCTGCACTAGACGGTAAGGAAATTCAGTGACGATCGTATGTATATATTTGGACCGCGCACTATGTCTGCGGCTGCGTTATATTACGAAAACACAAAAATGCATATCCAAGCAGACAACAGACATGTGATTTGGTCACGTTTTGCGCCCTTCAATTGTGATGATTTGTGTATTTGATGATATTGCCTCACCTTCTACCCGCTAGTATACATTTAGGCTGCCGTTCGTAAATCGCGGGGCGTAAAATATTGCGTGAAAAAGTGTTTAGTTCGCCAAATATGACACAAAATTTTATATCGTTTTCAAGGCGATGCCGGGACGCTGGTGTCAGCTGATCGGGCTGAGCCGGTGGTCCCAGGTTCGAATCCTAAAGCAGGAGGAATTTTTCTTCAACTGTGATGTTTCTGAGAAAGCTGTATAGCTTTTCTTTGTAGCTGTATGGCTGCATTGACGTGGACGTGAAGCTTTCCTTCACAGAAAAGTTATTCAGAAAGAACCACCACGAAATCATATTTCAAGCAGCCATTTACACATTTTCCTGCCGGTGTTCTCGTGCACTGTTGTCGTCTGAGTACATCTGTTTCTGCTATTTCATGTTTTTGGTTGTAGGTTTTATTGGTTTTTACCGCGCAAGCGCAGAGTGCCGTTCTTCTGTGTATATTTAGGAGTCGCCCGTTTCTGTTGTATTTTTTAATACACAGTTGCAAATTTGGGCCTCGTCCCAGTCCTGTTAGCCTCCTATCTGTCTTTGTATACGTAGCGCAATTCAATATGAAACATCACCAACTAGTCCCATTCTACGTCCTTTTGTGCAGACAGCGGAGATCTAACGACATGCTGTCTTTCTAACCTCATGATTCTGCTGCGCACAAAGCTAGGGGAAATAACAGCACAACTGAAACAAAAAAAACGGAAGAATAATGTCGTAGGTTACCGGGCGAATTCCGTAGAAATTTTTCGTTGTAGATTATATGCGACACGTGTCTGATGGCCCCGCTCATGCGATATCTCGCGAGGACAAAGAAATGCGCTAGTTCGATGTTGGCTTATCGGTCCTTTTATCTACTTCAACATACATAGCATTCATTTGGATTCGCGTTTGGGGGATTTTTTCTTCAGTCCTTCCTATCGTGACCTTCTTTATTATGTTCTTTTATCTTTTCTGACGAGTTACTTTCTCGTGGTTCTTGCAGATGGTAAGAATGGATGAAACATAGACCTACTACAGGAAGAAAACAAACAGAATTCAAAGAAAAACTGTCGCCAAAGGGGCAAGGGGACACAAGGATTTGAAATGTATAAAATGTAACGTTAAATAATGCACAAAAAGCAATTGAACAAAGCGGGATGCGCTACAAAGAAACATAAGAAAGGAGGACTGCACATAAAAACAAAATCCCTGCTGTGAAAGGATCCTCCGGAAGGCGAAATAATGGATGACAGAGAAGCTTTCTAGGGGCCGTAGCTATGCAAAAATGCCTTGCAAGCGAGCCTCGAAAAGCCGTAACAGTGGATATGGGAGCGCCAGCGCGAAAATGGAATCACGCCTGAGGGAACCAGCTGTCTTTCGCGCGGCTTGCCCGCTGGTGCATGCAGTGTTGCAACTGTCTTGCTTAAAATCTCGCGAACGTTCGCAACGGCCGAAAACTCGAGCAGCGATAAAGGGCTCCGTGGGCCGTTCCTAGTATGCAATGCCGTTCCTTAAACCCGGAAGTTGGCTAACGTGGACAATGGTTACTTTGAAAAAAAAACAACGAAGGGTGCTTTCCCAGGCTAATGTCTGGCAATAGATGCAATTTTTCTGGAGGTTTGTTGCGGTTCTGTAGTCTAGAGTCAGTGTTGCATGTAAGACTAGAGAAGCTTTTTTTGGACTGATACTTGACTAGCGAACGGTCCGATCTCCCAAGCACCTTTCTTCGATCGTCGCGGTTAATTTATGGGAAATGTGGAAATTGGTCAGGACCATTGCTTGACAGAGAAAAAAAGAAATGGCTGAACGTAACCCATGCTTGTGCCAACCCTATTGCACGAAACCACTACAACAGAGCGCAAAAGGACTAGATAAGTTATCCGAGTGACCATTCCGCTGAAGAGAAAGCACTTCGGTAAGTAAGTAAGTAAGAAGGTTGAGAGGAGGGCGTAATTATGCGCGAAGCGAGTAGGTTGCGGCCGCCCATGGCATAACTTCTTCGCGAAGTTCGATGGGGCGTGAGAAATGGCCATAAAAGAGTCATCGGTGTTAGTCTCAGGCACAGTAATACCACATGAGCGCCACAACCGCAGTCACAGAATGAAAGCATTCGTTTATGTTTATTAATATTCTGTGTAAGAGAAGCGTATTCTATCGTGCTTGAGCCCGTCCGAGCAAACGTAAGAAAAACCGCTGCCATCTTGGTGCCGTGTCTTAGATGGCGTTTTGCGCGATAGCAATCAACGGACGGCGAATCGTTTCAAGTACGGCGGTACGACCGTTTACAAACTGATGAAATTTTTCGCATCCGATTACAACAGCCATCGCCTCTTATCCTGTCTGCAAATATCTTTTCTTGGCATTGGTCAATCGTTCGCAAGCTTCATTACCCGGCCATTTTGTGTTTTCAATCTTTTTTATTGTAATTGCAATGTCCGAAATAGTGTTGTGCCTATTCCTCTGCGCCACCTCTACAATCTCCATTGGAGTGACTGTTGATAGTACCCGCCGCGGTGGCTCAGTGGCTAAGGCATTGAGCTGCTGAGAACGAGGTCGTGGGTTCGATTCCCGCCCGCGGCGGCCGCTTTTCTGATGGAGGCGAAAAGCAAAAACGCCCGTGTATACGAGATTTCAGCGGACGTTAAAGATCCCCAGGTGGTCAAAATTAATCCGGAGCCCTCGACTAGAGCGCGCCTCATCGCCTGCGTTGCGTTGGCGCGTTAAACCCTACAATCAATCAATCAAGATCGTAGTTAGTCTGCAAACGACAGTACATCGACTGGAACGCAGTGGCCAGGGTCAGGGCACAAACGGGGAAATGATTAACCACAGGTGACGAAAGTACTGCAGCTGGAAGCGGCACAGATGGACGATGTTTTCATCCAGGCGACACCTACCTTCTTCTGAGGTGAACCAGGCATCTGTGAAGCCAGAGGAAGCTTTATGAGAGATGTCGCCCCCTAAGCTCACCTTTTGATCGCGCATCCTCCGGGAATTATGCATTGTGACAGGATCGCAGGTACATTAGAAGGCGCGTGTGGACTGTCAGGCTCCAAAAATGGCAACAATAATAACATGATTGAAGCCATCAAATGTTCTTCGATTTGCACTAAATGCCCCCGTAGCAACATTCGAAGCTGTGTTCCTAATGATCACGTCTACGATATTATCTTGGTAAGGAGAGGCTGGTTTCCATGGCAGATATACCTTATTACATCTAGAAGATGAAGGAGACAGGATACATTTGGATATGCGCCTTCGGCCAGTATTTTTCTGCGTGCACTGGCATTAATGGTCACTTCTACTCTTAGAAGAAAGCTGAATTGTCGTTGTCGGGTCAAGAAACTGGCTGCCGCTGCAAAAAGTGAATAAAAATATCCCGTGCATTTTCCACTAACGTGAATCCTGCGGAGGGGTGAAGCATGCCGTGTACAAGTGTAGTCAAACATTGTAAGTCTCTGTCTTGCCACATGGCGGGCTCTGATCGGGCAGCGGGGAATCGCCGGTGGGAGGTGGTGGTAGAACGCAATTTATTGGCCTTTAGAAAGGGATTGGAAGGAGGGGGGTGGGGGTTCGAGGCCTGGACTCCGGCTCAGGGGAATCCGAGTGTCATGGACGCGGCCACTGCTCTGCCGACCAACAGAAGCTTGTCCTCGAGGGAGGGGCTGTCCAGGATAAGACTCCAAGGCCCAGGAGCATGACGGGATGCAAAGGGGTTGCTGCTGTTAGTGGTGGCTTGTTGGGGTGCCTTTTCTGAAAGCAAGGGAGGATGAGTGCCGATCCGAGGAACCCGGAAGAGGAAGGGCCGGGAGGCCCGGGCTGCGACTGCAAGGCCACACCATGTGCTCCATGGTTCCGTCGCCGCCACAGAACTTGCACTGAGGGTTAGTGAACTTCGTTGAATAAAACTGGTGGAGTCTGACTAGACACATGAGTGTGTTTGTCTGCAGTCGCCTCAGCATTGTCTTGCTGTGGCTTGGTGGGGTTGGGATGGGGATGTGGTAGCCGTCGCCGCCTGGAACAATCGCGTGCCTGCTTAGACGGTGGCGCCCTCTCTTACGTTGAACCGCATTTAAGCGATTTGCATGCCCCATTTTCCACATCTTTGGGTAGTACCAGGGGTCAACGCGAGTGCAGTGCAATCTCCCCACCTCGCCATTGAGGGTCGTCCTCGGTGATCAACGATCGAGGCCCCGGCACTAGGTACGTATGCCTTTTCTTCTTCGACCGACCACCCGGCCCGATCAGGCCTAACGTCGAGAGCCGACAAGTATTTGAGTGTAACACAAATTATAACCCGTCTACAAACAGCTTCTGCTTGTGCTTGACGATTGCTGAGGCGGCCAGGGACGTCTCACGAATCTTTAAATCATGTCAATTTATTCTGAACCGTTTCTATCCATGATCACGTTTTCTTTGAATACGCGTTACGTTCTAGCGCGACGCGTTGGAAAATGAGTGCCCCAGTGCTTTCGTACTGTGACCACATGATACAACGGCGCCTGTATACGCCGACTGCTCAAATCTCTAAGCAGCTTCGCTCCTAAAACAGGAAGGAACACTCGGCGCAGGGTCTATTCCCATTAACGTACGACGCATGACAATAGTAAAACAAAAAAAAGCGAGTCAAAAATTTTCCGCGTGGTCTTCGTTGGCCTTCAGCTTCGCTGGAGGCAGTGTGGCAGCAGCATAAATAAAGATTCTTGGAAAAAGTAGCTGCAGTGAGTATGAGGCCCATGTTGTAGCTTAGTCGACTTAGGGAGGAGGCTCGGCGACAAACCTATCCAAAAGAGGCGCTTTCGTGAAAAAATGTGCTGAAATATCCTGCAAAGATTTTGCATCGTACTTTCAGTGAACATGTACACCATGGTGTTTGTTGCGTATAGATTAGCAAGCCTGACAGGCGCCAGATATGCTCATTTGTTTCCACCGCGTTCCGATCGCTTCGGCACGGGGTCGTGGCTCAAAAATATATCCCGAAAGGTAACTGTGGTTGTCACAGCGAGCATGTACCAGGGACGGCTGCCGTACCAATGTTTCCATTTGTTTGGCTTGTGAGCCACCACGACGGAGCTCCTACAAACGGGGCGCTCCAGTTACGGTGAAAACGCCGCAGCCGCTGAAAAGATTGCCGTGAAGTGCTGCTCTTTTCGCCTGAAAAACATTGTTTTGCGGGAAGAACGACGGCGCTTCCACGCACAGAACGGCCCTGTCGGGGTGTTTATTCCAATTCGAACCTCCTCCGTGAACTTTTACAGTTGCGTCGACGAGCTTCACGTCAATAGAAAGCTCCTCGTCGTAAAGCGAAAGCCGACAAAGTTTGCGCATGTTTAAATGAACGAAAGTGCACGAAAATCAAGTGTGACAGTCGAGCAGGCCGAAATGGTAGCAGTCTCGTTTACTTTCGTACGTTGACGTTTGCGTAGCTACGAAACGGTTCTAGACTCAACGGATGATTCTCGTTGCTGGCCGCTATTACAGGTACGGATCGATACAATCGGGGTCGATTGATACGACTGCTACTTTTTATGCGAGCGAGCAATCGTAGGCCCCACTTCGGGCGATGCAAAGCTGGCGAGTTCGGGGATTAAACTTAGCCCCACCTGACGGAGCGCGCCGTCCATACAAGGAATTGTTTTGGCATGCTGGCTCCCATTGTCGCCGGCTGCGAAGGGGAAGTCGCTGTCTATGACACCTGTCGTGGATTGTACACAAGCAACACCATGTGACGGAACTGTGCTGACAGAAGCGTCTTTCTGGGCGCAGTTCTAAACGTACCAGAGGACAAAATGCAAACGGCACCTAAAGAGGTAAACAGATGAAAACCTAAATGATGTGACGTAACAGTTCAGTGTGTGGTAAACTATGGAAGGTTGTATTAGTAAAGCTTGAAATATAATTTACGATAATTGCACAGCCATGCTATTGACCGGGCCATCGATAAATATGCAGCATATATATTCCATCTCTTCACCTATGCTTAATGTATTACGGAAAGACATTTTGTCAGGTGCAAATTGCTGCAAAATTTAAAGCATTGAAGGTCAGTTGTTAAGAATATGTACACAGAGGTATTTGAGGACTATTACTGCGGTTTCAGCGCACAGTATTTGCTCCTAAGCTAAGTTGAAAGTTTTCTGTATGGAAGAGGGTCAGAGAAGGGGACATCATGTCTTTATATACATCAGGTATTTAAAGACTACCAGGAGGGCGTGTTAAGAAGGCTTGCTAGAAAGAAGTAATAAATTTGAGTAATTTTTGAATAAAGGAGTCACTGGAGACTTGTGACTACATGGTATTATTCAGTGAATCAGGGGTACCCTTCAAATTATGGGTTTTGAGCTGTGTTCAGAAAGTTCAACCATAGGCCCAAAAAATAATTCTAGTCAATCTACATTAACCCAAACGTTCCCAGCAGTGAAGAAGCCCTAAAGGCTACGTAACAAAATACTATAAGAGGATGGTCAGCAGGGGTAAGCCTAAGTGTTACAATGAATGAGAATTTGCTTGCGAGCGGAAAAACGCCGAGGGGCTGCAGGTTCAGTGTCGGTGCAAAATTTTTGTCATTTTTGCTGGCAACGCCGTAGAACACAGAAAATAGTGGGTGATACCAAAACCGGTTTTTTGAGAAAACCGGTTTTATGGTACTTCAATTTACCGATCAATCGCATTTGAAAGAAGGATAACCTGGATATCCGGATGGATTGGTAGGGGAACCTTGTTAACCAGTTTTGTATCCGGATAGTAGGATATCTGGATTTCTGTTTGTTGTACGAAAGATATCTTTGTGAGCGGAGGAGGGTTTTCGGCATCGAATGTATGGCTTCATTATTGCGGCCTCGCCTTTTTAAAGCCGATATATTTTCTGTCGCTGCTCTACTGCAAATATATTTCACACCCAGTCGTTCGAGTATTCGAATATCCGCTGAACGCGCTTTGGAAGCTGGGTACACCGATTATCGAGTACACCGGAGTCGCCCTGAGCCGGTTTAATTGGATAACCGGTTTGAGGGATATTTTCCAGCACTAATAGAAACCTTCTATTGGCACACAGCACTCAGCATTTTAAATGCTATCTAGAGGCCACTTCAGTGCTCTCTTCGCGGCGGCATGCACAATCATTATTGGCGGGGAGCGCGACCACGGGCGGCGCTGCGAAGCGCGCCTCCGTGACGTCGGCTTAGGGATTCTCGTATTTGTCGTCTGCTTCAATCGGGCTCGCTCTCCCTGCTGCTTCTTTGCGCTCGGTTGACGTCTGATGGTTGTCCGCGCCAGACTTTGCGTGTACGTAACTTTTTATCATGATGATAGCCTTAAAATTGCATACACTAGCTCAAAGCGTGATTTAAAGTATAGTTTTTGATGCCTCTACGGAAGAAACATTGACGGCGTCGCCCCGTTCCTTGCGAAGCCGGTGCTGTGCGGAGCTCGAAGAGTCGGAGCTAGGCGTCAGCTTCTGTATTAAGCAATCTTTCGAGCCATCTGCTAGTAACCGACAACAGAGAGAATACAAGACCAAAACAAATTCCCGGCCTTTGGAGCTGTCGGCTTTGGCAGAAGGCATTCCGATTTCCCGGTAATCGTATGTAAGGTAAAACATTTTTGCAACCTTGCCGAACGCTCGAAAGTATTGTATCACATCAATTTACGTTGTCATGCATGAAAGTGTGCCGACATGCACTATAGGCTGCAAAAACTGCAGGTTGAGTTCCAAATAACCACTGTGTGTATAGCTAGGCGCGTGCTGGTTTTATACCACGCTTCTAATCAGCATGGAGATATATTGAACAAAACGAGCAACGTCTACGTAAATATACGGTAACACCATGTTTGGTCAGACTTGGACGGATATTTTAGTACATTTTCCGCAGCCAAATCCTCCCAATATTCGGATGCGTTATAGGAAAACTGCACTCAAGAGGGGGAGGGGAGGAGGAGGAGGAAACTTTACTTAACAATAAAATCGACTTGGTTAGTGGGTTGGCTTCTCAGAGTAACGGTAATTTTCCTCAATTCATAAAATGCCATCCCAAATAGACCAGGATTTGTTCTTTAAACCTGGAAGGGCTGGAAAACAATGAAAAGCATCTTATAAATATTCATCCGTTTCGATTCTTCTAATAAGCGGGCGTATACTATTTATTTCGTTCGTTGGGGAGTATATCAAGCCCACAACACCGCAATCACGTTATAATTGTCGGGTTGATAGTCATTTGTTATGATAACGATGGTTGCGATAGAAATACTGAGCACGAAAGCCGCCTTCGATTACTGTGGACAACGTTGTTTTGGGTGCGATCGCGATGACGTAGCACAAACCTTCTCATTGTATTTTGATGTGAATAAATAACGCACGCTGTCGATATGCACCTAATTGAACGCAGCCATAACTAAAACCAATTTGTGAAGAAAGATAAATTCTTTTATTAGGGAGGGGAGGACCGAAGGTCGCTGGAGGGGGAAGAGGGGGAATAGGGAGGGAGGTAGACACCCACTAAATCACGCTCGCCAGGCCACTGGCAACGCCAAACTCGGCTAAGGTCACCAGGTGTTGAGGATGTTCGAGAAAGAACGTGTGCCATACAGCCTGCAAAAAATACCCACACGATCTTTGTGAGCCTCCCAAACATCCCCAAACCTAGTAATAGGACGTTTGTGACGGTGCAGAAAAATCAATGCGTTGGGCACACACACAAACACAAAAACATTCATTTGATACCAGTCAACAACAACGAAAGAAAAGGAAGACATCTGCTTTACTTCCTGCTGTGCCATGCGCGCGTAGGGGCCCGCTGCTTGGTAGGTAGCATGAGGCTGTTGTCGCCATAAGAGCATCTCAAAAGTACGGTAGGGAAGCCTACGCATTTTGAACACTTATCGAGGAGCTCTGAGCGCTGAACCTCGCGAATTAGCTCAAAAGGACGAGTTAAACACAATCTTTTCAGCGATGCTCTGAAGAAAGTTGTTCTCGCTCTTTTCGTGTGTTGCAAGCTTGTAGGGGATACAGCTTGAAATTATTCAGATGTGTCACAAAGTGGCAAAAATCACTGAAAATAACTGAATTACTATGAATGCCCTTTTTAATGCACTAGAGCATCAAAGCGGGCGATTTCTAGCACAGGCACTGCTGCCCTTCGCAAGCGGAGGGTAGCAGACGACAGCGGCGCGAGTCCCTAAGCCGACGTCAGAGCCAGGGGGCGCCACTCAAACATCTCACCGCCAATACTGATTATCTGTTTATAATACGGTTTTCTGGATAACCGGCTTTTCATGCCGGAGTCGCCAAGAACTGGTTTAACGGGATAACCGGCTCGGCAGATATTTTCAAGCACTAATAGAAACAAATTGGCAAACAACACTCAGCATTTCAAAATACTTTCTAGAGGCCACTTCTTCGCGCCGGCGTGCACAATCATTATCTCCAGCGCCTAATATAAAGCAAGCGTTGGATTACTTTTTCTAATTTTCGTACTTGCGAATTTGTGTTTCCTCCTCTGAACGTGCCTCGCAAAGCAAACTCGTTCACACGTCGTGCACAGCGGATCGTAAACGCTCGACCTCACGGATGACCGGACATTGAGACCCATAGAGGTTGGGAAACCAGGGCATCGATTGCCCGTCGCACGTGGAGCCGGAAATGACGCCAGACGGGGCATTGCAGACGACTTACGGAATGTCTGATTGCTGCCGATGCGGAGTGAAAACAAACAAATCAATAACAAACAAACAAATAAGAATGCAATCCTGCCTCGCAATCCCCGCTTCCAGAGAAGCCAGCCCGTCGTATCGTCTGCGAAAAGCGAGAACCTGTTTCTCTCTATTTCTTCTGCTTCCTTCCTGTCTCGGCTCAACAACGCCATGGCGGCCATAAAAGCAATAGTGGCAAGGTTACTCCTCTTGGTCGACGGTTTCGTCTCTCACAGTTTCCTCTGGGGCGCCCTCTTGTGGTGCTGAAAACTTTCCCTAGAGTACTTGTGCATCTCTGATTCCGCACAAACTCAAAGAAAGATGGCAGCTCCCACGCATTCGCTTTTCCACCGGGTACAATGCCGCGTGCAAACAGATCGGCCTGACTTGACTCGGCTTGGCTCGGCTTGTTTTGCACGTGTGGTGTGCGAACCGGAAAAAAGTCGAAAGAGAACGCAAAAACAACGAGACAAGACGCTAAGGATGAAACGGGACTGTGTTCTTGTTCTTCAAGCGTTTCGGTCACTTTTCCGGCGATAGCGTTCAGCACCACTGCATCTAGAGACGTAAAAAGAAAATGATAACATGGCGAGACAGGCTTGTCTTCGGCCATGACCTGAACGGTGTGCACTATAGTTCTCGAGCTCAAAAACAGCTCAGCGACAAAGCTAATTTTTGTATATTACCAGCCGTTGTTGGGGTGGTCGCAGAGAGCCATTTTAAACAGCGGCGCCCTCATGGAAAATACGCCTGCTACCCTTCTATAATTGTTTTTCTTGACTTGTCGTCCCCCACTTTTTCCCCACACTCTTGAACTCAGCCAACCAATTCTGCCTTCTTCGCTCAGCATCGTTGGCGTTTTTTCGTCGTTTTTTGTTCAGCTTGGCGATTGCCCCTGTTTGGTCTATTCTTGCGGCTCCGTTTGCCGCATCTACAGTCTCTAATTTTGTCATCTTTTAAGTGAGGCCCTTTTCAAGCGGACTGCCTTGTTCCAATAAGATTCGAGAAAACTATAAACGAAGTGTTCCAGTAAAATCGGAATTTCGCACCTGCTTTGACTAAGGCGAAACATTCGAGTGTTGAACCTTTGAAACATCATAATAAATATTCTTTTAAACGCCTTCATATTGATGTAAATGTCTCGTTCACTTCTTTTTTTGTCTCTATCGCTCTTTTACTGGCAGCTTTACGGGCGTTTCTGTGACATAGCAGATCATCGAATCTCTCGAAGCTTACGGTTGCGATGCAGGTTGCCTGTCAATGAAGGCTGTCTTCCCTAGGAAGATATTTTGACAAAATTTCCCAAACGCTTACCTCTGAACACACAATTACGGATCACCGCCATATCATTATCATGTTTCCGTGCTTGATCGGATCACCGCATATTGTGCAACTCAATTGTTCGTGCCAAACCGTCACTGCTCCTCTATCTTTTGTTCCTCTTTTATCAAGCAGTGTTCGGCGTTGTGGGGCTCACATCATTTATGCACTCAGCGTATTCACCGACCAGTAATTAGCTGCGTTCGCTACTCTCCCTCAAACATCGCAAAAAAAAGGAACACCAAAGCGACTGATGCCACTTAGAGCCGTCGTGCATGTGTGTACTCGTTCTAGAGCCACGCTTCCCCCGGACATCATGCTTCCCCGCGTGCTTGACGACAGTGTGTGACCTAAGGAAGAACAGAGACGGCCGGCCCACTCAAGGCGTCCCAGTTATGTACACGTAAAAGAAGTTTGCATCCGGCCCAAGGCAGCCAACACATGTCGATACGGTTCTCCTCCGTACCACCGTGGGACAAGCTGACGTGCGTTGATGCTTTGGTGTTCTATCTGTCTGCAAGTGTCAATGGGGGGTACTGGACTGCCTCGGCTGACTTTCACTCCCTCCCAGGCAATGGCACCATCTGTTGCAGCGCTGCCTTTGTTCTTCATTCAGGCTCACGCACCAGCCTAAGATACTTTTGTTTTTTTCCGCAGACGGCTCGGCAAGATCCTCCATCGCTAACAAATAGTGAGGGGCAGAAAAGCGTTCATCAGGCCGTATTTGTACTCAACGGAGGAGAGCCCGAGAAGCGTAGTTCCGCAGAAAAAGCAACGGCCATGCCATAGTCTTTTCGCACCCTCGAAGCTCAGTATGCTTCTTTTTGGTTTTTTTTTCTTGTAAATGCATCTTATCCTTCCCTTTTGTGCTTCGTTGGTCTCAACGCACTCGTTTCATTGCTCTCTTCTTTGTGCTCCCCCCCCCTCGACGACATTTTTTTGAAGCCAACCGCTTCGCATCTACTGTTCTCGGTCTCACGCACTTGCTGGTGTTTTGACCGGTTTCATTAGGCTTCGTTCCCCTTTTCCCAAGTTCCTTGTACTGCGTTGATCCCTAGCTATCTGGTTCACGAACTATGAGTGCGCTCTACGGCCGTTTCTTCTCGCGGTGTTTCTCCCTCCGCTTCCTGCAATATACCCTTGCAGACCTGGTCGTTCCTCATTTCATCTACAGAACTGTCCCAATTGATTTGAGCATGAGTTCCTAAAATGCGCGTTCTGCTTCTAGCATGTTCGCTATTGTCGCCCTCGGAACAGCATTCCCCGCCTTCTCCTAAACTGGCCATATCCGATATTAAAGGTTGTCTCTATGCATTTCTCTCCCCTTGTTTGTCTTGCCATCACTCCATTTCTAGGAGAATACAAACACCACAGGCCAGTTTTTCTTCCCACAACAACAAAAAATCTGCAGAATGTCGCTGTTTTATGCTGAACAGTGCATATAAACAGTGACAGATATTGTTGAGGTGGGGGCGTAGTAGGCCTAGTGAAAATGACTATGGTTTGGATGAGCCCAACGCGTACAGTGTATTCAGCATGAATGTTCTACAGAACTGGCTGTCGTTCCTTCTACGCAGTTCCGATTGAGTGCTACAGATCTATAACGGCAGCGACCAGTACGCGTGTGCCCTTTAAAATGCAATGGGACGAACGTGTCTAAATTCTAATCGAGCTACAGGAGTGGCACACAAGCGTTCGTGCTTACACTGTAAGACGCTTCGCCTGGTCTTTGTCACCATAGCGCTGCAGAATGACCAATTGAAGTGACCAAATGTGTAAATTTGGCGAATGACAAAGCCAAACATATGATTTGAGCAAGAAAGTGCATGCGCGCAGGGACAACACGCAAGGCGGGAATAGAGTTTTGCACTGCGCAATGTCCCTTTCCAGATGACCTGTTCAATACAACTTGAATGCTCGGCAACGTCATTGGCCCAATCTTCACACAAGCCAACTTCGATTGGTCATCGTGGAGCATTGGGGTCAAGACGCCCTACGGGTCTTAGAGTATACACGTGGTATAAGCTTTTCGTACACTACAACAATTCTCGGTTCAAAACGGCACTCGAGAACAAAACAATGCCTGCCGAAAAATAAACTATAAACGTAGAAAGACGTAATCAGGAGCAATGGACACGAATTGAAGCATTTAGGTTGCGCACATTTTGCTGTTTTTGCCCCGCTGACAACGCATTTATAAATCACGGGCATCGCGTGAAATAGATGAAATTTTATATTAAAAGTGACAACTCAATTGCCATGATTTATCATTTTCCGCGTGAAATCAAAAGCAACATTACACAGGCTGCCGTTACGCAAAAAATACTTTTTTTTTCGTCTCAATCTTTTTATATTTTCAATTTTCAATTCAAGTTTTTTCAAGTTTTTATTTTTCACCAAATCAATACACCAGGTGAAAATGTGAAAAATGGCGGCCGAAAAAAAACTGCAATAAAGCAGCTTGACAGAGCTTCAACTAGCAGCAAAGAAGTGCAAACACAAGACATACATACATCTGTTGGGTGATTCATTTCCTACTTTATTTCACACAGGGAAAAAAAACGAAAAAAAAAACGAGATAGCTGAGGAAACACGTTAAAACGCAATTAGAAACAGATTTTGTTCACATTTTGGAGACCACAATAGCAATAAAAGCCTAAAGTAGAACAAGTTGTCGCGAGATTTGTCGATTGCTAAACGGTACATATTGCCTTTCGCACTCTTTAGACATCAACAGCCGTGCTCATTGTAAACTAGAACCCTCCCTGTGTGCTTAAGTTTCAACAACCTGCATTCAGTCCCGGAACCCGAAATAAACTGCCCGTAAGATTTATATTGTACTAATTTTTAAAACTTCATGAATTGTTTTATTGCAAGAGTAACTATTTTGATATTGATATTTACTTGAAAATAATTCACGTGGCATATGCCATACTTAGCGCCTATCCATTTAAATTTTAGTAGTGTATGGAGCCTGGAAGAGTATGGTTCTCCTAATCTTTTGACGTTTCACATTACTCATTTTATGTGCCTCTCTACATTTTCTTAGCATAATCTACCATTCCACACGAGTAACTTTCGTCATTTATTTTAACGCTGGTTCCCTTCCAGCCATTCATACGTAACTGGGTAAGTTCCACCGAGCACAGGAGAAACCCCTTTTGTCTTGGCAACAGCAGAAACAAGTCCTTTTGTTGGTGACGAAGTCCAGATACGAGACGCAGCTCCTCGCAACGGACTATCATCTCTTTTCCGGCAACGAGAACTCTGACTTTTCTTTTGACCGGTATTTAGTTATTCCCTTGTTCTCCTAAACCACAAACAACGCACAAAGATCTAATGCAACAGGAAAAAAGTTTCCGAAGCCTAATTTTCCGCCCCCAACTTACAACGAGCAGGACTATCGTTAACCACCGATCTCCGCCTGTTTAGCTAGACTGGTTTTCATTAAGTCCTTCCTTCCGAAGAAACAAAGGCAAGCAAGAAACCATAAACTCTTTCCTATGTTATCGCATAACATACGGGGAATGTCATAAACACGTGGGATTGGAGAGGCCAAATTTATTAATGTTCTCCGAAAGTGCGCACCACACCATTCTATTGTGCCAGCGGCAGGACACTGTAGCTAGCTATTTTTATTGTTACAGAGTTCTTGGGGCATGTATTGGTCGTTGAGCGGCCACAACGCTGGTGGTTGCGTCATTGACCGGGCCCCGCAGTTAGCTGTTGCGTCACGTTATCGTTCCGTTCTCTCCACGTCGTTAGAGCTGGCAATTTATGGGAAGCACTGGCGCCGGCGCGTGAGCTGTGCGCCTGTGGCAATGGCTGCGGCGGAGCCCTTGATAGCCGTTTCGCGGGGCTCCTATATCTGAGGAGCATTCATGACTGGATGGGATTACTAAACCAAGCTCACGCTACGCAACTGGCATAGCCGTGCCAAGCCACTGCTAATTTTCATGAATGGGAAGACAACTCCCGGGGTTCTACGTGACTTTGAAGCGCGAGGCATTGCATACCGCGGGGAGTTGGCAACGAGCGCCCGGTGTGTGTGCTATCAGCACGTGGTCATCGCCAAAGTCATACGCCGTGAAAAACATTACTTGGAACTCAAGATGAGACATGACTCATCACTTTGATACGTATCTTCAGTAGACTGGTTAATTATAGGCGCCACTTTCAAGATCGAACATAACTTACATCTCAAACGTCTACGTCTAATCTATTAGACGTGCAATTTCAGTAAAAGTATTATCTCTGGGAACCGTTTTGAAGATAACTAAAACCAAAATAAAAGTGCGTTCGTATGTACCCATGTGTCTTCCTTAGGGAGGACCGCCGCCAACGCTCAAGAGATAAAACTTGCCGATGCCTCTCACCTAAAATCTGTGTCAACTCTACATGGAGTACTAAAAAGCTTTGCTGGCCTTGCACTTTCATGGTGCGGAATGGCTTATAATTTTTGTGTTATTAAAACCGAGAAAAACTCACTGCCGCCTTTGGAGTATTCTCTTCTCCACTTTAGCTACTCTGGAAGCCGTTTGGCGTGATCTTGTCCCACAACGCGTTCATTCCATGCTCGCTATGGGTGCGGGTGGTCGTCATGGCAACGTAGCGAGGACTAGGAGCGGCAGTTCGGAGGGGAGATTTGTTGCAGACGGTGCGTCACGTACTGCGTCAAGACTCTGGCGGTACTGCGCGCTGCCAATTCATTCGGCGTTGATCGTCATATTTTCTTTACGTGTACTCGTCTTACTCTACTGGGTGTCCAATATTCAGCTTTAGGCTTTATTTTAAAATTAGGCACTGGTAGGCACGCGAAGACCGCCTGTGAAAATAAGTTATGTGGCCAGGGGGACACAAAGTGCAGTGATAATTATCGGCGACAGGAGCCCAATAAACTAAAATTTAATAATTAATTTTCTGTTTACTGCAGTAAGTGGGTATGTTTGTATTGAAAAGTTTGAGGCCGTAGTGTCCCTACACAGTATCAGTTGGAAGAATCCGTCTAGCGTGTCTCTGCTCCGAGATATCCGACTCCCAATTTTAATTGTCGTTCGCATGATTGCGCATACATGAGAATTAGGTTCGGCACAAAGCTCCTTTCTGATGTTACGTTGCTGTTGCGTGCGGCGTTTAGTCTCCAACGGAGCACAGGCATTGGAAAATATGATAACTGTCCCCCTTCCCCTCTCGGATGGCGAAATCAAGATTTCACAGCGCAACAGCCGCAACAGCCCCAACACATCAGGGAGGCACTTTGAGACGATCTTAACTCTCTTGCTTGCATAACCATGCGAACGACAATTAAAATTTGGAGTAGGATATCTCGGAGCACAGACACGCTAGAAGAATTCTTCCAACTGCTACTGTGTAGAAACACGACTGCCTCAAACTTCTTCATACATACCCGCTTAATCCAGTCGATTGATTGTAGGGTTTAACGCGCCGACGCAACGCAGGCGATGAAGCGCACCGTAGTAGAGGTCTCCGGATTAATTTTGACCATTTGGGCATCTTTACCGTGCGTTGAAATCTCGAACACATGGGTTTCTTACCTTTCACCTCCATCAGAAAAGCGGCCGCCGCGGCCGGGAATTGAACCCGCGTGCTTGTGGTCAGCAGCGCAACGCCTTAGCCACTGAGCCACCGCTGCGGGTCACTTACTGCAGTAAAGAAAAAGTTAATTATGTAATTTTATTTAGTTGGGCTGGTGGCAACGACAATTATCATCTCACTCTTTGGCCCTCTGGCAACATTAACTTATTTCCACAGGTGGTCTTCGTGTAATTCCCACTGCCTAATGCTACGAAAACCACAAAAAAAACTTCATTTTGAACACCCGGTATATGTGCGGTGCGTGTATATGATGTATTCCACTGGCGTGGCGCACACAATGGCAACCATCTGTGTGGCCCGCTAGGTCGGTGCCTGCGCGTCCATTTCGCTAAGGCGACGTCGTATTCTCGGCCACTTGGCGATAGATGTCGCTAGTGTCGCAGCTAACAATGCACTCACTGCTGCGCTACCCTTGTATCTCAATCGGCGTGCGCTTAAACAGTGAAAATTTCTTTGACGTATTAGGCTTTGGTACTGAATGACTCTGCCGTGGGCATGGTGCGGGCGCACCTGTGTCGATGTCCATGTTCGCAGGCAACTGCGCTGCAGCGTAGGCATTTCATGTGTCGTGCCGCCTACTTCGCAACCACGGCTCCATCTTCTGGTGCTGATGCGGAGTTCTTAAGGGATAATTATAGTAGCACACAAATTGTAACTGCGATTATTCATATCCGCTGACGTAACGGCTGAGAATCAGGTGGTAACGGCGCAAACGACGCACAGCGGGACCAGTTCTTTTTTTTTTTCGCGAGATGCGGACGCATCTCGCAAAGCGCATCGGAGGTCCCGCGATCGGCCTTGGGGACGCATCCTGCACGCGTGAAGACACGGCGGGCACTGTCATGGCGTCTATCAGTGTTCTCGAGAGAACAAACCGCTAGGTAAACATTTGTGGGGATACCACCTATAAAATAGTACAAGGTGAACTTAATGTCGCAGGTTCTCTTGGTGGCGTAGACAGCCGCCGCTGCTTTGTAATAGGAGAAACAAGTGATGTTATTTCTGCCAATGTTTGGCACGGAAGCTCCACTACGTCACGCGTCGCAAGGTCTTTCATAGGATCCCAATGACCCTGGAGCCACAGGAGCGCAAGTGCTGCTGGAAGTCATCCCACATGATCCGCTGCAGAGAGGCGTCGAAGATGCGCTCGCTCGGAGCCACGCCTCTGCTGCTGTACCACGTGACTAGGCGGGTCATTAACGGCTGCTTCGATGGCGTTAGGTCGCTCAGTATCGTCATGGATGACACGCCAGCTGTGTTGTCTGTGCGTATGCTTCAGGCTTTTCACGTTATAACGGGGTTTAATAAGTACTTAAAACCTCAGCCATTATTTGCCCGTAGGTTCCTGGCACCCCGACGGGGACGTTATCGTTATTCATTCCAGATATTACCCTTTAAAATCCGTAATCCACAGATGAACGACGCTTACAACTTAGGTAGGGAATTGCCCCTTCAACGCGTGATTTAGTTGCACTTCTTGGGAAAAAAAAGAGCAAAAGCGTATGTTTTTCCGAGCAAGAACGTGACAAAACGCGAGTCTGGAGAGAAACAAGATGTTTATTCCGTGTGAGCACGCCAGCCACTTTCGCAAGTGCTTAGAAAAAAGAGCTTCCCCCATATACTAAGAAACAGAAACAAAATGCAAGAAATAACCTTTTAAGAAAGATTCGCTGAGGCAAGAACTGTCGTCGGTTAATTATCGCTTAAACGTCAAATAAGTGGCCGTGGCATCTAATAATGGGCTTTAGCATTAAAACATAACTGCCCTTCAAAGAAGCACCCAGCGGCGTTCGCCTGCCTTTGGGAATACCATCAGTTAATGTTTCAATGCGCTGCCAGATATATCCATTTTAAATGTAATTATCAATGTTTGGGTAATACACGCCTATTTGCGCCGTTGCATAGGTGAAACTGTATGCTGTAGTCTTTGATGAAATGGCGGTGATGATGTGCTGTAGTATGTCTGTCCTAAGGAAAAGCGGCCTTGGATATAGAGCTCTCATTTAGGCTGAATACCGCATTTTTTTAAAGCTTGGCCGCCGCATCATGACCAAGAAAGGCAACGACTACTTTGCAGCGTCCAAAAAAAAAAAAAACATCCATGTAAAAGTAAAATGCAGACTCTTGGCGCCAGCATCAGCATCGGATAGTGGTATGAGGGCATCGCACACTCTCACAGTGCCGTTTTTGCGCGCTTCTCATGAATCTCTTCTTGCAAAGCGAGCCGTCGTTTGCGGGTCGTTTCCGCTCGGCACACAAAATCCACTTCCCTGGGTGCTTTGGTAGGAACGGGTGCTTTCAGTTCAAAATTCGTCTCGTTTCCCGCCTTTTATTCGTAGCCGTCATAAAAGACTGCGTCACCGCCGCCTAACAATTTTCCTAAGAGGCCTGTTGCAGGATTTATTTTTGTTCCCACAAGCGCAGTTTTTATGCTCGTGTAGTATATAAATACCCGCGTTTGCACTTTCATAAAAGGAAGTTGCAGTAGTGGCCTAAATTTCTCCATCACGCATCTGCCCTCACCCAGCTCTCATCCAAAGTTTCTTCCCTGAGCCTCATATTCATAACTTCGTACACACTCTTTGAACGTTGTATGGTGGTCTCTGCAAGTGTTACTATCCGGTAAACAGGAGAGGGCAAAGCAATAGTTTCTCAGAAGAGGACACAGCCCCGTTTGCTATGCGCTGGGTTTTGTTTGTGAAGTGCAAGCTCTACTACGCTACATCTTTCAAGGTCATCCATCCCGTCGCATTGACCTCAACCCGCCGGTGGGCAAAATGCGCCCAGATCACTGGCCGTGACTCATTTCTTCGCTCGTTCGAGTCATCTCCGCAGAAATACCACGTGGATAGGCGAGGACGAAACGGTTGCTCGTTTTTTCTCGATTGCTCAGCAGCGGTTGGGTCGTCTTTGCGTGTACTTTAACGCAAGCGAACCACGTGACTAGGCAAGAATACAACGGCTGCCTCACCGGCACTTGGAGTTCTCGCCATCGGTGGTGCTGGCTGTGCGCTCTCTTCAGCGTAAGCGAAAGGATGAATCTAATCATCCAGTATATAGCTTCACGGCAGGGGCGAAACCTCAACCAAAGGAAATTTTCACGAAACACTGCAAGCATGGTCTCCGCCTTCGATCGTGATAACGAGGTATAAACGTGTTAAACCTCAGCCCTTTATTTTACATGCAAGAACCATGGACCTAAGGACACAAATAAAATTATTTTTTGATTATATTTGTAAGATGGAAGTCGAGATGAGCCTCTCGACTTGCCTCTCTAAATTTTCTTACCATAATCTAGCATTCATACAAGTAAAGTTCTTCATTCAGTTCGACGCCGGTTCCCTCCCAGCCATTCCAACGTAATTGGGTAAGTTCCACCGAGCACAGGAGAAACCCCTTTTGTCTTGGCAACAGCAGAAACAAGTCCTTTTCTTGGTGGCGAAGTCCAGATACGAGACGCAGCAACTCGCAACGACTATCATTTGTTTCCGGCAACGCGAACTCTGACTTTTCTTTTGACCGTATTTAGTTATTTCCTTGTTCTCCTAAACCACAAACAACGCACAGAAGGGAATAGGCTTCCGAAGCCAAATTTCTGCCCTCAACTTACAACGAGCAGGACTATCGTTAACCGGTGAAGTGAAACTAACTATACCGATCTCCGCCTGTTAGCTAGACTGGTTGTCATTACGTGTTCCCTTCCGAAGAAACAAAGGCAAGCTAGAAACCAGAAACTCTTTCCTATGTTATCGCATAACGCACGGGGAATGTCATAAACACGTGGGATTGGAGACCAAATTTAATAATGTTCTCCATAAGAGCGCACCACACCATTCCACTGTGCCAGCGGCAGGACACTGTAGCTAACTATATTTATTGTTACAGAGTTCTTGAAGCATGTATTGGTCGTTGAGCCGCCACAACGCAGGCTGTTGCGTCATTGACCGGGCCCCGCTGTAGCTGTTGCGTCACGATATCGTTCGTTCTCTCCACGTCGTTAGAGCTGGTAATTTAGGGGAAGGTGATGTGGCAATGGTTCCATATATTTTTTGTAGCTTAAGCTACAATTGCCGAGGTTGTGCAGTTTCGGTGGACCTTGAAGGGCCGTGCTGCGGAAGCGTGAGGAACATTGAATTGGATTGGATTGCATCGAATTGGATTTGTATTCTAATTCAATTCGAGTACGGGTGTGTAGAGAATTGGGTCTGCACATTCACCTCTCTGCGCATTCGAGAGGAGCGACGTCATAGCCGCGGCAGACGCACTGGCGCCGGCGCGTGCCCAGCTATGCGCCTCCGTTCCGCAGTAGCCAAGTCTGACGTTGCGTCGGAGCCGCTTGATAGCCGTTTCGCGTGGCTCCTGGAAAGCTGTGCTGCGCATGCGCGAGGAGCAGTGACTGTACTGTACTGGACTGGACTAGGTTGGACTGGATTGCTGAACCTTAGCTCACGCTACGTATATCATTGCATAGCCGAGCTAAGCCACTGCTAATTTTCATGAACGGGAACAAAACTCCCCGGGTTCTACGTGACTTTGAAGCGCGAGGCATTGCATAGCGCGGGGAGTTGGAAAACGAGCCCCTGGTGTTTGTGCTATCAGCACGCAGTCATCACCAAAGTCATACGCCGTGAAAAACATTACTTGGAACTCAACATTAAACGTTTCATCACTTTGATACGTATCTTCAGTAGACTAGTTAATTTTAGGCGCCACTTTCAAGATTGAACATAACTTACATCTCAAACGTCTACGTCTTATGTATTAGACGTGCAATTTCAGTAAATGTATTATCTCTTAGCCCCATTTTGAAGATATCTAAAACCAAAATAAAAGTGCGTGCGTATGTACGCATGTGTCTTCCTTAGGGAGGACCGCCGCCAACGCTCAAGAGATAAAACTTGCCGATGCCTCTCACCTAAAATCTGTGTCAACTCTACATGGAGTACTAAACAGCTTTGCTGGCCTTGCACTTCACGGTGTGGAATGGCTTATAATTTTTTTTGTTAGTAAAACCGACAACAACTCACTTCCGCCTTTGGAGTGTGCTCTTCTCCACTTTAGTTACTCTGGAAGCCGTTTGGTGTGATCTTGTCCCACAACGCGTTCATTCCATGCTCGCTATGGGTGCGGGGTGGTCGTCATGGCAACGTAGCGAGGACTAGGAGCGGCAGTTCGGAGGGGAGATTTGTTCCATACGGTGCGTCACGTACTGCGTCAAGACGCTGTGGTGTACTGTGCGCTGCCAATTTATTTTGCGTTGATCGTCATATTTTCATCACGTGTACTCGTCTTACTCTACTGGGTGTCCAATATTTCAGCTTTAGGCTTTATTTTAAAATTAGGCCATGAAGGCACGCGAAGACCACCTTGAAAATAAGTTTATGCCCAGGGGGACACAAAGTGCAATGATAATTAATCGGCGACAGAAGCCCAATAATTAAAATTCAATAATTAATTTTCTGTTGACTGCAGTAAGTGGGTATGTTTGTATTGAAAAGTTTGAGGCAGTCGTGTCCCTACACAGTATCAGTTGGAAGAATACGTCAGCGTGTCTCTGCTCCGAGATATCCGACTCGTAATTTAATTGCCCTTGGCATGATTGTGCTACACGAAAATTAGGTTCGTGCAAAGCTCCTTTCTGATGGGACGCGGCTTTTGTGCGCGTTTACTCTCACAACGGAGCACAGGCATTGGCAAATATGATAACTGTCCCCCTTCCCCTCTCGGCTGGCGAAATCAAGATATCACAGCGCAACAGCCGCAACAGCCCCGACACATCAGGGAGGCACTTTGAGACGCTGCCAACTCTCTTGCATGCGTAACCATGCGAACGACAGTTAAAAGTTGGAGTAGGATATCTCGGAGCACAGACACGCTAGAAGAATTTTCCGACTGCTACTGCTGTTAGAAACACGACTGCCTCAAACTTCCAATACATACCCACTTACTGCAGTCGATTGATTGTGGGGTTAAACGCGCCGACGCAGCGCAGGCGATGAAGCGCGCCGTAGTGGAGGGCTGCGGATTAATTTTGGACCATTTGGGCATTCCTTTAACGTGCGTTGAAATCTCGAACACATGGGTTTCTTACTTTTCACCTCCATCAGAAAAGCGGCCGCCGCGGCAGGGAATTGGAACCCGCGGTGCTTGTGGTCAGCAGCGCAACGCCTTAGCCACTGAGCCACCGCGGCGGGTCACTTACTGCAGTCAGAAAAAGTTAATTATGTAATTTTAATTAGTTGGGCTGGTGGCAGCGACAATTATCATCTCACTCTGTGGCCCTCTGGCAACATTAACTTATTTCCACAGGTCGTCTTCGCGTAATTCCCACTGCCTAATGCTACGAAAACCAAAAAAAAAACTTCATTTTGAACACCCGGTATATGTGCGGTGCGTGTATATGATGTATTCCACTGGCGTGGCGCACACAATGGCAACCATCTGTGTGGCCCGCTAGTTCGGTGCCTGGGCGTCCATTTCGCTAAGGCGACGTCGTATTATCGGCCACTTGCGATAGATGTCGCTAGTCTCAATGCACTCACTGCTCCGCTACCATTGTATCTCAATCGGCGTGCGCTTAAACAGTGAAAATTACTTTGAACGTACTATAAGGCTTGGTACTGAACGACTCTGCCGTGGGCATGGTGCGGGCGCACCTGTGTCGATGTCCATTGTTCGCAGGCAACTGCGCTGCAGCGTAGGCATTTCATGTGTCGTGCGCCTACTTCAGCACCACGGCTCCATCTTCTGGTACTGATGCGGAGTTATGAAAGGGTAATTAGTAGTGGCACACACTTGTAACTTCGATTATTCATATCCGCTGACGTAACGGCTGAGAATCGGGTGGTAGCGGCGCAAACGACGCACAGCGGGACAGTTCTTTTTTTGCGAGATGCGGACGCATGCTGAAGACACGACGGGCACTGTCATGGCGTCTATCAGTGTTCTCGAGAGAACAAACCTCTAGGTAAACAGTTGTGGGGATACCACCTATAAAATAGTACAAGGTGAACTTAATGTCGCAGGTTCTCTTGGTGGCGTAGACAGCCGCCGCTGCTTTGTAATAGGCGAAACAAGTGATTGTTATTTCTGACATTGTTTGGCACGGAAGCTCCACTCCGTCATGCGTCGCAAGGTCTTTCTAGGATCCCCATGACCCTGGGCCACCGGAGCGCCAGCGCTGCTGGAAGTCATGCCCCCTGATCCGCTGCAGAGAGGCGTCGAAGCTGCGCTGGCTCGGAGCCATGCCGCTGCTGTACCACGTGACTAGGCGGGAGATTAACGGCTGCTTCGCCGGCGCTAGATCGCTCAGTATCGTCATGGATGACACGCCGGCTGGCTCGACTGCGCGCGCGCTTCAGCTTTTGCTCGTGATAACTAGGTTTTAAAGTGACCAACCTGCGCAATTTTGGGTCCGTAGGTGCCCTGTCAACTCCCGTAGGGAGGTTATTTTTGTTCATTCTAGGAGTTAACCTTCAGAATCAGTAGTCCACAAACGAACGACGCTGGCAATTTAGTCAGTGAATTGCCCTTTTTAGGCTTAAATGAGTTCACTTCTTGTGGAGACAAAAAAAGTGCAAAAACGTATGTTTTTTCGAGCAAGAACGTGACAAAACGCGAGTCTGGAGAGAGATGAGATGTTAATTCCGTATGCGCATGCCAGCCACTGCCGCAAGTGGCTTAGAAAAAAGCGCATCCCCAGATACTAAGAAACAAAAAACAAAATGCAACAAATAAACTTTTAAGAAAGATACGCTGAGGCAAGAACTGTCGTCGGTTAATTATCGCTGAAACGTCAAATAAGTGGCCGTGGCATCTAATAATGGGCTTCACCATTAAAACATAACTGCCCTTTAAAGAAGCACCCAGCGGCGTTCATCTGTCTTTGGGAATACCATCCGTTAAAGTTTCAATGCGCTGCCAGATTTATCCAATTTTAAAATGTAATTATCAATGTTTGGGTAATACACGCCTATTTGCGCCAGTTGCATAGGTGAAACTGTATGCTGTAGTCTTTGATGAAATGGCGGTGATGATGTGCTGTAGTATGTCTGTCCTAAGGAAAAGCGGCCTTGGATATAGAGCTCTCATTAGGCTGAAAATACCGCATGTTTTTTAAGCTTGGCCGCCGCATCATGACCAAAAAGCAACGACTACTTCGCAGCGTCCAAAAAAAAATATCCATGTAAAAGTAAAATGCAGAATCTTGGCGCCAGCATCAGCATCGGATAAGTGGTATGAGGGCTTCGCACACTCTCACAGTGCCTTTTTTGCGCGCTTCTCATGAATCTCATCTTGCAAAGCGAGCCGTCGTTTGCGGGTCGTTTCCGCTCGGCACACCTAAATCCACTTCCCTGGGTGCTTTGGTAGGAACGGGTGCTTTAAATTCAAACATTCGTCTCGTTTCCCGCCTTTTATTCGTAGCCGTCATAAAAGACTGCCTCACCGCCACCTAACAATTTTCCTAAGAGCCTTGTTGCAGGATTTCTTTTTGTTCCCAGAAGCGCAGTTTTTATTTTTGTGCAGTATATAAATACGCGCGTTTGCATTTTCAGAAAAGGGAATTGCAGTAGGGGCATAAATTTCTACGTCACGTGTCTGCCTTCACCCTGCTCTTCAAAGTTTCTTTCCTGAGCCTCATATTCACGACTTCGTATACACTGTTTTGACGGTGTATGATGGTCTCTGCAGTGTTTCTGTCGGGGGAAAATAAAGATGGAAGAGCAGTTATTACTGAGACAATGACACAGCCGCGTGTGCTATGCGTTGGGTTTTGTTTGTGAGAGTAGAAGCTCTACTACGCTACACCTTTCAAGGTCATCCATCCCGTCGCATTGTACTTCACCAGCCTGGGCGGCAAGCTGCGCCAAGATCACTGGCCTGCGCCTCATTCGCTTCGCTCGTTCGAGTCATCTCAGCAGAAATACCACGTGAATAGGCGAGGTCGAATCGGTTGCTCGTTTGTTCTCGATTGCTCAGCACCGGTTGTGCCATCTGTGCGGGCAATTCCAACGCAAGCGAACCACCTGACTAGGCAAGAATACAACGGCTGCCTCCCGGCACTTGGAGTTCTTGCCATCGAAGGCGCTGGCTCTGCGCTCCTGTCAGCGCAAGCGAAAGGATGAACACAACCATCGAGTAGATATAGCTTGACGGCAGGCGGAGAAATCTCAACCAAAAGTAAACTTTAACGAAACACTGTAAGCATAATGTCCGCGTTCTGTCGTGATAACTAGGTATGAAGGTGTTAAACCTCAGCCCTCTTTTTTTGCATGCAAGAACCATGGTCCTAAGACCAATAAAACGATTTTGTCATGATATTTGTAAGAAGAAAGTCTAGATAAGCTGAAACTACACCGGTGGTGTAAATAGCAGCGGAAAGCCTTTGGGTAGAAAGCAAAACAACGTGAGGTGTGCAAAAAAATAAATGAGTAGCTCATTTTTCAACACAGCAACCCACGAACGTCAAATGCTGCTTTGTTTTTTTTTTTTGACCTGCAAATTGCAAACGATGTATTTCTTCGTTTTTTAGATCCTTAATCTTAGTCTGAAAACACAATACCCGTTGTTCATACGACGGCTGCACTTCCAAAAATAGTAGAAACCATAGAATTAGAAACAATAGAAACTATACAAATATGAACCATAGAATATATACAACCGTAGAAATTATACCCGTCACAACTTTATACCCTACTATCACTACAATTTTTCGTAACGCTGGCATTACAGTTTTCTGACAGGAAGACCACAACGTTGTAAGCAATGTTGAAATAAGCTTTATTCGATTTGATAACATCTAGGTTCTTGGTTAGCGAATAAGCTATAACCTATAGGGCATTCGAAAATATATGGTGTGCAATATAGAAACTATATAAAATATCGAAGTAAATACTCTGTATTTCCAATGCAGGGAATACAAAAAATAAAATACGCAAAATATAGAATGCTTGCTGGAATAATTGTGGTATATAACTGGAAGCAATAACAAAATAATTTCTAATTATTTCTTTAGGTTTTGCCATTTTCAGGCAATATGGGCTGTTCACCCCACATTCATTTTCTTCTTTTTGCATGGTGGAGAAAAATTCGAAGCATTTGAGAAACGATGAGCCAATTCAATTAAAGAAGGGTGACACCTACGGAGAGAACACATGGCACGTGCCGAAAACCGGGCTTCTATTGTGTCAATACGGTTACTTGAAAATTGCGAAAAAGGAAGGCTTATAGATAAGAGAATACAGGCTTCGATCATGGAAAAGGAGTACAACAGTACACCTCTATCTCATAAACCACTTACCGGCACACATTTAGATCGTCCGTGGATGCGTTTACTTAGCGCGCGAGAAAATCTGCGGCATGGAATTCATTCTTCATTTGCGATTTGGGATCTTTGAAGGATTGATGATCGATCGACCTACTTCCAGGCATGGTTGGAAGCACTTTTAGCGAAGGTTCCGGCGCACTTCTGGACGCAGATTTGATGTCAGAAAGCTTTCGCAGCTTTTCTCAACTTTCGTTAGGAAGGGAGGCTAAAGGTTTTTCTTTTTCACGACGAAGCAACCCGCTTAAAGAAATAATGAACATAATGTTTATAGTCTCCCAATCCCTCACATCCTACATACAGCAACGGCAGAAGCCGTAAAGAGATTAAAAAAAGGCGCCAGCCAGGTTTCACAATACACGTAGGAGAACATTACCTTTCGTAATTTTTTGTGAACCGTGGAAGCAACGCAAGGAGAATTCAAACTGAAATTGCTTTTACTAAACTACCAACAACTTCAAGCACGAAAAAAAACTGTGTTCCACAATGCCGTCCGACTCTGATATCAACACTTGGCTAAACTGTCGTTAAGCGGCTTTTGTCAGCAAAACGCCACTTCTGACACTATTTTGCTGTCAGTAACCTAACGTAATGTAACCTTATATATTGTCACAAATAGAGAACAATGACTTAAAAGACGAAAACTTACCCTAAGTCACCAATATTATTATTGGAAATAAAATTCAGAAAACGCTTCCCAGAGCCCGACTCCCATCCCCGCCCTGGGCATAACAGAACTAAGACAGAGTCTCTCACTACTATGGCAGACAGTTATGCTCCGTGCCAATCTAGCCATCAAATTCGATTGTAATCGTGCGGCACTCTAGCCTTGTGTTTGGTGTTTAGCTGGCACTCCGTCGAATGGCGCTCAATACACTGTGAAAAAAAAGGTTTCTCGGCAATTATGTAAACCGAAGATTTCTTTTACTGCGAAACGTATTATTGTACATTGTGCAATGAGTAGCTAAGCAACAACTCCAGCAGTCATTTAGAGATAGGTACAGGAACAGCGAAAAACTCGGCATTTCGGTTGCTGCAAAATTTTTAATACGAAATTGCTCTATTCTCAGACACACAAAGATTTCGCTGACGTCATATTCGTCACGGAAGTGACGCCAGTAGAGCGAAGCACGCGGCCTGTGAAAGGTGCACCCCTACACACAGGGTGTTCATGCGCAGAAGCAACCTTTAGCACTAAAGACTACGTTATACTTCGGGTTGTTCGTTTTCGGGTTTTATATTTTGACACGAAAGTGTTTTATGCCTGGATCCACCCACATTTCACTGACGTCATATCCGTAACGGCAAGAACGCCAGTACGCCTTTGCCGAAGCCACCCGCCAGCAGGACGTCACTCGCCAAGCCCACCCACAAGACAGCCGCCGACACGCAAATCATGCTCAGCTGCAGATTTCGCTGCACACTTCACTCTCGTGATTTACCGATTCCTATGACACAGGAATCAACCACAATTTCTTTCTTAACGCTTTCCTTACGAATTCTTTGAGATGTGTATGGTAAGAGTAAATTTAGCCTAGTCCAATCGCAACACCATGGCGTACAAGCTTCACTGCTCGAATTTTATCTAATTAATTTCAAAAACAGCGAAAATGTGCGGTCCTTCCTTCTTTTTTGTCGTCGTATATCTTGCGTAGTTTTTTCCATCCTAATTTGGAACCAAGTATCCTAAGTTGCCATTGTTCCAATGTAAACTATTTCCTTCACCGGTCTCCAACACGCTCAACTACACTAGCATTGACCACTTCTGTACACCAACAGCACACTAAAAGGCCACAGTATTCCCTCAGAGCCAAGTGGTTTTCCCGGCCATCGTTCTAGAAGGCGACTTTTTTCGTTCAGAAATGCTTCCTGCCACTCCGTTCTCGTAACCTCCAGCGCACCAGCGTCGAGTGGGCGAAGGAGCTTATTTGAATTTGAATGAGCCACGGACGCTAGAATTGGCTTCAAGCCGGGCCTTCGTAATTTGCAAATGAGGGGATTTTTTAAGGGCCTTTGGAGCTTTGTTGTGCCTTGGAGCTCGCAGAATGCTAATACGACGCTGTCGAAAAAAAAGCAAAACTTGCACTGGCTTCGTTTCTTTGAGGCAAGAAATGTACTAACACGAAGAAGCAGACGAGGCGAGTAAGACACAAATGATTTTCGAAATGACAATTCTGGAGGACAACTACGCTGACAACGTGAAAGGAGCCTGTTTGAAACACTCGAACGTTAACTAAGAAGTGGCCTGTTAAGGAATGCTACAAAGGCACTAGCGTATGTTCACAATGTAGAACAAGACACGCTCCTGAACTACGTGAGAATTTAACGCATGTGCATTCGATTTAGAAAGGTTGCTGCAGCGTCATATCAGGGTCATCGTATCGCAAAATAAACGCCGTAATATGAAGTCAAAATTACTTGCTTAATTTTTAGTTACTGGCCTATTTTTCTTTACTTGCTACACATTCACTTAATAAATTACTGAACTTTTGGCTTGCTTTATTCCCTTTTATTCATTTATGTATTTTCATCCCGTCATTTATTACCGAGCATCTTCTGAAATCACTTCTGGTCTCTCTTGTCGTTGTCACATTTGTGAATTCACCGTTCATTAGCCATGTTTTATTACACGAGCGATCACGGACGCACGCACGTAACGGTCCGGGTAAACGCTGCGTCATTTGACGCTTAGTTTCATGAACTCACACTAAAACTGTATGATATTGTGGCCTAAAGATATAAAGCCACTTCAGAATTACCCCGAATAAAAAGGCGAAGGCGGACGCTAACAGATTAACACCCAATTGATTCGTTTAAATAGGCGCTAACGCCACGAGGCGATCAGGTAACTTCACTCCCAATGCGAAGAAAAGGGCATTTGTTGGACTGAAGAAAACCGCAAAATTTTAAATTCTATGTACTAATTTCTTCTTGTTGATATTATAAACACAATACAAATTTGTTTTATTTGACTTGGAAGCGATTTTGGTGTGACCATCACCGTCCCCGGGCTGCTTGTCCCATCAGCCTGTGCTCGACCATGAAATCGACAACCGCCGTTTGATGCTTCTTCCTCCCACAATTACACTTGTCACGCTTGGTAGGTCACAGAGTAAGTGCGAGAATTTGGGGAACGTGGTGTAGCCACTTACCGTCATCATGATTGCTATAGGTGCCACTAGTTAGTATTACTTCACTTTGGTTGTCTGCACCGCCAGTCATTTTCGTCTCCCCCCTCGATTTAAAGGCCGGGTTTCGACCTACCGATTTCACTCGTAACTTCGAATTGACAACAATGTAATCATTTGTCCTTACCAATCCTTAAAACCAAATAATACAAAACAAACTGGGGCTGCATGCTGTAATTTTTTGTCTATTTTAAGCACACGCGAAAAAAAACGATCGTTTCGCAGGAAACCTCGTCTCAAACCCTGCCCGCTTATAGAATTCATTTCTACAGAACAACTCAGTCTTACTGCAGTGTTTCACAGAATACCGTTTGGTCAGGAAAAACACGTAAGCAAAGTACAAAACTTCTGGGCCAAAGCGAAAACTGTAAAGCTTTTTTTTTCGTTCAAAAACTAAAACACTTCCGTTTCGACAGGGTCAGTGAGCTTTGTAAGTTGCTAAAATGACCCAGTTTACGTTCGCCAACTTTTTCATCCTCTCATATACCACTCGTAGGGCAACCGCAAATGCGCTGCGTGAACTTACAAAATCAAAACCAGGTCCACCCATTGAATCACCAGCGGCTTCACAAGACGCACCCTAAATAAGGCGCTGTTAGCATAATATAAGCCGAGGTGAAAGCTCTCCGTTCGCTGTCTTCGATCGGGCACTCTCATCGGGGAAGCGCCATCGACCACGAAAAGCGATCGCCCGCATCCTGTGCTCCTCTGGAAATCCTTGAGATTGAAGCGGCAGACTGGACCTCAATTTCGCCGACGTGAACTGAGCTGCACTGGCGCGAGAGATGTTTAGAAGCTTGTGGCCGGTGGTCTTCTCCCAGTGAGAATACCAGAGCGACGCCGCCGGATGTAGAGCTTCCAACTTGGTTTACAAAATGTTCACGGCACCTTAATTTGGGACTTTTGTGCTGCGGAAGCTTGCTTCCAGTGAGGCGAAGCATAGGCCAGTGAGTGCCCTTTTACGTCTGGCTTGTATTCCCCAGAGTGATAGATTTTCTGATCGATCCTTCTATTAGATTTGCAAGTTACATGTAACGTTTCAAAAAAGAAACAAAGCGTCGCATAGTGCGACGAAACTGCTTTTGTTGGAAATAGTGAAAAGTAACGCTTCAACAACAGGGGTGAAAGACGATGGCAATATTAAAATTTGAAGGAGTGTCTACTAGCAACCTAATCCAAAATATTCGTTGGCACGTAACCAATCTAATGCTTCCACGTGGAAGGGTGCTAGAAAATCCCAGCGTGCTGTTTTTAATGGTGTTTATTCTTCCATGGAGAATCTTTTAGCGTCTAACCATAGCGCAGCAATAAACGTCGGCACATACTCTTCGCCATCCTTAAGAGCCCACACCCTACAAAGTACTCTTCAAGCTGCGAAGTACCTGCTGCGTTATCTATTTCTCCCGCACTCCCTGTTATTAAAGTTTACCTTCGTAGTCGTTGTGCAATGTATAGAAGAAATGTTGTTGCTTGTGGTTAGTACCAGCTACTTATTTTGTGCAAAGAAAGCACGAAAATAAACAGCATGATGCAGGAGCACATGGGGTCGAGCTCCAGTCGTTAAAATAGACGTACACCAGGCTATATATACAGAAGCCTAAAGCAGATTGATGAAAGAGCGCTCCAGCATAGCAAGCCGCAATAAAAGGGCAGGCTAATGCGGAGAATGAAGGACTTCGTTAAAATGATAGCGTGAGCTTACAAACATGTACACCCCTCGGTGCGAATATCCATATGTCTAGTCTTTTTAACTCCAGTTGAATTTGTTTTCGGCGTTTTTTACTTTTGGTGTTTTTACTTCTTGCGTTGGGTTAGACCATGGTATAGTTTTCTCGTATTTTTACAGCTGATTCCGTTCCTTCATTTTATCACAGACAATAATCGTGTATGCGCTCCCGTAAGAGGAAAATATTTTTAGGTCTCTCTGGCTCTCTGTCATTCGATATACCAAGCTGGCCAAAGTAAGATAATGCTTGAACACAAGTGCTACGTAGGTACGAACGTTCAAAACGTTTCGGCGAACAACAGTATGTGTCACAAAATAAAATACTGTTCATGCAATGCGCAAGCATCTACGTGCAGTGTGGAATCAAGTTTCATACGCTTGGTAAACCAGACAATGTAGCTTACACTCGTTGTTCTCGTGCGCCTGAACGCTGTGCATGAACAGATATTGCTCTCAGGCGTTTCCTCTATTTTAGCAAAACTGGTACGTGCGTGGCTTCTTTATAAAACGGAACGAGGAAGATGAGCAAGTCAACTTATATAAATGAATGCTACGGCAATGCCTTCAGTTGGTAATTTAGTCAGAGCTCCTTGCTCTTGCCGCGATGACCCAGTTGCGTCTAGTTGCGTCAAGTTTAACCAACACAAAACAGGAATGCCTCGTCTTGTGCGACGCGGTGTAAACAGCAAGAAGAGACTGCTGTAAACAAGTCACAGCAGTTGTTTCACTTTTTGTTTGTTTTCTATCAGTCACTGCACTGTGCATGCGTGTTCCCTGATGAGCTACTTCCAGTTTAAAGCAAAAAAGGGCTAAAATGAAGCGTTGTTCTGGGCGTAGATGACATTGCCGCAGGCGGCAGACGATAGCGATGATTGCCTCCTGCATGCCTTGCACGGTTTGACGGCGCCCCGTCCGAAGTGCCAGAAGGAGGAAAGTTTCGCTCCCAAGGCTCCTGCATTTCGCGCGTTCGAGGAAGCGGCGAAGATTTGTAGACGTTCCATATGCGCGGCCTCGACTTCCTATATTCACAAGCAGCAACGAGTGTGCGACTGTCGGGAATTTTGCCCGTGTGTTTTCTCAAATGAGGGTGCGTTGTGATTTAGTGTTTTTTTTTTCCTTTAGGTTAATGTAAAGTTTGATGAGCAATGTCGGCACGGTCTACGTGCACTAGCTATAGAAACCAAAAACAAATTGCCCCTTGAGTAAGCACTGTTCTGGTGGCGGGAATTTCAATTCCCTACACCACTTTGAACTTCATACGTATGTACCAGATCTTTAATGTTTGATACCGTTGCGTTTTTGTATCCTCTGTGTGCCATTTTTTAGAATAAAATTCTTTTTTTTAAGGGTGAGAAGCAGTACACTGCTTCGGAATAACTTTGTCTTTACCTGCTGTCATGATGCCCGTTTTAGTATTGTTTAATTTGCCAAATGCTCCCACATGTATCTGCCTTTTGTTGTGACGTTTTAGCATGTACCTTGTCATAGTTGTTGTGATGTGCTTTTCGGAATGTCCTGTTTTCTTACTTCTTTGTACCGTTAACCTGCACTGAATATGTATTCACTACATAACGCCGTCATGGTACGTGTAGCATCGCTCTCGGCTTGAATGCTGCAACAACCGTGAGAGAAATTTGCGTTCTAGAACCGTGCGAAATCTCAATTGATACCCCTCGCTTCGCCACGAAGCACTTTTCTGCTGTACTATGCTTTCTTTGAGGCCTATGTGTTAATATAACTGGTATGAGGGAAAGAGAGAATTAAAGAGGGAGAGAGAAAATGTTTGAAAGAAAGGGTACGGAAACCACTCCAGTCTTCAAACTGTAGGATCTCGAAATGTTCCTATGCGTAACGCCGGGACGAGAGTGAAAGTGTAGAAGGAGAAGAAGTACGAGAAGGTAAAAATGATTGTTTTAACGAGCCGACGCTACGCAGGCGATGAGGCGCGCTGTAGTGGAGTGCTCCAAACAAATTTTGACCACATGGGGATTTTAACATGCGCCGGGAAGATAAAAAGGTTGAAAAAAGGAAGATACAGAGGTTGACTGCATCGCTGATGTTGATTCGCAGGAACCAATGCTGCGCAAAACAATTAGGCGAAGTTTCAATGCGCGATAGCAAGCCTCCACCATCCAGTCGTAAGCAAAGTGATCTGCCTATCGGACGTGCGGAATTCGAAACGGGTGCCGAAAAAAGATCCAGGAATTCGTTAGTGCATAAATGGCAGGCAACGAAAGAAAAGACGTTTCGAGGCGAACTACCGTACGCGTTCACAACCAATGCAGGAACCCAGAGTCAGAGGACATGTCGGCGTTCACAATTTTACGACCAAGAACCAAGTGACAGCGACTAATTTCCGCCGGCCATAACGAGTGTCCGGGTGACAATGCCTTGGCGTAAGTTGGGCAATAATGCTGCTAGCAGCAGCGAGCCGACTGACGGTCGCCAGCCGCGCCGACAGCATCGCGGGAGTCCGCCATAGATGGCCTCTTCGTTTCCTGGGGCGGCACTCAACGCAACGACGGGCAAGGAGTGAGAAATTACTGTTCTGCCCGCTATCGGCTAGCGATGAACAAACACTGCCGCATGCAGAAGCGAGAAGGAGAAGTTTGCCCGTGTTGCAAAACAGTTTTACAGTTAACAGCTTTGAGTGACGTTATTGCTTACAGCTGTAATTTTAATTCAACTTGCATCAACTGGAGCTTCACAAAAGTAGACAGCAACGTTTTGCAACGATGGGAGCAGGAGAAGAAGCATAAACCAATAAATGCCAACAGTATGTCGGTTGTCTACAGTTTCTCATCATTCACACGTCCCTAAGCAAAACATAACCATTATCATAGCTCACGCTCAATTTCTTCGATTTGCCAGTCAGTTCTCCGGCTCACCCGTGGGAACCGTGGGGAATCCTTATAGCCGTTCTTATCAGGGAGGTGCAATTCACTGCAAATGCGGCGCTTTTCTCAATATATCATGGCGGCGAACATTAACTGAATCCCATCATGGATCTAGGTCATCCATTGCTCGGCTTCATGCAGAATTCCGATGTCTCTCTTCATCGCTCCGATATTTCCTTCATCCGGGTTACGTTAAGGACAAAATGTCAGTTGAACCTTTGTCGAGCAAGTCACCGAGTGCGCAAAGTGCAGGAACGAACAACCTCGCTCAGCAAATACAACCATATAAGCCGGAATTTCTGAAATGTAAACCCGGTTTGTATTCTGAACGAACCGATCCTCTGAGGAGGGTTGTCAAGTGTGCGTCTGCGTTTATGTAAGGCGGCGTTAGTGTAGTGTCCTGGCTCTCAGCATTTCTTGAGCAAACACGGCTCTCTAGATCAACTAATGGGGATGACGTACTTTTTTTTAAAGGCTATAGTCTTACTTTGCGCTACCCAAACGCGAAACTTTTGATGATACATTTAGCGAAAGTAATTCTGAGGCATTACAGCTGAACGCGTACCTAAAGTATAACACTGGCAATACCGAATGTCTTCATTTGTACTGAGATGGGATAAGAGGGAAATCACACGGCTGGCTTCTACATCTCGTGCCTTTCAGGAAAGGACAGGCACGGTAAGTGCTGCAAGCACCAAACATCTCATCCGTTCTTTCCTCTCCATCCTCAATTTTCCCACCATCATCCATCTCCTCTTCACACCCACGGTGAGCCGCTGTGCTTAGCGCAAGCCGAAAAGTACTGCCGAGGTCTGTCGCTGAATGCAGCGAACAGCGCTTGTGCCCGAGATTTATGGTTGAGGATAGGACCAGTGAGCAGCAGACATTTTGTACGTACCCGGATGCAAGAAGAAGATGCGGGGCCTCACACATCTTCCTTTGTTCGTTTCCTCTCCCGGCAACAGACATGGCCGTCTAGAGCTTGCATACAGCATAATTTATGTACGTCCGAAGATTGGATCCTATTCGGTCAGTGGCCGGCTCTCATGTCTCTGCTCATTTATGAGGCATGCTCTGGATTTTTCTTTTCGCGAGACTTTGCTATTCCATCGCCATGAGTGAAACTGAAGCCTTGAACCATTTCTTTCAAGGTGACCAATGGAGGTGCGGCAAATTTTATTGCTTGTGTAAGCTGGGGCAGCTACGTAACCACATCTTAAAACACTGACGCTGGAATACTTTTGTAGTTTGACCGCTAGTACCTACAGTGCCCTAGTGAAACTCAACTAGCCCTTTCTTCACCATCTGCGTACAGTGATGCAGGTTAGTACTGGGCCAATTGGAAAGATGCAAGGGTCCCAAAAATGTTTTACTAAGGCAGTGTGGATGGATTAGATATGAGGGTAGTCATAGGATAAAGGGAACCAAAGGAGACTATCGTAAGGAACGCGCTAATTTACCGGAATTCTAGAAAATAGCACCAACCGTTGTACTTGTGGTCCAAAAACCTACAAACTTAGTGCAGCGTAGCAACTTGGAAGAAATAGCTGTGGGCCAGCTCAAATACTCAGCGAGGGAAGTGGAGATAGCTAATCGGGAATAATAACAATCAAGCCACTTGAATTAAAAATGATGAGCAGCGCTGTAGAGAGTACAATGAAAGAGGCACACACTAGGTAGCTGGGGTGTGCCTACTCACTTTGTCCTTGAACTTCATGCACGACTTTCTCGTTTCTTGTAATATCTGGTTCTAAACTGCTTACAAAGAATAGAGACATTTTGGAGTTTTGAAGTGCGTGTGCTATTACACGCTGTTATCACCAGAGTTGCACACCGTTAAAAACATGATTTGGACCTCAAGCTTATACGCCTTATCACTCGTATATGTATCTTTGGTATAGTAGTTAGTAATGCGCACCATTTTCATAATCAAAACATGAAGCTCTTAGTAAGCTCGTGCGCCCCATCATTTCGACTACTTCGACTAATAGGCACGATGTTCAGTTACAATAGGTAAAGTTTATATACAAGTGCGTGCATGCGTATGTTTGTCTTTCTTATGTATGACCGTCAACTCTCAAGAGAACGAAAATTTGCTCACACGTTTGCAATAAATTGTTTCTCACTACGGCCTAATTTTATGAAAAGCTTAGCTTTAATCCACCCCCTTTGCCCCGAGAGCAGCGCCTCCTGAGTTCTTCAACACCTTGTAACTGAAGTCTTAGCAATTTGTCGCTGAAGATGAATAGTGTAAATATATGATTACACGCTCCCGATATTGTATCCCGCTGAACCGACTTCCGCTTCAGTTCCCATTCTATTTCACTGCCACCATTGCCGCGGTCCTGGCACAGAGGAAAGCAGCGAGCAAACACCGAAGGGGGGTGTGAGATGAGATGAGAGCGGAAGTACTTCTCAGTGGACCAGCGAAGGCCTTGCCGCTGGCAACTGGTCATGTTCGGCTCGGTAGGAAGACCGAAAGGCGCACACAGATTTATGAGGGGGATTCACGGAGGAGCCTGGCTGTCGTGGAGGTACTCGCTTCGGCCGGCTGGCTCTAGTGCCATCTCGCAGGATAGGACCCCGCGATGCCCTCCAGGCTTAGTAGGTGTCCCGCTCCCGGAGTTCTTCTCCTTTCCACTTTGATCTGTGGATCTTGAGAAAATGTTCCAAAACCCAGAGAACATTATTCTTGATTTTCAAAAAAACACTGGTGTTGTGCTCAACAACTTTTCAAAGAAACAAAAAAAAACCGTTTCGCCACTATTGCAGGTGGCATCATCAGTAACTGGCCCTTAAGAGATACAGGCAACCTATTTGTAAAGCGGCCTAGATCAAACACTCTCGGGATCTTCGCACCCTGCCTATATTTTAGCCCAGAATTCATTGATGGCTCAACCTGCGCACTTGCCGATTCAAACAACTTCATTGGTCCGCTTTTGTTAAATTTATCTGGGTGTAGGTAAACCCCTTTTGATGCCGCTCTTTTTCTGCCCGAAGTCTGCAGTAAAACACTCCGGTGCCATATCAACAGCTTCTGATTATTACGACACAACCGAATGTTGTTTCTCAGTGGACAGCAAATCCGCCTTTTCAATTCTATTCCTATCCGGCTCTGGAGCTGCCGAGGACAAGTTCCTTTGTTAAAGTCCGGGTGTGAGGCGCTTATTTCCAATGGGAATGAAATATTTGGAAAACCTTTCCCCCAATCAACGTTGTGGATGTGATTGGACGACGAAGATAATCGAGTGCGCGAAACAAAACACAATCCTTGGTAGTCCTCAGTTATGCACGCTTCTTAGTTAATCGCATAATAAGACTTGGAAAGATTGGTGTTTTATTCTAGCAGACAAAATGGGGTTGTCCGTTCCACGGTGTCTTTGTAATGCAGCGGGAATGGCGGAGGCCCAGCGTCTTCACGTTGTTTGTATAAAAACGTGCAGTTTAGAGATAAGCATGGCAAGTTTTATATCAGCGTGTGACAGTCCAACGTGATATATTTGTTATACACTTCAGCTATAAACTGAATCACGGTAATCTGCCGCTAAGATGAACTGGAAGGGACCATGATTGTTTGTTCCTCTCATCAGAAGTTCGCCTTACTCTTACCAGAAGCCTTACCCCAAAAAGAATTGGCAACACAACCACGCGAATTCAAATATCTTGCTTCAAGACGGTATATGAACTAAACTTACAATGGACACGAGGTCGTGGGCTCGATTCCCGGCTGCAGCGGCCGCTTTTCTGATGGAAGCGAAACGCAAAAATGCCAATGTGCGCGAGATTTCGGCGCACGTTAAAGATCCCCAAGTGGTCAAAATTAATCCGAGCCCTCCACTCCGGCGCGCGTCAACGCCTGCGTTGCGTCGGAGCGATAAACCCTATAATCAATCAATCAAACACTTACAATGGAGGAAAAAGAGAAAGAAACATTTATCTGAATGCGCAATTTTATAAAAGACTGTCTCGGTTTTATCCCGTCCAAGCGGCGACGGAGAGCGCACACCCGCTACCTCAATCGGCAACGCAGCAGAAACATAGAAAGAGCTCGTCACTTTCTCGGCGGTGACGCGGTGGGACTCGCAAGAACTCACGCGAACTCACATGCTCCCGCTAAGAAACGGCATTGGACCGGAGAGCTGCTATGTCCGTGAACAGAAACTATCCTTCATCACCTTTTTTAGTTTCCAGAGCGGCCACAAAACTCACAATCACTTCTTTTTTTCGGTGATTTTCTGTTGGCTGCGCTGGTTGAAATCTGGGAGAAGGGTTATGCTTTTTCGGCGGGTCTTTGTTTCTCGCTGCCTCCCTTCCTCCATGGCGCGAATTTGCTTCGAACTGGGGTTTTTATTTACTTTTCTTTCCGTCTTGTCACGTAAATTCTTTGCCGCATCGAGCCAAAATTGACATGTTCACTACCCAGAATCGCCAGTAGTGGTGGCCACCCCGAAAGTTGCTCGTCTTAACTGAAGAGCACGTGCGAGACTGTTCGGTGAAGCAGATTTTTCTTTTACATTTAATCTGTGGAAAACCAAACAAACTTTCCAACGTTGTTCGTCATAAGCGAGAATTCACCTTAATCAAATTCGTATTCATGAGAGTTTACTGTACTTCGTTTTCTGCAGCCACACTCCTCTCGTTGTTGATCAAGGATTGACTACATACTAGAAATTCTATCTGTTTGGAAATCTACTCTCAATGTTACGATAGGTCTTTAGTGGAACCAAATGAATGCATACAAAACGAAGTAAATTTTTTTCTTGTAAGAGAAGCACAGTAAAAGCACAGTCGTATAGGCGGCGACTACCCTGTCGCCGCCTAGTACAGTGCTTTTAGAGTGTGAGGGGCACATGAACAAAACTGCTGCCTTAGACAATACTTGCTGCTCCAGTCAATACACTTCTAATTTCACTAGGACTGGTTGTAATCCCCGAGTAATGGGCCTTAGCGACCTCATTTCCTGCATGCATCTTTAACGCGTATATCGAAATCTCGGCTTCTGGTCGCACATTCTTATTGGAAGTCACAAACTTGGCTTTGTCTTAAGATGCTCTTGATATCTATTTTCAAGCGCAGCAGTCTTCCCCTCGTGTCCTTGTGGTTTGGTGTCCTTGACATTTAATCCCCCCCTCTCTTCGCAGAAATCTACCAATATCAAGCTACATTCTCGCCCTGTGATCTTTAACCGGGGAGGCCTCCACCAAATTTCCGTTCCGCCTTTGCAGCTCGACTCTTCAACCTCGCATCCGCCGCCGTCCTGTCACATCCGGAAGCGCTCAATTTTTCACTTCGGAATTCTCGGCTCTGCCTCGCTGGTCCGCAGGGAGAAGACGGAAGCGAGGCCATCGGGTCATTTGTATTCATTGCCTGCTTAAGTCTATTATATCCCCCGTGGACCTCCTTTTTATCGCATCCCGGAATTCCGTTTTCGAGGGAAAGGGAGATGAAACGACGGGAAAACGTGCGAAACACAAGGAGTGATTTGGGAAGGAAGCACTCGTTTCGGTATTATACCTGACATGCATGTCTCTTGTTGGTTTCTTTGCATATCGCGAGTGCTAAATTCTGTTTCCGACTCCATTTTAGTCATCTTTATTTTCAACTCGACGTGCAATCCATATTTTACCGAAATATAGGCTACTTTCGGGAGATATTTTTTTTCTCTTTCTCTTTCCGGATTCCTTTTTGTATGTGTATTCTTTATTTCTATTGTCTTTTTTCTAGAAACAAGAAACACAGCGTTTCCTTCCAACTCCATGACATCGTCACACGAGAGACTGTAAAACAAGACCTGCTGCTTTAACGGTCCATTTCTTGTTATCGCTTGGGAAGTTTAGCATAGAGCCCGAAGCTTCATTTTTTTACTTTTCCAATTAGAGTTCTTTCACAAAATTGTCTTCAAAACTACAACATGTTAAGATAGAACATAGAGCTAGAACTAGAACAAAACTAGATCAACAGAAGACTGGACCCGCTTCCTCATATTATAGCAGTTATATAGCTACATAGCAAAGCTATATCCAATTATATGACAAAGTTATATAACGAATAGATAATGACGGGATTTGTTTATCAGAGATAGGTGAGGATTTTATTCCTGTGTCAGCCTATGTACAGAATTCTGTTCTTGCAGGATTAATAACAGGCCTTGCCTGAAGGACGCATACGACCGATGAAGCGTCTGTGCTTCTTTACTTTCGCAGGCCGCATTAAATGCAGGACATCCGCTACGTATAGAGTGAGAAAGGTGTAGTGAGTTTCACATCATTGTTAGGACCTCCATCCCTGCAACACGGAGGTTGAAGACCAACTGACGTGCACATTCAACAAAGCTCTGCACTTCGAGGGCAAGTTCCTGATACTGACACCGACAGTTTCCCGCAGACTCAATTTCGGCGAATCCAACCTCCATTTTCCGCTGCAACACGTGTAGGTGGTGAAGTCTGACGTGCTAGCTCTGCACTTGTGGCGAACCAGCTGACAGCGGAGAGCCGATCTCTTTCGGGGGGATTTTCCGCTGCGTGTAGCCGAACGTCCTCTTTTTCGACGTAGACAAGCCGGCGATTTTTCTGTCGTTATTCTCCTCCAATGAGGTTCGCATTGACGGAATATCTCTTTGAGAAGAACGAGGACAGACGGGGGGACTGTTTGTTGCCTAGAAATACGTCCTCTTTTTCGACGTACAATAGACAGAGTTTTGCATTTTTCTGTCGTTATTCTCCTCCATAGCGGGTACCGTCCGCTAACGCATTGACGGCGGCGGGTGAGAAGAACGAGGACAGACGAACTGTTTGTTGCCCGACTAGAAATATGGTTTGGACAAGGTGCACATTCGTTCCAGAGTTTTAGCATTAGTTCCGGGGGCCACCGTCCGCTAACGCTGCCCGCGCATTCGCTCCGCGGGTAGCGGGGCCCGCAACCTTCACCCTCCCCGCGCGCGCCAGGTGCACATTCGTTCCGGAAGGGTAACCCGCCGCCAGCGTGTGCCTCCTGTGCCCGCCACTATGCTAAATCTGTAATATTTCTCCCTGGGACCCTCCCCGCGCGCGCCTGCGCAGTCGGGGCCCGGTAACCCGCCGCCGTAGCGTGTGCCTCCTGTAGCCACTATGCTAAATCTGTAATATTTCTCCCTGGGACGTTGCGGCGGCTCCAGCCATCCGGACTCTGTGAGAGTTGTGGCTCCGGAATGGGAACTTTGCCAAATCATCTCCCATCGTTCTTTTTGGTTAATATCGCGATTTATCAGAACAATAACATCTGACTAACAATATTATGTTGTGCATTTTTTGCAGCTGATGGAAAGGCCACCATGTGGAGTAGGACTTCTTTGTTCTTGCAACGAGGTCAGATATTTGAATAAAGATATGGATACCTACGATTGCGGGAAGCGGAAGTGGGAAGTGGCTCCAGCCGTCGCCAGGCGGCTCTTTCTTTTCGAAGCATTTACATCCTAGTAACCCTTAATGATCCATAATGTCCCTGCGACTACCCTGGCTTTGTGTGATATAGTATTGTGGGGTTGTTCTGAGTCTCACTGTGTCGTGAGACAGAGAGTGGTGGTAGTGATGGTACCATGGGAAACAGTTAAGTCGGCGATAGCTCGAGCGGTTAAGCGAGGCAGTTCATCTCCCAGAAATATGGGTGCAATCCATATTACAAGTGTTTTCGCTATGAGTATGGTTATTACTTCGTAGTAAGATAGCTGAAGGGAATGTTCTGACATCGCAAAGTCTTGTTCGCGAAATTTTCTGTCGTTGCCCTCGAGTCGCTGATAATGTTGTTCGATCGGATAGAGTTTGTTGCTGCAGCTGTGACCGTGTCCTCACCCTAAGTGTATTTCGGGCTGCCTTAGAAGTTGATCTCATTGTCACTCCGTCGTTGTCGACTTATGCAATTGTCATAACGTCGAACCACGCAAGTCAGGCTTGACTCTGCCGTCGGTAGCGAGGTCGACGCCTTTACGATGGGACGGAAAGCTTTGATTGCGATTTCGACCGATGCAGAGGGAATTTGCCCATGTCGACGACAAATATTCCATGAAGCTGAGCATAACAGGAAATATTTAGATGAGTACACTCCTTGTTGCAAGGTTCTAGAGAACGCCTAGAAATTCTCGGCCACAAATATTTTAAAGCGGAAGTATAACCGTCGAGTGATGAAACAGATATGATTTAAGCTTCGACAAACAGAGTGCACCCTTACTACAATTTAGATATTTTTAACCAGAAGAAGGGACGTTAGTATAAAAGAAAGTATTTTTGCCATACCTTGAATAATATATGTCGGTTGCACTTGAGTTAAGCTGGTGGTGTGACCTAGACATATTAGACAAACACTGTAAAAAACACACTGCGATACTAAAGAAAAGTGATTATAGCAACCTTCGTTTATGCAGTTTCGGCGACGGTGTTGAGATTTAACGCAAACCTAACTTTACGAGTTCAGCGAGTGCAACGTCAACAGCAGGCCCACATTGGTCGTCAAAGAAGTGACATCAGAGCCCGGCACCGAAAACAAGCTCCCCTATCTGCGAAAAGACATCGATCGCTGCCTATTTCCACGCAAAAACCTGGACTACGAACGACGAAAATATTTGCCGAGAGTGCGGCGTTACAGTGGCTTTATAACCACCTAACTAATGGTGCTTTAGTAACATTACTCTACATGGATAACGATCCAGCTATGTCGAGTTAGTACGTCCTCCGGTCCCGGAATTTAGTAATTGCTTTATTAATATTTTGTTTAATTTTTGTTCTGGTCTTAGCTCGGCGCGTGTGCCTCACATGCATCCGATACGGGCAAACGTACATTCGTGCTGTGCCCTTTGCCCTAAACCTATAGCACTGCCGAATAGACGCTGTCTTCCGGAGGCGCGGTTTTAGAATGCGCCAAAATCTAAACTCACGTATTTTATCTTCTGGCAAAATAGATTAGATGCTGTTACCACCTTAAACAACTAGCCTAAGTTTGATAAATACATCAACAACTCTCACATCGCTTTGATGCTTGACGAATGCTTGAGGTATAATCATGTCAAATTGGTGCATAACGGCCAGTACTCCCTATGAATTTGTATTCAGGTCCATGGTGGCGTTTTCAAGCTAGCAAGTCTACCTAAGGCTGAAAACCTCACGTTAAGTATACACCCCCTACCCCCCCCCCCCCCCCCCCGCCCAGAAAAAGAGGTGATTGAGCTACTTAAATGCATCACAAGAAAAATGAATTAACTACTGAAAATCCCAAACCTGAGGTGTCTCTGTTTTCTTTGCTTGCTTCGTCTGTCCTTTTTAACCTCAACCCTTGCAATTCGTGACGAAACCTTTTTTTGTTGTGACTGTATATCTAAAGTGCCCTAACCTTTCTCATTCATGCTCTTAGGGTAAAAGGTGTCAAGCAATAAGCTCACTAAACGAGCCTACCTCGGTCTCAATTATACATGTTAAACGAGTTTTCGTAGTTTTAAGAAGGCAGACCGCTACTCTTTAGTGCCTTACTCGGAGTCCAGGCTGTCAATCATAAAAATGTAGACCACACGAAGTTTATAAAAATGAAGACAACACAAAGTTTACAGCAGCGTAGGGCCAAAGTAGACGAACAGGCCAATGATGAGAAGTGCGCTAGAATATTGCAATGCCTCGGGGCGCTTAAGCTTCCTTACGTCCTTTGAAGGTGAGAGCCTTACGGCTCCTCCGGGCGATACTTATCAATGACTTTTTCGCAGCTATATCGTGTTTGCGTCTATTTCTTGTCTTTGGCTCCGTCGTCTTTCGGCGCAGGTCACTTCGACGGGACGACTGACAACGCTTCACGCCACAGCTAGCTGCAGAACCAGAATTTTCCGCGGCTGGCGTTGCTCTTTGCTACTCAAGCGCTGTCATGGTACTCTGTCATGAAGTATATGGTACCCTGTCGTGAATTATGACCTGAACTCCGCAAGCTGTCGGTCAACTCTTGGTTCGTTGCTGAAAACGTGCTGAGGTTTGAGCGCGGCAGCAAAGGGCTGACTTCCTGCTCTGCAGCCCTTGGTTCAAATTTATAGAAAATCGAACAGTCTTCTATTTGCTCTTTATTGCGACTGCCATATTGTGTACCGGCTTACCTCTCAAGCGAGGCTGAAACGTTTAATGCCAGACAACTGGAATAAACACCGTTATGTATTACGGTCAGAAAACAATGTGGTATTACGGAAGCGTCAAGTTTTTGCTTCGAATTCCTTGTGCCGCAGAAGATTTGGCCTGGGCTAAATATTTTGTAAAAGGCTACATAGTGTCAAGAAAGGGCGTAAGCGGAACGGAAGCCTCGGAATTTTTTTTCTTAGAGCACATCAAAACCGTCGCTCATTATACGGCGCATTATACGGTCGCTCATTATACGGCATTCGACCTAGCAGCTTCGGCTCCACTGCAAGCAAGCGCCATGTCATTCATCGTGCTCCTCGGTGACGCAATACTAGGTTTAGCGAATACGGGCGCTTGACAGTCACATGAAGGCAGTTCAAAAGGCCCTCGAAGAATTTACGAAAATCAACAAACGCTGCTGAGTTTGCAACGGCGCGACAACGAGGAACACGGCCTCCATCTAAAGGCCGTATCATTGACGCGCGTTTCCTTATCCCACCACCAAGCGGGTTCGTGTTTGCGAGCTATTTGGGCCCCAAATTACAGGCCTTTTTGAAAGCTTCCTCTAACAATCCCGGAATCGCTTTGTGAGGATTACCCCGAAAAACTCCCGCATCTCCACGAAATGAATCATGACGAGTGCGCGAAGCACTGGGGATGGTTCCCACAGTAAATCCCCCGTGAGAGTGCTTACTGCTGCTAAAACGATTTCCAATCCAATCCAATCCAATAGAATTCAATTTAATATAATTACAATCCAATCCAATTCAATCCAATTCAATCCATTCTCATTCAAATCAATCCAATCAAATTTAATGCAATCCAATGCTCCTCGCGCATGCACAGCACGGCTGTCCAGGAGCACTCTCTCTCTTTCCCTCTCTCTCTCTTTAACCTTTTGTGAACCTTATATTTGTTCTTGTTAACCTTCTGTAAACCTTTTGTTCACAGATGTTTCGATTTACACGGTGCTGCGCCGTGAGCACGGACGCGGGACAAACCTCGGCCTTAAGGTTCTTCGCCCCTAATAGGTAGTACTTCCTAAAATAGTCCCTTCTGCGGCACAGCAGTCGCCGGTGGTTCATTGCGCACCCTTTAGGAGAGCCCCCAATGCGTTCCCTCTCTGCCTCGCTTGCCGAAAGAGGGGGCTGTTTGCGTATGGAGATTATTTGGTATGCAGTCTCTGCCGAGCTGTCGCCTACGCGGCAATATTGCGCTCCTGGCGGAAGGGGCAGCAATAACGGGCACCGTGTCCACCTAGACTGCAAGGCTTCAGAACTTTCTTCTTGTCTCCTTTTTGTCTCGCTTTGGCTATCTCTCAGTTCGATTGGTCGCGGTGGTTTGATTTGAAAAACTCCCGCCACGCGGATTGTTTCAAGGAAGCAACGAAATTATACGTATATGAATGTCACGTCAGAACTGAGCGTCAGGGGTGTTTGTTTATCACTAATATAAACACCTCCTAATAACAAGGCCGCCTTCCGCCCGCCTTTGTGGTGGCTAATGCTCTCCTTTTCGCGTGATAAGCGCTCCCTTCAAACTTTACCAAACGTTTTGTTCGATGCATTCTTGATACGTTCGTGCGAGCCGTGCAGTCCCGCCGGTTTTGACGTTGACGTGCTTTTTCTAGGTCTTTTGTCCTTGAACGAGGTGTTTCTCGGCAATGGATACCTTTTCCCCCGTCGCTTAGCCCCGTTCGACGCCTTTTAATTAGTGCTCGCTTGGAGCGTTCTTTGGGAGCGTATAAGATTTCGCCGGCCCCGACTGACATCACCCGAAAATAGCGGAAGCGTTCGGAGAGAGAGAGAAGAGAGAGGAGAGAGAGAGAGAGAGAGAGGAGAGAGAGAGAGAGAGGCAGGCATTGAAAAGCGCTGGAGACGTAAGCGGATTTGGGTGCGCAAAACTGTGGATTGGGAGCAAGGATGAGCTGTAGGCGTTTATACCATTACCATTTTGGAAAGAGAGTGGCGGGTCGAGCGAAACCGAGGACTTGAAAGAAGGCTGCTAAGTCCTCCCTCGTGTTATGCCTCTTCGATGAGTTCGCCGCATAGCAGAATGCAGCCGTGAGAAGAAAGCGACTAGCCTGACCTCCATTACTTTTTGACAGATGATTTGAACACTTGTTTGAGCAGAACGGCGTGTTTTTTGTACCGCGAAATGCAGCAGACATGATAACGTGTAACGCGAGAAGGCAAGCAAGCACACCACGTCCAAACCGATGAAATTTATCGCATTCCGGAAAGAGGACAGCACAGAAAGCCATGTGCCAAGCTTATAAGCTAGCACATAAGTACAGTCCAAATCGTTTTAACAAATACGCACTTCGACTGACTCTTGTTATATCCGAAATTCGTTGTAAAACTGGGCATCTAAATTGCTGGATATAGAATACGAGGCGATTCAGAAACCAGGATACAGCTGAGCATGTGCCGCTAGTATAAAACTAAAGAGCACCTTTCAAAACCAGCGCTACACTATAAATATACATTGTGATCAAAATTATTTCGACATGATTCTTTAGAATTGCGCTTAGATTATGTGAAAACCACCTCTGCAGTGAGGTTGTACCCCCGGAGAACACAGAATTAGGTGGCAATTATTGAAGTCGGTGGCTTAATGAACTAAAATTGAATAATTAATTTTTTAGTGGGTGCAGTAAGCCGACACATTTGTATTCAAAAGTTAGACACGATCGTGTTTCTATGCAGATTCGTTTGGCAGAATTCTTTTGGCGCATTCCTACTCCGACATATCGAACGGCGAAGTCTAATTGCCGTTCGCATGATTGCGCATGCTTGGCAGTGAAGGTCGGCGCAAAGCCCATCCCCTTGGTACTGTGTTTGGATAGCGGTTCCGGACACTGCAGATAGCGATAACGCCAGCCAAGACTGAAATAGTTTCAGTTGTCACGTCTTGCGTATTCCCCCTACCTGGTTGTCAACCTAACACACAGCAGGCACGTCACAAAAGGCGAGGAGCATTGCGCCAGACCTCAGTGCCTTGCGTGCATAATCACGCGAATGGCAATTAAGCTTCCCAGTTCGATATCTCGGAGTACGGACGCGCTAGAAGAGTTCTGCCAACGAAACTGCGTATAAACACGACCGCGTCTAACTTTTGAATACAAGCATGCTGCTTAACACAGCTACCAAAAAGTTACTTGTTAAAATTTAAATAATTAGGCCACCGACATCTATAATTACCCTTTCATTCTGTGTCCCCCTGGGCAAATAACCCCACTGTGGAGGTGGTCTTCACGTGACATCTAGGCGCCTAATTTTTAAAAAACCTGTCGACTCAACTTCGATCACCCTGTATATCGTATTTTTGTGCGTACCTTCGTCCACACGCTTAGCTGGGGAATTCAGATACGACTTTAGCGTAAGATATCTCGAAAAGTCTGCTGAAAAACAGTTCAAATGAATATGGAGGAGAAAAATGCCCCCTATGCTTCATAGAACTGCACCACATCTGACTCCGTACGCGAAGGCCGGAGGAGGACGAATAAGGGGGTAAAGCGTTGCTCCAGCTAAGTTGGTGGACGGCTGTACAACACACCCTACAAATTTTCCGCCCCCCTCTCCCCTATTTTGCGTCAGAAAAATAAATCCCTCATATTTCTCGAAAATCGCCGGGAAATGCAACCAGTTCAACTCAAGGGACGAGATTTCGCAGAGGCTTTCAGTCTCCTGCAAGCTTGGATATGATTTTTATCCGCGTGGTGATCCCAATTCACTCGGTTATATCATATACCGTTTCGTTGTGAACAGCTCAAGTGCCGTTAAAATTCGAGATTACCAATGAGTTCTCGAATTTCGTTCGATATATACGACAAATCGCTATAACAGTGTCTAAAAGTGTTCGCTAAACGAGGTTCGACAGTATACACAATGCAGAGGGTGAAGTGAAAAGCGGGAGATGTAATTTTACCTTTTCATATTAACGCCCCCCCCCCCCCCATCTTCCATCCGCTTGAGATAACACTAGATAAGGCCCGCCTGTAAAAAAAAAACGAAGGCAGGGTTTGCCTTAGGGTGCCCTGCTTTAACGATTGGCCGCAAATTTCTCTGAAACATATAACTATTAGCATTGTTAAGCAATATAGATCACCGCTAGTGCCTCTTGCCATTCCCAGTATGCGACACTAACCAAAAACAGGAACCAGCTATTTGCCTACAATTTTAAAACAAAAACACGTAGAAGTTTCCGACATAATTCCAGAACACGAGACATTTCTTCTCTGTTCATTAGGCGAAGCTGCTACTAGTGAACGAAGCTGGAGCAAAGCCGTTAGACAAACGAGAGAGCCAGCTGTTTGCCTGCACGAGCCGTCACCAAGTCACAGCAGACGACAGAAATGGTCACGAAATCACGAGCAGACGGCTATTTTAACAGCGGAGCTCTTGTACACCCTATACATTTTCGCGACTCTAATTTTTTTCAAATAAAGACTTGGCATTGGAGTAACATCGTGTCACATTATTGTTTATCTGGATATTTGCTTCAAAGCCGAAAGACAAATAACCATGAACTTCCTTTGTTGTTGTAGTGTAAAAAAGGGAAACTAATGGTTTGCGCAAAGTTTGTTAGACGCAATCTCTTGCTTCATAGATACTCCGAAAACGTAACCTACTATCACCACCTTATAGTAACTTCCTCAATGTAAGGCAGTAAACGGTAAGGTTTCCACAACACGCAGTGGATCACGATCCGTCGATTTTACTGCGCCGAACAAAGTGAGCACGTTTGACAGCCTGCTAGAATTCCGGTCAATTATAGCTACCAGACGCCACCAATTCCTCCATAAAAATGTCAAATAATTCTGTGGTTGCTGAACCACATTATAATTACTTGTTTCACTCGCTGCTTTGTTTCCTCTGTCATTCATTCCTTCATTAATTCATTTTTATGTCTGTTTGCTTTTTAGATGGGACGCATCTCTTGCTCTCGGGCTTGTCCCTCCTGCGTCGTCGTCGTGGCGTCCGTCCGCATCCCTCCTCCGTTCTTCTCTCCCACAGCTGTGTGCAACACTCTCACTCCGGCTCATTAGCATAACACAGCTGGCGCGCTTGTTTGGCGCGCGCTTCGCTGCGTTATGAAATGATCCGGTGCCCGCAAGTGCGTGCATGCGCGACTCTCCTCCGTTGTCTCCTCTCCTTTAATGGCTGTGAATATAAAGCGGGTATCGCGCCGCGGACGTTCAGTCAAGCGCTCGCTCCCGCACTGACGTGACCTTGCTTTGACTACTTCGTTGAACCCCCCGATGCGTCGCATCACACCAGGGTTCCCTCGTGGGAAGATGGGCGTAATTTTCGTTTGTTAATTCGTTAGTTTCTTTGTTTGTTTGTTCTTTCATTCTTTTGTTTGTTTGATTGTTGTTTGCTTGTTTGTTAGTTCGTCCATTGTTGCTTTGTCAGTGAGCTTCAGTCGTCTGTTTTATTGCTACCATACGTTACAAATCGCTCGTCGAGCAACAACAATAGGCAGTTCTTCCGTGACCAGTTGGGGGTGTTCTAGTATAGCGCCCTGAAATTGAACCATAACGAACATGGTTGCGTGACCTCCTCCGAGCACACACACACACAAAAAAGAACTGACAGAACACAAAAGCACGCGTAATTACATTGCTGACGGAGAGCATGCGCTCGTGCAGCGAAGCTGCCGGACGGCGTACCCTGCTCTCAGAGGAGGAGCTGCAGCATGCAGGGAGAAATCAGCGCGAAAATGCACAAACATTTTCCCACCCAATTGCGGGAGGCTGGCCTGTCGGATCGTAGCTGCCCGACCTCATTACCACGAACACCCGTCAGGGATCGCGAATGCGATAACGCTAACGACGAGTAACACCGCTGGTGTGTGGAGAGTTCGTGATTCTAAATTAAGAACCATGTTGCGAGAAACGTCTGAAAGGTTTGTTTAGCGGGTTTCTTTCTAAATTTGCGTCTTTATTGTGCTCTCATCCGCCGAACGACGGGCTGGAATTCGTTCGTATGGTTGTAAAGCCCGGTTAAGGTTCCTCGTTAATATTACTTGACAGATGATCTCGATACCACAATATGTCGCGTTCGTTGTGAGCTGTCTCACTGCCCTTTTCTTTTATTTAGAAAACGGCATACACCTCGTTTTTAATTCTGAGTATTTTACTCGTTCGTTAAAACCAACGCGCAAATTCTATCGGGTAATCCTTCGTGGGACAGAGAAATGAGGTCGTACGGACAAGTAGTGTGCGGTCAATCGGGAGGACCCGACATGGATAGCGGCAGTGCCGTGGCGCATGCTATCTGAGGAATGAGACGCCAGAAGTGCGGCTCTTGCGCGAACCTTGTTGCAGCTCCTTTCCTATCTCTTTGTTTTTGTATTTTGGTGTCTGAACTGGAGCTCCGCGAGTATACTTTTAGCAATGTTCTACTGCACTGAGCGTCTGCCAGCTTTTTAATCGAAGCTTATAAGGCGAAGAATTCGTTTGTTCTTTATATCTGCGAACACGCTGCAGCCTCGGCGTGTCAAAGAAGCGCGCAGCATTAGAAAACGAAAGTCTTCGTGCATGTGCTACTATCACGCTGGTACAACCACTATCGCACGCCGTTTCAAAGCATGACTTCAACCTCAAGCTTATACGTCTCATCACTCGCATATGCATTTGAAGCGGATTATTTATCCTTAAAAGACACACTTTTTCAGATAAGTAGAGTCAAAAATAAAATTGTATAGGTCTTTCATGCGGACGACCAGCAATCGTTCAAGAAAATAAAGCTTGATCATATCGATCACTTAAATTGTGTCTCAGCTGTATGTCTTGCGCTAAACAGCTGCGCCAGCCATACAGATTCACAGTGGAATGGCTTATATATTTTTTCTCCTTCTTCTTTCTCTTAATCACGCCTTTCGACAGCTGTGATTGAAATCTTCGGCGCCGTTGTTTTAATTTCCACCTGCCAGAAACAAAGCAATGCTTACTTGTAATAAAAGGAATGCTGCAAACCAGGCTTATCTATAAAGCACACGGCTAGCGTTTCGTGCATTTTACCTATGTACAAACAAAATCACCCTTGTGGAAAATCAAATTGACGGCGAATGCTAACTAGAAAACGGCTGCAACTCTGGTTTCTGTGAAAACGTTTTCACAGAAAGTATATGACCGTCGGCCACAAAACGACTTCATCATCTCGCTGAATGGGTTTAGGTCTCATGATTAGTTCTTTACAGCAAAGTTTTAGACGTTATGGTGTTCCTGTAACGTGTCGATTTGCGGGCACCTGGGAGAGGAGTATGCTCGCGGAAAACAGCTGTAACTCTTCTTTTTCCACGGTTTCTCAACCAACGTTATATGACAATTTTCTGCTAAAACTACATTATTATTACTCCATTTTATTCGCTTGTTAAAACTACTCTACAATAATTCAGTTTATATCTTTGATTAAAATTTCAAGTCAGCAATGTGTAGTGAGCTCAACTGCTTCGCTGGATGCGACGCCTTCATAAAGTGGAATGGCTGATTTTTTTTTGTCCTTAATGTGACGAAGGTTTTATTTTCGCTAAACAATGTTGATAATGTTGAAGTGTATTTCATGTGCTAGTTCAGTTGGAGAACTTGCTACTCTATATATACGGTGTTTCGGGGAAGATTTTAAGTAATTTTGAAAATAGGCTTTCGGAGATGAAATTGTTTTTCTTACGCGAAGAGATCAGGGCCCATGGCAGGCAAAGAAAAACAAGTTTTTACGTCGGAAAGCCTATCTTTTAAAATTACTTAAATGCTTTCCTGGACACTCTGTATACTTTGCTTGCACGCCCCCAGTAGGGGTGGAAGCAGTTCCTGCACCGGTCATTGCTGCAAAAACCACTTCGTCAAAAAAAGCTGAAAAAAAAAGCAAATAAGTGGTTGAAAGAGGCAAACAACAGTAAGCCATTTTCGAGTTTCCAATAATATCCTACGAGTAAATAGAACTGCCACATCCGCCGTAGTTAACGCATAATTAGGCCCATAGATTAACGTTAAGAAGATCGATCGATTGATTGTTTGTAGGGTTTAACGTGCCGACGCAACGCAGGCGACGAGGCGCGCCGTACTAAAGGGCTCCAGATTAATTTTTACCACCTGGGGACCTTTAACGTACGCTGAAATATCGTACACACGGGCTTTTTTGCTTTTCGCCTCCATCAGAAAAGTGGCGGCCGTGGCCGGGAATCCGACGCGCGTCCACGTTCTCAGCAGAGCAAGGCCTTAGCCACTAAGCCACCACTGCGGGTCAATGTTAAGAAGAAACGACCGTGTAAACCATTAAACGTTTATTTTCCTCTGGTTCCGCTTTTCGAGTCATTGATACCTAATACCTCTTTTTTGAAGGGGATCACTAGTGCTTTTCAGTCTGATTTAATAATTGGAGGACAAAGAACGGTATTTTGGAAAGATATAAAAGAGGCATGAAGACAAAGTACAAGATTGGTTCATTAGAAAGATTGCTTTGTGCTGATAACAGTGATCCCAAGTTTTATCACAACTTGAAAAAAATAATAGGGATATTAGGGAACACGCGAAGCAGTGGCGACTCTCTCGTCACTTTCAGGCAACATTTCTGTGACGTCAAAGAATTTTCTTGTGTAATTTGCGGCCGCCATACTAATCCATGACGAAGCCACATAACTGGACAGTTGCAGTGGCACCTCTAGTTCCGGTTGATCGCATCACCTGAATGCTAACGTGTAGACAACACACCGAAAATTAGTGCTGGCTCATATCTCTTAACTCCTGCCAATAACCTGCCACTGTAGCCTAAAATTTGGAAGTTTTCTATAGTTTTGTGTTTTTTTGGTTGAAAACGTGCTCCGTGGCTGGAATATAGCTAAGTGAGGTACCGAAGCCGTGTTCTTACAAATGAAAGTGGCATTTTGTATTACCCGCCGCGGTGGCTCAGTGGCTAAGGCGTTGTGTGGCTGAGCACGAGGACGCGGGTTCGATTCCCGGGCGCGGCGGCCGCTTTTCTGATGGAGGCGAAAAGCAAAAACGTCCTTGTGCACGAGATTTCATCGCACGTTAAAGATCCCCAGGTGGTCAAAATTAATCCGGAGTCCTCTCACTACGGCGCGCCTCATCGCCTGCGTTGCATCGGCACGTTAAACCCTACAATCAATCAATCAATCAATCAATCAATCAATCAATCAATCAATCAATCAATCAATCAATCAATCAATCAATCAATCAATCAATCAATCAATCAATAATCAGTATTTTGTATTCATGGCCCCTTTAATCTCCAGCTCTGTGGTGCGTGTGGGCGCCTGGGTCGATCGTAACAACTTTTCCCCGCTTTTATCTGCAGTACTAAGCAAGCGCCGTGAGGAGCTCTCCGGTGAAAACATTATTTAAAATTTTCCTCGTTTCTTCAACCTTTCCGTCTCTACTCGGCTTAATCATCTGTCCTTTCGTGTCAATTTATTTCGCCGTGCCATAGCCTTTGACTTTCTCCAGAATCAAGCACAAATTTCAAGTTTATTGACTCCAAGAAAAACTTTACGTTGCTTTTTCCGCCTTTCCACAGTCAGTCTAGTTGATCATCGCCCTTTTGTAACCCCTCACTTCTAACCGACCATCTTGAATTTCGGTTCTTTAGTAAGGCTTGGCAGGAAATGACAGAGCTGCAAAAACCGTTCCCGGAAGGTTTTATCCAAAGCTTTTTTCCCCCAACTGTACCTTTCGAGAAGCGAAAATAAAGATGCTTTAATTTGGGGTTGTTAGACGCAGGGGTTGCTTTCAGACATATATATTTTTATGAATGGTTCCTGCTAATGCAAGTAGAGGACTAAAAAAGACACATCTACGCCGATTGTATTTCGCTTAACGAATAAGCCCCAGCACTCACTTGTTTTTCGCTATTTGTGCATCGAGGCACGATACGGATGAGGGATGCTCATCTATCACCGGGAAATGTTTCTCCGCTTTAGCAAGACAGCTTTGTTGTTTGCGCGCTTTCAAACTTGATTCGTCGATTTGGCAGAAACGAGTGCGAAAATAACGGAATAGGGGTGAAAGATTGAGGAGAGAGCTGTCTAATCGGTAAATGATGATGAAGGACGCCTGTTCCGGCAGCACTCATGTTTGAGATGAACTGCAACGATTACGGGAGAGTGATGGGGTTGGCCTCTGTTGGCGATCTCGCGCTCGAAACCACTTCGCTACTGTGATGATGATGAAACTGTCGGAGGCAGCGGTCAAGGCGCCGAACATAGGTAAGCACGTAATAACGTACACTGCAGTATTTAAATGATATTACAGAAAACAGAACGTTCGCTATTTCAAGACCTCTTGCAGGCACCGCAGGTGTTACTTAGAAGCTGTTGAAAGAGGCTACATCACACAATGCTCTTAAACAGTGCAAAACGCAAGCGTTTTGCCTTCACGTCGCAAGGGAAGTTCCGCGAAACAACACAGAACTCGTACAACAAAAAATGACGCGCCTCAGGCTTACACTTGTGGATGTGAAGACGGACTTACTGCGTCGTCGTACAAGCAGGATTTCTCCCCTTTCTTCGATGTACGCGAGCCTAGATTGTATTCAGCCTGACGCAAATAGGTAGACGTCCATCTTCCTATTTCCATCATGCGCAGCTTTCCGGCTCATCCCGGTTCTTACGGATGCACTAACTGCGCAGTTATTTGGTGTAGGTTAACGTATTTTCCCTCATTTAACGTGGAAGATGAAAACGTACCTTGAGCGAAGTATCAATCTTAGCATGTGGCTCTGCAAGGTCCCACACTCGTGGGTACTATCAGGGTTGACATCTGTGGGCAGTAACGTATGCGGCTAATTACAAAAAAGGTATAAGGGACTCTGCAACACCTTTTTCAACTTTTTTTCGAAATCCTAAATGCTTGTAGGCCATACTGTCCTAACCCATCCAGTGCTCAGAATAGGGGGTTGCTCATGTAAAAATTAAGTCCTGTGTACCCATTAGATAACTGAGAATGCGCTGCCTATTCTATGGACCAAATCACAAAATAATGTTCAGCTTTATTCTGTGGTCCAGGCCAAACGGTTACGTTCTGGTTTGAACTACTACAAAAGGGCCCCGCGTGAGGCCTTCCTGCGGCGCAGTGGTAGAGTGTTGTGTTCTTGGTGCTAATCCATGGGTTCAAGTCCAACAAGTTACAAAGTTTTTTTTCTGTAACTTAGGTTATGTCAATTCTACGCATTATTTCTGTAAATAAGTGTAAATTGGTGCCTTTTAGGCTGCTTTAGACAAATAAGTATCAACTATACCGTGCTACCATCCACAGAATAACCCTGAACATTACCCTGTGGTCTAGTCTGCAGAATAAGGCTCCAAATTATCCTTTGTTTATAATCATCATCATGCCCTGGTGCACATTATAGGCACTGCCAATTGAGAAACGTTCTCAAAAGATTTCCTTCATTTCCTGGTGTTGGCGTTCTTTGACCGCTGGAATTACGGCATTGCACTGGTGTAGCAGCTATTGGGCGGCTTTTCTTCAGTTGCAGCAATGAACCCATTCGATAGCCACGTTAAAAAGAAAGCCAGCGAAGCAAAGCAGAAACGGAAGGCGCATCTGTTGCGACGAGTAAAACACGGAGTGCCTCTCAATGCTGGCGATAACTATTGCGTCCACAATGCTTCCAGACGCGAGCGAAAGTACGCAAGTGCTTAAACGAATTGTTGCAGAGTCCCTTTAAGGACCTTGTAAACTATTTTTACAGTGGACATTTCTAGGCCTAATTCATGATGAAAAAAATCCCAAGAAGTACACTCCTGTGCATCGTCCCCTCTTCTTTTGTCCCTGTATTTCTTGCCCTCTTTTCCATCATGGATTGCAGTCCCAACCAACTAGTCCAACTTGCCATCCTCCTTACGTATATTTCTAGGTCGAACCCTAGCTCTCTGCGAAATATCCCTTTTTTCGCAACGGTTATATTACGTTCCTGGACGGTCGGTCGTATCAGCGAAAACTTTTTGCATGTCGGGGTGGTCCAATCTCTAACCCGGATGTTATTCAGCTACCGAATAAAAGCCAGCAGCCCGGCCTCTTGCTGCTAGTTCTCCATGTTTGGGGTGATTCGAGTTTACGCGGGTACAAGTCAACACAGCCACAAAGCATCAGCACGAGCCGATAGGACGAGTACAGGGTGTGAAACGCACCACAGCTTAATTGCTCAAAAGTCGCTGAGCCGTATAACCTGCGTAATCTGGCTATCGTTTTCAGCCGTTCTCACAGTGACGTGCTTTGACCGTAGCTGTCTTTCTCGCTTCATTACCCAGCATCGTAGAGGCGTTGCCTTTCATTGTGTAAAGTCGTATCGACCACCTTGCATCAGCAGTAGCAGAGGGGTAGCTATTCTCTTGATTTCAAAGTATTTTGGTTTGATGTTGCGTTATCGCAGTCACCTTATCTGTTTTTCGCAATTATCGGTCTAAAATTTTTCTCCCATATGCATCTCTTCTAAATTCAACGGAATTGATTGTGAAAATGTTGGCACTTTTACTAGAAGCGCCCTCTTGTTCCTCTGTCTACGCCACCCCGAAAGAATAGTAAAGTAGATATAACAGGTCTACGAGAAAAGACGATAAACTCCGACAGGCAGTGGGGATCAAACCGTATGACCATGTTAGGCATGCGGAGTGGTGCCGGAAAGGCCCCACGGCATGGGGGTGCCCATTATGCATTCGGGGCGTGGAGGCGAATGGAGGGTGGGGGCTTGGATCTTTTCCAGCAATCCGAAAAAAAGGAAGGCTGCTGGATTATGGTAGTATGGTTGTGACGCGTACACTCTTGGAGTGACGTATACACCCACGAAAATATCGCAACCATTGAACCAACAGAACGAAGACACAAGTCTTCTTGTCAAAACAACGGCATCAGGCTGAGGCTGCCATCATCATCATCATCATCATCATCATCATCATCATCATCATAATCTCCTGCCTATCTAGGCCCACTGCAGGGCAAAGGCCTCTCCCATTAATCTCCAATTACCCCGGTCCTGTGCTAACTGTGCTAACTGGTAGGCAGCCACTAACTCTGAGGCTGCCTACTGTGTGCCAAAAAGAGTCACAAGGCACGTCGTCCGCTAATTTCGGATGGCAGCAGACGACGCGTGTCTGATTTCTGCGAGAACATTGTTGTCATCACACCTACCGCCCTAATTGCTTAATGCAGCTGTTCCCAGTGTCCCCATTGGCTCATTTCATCTGTAGATATGGCACGCTGTAGTAGCACGCCGTGAAGGCAACAGTAGCTTTTGAACGTACTATATGCAATCTCAGAATTCAAATGTGCAAGGAATGACTCCGAAGCAAGATGAAAAAACGCTGACCCGAAAATCCTACTCATACCCTTTCTATGCTCTTCTCGCTATGTCACCTCCATGTGGTGTACGTGCCCCTGCCTCTCCTCCACGCCCTGTCGAAACGTGTCCTTTGAGGAAAAATGAGGTTATCACACCGCGTTTTTTATTCTTTCTCTTTACGTCCCACCTGCTTTCGCTCAGTACCGCAAGTTCAGCTTGCTTCCCTAGCGAGTGCCGCTTCTGTAGATGTACGCTCCTCGGGAGACACAGCACAGGCAGTGACGAAGCAAGGAACGCGGTCATTGCAGTACTTACTCTGCTGCTTTTGGTCACCGTCAAGATCACAGACCAGCAATACAGCAAAAAAGGACGTAAAATGCCGCGGAGGCAGCAGCGTGCAATGGCGTCCAGAGAGCGGACGGCTGCCGGGGATCCACGGTGCCCCAGCCGTCTCTGTCGTTCCTCCATCTTTGGGCAGTCCTTGTAATCAGATCAGCTGCGCTGCCTGGCGCCTCGACGGGGATCAAGAAAGATAGCTCCTCCTTTCTCAGCTTTCGTCCCCGGCCCCCAAGATCCCTTGTCTCCCAAGCGTCCCTTCTATCCTTCTACGTGTCTTCCCTGCTGCGGCTATCACAGCATTACGGATACATTCGTAGACGACAGACTAACCCCTTGACAGAGAAGGAATGCCTCAATCGGCTCCCGTAGTCCCTTCGTATATCACTCGCTTTCCCATGTTGTTGATCGTTACGCGTCTTAACATTTTTTCTTCTTCTCCTACGAAGAACAAGGAGGTATTCGCCTTTGCGCGCGTTTGACCAGGTCTTCCGGGAAAGCTCAATTTTGAGCCCACTCCGGTCTTCTTCTTTGTTTTGTTCTGTTTCTTGTCGTTTATCCGGTGCATGCTGACCTCGTTTCTTACTCGTTCCTCACTCATTTTATTCTCCATTCTCCCAGCAGAGTTATCGGCTCGGATCCTTACGGCGAGCACGTGTCCGTTTTGCCTACTTAATAAAGGGTTCTCTAATTGGGTAACTACACAGTACCTTTTTTCATAGATATTGTGCTTTACTCTTTTATTTTGTTTCTTTTGTTTTCGAAAAAAGCAAATAGTTGGTATTCGGTGAACATAAAAAAGGTGAACGTCCTTTAACAAGTTACCGCTTCTCTCCTCACGGCCCACAGCTGGTCCGTCATTCTAAGTACTATTGCAGGTGTTATCTTTTTGCGATGCCCTCGCATTAGCTGCAATCTTACTGGCGTCCATGGCGGTCTCTCTCGGCCTAGACCTCACGTTCTGACGCTTTCTGCCCTGCCCTACTCCTAGCGCTTTCTTCCGATTATTCTGACCTGCTTGAGAGGCTGAAAACAGATGCACTTTCGTGACTTCTGCCACTGTTATAAATTCAAGGTATTCACAAACCTTTAAGAAGTTGCTAAACACTGGTAAACAAAAACCGCACAACACACGCAGCAAAAAAGTACTGGGTTTTGCTTTGCTTCTAGGGAGACAGAGTAAAGCTCTATATACTCTAAACGTAACCGTTAGATAGGGTGACTAAACGGCTAATTGATTTTTTTCGTGAAGTACGGTCGCTGAGCCTAAAAATTGCAAAAAAATCTAGGTGTTACCCTTTCGTTCAACCACCTACAACCCTTTCCCGCCTATTTTTATTGCGCACACTCGTACTGGGCAAGACGCATGAATCAAGCGACGTGAGGGGACCCCGCTGTTTTTTTTTTGTGCGTGTGAATGTTAAACGTTTCGAGGTGTAAATATCTTTAGTAAACATATTTAGTTCTACATTAACAAAATCCGATACGGGCAGGACATATAAGGCACCCATGCGCAGAACGTGACCCAATTGAAGACAACGTTAGGTTCACGTCTACTCGCAAGTAAAATTTATTCATTCTGTGACGGAACTCATAGGAAGGAATGCCCCACATGCCCATGACCTCCTTCAGACATCGACGATGACGACAACGAAGTGGCCGGCGTACCTTGCGCAGTCCTCTGTAATAGCCGCCTGTAAATACTGTACATAGATTGTTTCATCTTTTATTACATCGCTTCATCTTCAACAATGGTTCGGGTCATCTTCTCTGTAGCCAGCGTAACAATATTAAACAGCAGCTGGTGTTTTATAGGCCTACTCAATCGATCAGAGTGGCACTCGGCGTAAATGAAGGTCTTCTACAACGCCACTTCCATCTCGAAGAGTCTGGACGGCAGCGCACCTCGCTATGGTCTTCAACGTCTCCATAAAGCCATACAGATTAAATATGAACAGATCGGTTTACTGGCATAATCTCTGAGGATTTAACAGACTACCAGATCGTGTATCGAATTGGAGTCATCGCTCGCAAAACCTGTCCAAATAGGCGTTCTGACTTGCAAACGTTAGGGCCCGCCAAACTATTCAAAAGCACGTTTTCACTCGTTCCAAGATCATTCGAATGGGGAAGTTCTATTCCCCCTGTCAACCCCCGATGTAGAAATTCCGCTGATACAACGAAAAACAATCAATGGGAGAGTCGAAGCCGGATCAATGAGGAAGCTCGGCTGGGCAGCGTCGCGAGGCCAAAAATACCGATAGCGGCCGGACCCAATCGTTCGGAACGCAGGAAATGAAGCTAGGAGTGCTCACCGCTCACACTTCTCCCCATCTTCTGTTCCCCTATCTCAGCTACCCGTTTATTCTCGTTCTCCTATGTGGCTGTGTTCTCAATACCGCTCCAGAAACGACAATAGTGTGGACAGGCTGGCCTAAACGGCTACCTACGCGTTTCCCCAATTTTACATTCTTTATTTCGACTTCTACGAAACGTATATATTTGGTCTTCTTTTCGCGTCCCAGTTCGCCTTGTGTTAGGCCTAACACAAACTTTCTCCCTCTTCTCGTTTCACTTTGTTTGTAGCGGAAGCGGCTTTGTTTGAGGGCTCCATCTGTTCGAGAGAAGTCAACATTGAATCGTTCTGGAATTCATATGAATATTTATCCGGTATTTATATTGATATTTGTATGTATGGTAATTAAAAGATTCATGCTTCATTTAAAAAGGCAGTTTTCTTCTTATATTTAACGCGCACACTTCGCGCGTGTGTTCCGGGCGTTTGATGTTGCATTTTGCGCTGCTTTGAAAGGCTGGATTGAAAGGCTCTAAAGGCTCGGGGAGATTGAAAGGCTCGATTGCCTCAGAAAGAAAAAAAAAACGCGTATTGCGTATTTTCCATCCGACATTGTAAATGTACTTTCTCTGGCTTTAAGGGAAGGGCACCTTGATTTGTTTCGCATTTTTATTTTGCGATAGTTTTCAACACCGGGGCCTTTGTGATGGATTCTCGTTTACGTTAAGTAATAAATCATAAATATTTGAAATCACTTCACGTGGCTGCGCGCATACGCAGTAAAAAAATGGTAAGAGGTAAACACTTACGTTTTTTTTTGTGTGCTTCTGGACTGAATTATTTGGTACGCATTAAACAAGCTTGTTGTGTATCGCAGGCACCATGATCTGAAAGGGAAACAAATGGTATAACAAAATGCTGCGTCGGCCCACCTCGAAAAAGTAAAACTGTGCGCAAGTGAAGCAAGGCGAAAAAAACAAATAGGGATAATAGAGATTTCGTGGCAAATAAGAAAAAAACTGAGAACTCGCTGACAACCACCACAATATTCTGAGATGCTCAAAACTATTATAAAGAAGGACGAACCTACTAGGCGTGTTTTTTCTGGCTCATTAGCGCTGTTGCTTTAAAGATGTAGCCTGTAGCCGTGCATCAAAATTATTATGCAATGAGGCGACAGGATCAACTTGTCAATATGATTCGTAGACGCTACAGAACGCACTAAAAGTAATGGGAGCGAGTGATTGCGTGCGACAAGAAAATCCGACCGTCTATCTGGAGCACTTGATGTGTCCCACTATCGCCGCTAATGAAAATGCTAATAATAAAGGACCTAGGCCCTTCATGGTTTCATTTAACACAGCTTCTGTTGTCATAAACGATGTCTTTCATATTGTAGCAAAGTTGACTGTAATTACGCTTGGTGTATAGTACATCTTAGGGATATATGAGGTGATGAAAAAGGTATTTAATAGAAGACCGCACTGTCTGCATATTTTTCTCATCAGATTGCTTTTATTGCTCCGGGAACACGTCATCCCGACAGCATATTTGGTTATAGTAGTGCAACCATTTTTGAAATCTTTAACAGCGGTGAATGCTCACCCATTAAATCGGCTAATCAAGAATTGGCACTCTGGTGTTTCTGTTATTCAAAGTTTGTTTGCGTTTGCTTACATCAAACTTATTCTAATTTTTGGAAAATAGGGAAGCATCCGTCACATTTTTTATATTGGGAGAATTTGATGATCTTTTCCTTCTGGGCCTGTAAGTGGCCAAGAGATGTGGACGGGGCAGGTTTCGTTTACTTGCCGTTTACGTGACTGTGACGCGGGATACATAAAGGGGCGACTAACTTTAAAGCTAAAGAGAAGTTAAAAGTCCTGCTGGAAATTTTGCCCTGTGAAATGGGAGCCGAGAACCGCGTGGTACCCTAATTAACCACAGGCGGTGCAAGTCACGATATAGAAAGCAAGCAATGCTGGGGTCTCACGCACATGAAGAAGGCTCGCTTGCAATTTTGGCAAAGTAATCATAAAAAGCACCTTGTGGTTTCGCTTTATCGTTTCCTTAGCGAGATTAAAAGTAATGAGATAGAAATCCTGAACATGGCGCCACATTGAGCTTTTTCCGTTCATTCTGGCGATAAACATTGAAAATACCCGTTCAGCTCTTGAGAGAGATGTCTCAGATTTTTCGAATCGGCGTGTAAACTGAATAAAATGCCATGAAATAGACCGCCAAAAGTTTTGAAAGCCACACGTTGGTCACGAGACTGATTCGCGCGCGATCGTTGCAACCCCTCGAATCAACAGAAACCATAGGTAGTGCAAAAATGAGTCAGAAAATTTTCATGCTTTTGTTGCGATCACATAATCACTGCAAATTTCCTGCAGAACTTCAAATTTTGCACATAAGAGTGAGATGTAGATTCCTCTTATTGAATTTTTCCCATGACGGTTTATCTTGTTTAATCAGGCTAAAGTTATGTGTCAGACGTGTATGACCTATTCGGAGGTGACACAATGATTTATCTGAGGTGTTCTTTGTGTATGTTTGATTCCCATTATGATATGGGGCGTTTAACCGTGTGAAGTTTGTTCTTCTTTTTGGTTTCCCATGAGGACTGCCATTAGGCTGTGAGTTTACTCCTGATAAATTTTATACGCCCACTGTGAGGAATGTTTACTCGTTTTATTTTTTCATTACTGGCCTGTGCAGCACATGCATCGGCTCCCTCGTTTCCATTGATTCCCACGTGGCTTGCGCTTCAGCTGTTATTAAATGGTGTATACTCTCTCCAACTGTAGGCTGGGCGGCATTTCTGCAATTCAGTGCTGAGATAGCGCTGAGAGGCTCTCGTTAGAAAACACTGTTTTTATTTTTTTTTCATTATTCTTCGTACAGCCACAGCTGTGGCCTACATATCGACCATTAGCTTGACTAATGGATTTTGCAAGCGATTTGGGCAAACCGTGCGTAAATAGTCTTCCTTTGAATGTTTTCATTTCTGATCTGCCTAGCCAAAGTGACCGACGATACGCGCTGAAAGCAGCTTATAATGGCAATAGTGGCCTAATTAGAAAACGTCGTTCTGGGTCATTATGGGTGTAATGAAGCCTAGCTATTAGGAAATCATTTATGATCGTTTAGGAAGTGACTCACAGACAGCATCAAAGCTTTGACAACTCAAATTATTGCTTCGTAATCGCAATGAATTGTCCTCTAATTAGCGCTGGGACGCTCATTTTCGGGCGGGAGGTCAGCGCGAGTAAAGTAGCTCGGATTTGTCGTTCAGAGCTCGTTCCATGAATAAAAAGGCAAAAAAGAGTCCTCTTTCTGACGGTGTTATGTTATAATACTCGGTTGCAAGCTGAAACCTTCCAATAATAGTAGTGATCACTTCGGATCGCGGACTGTACATTCCTTGCATCTGTGCTTTTTTTGCAACCTCGGTGAATCAAAATAGTCGTTTGTCGAGGAAAAGCAAGGTGTAATTCTATGACGCCGGAATCCCAGCAGTTTTTACCTATAGCCCGGTTGTCAGCGAATTTCTCCCAATTATTCCGTATTTTTTATTTTATGTAGTCCAGACGAAAACAATAGTCGACAAATGCGGACACAGCTCCGAAGAAACGCCGCGTAGTCTCACCCGTACCTTAGAAATATTACCAAGACGCCAGTTAAAATAGCACACAAAAGGTGTAAAAGTAGCTGTTGGGCATTTCGAAAACAAAAAGGAAGCTCACGCGAACAAAATTAAAATATTTATCTATTTCAAACTCGGTTGGTAACGAAGTAGGTCTTGTAATGGTGTCGAAAAACGCGAGTGGCCAGCTAGTGATAAATGTCCTCAACGTCAAAAAATGTTTGTATATTGCCGCGAACCATGCATTCTGTTTGTACACTTCTGTTTTGTTTTACCACCCGGTGACGCCCGGCTGTGTTATCAGGGTTTAACGCAAAGTATCGTTTTCTTTTCTTTTGAATGCTGCACGGGCTGTCTTATTTTGATAGGGAAAGTGTTTGGCCCTAACTTTACCAGCCTAGAATAATCTTCGTTGATCTCCCGAGCTGTCGCTCTAATTAGACGTTTCGAGGAACAATCGCGCCAAAATATAAATACTCCCAGCTGTCTTGAAGGAAAAGCAAGTGTAGTGGAGTGAGCTTGAGCTCCCCAAATAACTCAAAGAATACGCAGACGGCGAAGCAGCAGATAAAAAAGTGACGTGCGCAGGCGACTGTCGGTATATCCAATACCGGGGCAGCTTTCCTGGCATTATTCATGTTTCTGCGCGATTGTTCCTCGAAACGTCAAATTACCATAAGAACACTTGAGATCAAGGAATATTTTTCTAGACTAGTGACATCAGGGCCAAACACTTTCGCTATCAAAATAAGATAGCGACCAAAGGTGGCTTCCTCTCATATATTGTCAAGGGTTCCTCCAAAGGGAACCACATGACCATTGCTTAAACAAAGGTTGCCAATGTGTGAAGTAATCTTTCCCGCCAAGAGTTACAAATCCATCACAACATTGCAGCCCATTGCACAAAGAGTGTAGCTATCAGGGGTTCAAACAAGGTATTTTCTCGGAAGAGCGAATGGACGTACGCCGCCCTCCTCACTGCCCCTCGCCTTAGTTTTCTACGCCAGCAATGAACGTGATAATATGAGAAGAAAATTGAGCAGTGCAATAAGAAGGCCATATCACTTAAACGTCATGAAACGTAAATTTGACGAACCAACAAATGCCCACTTTTTCAGATGAAAACACGGACCTGATTGTAAGTCAATAAGACACAAAATTACTCACAAATGCGTGTGCCAACGACACAGTATCGCGCAAAAGCACGTTATATGTCTTCTTATAAGGCCTTGTCAATCGCACCGACGTCGAAATGCGTCTTGTGCGGGTATATGCTCTTTGCTAGACTAATAGCAGCATGAGTGAAACTTAAGCGCAAACAGACACAGGGACGAGAAAGGAAAACGACACCAGCGCTTACTATCAAATGAAAGATTTATTACAATTGAAGACACATATATACCATGCCAACACCCAATAATCAGGCGCGTGTGACCGTTGCACAGGCGTACGGCGGTACACGAGGACAACTGCCCCCTTTCCTTCTCTTCTTTTTCTTTACCTCATCCTCTGCCCCTCTCCTTAAGAAGTTGCACTCCTTTATCGTCCCTGTGTCTGTTTGCGTTTAAGTTTCACTCATGGATGTTCCCCACTAGCTCGTATCTCCATTTTGCTTCAATAGCAGCAGCCGCCTTCTATGCGCTAGAGATTCGGCCTAAGGTTTCGGTTTGAGGTCTTCCGTTGTGCAATATAAAAATTTGGGCATGTGCATTCAATATTGCTTCTAGTTTATTACTACTACACTACAAGTAGTTTGATGCCCTTTTTGCGTGTACATACACCAACACGATCGGCTGTACGTTTGCGCATGTTGGTTTGCGCCTACTATGGAGCTAGGATAAAGACTACTCCCACCGGAAAGGTAGGTTTTATATACCGTTATATTATTAAAATGATTTTAAACAGCCTTTTATGAGCGCTAAATACAGTTTATACAGCCGCATGCAACTTTTGTGCTTTCTTGGCGAGCCATGCCAAGGAAAGAGGGAACGCCGCTATGGCGTAAGTGGGATAGAGTTTTATACTAATATGCAATACAGCGAAATCTGGCGATGCAATCGAGGCCCGTCGTAGGCGCCGCCATTGCAGCTAACGAAATTTCTCGCCTGCTTGGCTTAGTTAGCCACAAAGCTTCTGTTTTGTCTCTAATCCAAAATCAACAATAAAGGGTAACATCGTTTTCTCGTTCATCTTCTGACAAATTATCCCTGACAAAAAACATTTCTTAAGCTTCAATTTTATAATAACAAATCAAATTTGATTAACTTTCTACAGTACTATCTTTGCTTTTTACAGCCAGAGGCCACTTCTCAGCCTGTTCATGAGCCATGCCATGAACAGGTTTCAACGTGCCTGCCCAGTACATGACGGAATGTTCGCTGAAGCACGGCTCCCCTAGATAGTTACGCCATATTTTCTCGAAGTGTATATTAGTATGAAACTCTATGTTCCATAGTGCATCATGGCATGCTCGTTGAAACGTGGCTCCTGGTAGGCACTAGCGCCGGATTTCCCTCTAGTATATGATATTAAACTTCATGGGGGAGGGGACCGTCAGAGATCGCGGATGTAGTGGTCTGTCCCGCAATTAAGAAAGTTTGGGTCCCTGTGCGTCCCTGATAAATGTGGCTCACGTTCTGAGCGGTGAAGAGCGGGAGAGGAGCAGGGAGCTCCTGGAGAGTGCTGCTGTGGACAATGAGACATGTGTGCCGTTATCTGTCGCGAAGGTTTCTATCCTATTGAGGAACTGAAGTTGTCTGGTCACCTTGGCTTCTTCGCCGGGAGCAAGGTTTTGCATCATTTCATATCATTTTTCTGTTCATGACCAGTCACCCATTTAATCAGAACATAAAGGAAGCGATGCATTTTATGTACGTGTTTTTTGGCCGGAAATAGTGCTGTTGGCGCAGCATGTAAGGGCAGCTTGGCTATCGCTCGTAGTAAATGCACGTTCTGAATGCAGCCCTCCATGACGTCGGATAGCTCCTGATGTGAACTTTAATTCGGCTGCCACGGGGTGTAGTACGTTGGTGTACTGCTCAACCTACTCGAATGATGGTCCCATAGACATTTTTTTCGTTGTTTATTTTAAGGTTAGTATGGCGGGGTACAGAGAAAGTAATCCGAACCACCCTGCAGGCAGTTGTATTACACCTCAGGCTTTTTGGCCCGACGTAACTGTCTGATTTTGGTTCCTATTTTCGGGGACATTTTGATTCAAGTCCAAATATACAGTATCTGGAAAATATTCAGTGGTGTCATTGTCACGACTCATAACACCTCGTAAATGCTTTGTTGCGTGTAGGCGCGTAGTTTCATTGTGTGTAGCTTCGTGCGCTGTTCACCCTGGGTGGAGTAATCATCCAAGATGCGAACAAAGCATTGTTCTGCAGACGCTGGCGGCAACAAATGCCCCCCAAAGCATTGTTCTGTAGGCGCTCGTTGTGAACTTTTTTCTTTGTCAATTTCGGGGTAAATATTGCGTGGTATATAGAAGGTCTGAAGCTCTGCACGGCAGTCAGCCCTATTATACCCCAGGCTTTCTAGACCGTCGTAATTAGCTGCTTTTCTTGCGCTCTGCGGCGACATCTTGCCTAACGGCGAATTATAAAATAACACGCAGCCCTCCACATGTCCTACTTCCATGACTCACTACTAGCCCATAAAATCTTTGCTAGGTGTTCCCCGGTAGTTCACCAATCTAGAGCTTTGTGCTCTGTTCAGCCTGGGCGCAATAATCCTTCAAGATTCCCCGAAAAGCATAGTACTGGACGCTGTGGCTATAAATAACAATTTTGCGTTTCCGCTTCGGGGCACAGTCTTGCAATTATCCGGCACGAAGCAATTACACAACGCGAGTGCGTCTTTACTTTGTTCAAAGCTACGTTAGTCCGAACTTCATTTTATGGGGCGCGAAACACGCGCCGCTTCAAAATTAGCACGCCACGTGTACTGTGTTACGGGATTAAGAGGGCCCGGAAGAATGGAACCGTTTGAGTCAAGACTCGAAATGGAAGTGCTTCTCTTTGACCGCGGAAGTCTTAGTGTGAGGCACTCCTTCAGCCGTCAGCACAACACTGCAAGGTCTAATCTCATGTCTTAATTTGGCTGGCGTACTGCATGGTGTGGTACGGCGGAGTTGGTGTGACGTCGGCGTCGAGGGTTGGGAGGGATGTGATGCGTTTTAGTGTCATGTGCTGAGAAGTCCCGAGTACTGGCTTGCGCCGTCGTGTGTCATGTGGTCTCTTCGTAGAGATGTGCACACTTGATTTGCCTGGTGTCGCAAGCTTTGGTCTTTCGTGGTGTGGTATGGCGCGGGGGGATTTTGCGGAGTAGGTATGTCCAGCACTGCGACTTCACTGGGTGCCATCGCATGTGGACATCATGGGCAACGAGGTAGCAGACGCCCTGGCCATGGGTGCTGCTCGCCAGGCAGGGGTCCCAGCCTCCAGGGATGTGGTGTCATTCGACGCTGCAAGGACCATCCTGGCCCGAGTGGTGGAGGCCAAGAATCCAGATGTACAAGTGGTCAATGGCCAGACTCCACGGGGACTGCCCGGACGCATCAGCAGAGACGCCCAGTCGCCCCTGCTTCGCCTGTGGCTTAATTGCTGCAATCTTGGAATCCGCCTGCACCACCAGGGCCACCAAGCGTCCCCCAGCTGCGCCGACTGCCCAGAACCCGAGACGCTCGAGAACTTACTGCGCTCTTGCCGCCAGCACGACACCGCGAGGGAGGAACTCCGGGCCGCACTCCCGCTACTCGGTGCACTAAGCCGCAAGCTGGAAGGCTTCCTGCTCCCCACGGGACCGGACGCCATCCGACGGGGGGGGGGGGGGGGATCTTCCAGCACCTACTCAACTTCCTGGTTGTGACAGGACTAGCGCTGCGTTTATAGCCGTCGAGTCATGGACGAGACGAACTTGGCATAGACTGTCTGCCACTCTCCTCCCTCTCTCCTATTTCTTCCCTCTCTCTCTCTCTCTTCCTATCATTTGAAACCCCAACTCCCCTTCCCTGGACTGGGTTGTATTAGGGTGAACTTCCCGTTGAGTGCAACAATATCCCCAGTTCTTTTCTCTTCCCTCCTTTCTTAAACTCACCACCACCACCCAGGTGCCAGAGAAGGGACTGGTTGTGGCGCGGTCTAGTCTCTTCAACACTTAGTTCGGAGCGCAATGTTGGTGGTTGTTTGGCCCTTGTTAGCTCTGACGGTGCGGCTCACTCTGAAAAAACAAACGACCCTCTTTATCGTTTCTACTTATTGAGAAGTGTTTGTTTTTACCTCTTTGCGGCACCGTTATACTACGGCAGTAGAATTCTCGAAACGAGGACGGTGGCATTCCTACAGATATAGTTTAGTATCGTACATCTGTAAAGTTGTTGGTGGCAGAAAATGGGAACTATTGGTGTGGGCAACCTACGGCGGAGAAATTCGTGATAATTAAGAGTAGCACTAATCCAAAGCGAATCGTTCACTAAGTCACTTTGTGTGGCATGGCATAGTGTGGCTTGGTGTGGCCTGGTCAGGTCTTGTCGTGTGTTGCGTAGCGCAATGTTGAGAGAGTGTGCTGTTGCGTGCATTCTTATGTGATTTGCGATCCGGTGTGGTGTGGCATGCATGTGAGATGTCGTGTAATGGGATTTGGTATGTAACGTATGGTGTTGTATGTTAAGTACATTATGCTATGCTAAGGTACGGTATAGTATGGTATGGTGTGCTCTGGTATGCTATGCTATGGTATGGTAAGGTCTAGCGTACCTTGATTTGCTCGGATTTAGTGTGACTTCATCTATAGCATGAAGCTGGTCTCGCCTGTATTGTCTTGCATGGTCTATGTGGTAGTTATAGTCTACAAATTGTCTACTGATAAGCGGCATACTGGACCTGGGAGTGACACCGTATGCTGGAGAACTACTTTATGCTTCGGGAAGTCACCGCTCAACGGCGGTAATAAGCGGAGCTTCGTTTGTGACTTCTGGCAAGAGTGTAGCGCAAATTGACCACCACTGTCTACGATCCAAAGCTTTAGATGACGTGGTTGCCACGCAGGAACAAGCAGAAGATGTTAGACAGCGATTTACATGTCTTAAGTAGAAGATACGAAGTAAGGCTGGAGCAACTTTTATACACAACCAATAACCAAACGACAAAACAGGTACGATATCTCAATGAGCACGCCCGAAATTTACTTTTGGTCCGGAGGTCCACGAGGCAGCAGTCTAGCAGAATAGTTCGGTGCAGACTACGATTCAGACGTTTGTCGCGGTAAATTTGGCTCGAAAAATACGAATGTCACGAACGTCGTTTACACATCGAATTTCATGGGACACCGTATGCAGTGACAACACTCAGAAAGGAAATTTCGTAACCATCTGCTTCCAGCCTACACGCGGGAATCAGTCACAGGCAGTGGGGGTACCGACCTCTTTTACTAGAAAAGTCCACCAATTTCCAGTTTACACCGGCCGAATAAAACTGAATTGTTCTTTGTTCTGTAGCCCAGTTTTGGCATTGCTCGATATCCCCTTGCTTACGTGCTTGAAGGCCCGAGACGACTTGAGGCCGTTTGACTTTCTTCAGATTGTCGGGGATCCGGTTCGTTTACATATATTAAAAGAAAGAAGACAGTCTTTAAGAGCGGAGTTGTGGAACTACTTTTTTTTACTTTCCTACTTTTGTATCTGTTGCCATCTTTAGCAATCATATTGATTCCATTGAAAAAAATTTATAGTGAGTGAACCTTTTCTTTAAAAAACGACATTTCCACTGAGAGTGAATATATTGAAAAAACGAAAGAGAAATTAAGCGATTTTCTCCCTAATTTTGAGCAATGTTCTGAATTTAAGGCAAAAGGGTTCAGTTTCAACCTCGCGTGTTGGACCAGCTCTGTTTCTTGCTTTCTATTTTTTCCCTACAAAAGCAACATATGTACCCTTCGCAATTTGCTACATTTTTTGTGTAATTTCTCTTTGGTTTTTTGGGGGGAATGGCGTTTGTTGTGTGCAAAACGAAAAGCCCGCTGGCAATTGTTTGGACACCACCTACACCATTTAACTACAGGCTTGCTATATCTCGAAACAGGAGCGGAAGCCCTGAAAACGGCTTGAAACAATGGAATCCAGTAGAACCATAATTAACAATATTTAAGAGGAAGTTATCACGGGAACTGCGGCAAAATAACGCGAAAGCAAAAAAATGGCAAAAGCAGAAAACACCATACATACAAAGAAGGCGGGAAGAGAATAAGGGCTTCAAAAACTAGAAAGAAAACAAAGTCGGAGTGCTCATGGGGAAAAATGAAAGTAAACAAAGATTTAAAATCAATAACTACCAAAACTAGTGGAGAAGAGAGAGAAGTCTTATCAAATTGAATAATTGCTTAATATACCTCAAACGTGTTCGTGCTATTAACAATGTGAAAGAGACGGTCATAACTGCAAGTGATTAAATTGTGAGGTTAAGGAAGATGTCTGGTACAAATAAACGGAAGCGAAGAAGATGAGCCGGCGAAAGACCCATCGTTTGCTTTGCTTCGAAGTCCACATTTAGGGTCTTTTTTGTGAGTTTTGATTCTTTTCTTACAATTTTCTGTCACGGCAACGGCAAACAGAAAAGGAAGAATTACCACCAAGCTAGAAGTTAGGAAGAGGATAGTAGTTAGGAATTCACTGCCGGGGCTATGACGTACCGGATTCAATACTGACCTACTTCTCGCCTAATACGTCTGGCTTTCAGCTTTGATCTCTTCGCGGTTCACTGCGCAAAATAGCTGCGCTCAGAATTAGCTCGTTCGGTTCTCTTTGCTGTCTGCCCTCAGGGAGCATATATACTTGGGGAGAATTCTAATGCACTCAAGGCAGTGCAGTTTATGCACACGCAGAGAGGATATTATTAAGCTTCGTTTCGTCATCATCATCAGCCTGTCTACGCTCACTGCAGGGCAAAGGCCCCTCCCATATATTTCCAGTTATCCCGGTCTCGTGCTATCTGCGACCAATGTATCCCCGCAAACTTCTTGATCTCATCTGCCCACCTAACTTTCTGCCGTCCTCTGCCACGCTCTATAGGGAACCATGGTACGTGGAGGAGCCTGAATGGAGAGCATAAAAATGAAATGGACTTCATACTGTACAATGACCGTGGAGTCGCGTAGGATGTGAAAGTGCTCGGAAGGGTGAGGTGTAGTGACAACAGGATAGTAACACCTGAATTAGGCTAGATTTGAGGGGGACCGTCACAAGCTAGTACGAAAGAAGGCAATCAATGAGCTAACAGTAAGAAGTAAAAATGAAGAATTCAGGATCGCGCTGCAGAACCTACAACTCAGCTTTAACAGAGGAAGCAGAGCTCTAACCGACACAGGAAGCCAGCGACAATCTTACACGCATTATCACTGAGTGTGCAGTATTAGTAGGAGGTAAAAACGCTAGACAGGATACTGGGAAACTTTCCCAGGAGACGAAGATTAAATAGGAAACGGCAAACCATCACAGTCTCCACCCCAGCTGACAGAATGGAACTAGCGGAGTTCTCGAAGTTAACCAAGAAGCGTAAGGCAGGTCACGTACGGAAGTATAATGTGGAGAAGTTTGAGCGTACTGTAAAGAACGGAGGCAGCCCGAAAATAGTGAAGAGACGTCTACGTATAGAAAAAATGAGATGTATGCACTTAAAGCCAAGCCATGCAATGTCATCACAAACAGGGATAAAATAGTTTTATAAGCCGAGGAGCTCTGTAGAGATCTGTACAGCAGCCGTGACGTCCAGGATAATACCGAACCAGGAAGTAGCTCAAAGGAGGTAGACTTCCAGCCAGTAACGTTTCGTCATAGAAATTTAACTCAAATTTGTATTTGACAACGTGGCCTGCTCTTTGAGTAATACACACAACAAAATTGAAGATCCATTGATGGGTTTCTTAGGAATTCGTAAGCAGCTCGCTCCTGTCCTTGTTAACATGCAGGTTGGGCTCATTGCGTCATCCTTGCGCTGGTTTTAGGAGCATTCAGCACGGCGTTTTCCCGCAAGCCTTTCCCGCAACGTGCTAACCGTCCTCTTATCGGAAAGCCAGCGAATTCCCTGACGCAGATGGAGCCTCCTTCTGAATCCTTTATGCCCTAGACAGCACGTGTGAAACAATCCCCACTGACGTACACTCCGACGTCACGAGGTCTTGGGCACTCTCTCCTCCTAAAACATTGTGTGACACATGCTTGCATTCGCGCAGCTGAATGGGCTGGCTATAAATATCCTCGCCAAGCAGCTATTTTGTCTTGTAATCTCCTAATTGTGAGACTAGCTGTGCCTTCACTTTGCATGAAGCCTGGTGATGGTCATTCAGTTTTTTAATGCTTAAGAACGCCTATGTCGGCCCAAAGAGGAACACCGTGTCGTTTGTAACCTTTGATGTGGGATATTTTCGGCGTATGCAAAGATGCTAATAATGAAATGCTTTAGTCTCTTCGCATTTTCTTATCAGACTGCCTAAACTGCCCTCTAAAAATTTATTCGTAGCAAGGCATATATGTATCATAAGGAAACCAGTTTCAATAGGTCTTTAGACTTTCATAAGCCGAGATACATAGGGTCTTTCACAGGTATTTAATAAATGACGATACCGACTTCCCACTCTTTTATCAGACTGCTTGCAACGTGAGAATAAATGCTTTCTTTGGAATGTGTGTGTATCTACTGGTGGATGCCACTTCTAAGGGGCCTGGTGCATAGCAAAGGGGGTTTAAGCATCATTTGAAACTCCCACGTGGACGTTTCTGCAAGTTTTCGAAGTTTTCATGTTTTCGAAACGATGAACTTCTGACTCTGATTTTTTCCCACGGTGCTGCGTTAAGTACTGCTATACCCATCTAAAGCGCGTAAGCCGAAAAGCGACGTAATGCAAGACAGATTACACGGCGTTGTCGGTGGTGATTCTCTACGATCCTGCTGCGTGTCGCAACGTAGTTTTAACAGGAATCAATACAAGGGTGTGGAACTATATGTGTTTTATAGTCAAACCTTCCCTGGTTACGCACACAGTTGACGGACATCCATTTGAATCTCACTAAAAGCGTTCCCTTGTCGGTATATCGGACAGCTTTACTTCGTTCCACCCTCTCGAAGTATACCTAGATCCCTAATGCACTGCAAGTCTACTTAGATCAACAAACATGGGCAGTTTTCGGCTGAAGTCTCTACTCTAAAATGCAATGCAGTGTGACACAGAACATGAGGGCTTCGCGGAAAGCAACGAATGCTTCATTCCAACTCTGAACACCTTTTTAAAAGCATTGTCCTCGCGACCCACCTCAGTTAGAAAAAAGAAGTTTATGCAAAGAAGTGAAGGCTACACTATATTTTAAGCTTTCAAACTTGTTCTTTTTCTGCGGATGTTGAAGTGCTGGAGTTGCAGCATATTTCGTGTAACGTGTACGCCAACAGCAACTGTGCGGAACGGCAAGCTTCATCTATTTCGGAGAACAGCCCCTACCTGGCTGATACGAATATGAAACGTACACTTTTGAAGAAGTAGCCAACAATTATTTTAAGGCCCAAGTGTCAGGTTGGTAGTTCGAAGCATTATCTAAATCAAGTTTCTCCAACATGAACTTGATAAATCACTCCTTCGTCCAGCTTGGAGACATCCACACTGAAGTCACCGATGAAAAGAAAGATGGCCCTCTGCCCATGCACCTTCGGCAACGTGCACTTGTAAGGACTGCGCAAGGTGTAATAGTATTAAGTCTCCACGCGATAAGCCTGAAGTGCAAGTCATCTCTAGCCCAAAGCTTTTTAAAAAAAACTGGATGAACCAATCTTGACTACTTTGGAGACATTCACATTCAAGTCACCGAAGAAAAGAACAGTCTGTGGCTCATACCCACATATGCAACAAGCATTTTTGGTGGCTAGGCTAGGTATTACACAAGGCTCTGCTCCCAGTGCTATGAATGCCAACCTTCTCGTCTATAAACTATTCCAACATGAGCATATGTGATGAGCAGATTATCTAAGCGTGCAGGGTAATTTATTAATTAATTTATTTATTTAGATACGTTAAAGGCCCCGAAGGGTATTACATAGGGGGGGGGGGATCAGAACAGCAAATCTTTAACGGATAATATACCCAGGGTCAGTATGCAAACAAAAACATAGAACATTTACCTATACAAGGCAAGGCAATACAATATTTGCATGAGAGAGTTGCCATCAGCCTAACAATGTACACACAATGTGTTTTAACAGAGGCAAGGCAGCAGAGGCAAGGCTATGTTTGCACTTTTAAAATGCTTAAAAACGTCGTCCAGGCAAGGACGAAAAAACACAAAATTATGCAAGAAAAGCTATCACAGCAAAAATTTAGTTTCCCGATAAGTGTATCATTAGCCAACATGGTTAGTACACTGAGAGGCCACCGCAGCCAACCGGTGTACTGTTCCCCACGTGGATTTCTTTTCAACTAAGGCCTTCCTTAAGTGCATACATAAAAGACTAGCGGAATGTCTAAAGAATTTGCGCGAATGTGGGTGGCAAACGCACTGGTGCGCGGTTTCACACCTGCGTCTCCATGGTCTTTCCCAATCCCGCGCACGACGACGCTGTCTACCAGTCGCTGGTCACGTTGGAACTGCTGCGAAGCAGAGCATACAGCTTTGCTGTAAAACGTTGCTTCATCGTGGGAAGTAAATAGTTGAAAACGTCCGTAGGGGGACTTCTGAGAAACATTCATTTCAGAAGCGGAAACTTCCATGTCAAGCAAGGAGGAGAAGGAAAGGCATTTGTGCAGAAGGGAAGAACTCTATTCTTCTTACGGCGGCTTCGTATCTGTTCACCCCTCTACCCAACTTTTCCCATTTCGCCTTACAAAGGCGATTTCATTGTACGTAGTCCCCACCTTCGTTCGTTGTATTCTAGTTGTTTTCTGCCCCCAAAGCGGAAGGAATTCTCGTGCCCTCGTTGCGAAACTGCGGCTCCTTTGTTTCATTCCCTACAGTAGCCGACTTTGTCCTATTGTTACGTCTCGTTATCTTCATCCCTGCTTTGTTCTTCCACCCTTCTGGGTACCAGCCACAGCCCTTTCCTCGGCCCAGGATTGTAAATTTCCAGCCTTACCATGTCTCGACGCTAACGCTAGTGGCCCCAATCTTTTCCCGTTGCATTTTGTTTTTTGTTCTTGTCCCCCGAGAACGGAAACAGCAACGAGTCGGGCACAACAACACCGCGCTTTTCCCAAACCCATGGCACATCTCGGTGGACTCGGCCGTTTCGTCGCGTCGGGTAGAGAGAACGAACAGCCATGTTTTTTTTTCTTGTTGGGCTGTGGTGGGCAGTGCAAGTGTGAGCAGGATGTTAGTGTGCGCTGTTTGAAATGTTTCAGTCTCTTTTTCTCACAGTTTATTATGTATCCTTTCTTTTATCCTCTCTGGTCGGTTGACGCCAAATCTCGTTGTTTTCTCAATCGCAATCGAAATCCCCGGTGCCGACAGCCGCTTGTTTTTATGCCTCTCCAGACCCAGAGATGCCAGAGGAGTATTTCGAAGGCATGGCCGACGATTCGTAGCGAACCGCCAAGTATGAGCTTGTCCCAAAGCGCCGCTACCCATACGCGAGAGTTATATGTGCGAGAACAAAATAGTTTTGATTTATTCATCCCTACGAAGGATAGAGTTCTTCCATTCTGCACAAATATATTTCCCTTTTCCTCCTTGCTTGACATGAATGTTTCATCTTCTGAAATGAATGTGTCTGAGAAGTCCCTCTACAGGCGTTTTCAAATATTTACATCGCACGATGAAGCAACTTTTTACAGCAAAACTGTACGCGCTGCTCTTCAGCAGTCCAATCGTGACCGGCGCCCGCTGAGAGTGATGCTTCGGGGCAAAGCCAGCTTTACCGCGAATGCTCTCTGGTTCTCCTCATGCAAGATCATGCTTTATAATTCAGAAAAAAAAGCACCCAATAAAGGGGGAACACCAAGACCATCTGTTCAAAAAAAGAAAGAAACTCTGAAACCAGCCGGTGAAACAACAAGAAAAAATCGACAGGCACAAAACATTCCTGTGGATAGAGCCCAAATGTTTGACAAAGGCCTGCCACAAAAAAAAAAAAAATTACTGCATCGAAACAAAAATCAGCTAGAGGAAGCAGCTTTCTTTTTCAGCTTCCGTTTTTCGCAAGTCACTCAACCAATCAAGGCAGTCGCTGACTTTGCCACTGCGCACAGATAACAGCATATACATGGACATTTTTACAGCCACGACTGCTGAGCGTTGAACGCTCCGGAAGACTGCACAGAGATAACGACTACGTGGTTGCCACACTCAGCCCCTTTTCTTACTCACTTCCGTTTCGCATGCAGAATGAGCTTCCGAATTGTCGTGTCGTTATCAAAGTGAGTATAGGGCGATTCCGACTTCACTTAAACCACTGTCGGGGCGCCATTTGGAGTTCTTTCACAACGCGCGATAAGTTGACGGCCATCGTTTTTTGGTGTTGGCTGCAACAACAAAGCAAAACCGCAAGGACAGGCACTGTTCATTTGACGCTCTATTGGAAGATGAAAGACTTGGAAAGGAAATTTTTGGGCATTACGAAAGTCAGCACGTCCCGGAATGAGAGCCTCTCAAGCATCACTTGCGCGATGCTTGGGAAACGGGTTTATAGAGCGCTGTGACGTTATATTTCGGCTTTTCTTTGATTTATGCTCAAGATGCCGTAATGGATCCTTTTCATCGATACGGGAGGTTGTGTGATGCCTAAATTCGGCGACAGAGAACTAGTTGTTGAGTATTGTCACGTTTAAGCAACACCAGACTTCCAGTGGAGGATCGTTACGATTTGAGAGTGCACCTTGAGTGGTTGGGACAGTAGAGGACGGGAAAGAAATTACTTAGGTGTCTAGCGGGGAAGGAGTAAGGAAGGGTGGTTATGAAGGCAAGCAATGAAGAAACGGGACAGATAGAACGTTGTCAGAAGGAAAAAAATGCTTAACTTGAGGAAGGAAATAGAAAAAAACAGCATAGTACAGGAGCAGGGAAAGGCAAGAATCAAGAAAAAAAGAGGGAAGGGAGAATACAGTACGAAGGAAGTAATAAAAGAAGGAATGAAGTAACGAAAAAAGAGACGGAGAAATGACGTACCGAGAGCAAGAGGAAAGTAAGGAGAAACGAAGGCAGAAAGGTGGAGGGACAAGATACAGGGAAGGCATGCGTTTTTGCAGGGATAGCAGTAAGATAAGAAAGGAAGAGAAGAAAATCAGACGTCGTCAGTCACCGATGACATATCACAGAAATTCCAATACGGGGACATGTAAACGAGACACTATTGGCATTCTTTCCGTTCACTTCGCCAACCTTCTTCCAGCTTCTTCCCTTACCCCTTCCCTCCCTACTTCCTTCCTGGTGCGAAGGTGAAGTTTCCCTTTCTCTTGCTCTGCTCATCCTCCCTGCCGTCTCCTTCCTCCCTCTTCCTCCTCTGGTTCCCCTCCTGCACCGTTTGCCTTACTACGGTAAAGGATATATATTCCCTTCCCTGCCCCACTCTCTCTCCTCCTCAAGCTCCCTTTTATCACCTCCGAAATCCTTCTACTTGCTTCAGCCTTGCGGCAAAAGTATGCCCTTTCAATTAAAAACCGCCAGAAATGATACAGCAGATGCCCACAGATGAAAGAGAAGGTAAAAAAACCCAATAATGAAATAGTACTAAACTAATCTACGCACTCTATTCACGAAAGAAGGGTCTAAGAAGGAAGAACCAAATTAAATTGTTAAGAAAAGGAGTGAAGGATGAAGGGGGGACGACCGGGACGAAATAACTGAAAAACAAGACAAAATTAAAAGAAGGAAGTAACGTGAAAGGAAGGTGGAAGGAGCGGTGCCAAAGAAACAAGAAATTAAGAGCTACTATACGAAGTAACGGACCGAAACAAGCAAAGAATGGGAAAAAGAAGAATTAAAGAAAGAAGAAATAAAACAAGGAATCAAATGGGAAAAAGGGGAGAAGGAAACAAGGAGCACGAAGCGTGAAGGCGCCATTTTGGTTTATCGCCGTGGTGCAGGGGGGGGGGGGGAAGAGGGAAAAAACACGCCAGGAATGTACGCAAGAGAAAAACGGACCAGTTGAGAGAGGAAGGAAAGAAGGGGAGCAAAAAGCCCTTGAAAGTGAAGCGCGAAAAGCCCGAGTAATCCACTGGGTAGGACAAAGGGGAAGCGAGAGAACCACTAATAAGGAAAGAGAATGAGCTCAGAGGAAAATGGAGAGGGTGGAGAGGGATGGAGCAATGGAGGGAGGTGTGACGGACCCGGTGGCGGCGGTGGCAGTGCACGAAACCAACGACTTGGAAGCGCTAGCAAAACGGCGGACTCGGTGCAGCAGGGAAGGCGAAAACCTTTCATTTTTACCACCCAGAAAAAAATGACAGGAGAGGAAAAAAAAGCGCACAATGGCTGGCGAGGTCACGAGGACGGTGGCAAAGCATGCCGCTTTTTCTTGGCGACCGTTGAGCACGACGAAACCAGCAAGGGATCCGTTTGCCGCGGCTTTCGATGCAGTCACTGCTTTTCCTTCATGTAATAAGCGCAAAGAGCACAGAATTTTTTCCATTCCGTTTCTCTCCCGATTTATCTTTCTAGGGGTGGCCGGATGTCGTACGCCAGCTCCAGAACCGCGTTCTCTTTGCCAGAGCTGTAACTAGGCGAAGCGCGGCGGTGTCGTCGTTTGAGGCGGTCCCAGCGTGAAAGGTGCCGGACGCAGTGGCGTTCAAAGGGCGGTTAGCACAGAGGGAAATAACGTTACGGGTAACGCGATACTCGCACGCTGGAACGTAGAAGGCTTCTGCTACGAAATACATTCGTTGACAGCGGGCTGCGATGAAACAACGCCAAATTGCTTCCTGGAACGCTTTATGGGCTTGGCTAGCGATGTAAATTTACTGTGGAATGCAGTAGCCCTTTGTAGGACATATGAAGCATACTCAATTTTAACCTCTTTCAAGAGCGGAGCTGTCAGTTCAGCAGTGTACGTAAGTTATCCCACACGAACATAAAACCTTCTATTAAAAAGAAAAATATGCGTCTGTTGGTGGGAATCGAACCTTGGTCCTCCAAGTTCTGAAACCGCGCATATTCGATCGAGCTAATCACATTCCGGACGCACAGCAGTCATTCCTAGCCTTGGCTTGGGGGTTCACGCGAATGATCGCTCGTTTATTCGTTCGTTGCCTGTTTATTCGTACGTTCGTTCATTCGTTCGTTCGTTCACTAGTTCTTTCTTTCTTTCTTGCGTTCGTTCAATCGCTCGCTCGCTCGCTCGCTTTAATAGGCCTCATAGTTGCAACTGAGCCGCTCTGAGCCGCTCTTAATAGCAACGATGTTTAAGCGGAACTTCGTCCGGTGGCGTGGCGTCGTCCAGGCGTGTGCCACGTGAAGAGGTCTCGAAAAAACCCAAGTAAATAGTTCACGTGCGTCAGCGCGTCAAATGGGAACGCAGCACACCTCGCCCCAGAGACCCCGAGTTCGCGTAGCAGGTTGGCTGGGTTTCTATCGCGTGCTAACGCGGTCCGCTATTAGATAGATGCGAAACGATCCTGGCATGTAGTTATGGAAGAAGTTTAGCGGAAGGTTCTGAAATTCATGTGAGGTGCAGCCGCCGGGTCTTCGACGAAGGGAGAGGGGCAGCCAGCTCTTCTGTTTCTCCAGCCTTGCGACACAAGTGCAAGCTGGGGCAATTTTTAGTAGAAGAGCGGCTTAAGTCGACACAAATAAGTCCGGCGTAGACAGAAATCCCCGAGCGCACGTGAGCTCGTGCCTAACGGCGATCCCGGGCGCCCCCTGCGCGAGGCGCCGGGGACGACCTTCGCGCAGTGGCTTTACAGAAAAAAAAAAATACCGAGCGCACGGGATCACCTGCCTCGCGGTGACCGCCCCGCGTCGTCCTGGCTTGCGCAAGGGCTAACGCCACATGAGCCGCTCCCGCCTTGATTGTGTTCTTCGTGTTCCGACTGCCGCGCCACAAGCCGTCCGCGCAGAAGACGAAGGTGACGAGTCCGATATTCCATACAGGCACAATCCGCACGTGGAGACGGTCACCGGACTACCTAACGAAGAAGTGGAGGTCCACCGAGTTAAGGACATGCTACAAGAAGATTTACCCTACACCGCTGTACCGTCGGAAGACGATGACGAAAGGGATGACGACGATTGCTACTGAAGAAAACACTGTACATACTTTAATGGCCGGTGCTTTACAGTGCCGTAACAAACAGCTTTGCACTGCTGATGTCCGGCTTCTCCCTCTCTCCCTGCGATCCGCTGTCAGTCGAGCAAAACTAGCTCGACTGTCAGCTCAGCTCGGCTGTTTCTCTGGGCTTGCAACACCAGTGCAAGCTGCGTCAATTTTGCTTTTGCAGTCTAGACGACCAAGAGTGAGTGGTAGATCTTTGACAGTCACTCTCTGCATCAAAATAATCGAGGAAAATGAATTTCTATTCTGGAGAGCAATAGTCAGATGGGAGAGTGGGATAGCATCATGTTGGCTAGCACCGTAGCCGCAGTGGCCTTGGAGGCAGTCAACCGAGCTCGCTTCAGAATCCTATAGCGCTGGCTCGTTATTGCTTGCGTTTGATAGGTCACGTACACATGCTATGGGCGCGTTACTTGAAAGAGGGCATGAATCGCACTTTCCTATTTGATTCGGAATTTGACGGAAATGGTCCTGCGTAGGATAGCCTGCACACCTGATTAAGCAGGGGATGCTCTTGAGTGAAAACGATCTCTCATGCGTAATCGGGAACGCTGGTCTGGGGCCAGTGTCTTTTATACCGGAGGTAATGAGATCAATTGGCCACCACCAGAATGCTCAAGAAACCGAAATGAAAAACCTCTTTAAATGAACGTGAAGACAACTGAGTTTGAAGGTCAACTCACCGAAAGAGAAAAAAAAATGACATTAAGAACATTGCTCTAACGTTAGCACCAAACAAAACATCCCCCTCGTGAGGGGCACAGATCAAATGCAGAGCATTTCTTTCTGCGGGGGGGGGGGGGGGGCGCCTGCAAGTCGTATGGATTACGTATTGGTTGTTGTTGTAGTAATTGTTGTCTCCAGCGTAGACATTTGTCGATGAAGTCGATGGTGAAACGTGCCGTGAACCCCCTGCCGCGGCTATGACGCAACGTGGAGCGCTATGACGCAACGTGGCGCGGCTATGACGCAACACAATCCAACACAATCCACTTTAATCCAATCCAATCCAAATCCAAGCCAATCCAATCGAATCCAAATCCCAATGCCCCTCGCCGAGAGAGTGTTTATAGTCGCCGAAATCGCCACCGCACCTGCGAACGCGTGATGCTGACGTCACGATCACGCCACCAGATGTTAGCGACCGCAGCGCGCGCGAACGACATATGTGGTTTATTGCGCGAACCGACCGCGGCTAGAGAGCGCGATGCGAGCGCCCCACCTGTTCTTGCGCGCGAACCTAACGCGGCGAGAGAGAGAGGGTGTTGCGCATGTCCCCACCTGTTGTGCGCCCGAACCGAACGCGGCGAGACAGGGCGTTGCGAGCGGAGAGAGGCGAGGAGGACGCGGGGGAGAGGGCGCACCTCTGGCCGACGGTTGAATGAGTCAAGGATATAAGGCACGTTCGTAACCTTCTGTTCTGTGTCGGCTTTGTGGTCTCAGTTTGTAGAGTACCATGCACCTGCGTTTCCGCCCGCAGAGTCGTAGGATCTAAACCTGGCGCCGGCAAGTATTTTATATAGTGTAGGGGGAGCGATGCGACGCGGACTACGACGCCAACGCGGGTGGACATCGTGAGTTACTGAATGCTCTGCATTTAAAAATGGTTCTCAAATTATTAGTAAGCTCGAAATCACGAGTCAAGCCGAATTTAAAGAATTCAGTCTATGGGGCTCAATAGACATGCCTGGGCAAAATTATACAAAATGCTTAAAATGCACTCCTGCTAGTAAAATGCTTTCGCAGCAACGCACTGCGGTATGCTGAAGCCGACTTTAGGAGACGATGTATACAGCTTTCCATAGGGATGCATTGGCCTTCCTGTAAGACTGCTTACATTTCTACTGGTAAAATCCCAGCAAATGATATGTGTACGGTAGTAAAGCCGACCATAAACGAACTCGGTATATTGCAGTTTATAGGGATACATAAGGCCTGCACACGTTGTGATAAGACTGCTAAGATTTCCCGTGATAAGAAATCGTCTCAAGTGTACATTTCTGCGCGTACTTACGCTGTCTTTGAAAGAGCACGGTGTACAGCCGAGCGCCTGGAAGTGGTGCTTGCGATTGCGTTGAAAATGGTCAGAATTTCTGCACCGTTTTGTTATATTTTTGAAAGAGGGCTTGAGATAAGTATTCTCGTAATTTTATAACAAATTTCTTGCTGTCATCGTTCGATAGCGGAGGCGACTGCCTGACTTGCACCGTCGCCATAGAGCACGCTGCAAACACGAGACAGAGTAAGCGCCGTTGCGTTGGAAACGTAGAAGGACTCAGCAGCGAAATTTGGGGCAATAGAGGCGCGGGGAGGGAATCGTCGTTTTAAGGCCTGCTTGTGACCGCAGCAGGTACAAATGCGATGACTCCTCGATAGACAATCCCGGAGGCGGATGCACGTGAGGGAGAGAATCTTGTGCGCAGAAAATCCCAGAAACCAGAGAAAACTAAACGCAGGTTCACCCAGTGTTAAATCGGCTGAAACAGCGGATCCCTGGCTCTCTTGTGGAGGCACAAACAAAAACGGGAACTCGCCCGAGATAAGTAAAGCCGCCGCCGTGTAAATGGATTTATTATGGGATTTAAAGCACCGATGCTACACAGGCAATGAGGAGGGCCATAGTGGAGGGCTCCGGATTAATTTTCACCACCTGGGGATCTTTAACGTGCCCAGAAAAGCCGGACACACGGGCGTTCTTGCTTTTCACCTGCATCAGAAAAGCGGCCGCCGCGGCATGGAATCGACACCACGACCATTTTTTAAATCTATTTCTTTCGTAGTGCCAAAAATGGGACGTTTATATGTGCTTTCATGACGTCACTCCACCAATGTCGCTGGTGTCAGCCCTTTTCCTTTCAAATGCTCGAGTAAACACATCGGATTGCCTATCTAAAGAAAATCAAATAAAGAAACCCACTTGCCTAGCTCCGTGTTGCACGTCATACTCATGAATTGTTTTTCCAAGAACCGCAATTACTAAGCATTTTGTGATTAGCATTAGAGTCAACGTCATTGTCAGAACGGAAATCGCCCCAAATATTTTTGGAGCATATTTATTGTTGTTAACTTCGACGCTCTGGCACGTGTACATTTCTCGCCAGAATAAACCCCGGACACAAAAAAGTATCTTGTCTTGATACCTCAGAGTTCGCCGACCTAACCTCGGCTAATAGGTAATATCATTTGTGATGACGTTTACAGTGCCCAAGACTGTAGCAAGCAGTCGGAGAGCGAGCAGCAGAAAAAAGCAGTGGCTTTGCTCGGCTATGCCAGGGTAAACGTAGCCTGAGCTAAAGTTCAGCTGGTTATTCTTAGGTTTCCTGGTTGTCTAGGATTAGCTTATTATGCTTAATGCTGCTAAAACGTTTTCCAATCCAATCCAATCCAATTCAATCCAGTCCAGTCCAGTCCAGTCCCAGTCCAGTCCAGTCCAGTCCAGTCCAGTCCAGTCCAATCCAATCCAATCCAATCCAATCCAATCCAATCCAATCCAATCCGATCCAATCCAATGCAATCCAATCCAAGCCAAAGCAATGCAATGCAATCCAATCCAAGCGAATCGAATCCGATCCGATCTGATCCAAACCAATCCAATGCTCCTTGCGCTTGCGCAGAACGGCCCTCCACGGCCCACGCGAAACTGCTCAATCTCGGCCAGTGTAGCTTACGCTTCAAAAGACCACAGCCTGCTTTGCTCAGTTGCGGCGGCATCGGCGTTCGTCAACGTATTTGTCGTGGCACTGGTACATTCATGGTGCGCCAGCAAGTTCCACTGCTTGTTATTGGCCGCATGGCCTTCCAATTGGAATAAAGAATTACAACAACAACAACCCCTTGTCATTCCAGATGCAGGCTGTGAACTTCGTACAGTAATGAGTGGGACGTACGAGAATCAATAACAATTACCTCTCAACTTGTTCTTCAGTGTTCTTTCCAATTGGAAGGCGGTGGGGGGAGGTATGACTCCTGGCTGCCTGGTTAATATTTAGTAAATACAGCTGCTTGACAGTGAAACGATGGAGAAAAGGTCGGGCATTCGGAAGGGGTTAGGGCAGACTGATGACAAAACGGAAACAGCGTTTGCATCACGAGACTTAAAGGAACCATGAAGACACAAAATACAAGTTGGGTTCATTAGAAAGACTGCTTAGTCTCAGTTCCATTTCATGGTTGGCCCGTATGACGTCATTCTTGCTCATAACACGTCACTGTGGCGCAAAATTTGAAAGCTTTTAAATATGTACTTCTTGCTTTTTTTTGTTAAAAACATCTTTTGTGGCTCTTGTGGAACTGAGTGAGATACTGAATCCTAGTTCTTTCAAATTAAACGAAGTTGTATTTTATCTTCACTGGCTCCTTTAAGTAGAGGAAAGACTGCCCAGTCTTCATCTTTCGTCCCGTTAAAGAAGCGCAGTTCGCCTAAGATACTTTATTATGATGTCTTCGTCGAGAGAACAGGCTGGGGGCGACACCATGCCATTGAAGGTGCCTTGTTCTTAAAGCGAATATTAGAAGTGGAACACTTTTTCACGGATATGTGTACTACAGTCATGTATATCAAATTTTCGATACCTACACATTAAATTCATTCGCTCTTTCATGAACATCCTTCCTTGCCGCATCGGTTGCGTTAGGGTCCCGGGTGTATTCCTGCAGTAAAAATCTACTCTCCCCTCCTTCATTAGTCCTTTTTAAACACAGGAAGCCTAGCGGAGGCGGGACAGAGAGTCGCATCGCATTCTCCTGACTGTCGCCTGCTAGTTTCTTCGCACGTATGGCTGCTCCGTCAAGCCGAATCCTTCGATTACGTTTGCAACACCACACATCCTGCCTTCTCATCCACCCCGTGAACACCCGGTTTGACATACTAGGTGGGGGGCCGGGTTTAAATTATTCTTTAGCCACATTTTGCGGCGCTGGCCATAGGCTCAGGTATACAGCCTTGGTGCGAAACACAAACAATACAACCTTCAACTTTTTCTCCATCTTCTACTGCAAAGTATGCCTAAGTTGCGCCAAGGGTTACCTTGAGTGGTTCACTGCTTTCTAATAAGCCTTGTGTGACGCAGACGTGAAGGTGCTCTAGATCTTTCCTACTTCCTTGGATCCTGGCGAACTCATGATAAGGCAGTGCTGGGAGCAAAACTCTGCTTACTTTTCTTGCGGAAACCGGGCTAGAAGAGGTCCTGTGAACCCTATGAACATATACATTTTATATATGTGCGCATCTTCCCCCTCTCTTTTATTTTTTATTTCCTTTATCCCTCTGTATATATATATATATATATATATATATATATATATATATATATATATATATATTTCCCGTCATCTGACTGTATTCACCCATCTGGAGTAGCAAGCCCTACCGTTAGTGGGGCTGACATCTTCAGCTTTCATTAACAGTTTTTGCTCTCTCTCTCTCTCCCTCGGAAAGAGAATTGCGTAATAAGTAAAAAATCCCAGCCAGATTGTTAATTTTGTACCCCAGTAAACATGGGCTACTTGTTCGCTTTTTAACGTTGAGCCTGGACTTTGCTCAACTCGTTCGAAAAAAGATGCACGACTAGGTCCACGTCCTTAATAATTTGCAGTAGTCATTGTAGAGTACCCCCTCAGCAAGGAATGTGTGGAGCCCTGCATTTCGGTAAAAATTCACATTCGACGGAACTAACACCTTGAATCGTTAAAACAGAGTAGACGGAGATAATTGGTCAAACGAAAATTGAAAAATTGAAATGTGAGGGAAAATACATGAAATAGAAGCTCTTAAAAAATAATCTGACAAAATCGAAAATTCGCATATTTACTTCTCAACCAAGCAAAAGAATAAAAAAGTCCCCAAAACAACGTTTGAAGTACGAATAAAAAACTAGTCAAAGTGAGCGAACCGTGTATGGCCGCGCATTTCCACAAAAATGCAGATTTGGCGGAATGAACGCCTTTAATCGTCACAACAGCATAGATGGAAATAATTAGTTGAACAGGATGTTAAAAACTGAAAAAATATAGAAACTTGCAAAAAGAGGATCTGGAAAAATGAGAAAATATGCGTATTATACTTCTCCACAAAGTCGGAAAATAAAAAGAAGTCCGCAAAAGAAATCCGACATACAAAGAAAGACTAATGTAATGGCGCGAACCGTGTAATGCCCGGCATTTCGTCTAAATGCAGATTAATCGGAAATAATACCGTTAAGCGTAATGATAGCGTAAACATAAAACATTTATCGAACAGAATCTATAAAAATCACAAAAAATAGAAAAAAAAACAGAAGTGTTCACAATAATGACCTGACAAAATCAACAATATGATTCTTATACTTCTCCTCCCAAACCAAAGAATAAACGAGAACGCCAGCAAAAGAACGTTGGAAATACGATTAAAATCTAGTCAAAAGGGGCCAACCGTGTAATTCCCTGTACTTCCACAAAGCTGCAGGTATGACGGAATTTTATATCCCTTCCATCCAAAACCTAAGACTAAACAAAGAAAGTCCGCAAAAAACGTCGAAGATAGGAATAAAAAAGTGGAATCGCACCAAACCTGCACTACGCCTTCCATGGACGAAAAAAAAAACCAAGTAAAGGCACCTCATTGCTATGACGGTATCTTTAGCGAAGAGAAACAAAAGAAAACTTAAAAAGAATAAATTAATTCCACGTCTTTCACTACCCCTAGTGACATTTGGCTGTATAAACTCCACTCTAGACAAGGACATAATAATGAGAGGCGCTAGTAGGCTGTTCTCTCAATTTTGAGAATTTCATTCTCCACCAGCAAAAGGAACATAACGCCACTCCGTTTGCTCGCATATACCCGGACCCAGGTCATTGCAGCAGGCGACAGTGGGGGGTTTCCGATGACAAAGGACGTTGACAGCGTAAAAAGCGTCCACTAGACAGCCCGTCGTCTTCGCTGGCTGAGCTGACACCATCTCCCATCCTTACCTCTGCTTTTTCGTTCCCGCTGAGCTGCTCGTCCATGCTGTACCTAGATAATTATCGCGGTGAAAAGCACGGCACTGGTGTAACTACCAACCGATAAAAAGGGGACACCAACGTTACAGGCCGACGGGTGAAAAAAAGAACGGCTGAAAAGTTGAGAGGTCTCTGCAGTGCGCTATTTGAACGAGTGCGATGGTCCGTTGCCCGGGGCCCGTCGTTACGTTGTCGGGCTAATGTAAAAAATCTGCCGGCCTTACACAGGCACATAGCAAGCACGCCAGACAGTAACCCGGATGTGCTTTGTGCATTTTCATGCTTATCACTTGACGCCGTGTAGCTTCTCTGATGTCGCAGTGAAAAGCTGCACCTTCGCTTCCACCGCAAATTGCTGTCACCCGTCTGGCCATAACAGCTTTTTTTTGGCGATGGGCGTACCATCTTCCTTGTCGTTTTATTTATGTCGGTTTGAATGGTTACTTTACCTAAGGTTGAGATGGGAAGCAAGCACTCAAGTTAGCGCCATTTTTAAGTATTGAAAGATCCGGTAGCGAAATAACAACTAAAAGAGGAAGGATTCTTCTTAACTAAACCTGACGTTTGACAAGCTCCATTCCCCTTTTGGCCCTCCTGCCTAGCTTGAAAGATGATACTAAAACTGCCAACGTGCGAACTCTTTTACGTGTTGAAGGTCACCTTTGTAGCAATAGTAGGTTCCAAATTTAAGCCATGAAATCTCTGCGGCCAATTATTCTTTGCGTCATTACAAATGGAATATCACCGTCACCCAAGCCGAGAATATTGCCGGGAAAGGGGGGGGGGTGGCTTTCGGACGGTCCACATCATAGTGTTTTGACCGAAAACAAGAGGGTAAAGGGGGTGCTTTCGTGACAATCCCAAATAACGGCTAGGAGATTCCAAATGAAGATGGCTCCTGGGAGACTTGTCCATTCATTCAGCGAAGAGAGCTAATTTTGACAAACATTTCTTTTTGATGACTGCTAAAACTGAAGATTGGGCGAGTTGGTACAAATTCATAGTAACATCGCTAACGACACGAGACAAAGAAAAGAGGGCACAAACACTGCGATGACTGCCGACGGTTCACCCATACACCTGGAAGAGCGCTGGAATGTTATGAACTCGTATTTTTCTTATCTATTCACTCGCGATCCCCATGTATTATAACGACCCTTCCAATCATTCAATTCACACAAATACCTCCTATCACAATTTCCGCTGATGCTATTGCTAATCTAATAAGCAACCTGAAACTTTCTGATACACCCGGTCCCGACAACAACTCCGCGAAAGGGCTCAAAGTTACAAGCACTGTTTTGAGCCTCTAATTGGTTAATATTTTAAACCAATTCCTTTCAACTGGCGTACTTCCGTCTTATGATCAGAAAATGAGCAAAGTAATTCCGATATTCAAAGCAGGCAATTTGTCTTATCCCTCTAATTACAGTTCTATCGCTCTAACTTGCATAGCGTGTATATTACTGGACATATATTACACTCTCATACCTCGTGCCACCTGTTTCTTTATTTTCCCATAAACAACAACCGTCTCTTTTACCTGAAATATCGCGGCTTCACACTCAGGCTGTTATGCAAAACCCAGCTCTTCGAATTTACTACTGATCTTCAGCTGACCTTGAACTCCTCTTTCCGAACCGATGTCATCTTTTTAAATTTTTCAAAAGCTTTCGGTCGCGTTCCTCACCAAGGACTATTATGCAAACCTTCAAGCGATCGTCTCGATCGGCAAAGTATTTCCTAAATTAAATATTTTCTAACAAACCGTAGTCACTTTACTGTTATTGCCGGCCATCCTTCATCTCCGACTCAAGTAATATCTGATGTTCCACCGGGCTCAGTTCCGGGCCCGCTACTATTTTTAATCTTTATTAATGGCATTTTATCTGGTACTTCTCCACCTTTCCGCTATTTCCTCCCGAGTATGTTACTTATCGCTGTATTCGCAATAACCAGGACCAAATTCTTCTACAAAACGATTTAAGAATAATAGACAACTGGTGCTATCAATGGAGAATCACTCCACTCATCTAAATGTAAATTCATTTCACATTCACATTCAGAACTCAATTACACATACACCCTAATGTCAGCCTGTTTTCCTCTGGTAGAATAGTACTGTTACCTAAAATTTTAACCGCAAACATTACCTGGTCCGAACCCATACCAACACTCATTGCGGAAGCATCACCACAGCTTTCGGACATCAGGAGAAAACCTTTTCTTATCTTTCCCAGCCATCCGCAAAATGAATTACAAGACCTTTATCCAAACGAAACTGAAATGCGCATCTGCTATTTGGAACTTTCATCAGTCTTGCCAAATCAATGCCATAAAATCAGTCCTAAATCGCGCAGCCCACTTCATCATATATATAGATACAATTGGACATCTTAGCGGCACCGACCTAAAAGGGTCCTTATCTCTCCCCTCCCTGGCATCTAGACACGAAATTGGACAGATGTGCCTTTTCCACAAATTGTATTATCACTTCCACCACGTCCGCGTTTCCCTCCTGCTCACCGTCCCGTTATTGACGCCACCCGTTCAATTCTATGAGCATCCAACGATTTGATGTAATCACTAACGCATATAACACTTCATTCCTACCAGGTGTCAGTGCAGAATGGAACAGACTTCCAGATTCCGTTGTCCGGGAAAGCAATCCTGCTAAATTTAAAGAATGATTGTTGTCTCACCTTAGCCTTTAATCGTTGATGTTCCCAGTAACTTTCCGCATGCTGCGTTTCCGGTTTTCGTGTTTATTATGCTATTATGTCAATTTTCGTATAAACTGCACATGCATTAAACTGTGATTAATCTTGTGCCCTGTGTATTATGACGGTGACAGCCCCCCCTCCCTTCCACATTTTATGTAGTACCCCAGTCAAGCCCTTGAGGTCTATGATGATGATGACTATGATGATGATGATACGACGACGATGATGATGATAAAAGCTACATTGGATGCCCTCTCAGAACCCGTTTTTGGCATTTTTACCCCAAGAGGCAGAAGTCCGAGGCTGCTTTATGTACCTACCTATACCTTTCTCGGCTGTCGAACACCAGAACATCATATTTTTGTTTGTAAATTATGCATCACTCCTCGGAATGTCCCTTTCAGTGGCATGACAGATGATTCGCCAAAGTGTTGTATATTAATAGGGCTAGCGACGGTATTCTTGACAGGCGTTTAACCTAAAAGGTACCTACACCTGAGGATTGGTAACAGGCGTACCTCTGATGACTCGCGGCTTAAAGGACGACGTAAAGCGTTATAACTTGTTTAAAACCCGACTAAGCTATAAAGCTAGCTGTTTTACGAACGGCGAACTGCTTTTTATGGATGACAATCCCCCCTCTCCCAGTACTAGTTTTTTTTGTACCATCCCACATCAAAACCTGCGCTGAAATAGTTCCGCCTGCATTTGTGTACCCGCTAAGTATCTGCGCGTTTGTTAGGTACAGAAAATCTGTGGTGCAAGAAATAGGAAAGAAAATAAAACAGCACTGCGAACCTGGAGCAAAAGCCTTTATTTAGTGACACTTGGTACGCATTGAAAAGGTAGCAGCCCCACCAGAAGAGGGTTCGCCGAAACGACAAGGAAGGTTCTTACAATGGGCGATGGAGTGCATGACGGGACAGGGAAACACCGCAAAACCACCGCGGGAGGCTTGTCGGCACCCGACGCACGTGAAATAAGAGGAAAGGCCCTGAGTGGCGAACGTACGGACGGCGTAAGACAGCAGGTTACTGGCGATGGAAAGCGAGCGGAACAAACCTCGGAGGGTGCGCTTGAGGTGGCGGGTCATGTGGTGGCCTGCGCGGCCGCAAAGGTCAACAGAAAGTTCAGCAGCAGATCAACAGGAGTTCCTGGCTAGAACCTCTAGCTGATTCGCACGTTCTTATTCTTGGTTGTTTATCTCGTGCCCTGCTACCCAATTACATGTTTCATATGATTGTCTTGGCGTAATCGGTATTACGAGATGTTCTTTCAAACCAACTTCTTCACGTAGCCGCTGTAGGGTGCTGCACACACTATACTACGGTAAAAACGCTACTGTAAATAACTAAAGGCTTTTTTGAATGAGGGCGCAGGGATATGACACGCAAAGGGATGTTTTAAAGACCTCAAATACACTGGAAGGTGTGTAGAGACTGTGCATCTTCCCAAAAGATCGAAATATAAAAAAAAGTTAGCAGTGGCTTAGCTCGGCTATGCCAGGATATACGTAGCGTGAGCTAAGGTTCAGCTGGTTATTCTTAGGTTTCCTGGTTGTCTAGGATTAGCTGATTATCATGCTTACTGCTGCTTAAACGATTTACAACCCAATCCAATCCAGTCCAAGTCCAAGTCTCCAGTCGCGGCGGTGGCGGCTCCGGCGCGGCAGCTGTGCACCGTGAGACGTCACTGCTCCCCGCGCATGCGCAGCACGGCTCTCCAGGTGCCACGCGAAACTGCTCAACCTCGGCCAGTGTAGCTAACACAACAAAAATTCAGACCTTCTACCCTGAAGCAGAATGACGAGCGAAGCTGTATAAAATTGACATCACATACGCGATTAGAAAATGTACATGTGTTCATTTTACTTATCATTTCGTAATGGATGTGATTATAGCTTTCGAACTGCTTCATAAAACTGCCGAGTTTTGCCCAAACAAACAAACATGTGTCTGTCTGTTTCCCCTCCCCGGCGAAGCCCCGCCGTATTGAGCGCAGAAGGGAATTCTGCAATGTTTACAACTTCGCTGTGAACTAATTATGAAAGCAGAATAAAACGCAACGTGAAGAGAGATTCGTCTTACCGGACAACTGTCACTTAATTGTTTTTTCGGAAAGTTGCGAAAGAGCGAGGGTTCAGCCCTCTTGTAAGGGCCGTTCGCGAAAAAGTTGGCTTCGCCGCAGCTCGTTTTTTTCATCGCAGTGGCTGTGTTTCAAACAGCTCCAGTTTCTTCCTTTGTTCACTGCTCAAGTGTGTCTTCAAGACGGCCGAAAAGTTTCTCCAATTCGCGCCGAGCAAGCCGTTTCTATTTCATCTCCTATCCGAAGACACAAAATGGAGAACAAAAATCGAAAACTCAGAAACTCACGCGCTGCTGTGTTGTCAATAGAGGTTGCCCACCTTTCGACGCGCCTCACTTCTGTGACGACCTCCTTCTCGAAATAAAAAAAGATTCTCGTCTTCCGCAATCTTGCGTATTCTTTCTTGGTATCTTTCTTACTTTTTACCTTCGCGCGCTTTCTTATCTTTTCGTTCCCTTCTCTGTTTATTTCTTTACCTCCTGGCTCTCTTCCTTCCGTTCATCGTCTGCAGTTTTTTCTAAAGTGGTCTTCATCTTTTCTTTTTCCTTTTTTTTTCTGCCGTGCATCCGTATCCTTCCCCCGAACCCTTGAATGGCTGCGTTTTTTCTTCTGGAGTATTTCTTTCTTAGTTTGCTCCCCTTGTCCTTACCCTCCGTAGCTCGTGTTTCTTGGTCTTTCCCGACCTTCTATTTTCCCACTCTCTAACTCCTCCCAGACCAGCTGTCGGCCTTATTTGCTCCGATGTCTCCTTCATCACTCATCATGCTCCAGCGCTTCCTTTGCTGCTCGCTGCCTCTTCCATGCCACTTGGACAGCCATCGGGTCCCAATCCAAGCGCACCTCGCTTGGTTTTCACGGGCCCGCAGCGGCCGCATGTTCCCCCATAAGTACAGCAAAAGCAAGACGCCGTAATGAGCCTTCTTGTTTCTCCCTCCACTTCCCATCTCCTCTCCATCCTCATCCACAGCATCCATATCACTCGCCTTTTCCCTCTGCGTGTTCACCGTGGGGCGTATAAGCGATTCATCCCGGAGAGGGCGTTGTTTTGCCCGGCCTTGCAGAAACCGCAATTCTCGGTCGCCACACCGCTTGGCCGCTCATTAAGACGTGTTCGTTCACCGCGAATATCCAGGAGCAGCATTTGTTTTTTTTTGTTCTTACACTGAACATCCGCTTGATTCAATTGATTTAGGGTTTTCTTAAGCCTGAAATTTTTGATTAACCTATCTTGACACTGTTGCGCGACTGTGCGTGCTTTTGCCTGTTAAGCCGTGTATTAGTATTGCCTTCGTTTTACTAAACGTCCTCTGCAGATACTATGCTAAGTATTATTTAAAAGAGTTCCGACGTAAACCCTTTTCAGGTTTATACGGCGAGAAACCCTCCAAAATTAACTTAGGCATAAGGAGAATCTACACACAATGCTCTACAGTGGGCGTTTTTCAACAAAACTATTCAGAAATAGCCCGCATAGGCTAACACTGAGAAATAATTCTAAACTTATCCTTTTACTTTCATTGTCCAAGCTTATCCACTGTGCTTTCGCTGGTACGTAGACGCTTAGCAATTGATTTTTTCACCACTAAACGTATGCATGCCGCGCACTTTATAACTAGGCTGCTGTGGATGCTTTGTGAGGAGAGGGCCAAAGTCCTGAGAAAAACCCGGGAGTGCCAGTGCGTGGCAATGCTTCGAGTTAGAGCATCCGAGAGTTCCTAACATAATTTTTTACATGCGTGCGTTACAGCCCAGGTTTTTGACTTTCGGCACAATTAAACTCCAATACATTTAGGCTTGGTCATTTGACGCTAACGCAATATAATTAACAGTGTTTCCATTTTTGCAGCGAAGCTGGCTATGACTAGGATTCAGCAGATTGCCTCCTATGAGAGACCGATCGAAGAATTTTCAGGTATAGAAAAAATTTATAAAAACTAAAAAAAATGTCCTAGGGCCTTTATATTGTTACATGGCGGCAGTACGAATGACAGGAACAATGGTTGGATGCGAAGCAATATATTTGCATGATGCGATCCATCACAGCACCAAGCAAAGCCACGCACCACGCACACAACTTTGTCCTCTTCGTCTTCACTTCGTGACATGGCCCCCTCGTCTACGCGTCGACCGCCCCGGTCGAGGGCGCAGTGGATGGCAAGTACGTGGAAGAAAAAATGAGATGATCATAAGCAGTGAGGCAGTCCATGCCGCCCCGGATGAGGGGGACGATCTCGATGAACTACGACCCACGAACAATGATGCCCGTCAATGCAGCTCAAATGCCGAAGGCCCTTGGAGATGCGCCGGTGTAGAGGGTGGCGGAGCGGCATCGTCGTCAGTTCTGGTCACGGCGGATTACTTCTCGGCTTGTCGCGGCGGATCATCGGCTGGGCACACGGGGCTGGGGACGTGGACGTGCCCATGAAGCTCCGGGGCTTGGGCAAGACGACGCAGTCCAGGAACATTCAGGAAAACGCATCAGGAGCAGAAGCGGGCAATGCTTGAGTGTCGGTATGGGGATCTACCCCGCACACTCCACCAAAATGTTAGCGTGCCGGCAGGACGAATGACAGGAACAATGGTTGAATGCGAAGCGATATTATTTACATGATGACGTCGATCACAGCACCAAGCAAAGCCACGCACCACGCACACAACTTCGTCCTCTTCGTCTTCTCTTCATGACAATATTTTGATATAGTATGGCTATTATAGCTCCTAAAAGTCTTCCCTGCCATTCAGTCGTTTTGAAAGGAACTAGACGTTAAGAGAATTGGTGTTCGCTTGGTTTTTGTTAGCTGAAGTTCCCACCATATGTGTTGCACAGCGAAGCATGACTATCTGAGGAGGGAGTATGATTACAGCCCAATTTTATACTCCTTTCCACCACCGCTGCCTCTTTTACAAGTCGTAAACATTTCTCCCTAACGCGGCGCCTCTCTCCACTGTGACATTGCGGAATGCCACGCGCACTTCAGTTGCTATCGGTGCGGCGCGCTGGAGCCAGTGCCGTGATTGGTGCAGATGTGCTTTAAAAAAACGTCATTGTCTCTACCCACCAAGTGTGAGTGTCCTCAGCCTGTGACGCAGAGATCGCGCCACTTTCCTTAGAATTCAACGTAGCAAATACCCAACTTAGCTGGACCCCAACCAGTGTTCCACACGTTCCCCAAAAACAGGAACGAAAGCTCATTCCTCGTTCCCTCCCAATTTTGAAACTAGTTTTCATTACAAGTTTTTTTAATCCGTAAGGAACGCGTTCCAGTTACACTTCAAACTTTGGAATGCGTTGTTACATTACCGTAATATTTGGTTTTTTAAATTCATATATATTGTCCGATAATCCTAAGGTGAAATAAAGTGTGCTATTTAGTACACAGGTCGAACTACGTATATTATACGATTGCGAACACCGCCGAAAGCACAATATGTGGAGGTAAAAGTAATACAAAGCAGTGATCCTAGACAATTTTTTTAGGCATCACCGGACATACTCCAGGCATGTCTAACTGCGACTTAAGTGTTCGTGTATTACAAGTGCAACACACATGGAATTTTTCACTTCGGCCTTAAAATGCGGAAGGAGTATACTGCGCCTCAGATATGCAAATAGAGAGTTGCTCACATGCACGAACATAATTAAATTTTTTGACAACAAAACGCAATGAAATAATCATTACATAGGCTTTAAATGAATGCGGATTCAATATTACGGAATTAGTCCGACAAAATTTTCAGAATACCTATTGGCAACTTGTAGCATCCCTTCTTTGAACTCAGCAAGAGCTGCATCTCGATGTTGGCGTCGGGCAAAAGAATCCGTTTGTTTGTCAACATTTCGTTGGCAATGTTCAAGGGCCGTTCCACCGAAACGCTTAAGGGTATGCACTGCCGTGTTGTACTTCAGGAAAAGTTGCTTCAGTCCCCCGAGGTCCTTCATCCGCGAGAGACCGTGTTGCTCAGTTCAGACCCGCACGTCCAAGCTCCGGGCAGGCTAGACGGCCGACGACGCCTCCAGATCCCATGTTCTCGAGGCTGCCGGATGACGGGGAGGGTTCAAGTGGATTCCCACCCTCCCTAACCTAAACTCTGGCACGAAAAGGTTTTTTCGTCATTCATTCATTCATTCATTCATTCATTCATTCATTCATTCATTCATTCATTCATTCAGAATTTTTGCAAACATCGTTCAAGGACGCGATGTCATTTTCTTATCCCAAAAACTGAATATTCTGTTTATCTGTGGAAGCCATGAATAGCAGATCGGCCTTTCTGGCGATTATTTATATCTTGAATTCTTGTGCAAATAATTTGCCCTCAACTTCACTTTGTAGTTCCGGCTTTCAACTTCATTTTGTGGTTACTCCGACCGCCCCGTGGTCGATCTACACACCGCACACTGCGGGCACGTGAGAGAAGGGAGTATCTTTGCTCCGGTCCTCATTTTATTGCGCCCGTAATCATGCGAACCGCAAATAAACTTCGCATTTCTATATCTAGGAGTACGCACGTGCTATAAGAAATCTCACAAAATAAACTGTGTGTGAACATGACTCATCTAAATTTTCATTACAAACATGCCCGCTTATCGCACCCACTAAAATGTTAAGTATGCAATTGATTCAATTAGGCAACCGACATCAATAATTACCTACTCATTTTATGTCGCTCTGAGCGCGTTACCTTACTGTCGAGGTGGTCTTCACGTAGATAAAGCGCCTAATTAAAAATAAAACCTTTCGACTTAGCTTTGGTCATCCTGTATAGCAAATCTTAATATTTATCGCAACTGCGAATATCAGTAAACCAGAATCGCAGAGTGCTGAAACAAATACATAAATAACTAGGCTGTATACGATCCAAGTGTGCGGGATGACATGAAAATGGCAGTTGTACACTCAAGTATCTCACACAGCAAAGTGACATTTTCTTCAAGTGTACTTGATCATGGACATTTAAAAATTTCGAAGATTTATCTAGGCTGTTTGAAATTTTCTGCTTTTCAAAGCATTTTCCTTCACGTGCACGCTTGCGGGTACCTTTGTGTGCGTACGCGTGCGCTTGTATGAGTAAAAATGCCTGCATGGGTGAGCTATGCCTCTTTTCTTGCTTTAAGATTTTGTAAGCTTGGAATGCATGCGATGGGCATAAATATCATTCAGAGTCAATGTTTGAAATATTATTTGTTGCTGACGCCAAACACACGACCTTTTAAAATTCACTTTCTTCTTTCTAACTTTATAGAAGATGGCGCCATTGACGATTTTTCCCGACTAACAACTATCTCCATATCAAGATTTGATTATTTGCCCCCTTAGTTCACCTTCACTAACAGCTTTTCTCGTAGCGCATTGTCGCATGCTCGTGACAAGGCAAATGCATCAATGTCTGTTTGGGCCCTCCGTAGAATAAATTATCGCAGCCTTTGCAGTTGCTTTCTGCTCGACGCTATATCCTACAACGCGCTAAACCACTGCGGGTCGCCCACATCCCCGGGCACGGGGCCATTGGGGCACTGGGGACGAAGACAACGCTGCCTCCGTCCCCAATGCCCCGATGCATCCCACACTCCCCTTCCAAATCACGCCATTAAGGCGTCTGGAGAGCTACGCCTCCTCTCCACTCGTTTCGTCGCGTTTCCTCGTTAGCAGTCCACCAGCGACACCGCTTCGTGCCTTGTTTGTGTTTCCCGCCTTTTTGCCCCGTCTACCTTCTTCGCGTACAGTCTCGGTGACGGCAATAGCCGAGACAATTCTGTTAACGGTGATGCGCCCTACTTCGCCTGAGGGGTTAATATATTGGCATGCCGGGCCAGCCCGAGCCGACCGTGCGTGCGGTATTGATATATGGGAGATGAGGCTGTTCTTTCACAGAACGCCTATTCTTCATACGAATCAGCGTTGCGTCAGTGGGATCGATGTCATTGGCACGGATTGCGGCCTTTTGTTGGTGCGTTTATTTTGTGGAGCACCATTTTGTGTCGAAACGTTGCCCTGACTGGAGATTTACGCGCCTTTCGAGAAGAGTTCAATGAGGCCATCTTTGGGATAATGGGCCATCTCTAGGAAAGTATAGCGGAAATACTAACGTCGAGGAAACGGACTGCAGGGATTTGCGCAGTGTAGGCCACGAGGTGTAGGCCTTTTCACGGACGGTGTCAGATTGCGGGGGAGTCAGTAGCAGTGGGTGTTTAAGGCAGAGATTTTCAACAGGGGACGGAGGTTTTTCTTTAACTTTCCTTGAAAGCACTGCCTATCTGGAATGCTGTAAAGATGGCATGATTCTTTTCAGATGCTTTGCATGGTCGGACGAATTAAAAATAGGCAAAACAAGTATCTTAGTATGGAAAAACCTTTCGCCAAATCATCAGAGAATGAGATCAAAGTAACATTGAATAAACAACGAAGTGACACAGTTTGACAGGCACACAAATTTTTTAAAACGAACATTTCTTGGTCTCAGTGATGGCGGTGGCGTTACCTAAAACGCGCTGCAGTAAAGCGAACTTTGCGCAATGGGAGGGCACAAGATGATGATGATGATTATTATAGCAAAACAGAAAACGCTTCCTGGGGCCGGAGTCAAACCTTGTTCCCCGGCATTATGAAGCCGTCATCTAATCGACTGCGTCATTGCGAAACGGTCGAAGCAGTTTGGAATTTAAACTGAATGTGGCCCCTTCACTTTGAACGACGACGATGGCTGCCGGCGGGAGGGGGGGGGGGGGGTGGCGGGGGCACTCAGCGTCTCAGTGGGGTATTTGTTTGCTGTCGTCGGAGTTTGGACTTTGACTCTCAGGCAGTTTGCACTTTGATCGTTAACGCTGGGAATTTGAATGCAACGACTGTGACTTTGACTCACCCACCATTTTATTTTCACACGCAAGAAACCTTCGCGTTTCGACCATCGCCGTCGTTGGACGGAGGGTAATTGAGTTTTGTTACAAGGTTTTGAACACGATCATTGATGGCACCAATTGCGCAGTATTGCGGATGAACAAGAAAGTTTACTTTTTCACGCCGTCACGGCAACTTCAATAGAGCCGTATTATTACCACCCGGTTACTACAAAAGATGAAAATCCCAGATGAACTCCTCCGTGTTTTTCACGAATGATAAGTATATAGGGAGACTTCTGTTGATCGCAAACGAAGCGCAATCTGTTCTTATATCTTCATCCAGTTTATAAAAATGAGGTGATTTTTCTATCTAAGGCTCCATCAGAAGGAGGAAAAGGCCTCAAAAGTTCTCGTCGGTGAACTATGCAGATAGTGCGCACAAAAGCCTAACGTGGGAATAAAAATGACCCTAGTGGGACATGTGCCACCGCAACAAAAATTTTCTCTCCACGCTTGCAACGTGACGAGATAACGCAATAGGTAAGCACTGAATTGCTGCTGTGGCAACCCGGGTTCAAATCCCATCGTGTATTTTTATTTACTCTTTACATCAGGGGCCATATTCTTGACCGGACAGCAACAAAAACAGCAACAACTGCGCTTTTTCAGAGAATGGGGGATTTAAGACTCCCCTTTGATAAAAGAATCGCAATATCCTGCCGTGATATCACCTAAAGCAAGATGGTTTTTTTTTACATAATCAAATAAAAAAGAGCTCTCATGTAGATAACTTTCTTTCTATAAGGCCAATGACACCATCAGTTGTGATTTCTTGGGTAGAACATGTGCCCTATCGCGCAAAGTTGTTTAAATGCATGGATTTCTCAGGGTACAATCGCCATGAAATTGACGTAGCACAATGTGTGCATTACTAATTGTTTGCAAGCCAATTATTTACGCGTTAATCAAATCAGTAAGGCTTATTCTAACGTGTTATTATCTGCATGCGTACCAACAGCAGCCATTTTTTTTTTCACCACATTCGATAGAAATTCATCCTCGTCCATCAAGCTTCCCAACATGACCACCATTCTGCCATGACGTCCAACATGGTTTCCAGCAGTAAATGTTTGTGTAATTTTAAACCGCTTTAGCTGCAGTAGCGAAAATTGATTTTGAATAATGCTCAAATCTTTCTGCTACCCTCCGCCTGTACCATCGGCGTCAAATGAAACGCGAACACGAAAATATAAACCAGTACGTGCAAAATTGAAAATATTGTTCCTAGAGTTCATTAACGGCAAGCTCTCGGTATATTTGGAAATCCAAATTTCCCAACTTCGTTTTGTAACTAAGCCACGCTTCATTTTGGCCTGCATGGAAAGAAATCGCGCTATTTGTGTGTTCAGGTTCATATTTTCGTGTTCGCGTTTCATAGTACATCATCACACAGCTTTGTTCCAGCATATTTGCAGCATAGGGCATCCAGAATGACGTATGCAGTGTATCTAAATGCTACGTCGACGGACTTGTACCGTAACCAGATTACTACAAACACCACTCGTGGAAGAACCAACGTGGCCCTGTTGACATTGTCCGGGGGTGCGGGTCGAACAATGTCCAATTGCCTGGCATTATTCCGCGACGGATGCCTCGATCCGTTGGCTTTCCTAGCTCTTGTGTCTGCACCCAACACCGTATTGATACAAAGGCCGTATACTGGGCCGCATACAACCGGGACACCTCCAAGCTCACTGTGTTTGACTCTATTCGAGCCACTACATAGTCCAGGGTGCTTTGTTCTTGGTCGACCACCTACAACGGCAGGCGCCTCCAATTAACGACCGAGTGTGTATGGTTTCTTCTAAAGTAGCCGGGGCTGCTCCATCGCCTGTTGTCGCAATGGCCGCTCGCGAAAGCGAGGAATTGAGTGAGAAATAAGAGCCCCTCTTTCTTTTGCACCAACGGCCGTATCCGGCGAACACTGTCCAGACCCTGCATTACCCTTTCATGAACTAAACATAGCCTCGCGGGCCCGACATCCCTCGGGGAGTGCGACGGGCAGCGGAAGCGAAGTGCGCTGGGCTGTGATGTGTGCGTCGCTTTTCGGCTTGTAAGCGGCGGCGGCGTTCATTACGAAGCCAGGACAGGACGCGTAGCACCTCCGCCTCCTTCTTCCATGTTCCGGCCTCTTCCGCCTTGATCCGCAATTTCCGCGTCGCCCATCCAGAGAATCTGAGAGAACGGCTGCTCGAAAATCAAAGGGTGTAATTTAGCCCGACTTTTCTGACAAAAATGAAGAAGGTGCTGAGGCGACTTCAAAGTGACATTTGGACAACGCTGTAGTTGCTTCAATAGCAGGAATGAAGGGAGACATAAAAAATAGGAAGAAAGATTGAAGAAACGGACCCTGAACACTAACTATGCTCAATGAACGTGCGGTTATATTCAGCAACAAGTGTTTCGATGTTCGCATGACGTTCCTTAGAGTTAAAAAAAAAGAGATAATTATCATTCAGCGACACCTTTCCATCCTTTTTCTTGTATGTTTCCAACTGCTTGAAGTCAGTAAATGCCGATAAAATTAGGTTCAAAGTGATTTGGCTGGATAGTTCCTGACTATGCAATTATCTAGACACTCCCACTAACATTCCCTCTTGTATGCGACATGACAGTGTTGCACAAAATAGCCCCCTGCCATTCTTTGCGATATGTTGTCGCCCACGCAGAGCTTGAATGTAGGGAATGTTCGTGTCGTTCTCGTGGGTGAACTTTTTTCGACACGCTGGTCACCACCAGCTAGCCACCTTTACTTGATTTTTTTGCGGAATAAAGCATTGTTCTTGCTGAGTTGATACGGATGGGATAACATGTTGTATATATACTTAATACTACGCAAGCTAAAAATGAAGTGCTGAAATCAATTAGTGCAGAGCGCCGTGTCACTGAACTTGGTGGCCACCACGCATGCGTGGATGTGCAGTATGAGCAGGTGCGATATGTGCAGAACAAAATATCAGCAATTCGACAATGACATGGATGTGTGAAACGTGTACTGTTCTCTTGTGCGTGCGGGAAAACAAGGAATGCTTTTGCGGCCTTCCAGCGAAAGTGATTGGCGGACCCTTAATGCATGCTGGTCACCTCGAATGACAACCTCATGTTTTCTGAACCAAACATTTCAACTTTTTTTTTGTAAGAAAACCATTTTCTATCTAAAGTTCACTACTTTTTTAATAAAAAACACAGTGTACTGCTGGGCGAGTTGGTATTTTATTTTAAAAAATAGCTACAGAGCGAAAATAAACAAGCACACATAAAGACGACGGGACGAGGAGCACTCGTCTCTTCGTCTTTATGTGCCCTTGTTTCTATTCGCGTTGTAGCTATCTTTACAATGAAAAACGTGTTCCTCCCAAAATAAAGTTCTGTGCATGAAAGAGTTGAAAACGTTTCTCGCATACGGCATGTCTCCAGCTTGTTCAATATGCCCATGATGTATTTTACCGCTGCTAAATATTTGGAATCTACAAGCAAGATCTTGTTCAATATAAAAATGACGAAAATCCAAACCATTCACTCGTATCTTGCCGTGGAATGCGAGACGCCTTAGAGATTCAAACCAAACCTTACAACTGCTATTAAAAAGCTGCGACGCTGATCTTGTACGTTGTACAACCAACCCAGCAGCATTCCTAACTAAGTGAATCCGGAGACTGCCGGTAAAGTACATCTACTTTTCCTCAAATGTACCGGCTGTTTTCTTGGCGCTATTTAATGGGGACATGTATGGCAAGTTCCGGCGGTTCCAGGAGCTTCCAATGATACTGCATATATGAAAATCTTGTTGAAGTATCCTCTTCACTTTTAGCCGGAAGTTTGAATCGAGGGTTTGAATCTTTCGAGGGTTTCAATCGAGGGAAGTTTGAACCTTTCCGAATACTCTATTTGGGTGGACAACGCCGCGGGACTCTGTGTGGGCGCGGGACCAAGCATAACACCGTGACCGCGGACGAGCTACGGTGACAAGCCAGGTCCCTAAAGTATTTCGCACTTATAAACTGGCAAGATGAAAAAGACCCATGTACCCTTAGGCTGCCTTAAAAACATGTTTAAAAGCTCACCTAGCGAAGTTGACGAGAAAGCACTTTTGTAATCTCCAGAAAGTAAGCTTCAGTGAAAAGTTGCACCTCTGTATAAGAAAACACGTTTGCATAGACGCATAGAAACATCGTATAAACGGCTCGGATAAAAAGTGATGACTAGAGCTCAGTGTAGGAGTAAAAAGGGAAGTGGAGCGTCAGAAAAGAAAATAAAAAATATCAAGACAAAGGGAGAAAGAGAAGAATGGCAAAAAATCCTCTCCCAGAGCAGTGGGAGGGCCTGCTGACCAGCTCCCGTCACGCTGACCAGATCTTTCTGGACAGCCGCGCCAGGGTTGCAGTCAAGGCCCAAGGGTACCTGGACTGAGGCGAACCCACCGCACCGAGTGACGGCTCAACCACCACGGTTTGCTCTATTAAATGTTTATACTGTCTCTCTCTCTCCCCTCTGTCTAAGGACGACGATGGTTGAACGCGAAGCTTTCTTGTAATGGATTCTTTGGTTGGCCGATCCCAGACTGCGAGTATGTGCTCCTCTGGAGGTAGACATCACTTTTCTAGAATACCCACAGCAGCTCTCGGGGGTGCACTCCGTAGGCCTAACGTTTGGGGTTGTCATGTATACGGTGTAAATCGGTACCTGCTGCTTGGCGTACAATGAGCAATTTTGGAGTGGGTCTCGGTTTGAGGTGGTAAACCCCAAGATGTGACGTTTGGCCTAGCGTCCCAAACCTCAAAATGGGAAGTTAGGCATAACGTCTTCTGGCTAACAGCCTTATGGAATGCAGACCAACGCCATTCTTCTCGTGACGGATTCCTTGGTTGTCGCCTTGAGTTTTCCAAAACGCTTCGACCACGTCGAAATGCAGAAATTCAGAAATGCAGAAGTTCGCGCTATAGACGCCGAGTTCGCGAAGCCGGTTGTTGCGGGTCCTAGCGCGAGCTAGCACGGTCCTCTTTAAGAGCGATGTAAAAGCCTGCGGTCTTTTAAAAACGATCCGGGCCTGCCAGTCATGGAGAGCTTTCAGCGGCAAGTTGGGAAATCTATGTGAGGTGCAACAGCCTGGTCTCCGACGAAACGGGAGAGGGGGCGGGCAGCCCTGCTGTTTCACCAGGTTTGCACGGCTAGTGCAATCTGCGCCAATTTTTTAGTGAGTATTACTGCCGTAAGTGCTTCGCACACAAGAATGCCAATAGCCCCATTGGCTCCGTCGCGTACCTCCATAAATTTCGTCATGATTACGGCCATCGATGAAAGCAAGTATGAAACGACAAGAAACGACCGAGATGCCGCAGAAGAACTCCGCGAATGACATTGACTGTCAATAACTGCGTGCCACACGGCTTAGCGGAGATGTATTGTGGCCTGGTTTTCGGCCGCGCGAAAAAAGCATGGCGCCATAAATGCACCTTATGCTGACGAAGTGGCCAGTGTGACTATGTTAAGTTCCACCTCATCAGTTTTACGAAGAGATACTAGCGCTCAGTATGCGAAGTCATTATTTTGTTCCCTCGACAACTCAATTTTCCCTTTTTCGTGGTTCACCGGTAGCACAATCTCACAGCGTCGCATGCCTTATCAAAATGGCAAGTGCTGCTTCCTTGAGGTACCAGGGGCCATCATTCCGCCAGTTTTCACTGATGATATCTTTTCTATATCTGGCTAAGAATTCACGCTTCTCATGACAGTTGAAGAGAGAGTATGAGAAGGATTCCTAGTTTCGCTCGCTCATCGACAAAAAATTTACATCGAAGCTGCCTACGGCTAGGATCCAGCAGATTATTTCCGACAACAGAGCGATCTAGACAAGAACCTCACGCGATCTTAGCGCCGCCTTGCGGCACCCACTAAAGTTCCCGATATAGTAAACGGTGCGCCACATTTTCAGCGTATGGAAACTTCATGAGAGAAAAAAGGTACTATGGCCTTTGTATTTTGATACATGACGGCATATACTGACATAAGATTGTCTTCCCATGAACGCATTTGTGTTGAGAGGTGAAGCAAAGATTAGGGGATTGGTGTAAACTTGGTTTTTGTAAGCTGGCTTTTCCACATTCTGCTGTGCTCTGCAGCAAGGCCATCTACACAGGTAACATTCTTAAAAAAACGGCTCTAATTCTGCGATTATGGGAAGTAATCCGCAACAAAGTATATGAAAAGTAGTCGCTAAGACGTCTCTACCGTTAGACCGAGTTCACTTGACTTAGTTCGCAATGAAGTTGTAAACGTTGCACGGCCATATACGGAAGGAGTATGGATAAGGAAAAAGGCTGGATGTGTTGTTTTACCGGAGCTACCCGAAAACAAATTATATGACCATTAGCCGCAAAGACCACTCCAACAACACACCACAGCTTCGTTGGTCATCTTTGGAAGAGTGGAAAGGCACTGAATTTTTTGTAATGACTCCTTGATAGCTACCGCTTGAAAAGCCCGTGTAACCTTGGTCTCTCTTAAAAGATGTTCTAAAAGGTTCTTAGCGAAATAACTAAGTCTAGTATAGGATGTTCCTACAAATGTTTTGTTTTGTTTGTGTTGTCCATGGACAGGGGGATCTCAGTTCTTGCACTTTGCTATAGCCAGCCCTCCACTCCACAAAAAGAACTAAATCATCATCTAGTGTGGTCTAGGCCGACCACAGTTCGCAATCAGAATTGAAAGACTTCCGTTGTACCAATTTGGAGCTCCATGTTTCTTTTCCCTAACATTCAGTCTTAGGGACTTGCCGGCAAAAAGAAAACTAAACTGGCCGGACATGCTGGAGAGAGGATTTCAAACACGAAGCCCTGGAAATAAATCACACCCTGTCCTCCTTGGCTGTCCTTGGCAATGTCCAGTTTTTCTGAACGGATTGCGTCATTTTTCATTCGATGGTGTTTGTTCCCTTAACCGCTTTTTTTGGGCCACAACAAACTGTGAAGTCGCCAATTTTCGTTACGTTTGCTTTCTTGTTCAAGACTGAATCAGCGGCTTTTAACGATGTGCCTCTGGAACATAAGAAAACGTCTTACTTTCAAGTGGACTTCTGGAGAAACACGGTTTCTATACAGGTGCTGATGTTTTAGTAGGTCAGAATGTAGTTCCGGCGTGTATCTATCAACTGGAGTTGTTTAGCATTGCGTTTGTACCTCTGGGTGCATGGACATTTTCTCCAAGTTGCTTTGTTTGTTTTTGCATTGAAGACGAAAGCCTTACACCTTTTCATGGGTAATCAAGAAGAAAGTGTTACCACAAAATAATACAGATGGTGTTTTCAAAAGAGACTTCGAAAGTTTACAACTATACGGAAAGTATTTCTGTGTCATTCAAAACTCTGAAGCAGACGAACTGAAATAAGAATTTATTTTACTTCTTGATGTTATTCGTTCGGAAACGGTCCGATGGAAAGTGCGGCCAGAAGAAGTTAACGTAAAATGGAAAGTGACAATACGGAGGGGGGTAGAGTAGAAGGCTCGGCTGAATCTTTAAGCTGACCTCACAGTTTCGAAGACCTCAACTGGGTTTTTGGTTTGGCGAGTAAAAGTTAAGGAGGCATCCTCACCTACAGGAGTGGACTGGCCAGCGAAGCAGTTGGAAATAACACAATTGAGCTACTCTGCACAACGGATAGACTAATCAACATTAAACAGCGCGCCAGAGCCTTTGCTACTGGCATTTAAAGGTAGATTACAAATGTGCATGCAAGTTACCCGGCTCGGCAGGTCACTCGTAAGGTGACGATCTGATCGTTCTATTTCCTCCGCCTCTCATTCCGTCTTTGTGCTACTGAACCTGCTGTGTCTTTCCAGCTGGCAGAGCGAAGATGATCGGTCGCTGGTGTGTACTTGTTGGCGTGGTCTTAAAGCATACGGGTTTAAGGGGTTCACCTGGTATTCTCACACCAGGCCGGTGAGTAAGCGTCCTCTGTGCCTTTAGCGGCACGTGAGCGGGCATGTCACTTTTCCACTCTTCTCGTCTAACTCCTGTATTTTCGGCTTTCACATCTTTCTCCACATTGATGACACAAAACCCCCACGAACAGGTGGATAACAGCTCTGCTGTATATATTCTGGGAGTGCCTCAAGAGGCGGGTAGTCGTTTGCATCATCAGTTTTAGATAACGGCCGACTAAGCATGGTAGAAGGCAGGAATGCTTTTGGGAGAGGTTTTTAGCCGTGGCTTCTAGAATTGTACACTTTGCACCATATGTTGGCATGTATGAACGTACTGATACAGTTCTGGCCCTATGCTAAAGCAGCTTAGGTGATCCGTTCCGGAGTGAAGAGCTCAAGTTTTTTGCGAGCATGCTGACTTTCCGTTGGGGACATTCTCTCTTTCTCGCTGTACTTCTTCAACTTTTTTTTCAGTTGTTCATCAGATTCACTGAGCAAGACTATGTCGTCTGCCAACTTCAAATGGTTCAAGTATTCCCCATTTACCGCGACCCTACGTTTTCTTAGTCAAGCTCCCTGAATACACCCTCCAGACATGCTGTGAACAATTTTGGTGAGGTTGTATCTCCCTGTAGAACTGCCTTTTGGATCGGGAACTTTGCGCTTTGCTCGTAAGAATTATCGTGCCCGTATATCCCTCATATATGTCGTCTAGTAATCTCATGTATGTCTCATCTATTCCTTGTACCGCTGTTAAGAGTAAATTAAAAGCACGTGTGGTCGAAGGGGATGTAACCCCGAGTCACCACGGTAGCAGCTCATTGCGCTAACCACTGCGTTGAGGGGGTAATGGTAGCAGTCAGATGTGTCTTGCGGCTTTGTTCTTTTAAAATGTGGCTTTTTAAATATAGTGGCTTTAAAAGTGGCTTGTTTTAGGGCAGGCAGTGATTACATCTTCTGATGTGGCTTGGACAAAAAAGAGAGTTACCTGTCGCTAAGCTACACGCTAGTAACCAGGCCAGCACAAATGTTGGGGCGTCGATGGGGCGCAACTAGGCATCGCTCCAATTTAAAATGCGCACCGAATTAAACTGTATGTCTGCCAAATTAAAGGTGTAGAAAACAGACCAACTCTCATCACTACTGCCGTCACAGCGTATACTGAAAGTTCCCAACAGTGCTGGCTACGATGTTTTTTTTTCACGGAAGCTACCTCACAAGAAATGGATGACAAATAGATTAAAAGTCCACTAAGAACACTTATCGCAATATACATGCGGGCTTGCGAACAAAGCTCTAGGCTCTAGCCTCGAAGCCTTCAAAACATTCATTTTTTTTACTTTTTGTGTATGGGGTAGTCTTGGTGTGCTTGCGGGGATAAAGTTAACGTAGGGCATTATGTTGTGGTCTATTGGCACAACAAAGTGAAAGTAATAAGGATCTGTATTCGCGGCCGTTACCTGCTGTCACGTGAGTGACTGCTTTCAGGGTTCTGCCTCCCCAGCGGAATTTTTAACCAACGTGTTTCATTCTCATTTATCTGATACTTGACTGCCTCATTTACGCAGCCCGCATAATTGAAAGCACGAAAAAATGGTGGAACCCATGCGTGCACGGAAATCCACGTCAAACAAAGCGGAGGCGACTGCGTCTAGGAATACGATACGTAAAGAGAAATGTTGAACGTGTCAATCCTCCTGGCGAATACGTAGTCAACCCCACCATTAGTTCTTCACTTGGGCAGCGATGGATAGCAGTTAATAAGGCACATGCCAGTGACATTTTTCATGAAGGCCGGATACCAATGGTTTGTCAGTTTTCGAAGGTCGACGTTTCCCGTCTAATCCGACGACGACGTCTTTTCGCGGCTGCATTCATGCCCAGGAACCCAATGTGCCATATATTCACTGAACCTATACGTACGTTGAACTTTGAACACAGGCACCCAGGTACCCAGGTGTGGTACGAAGAAAAAAGAAACCGTTAATTTGCATTTGCGTTGCTACCGGGCTGTTGTAAAGTGTAGCCAAAGCTGATTCGATGCCCCCAAACTTCCCTCCCGAAACGCACGCGCTGCAAACACCGTCAGTGCGAATAAGCTCAGCCTCTCTGTGGTCTGGCAATGACTGGACCTACCGCAAATCGTGTCGTCACCCTGGCGCTGCCGTGGAGGCGAGTAGCCATTGTGGGCTCAAGCGGCGCCATCTGGGAGTATGAGATACCCAGAGGCACGCCAGACCAGAACACAGCAGCAGCAGCAGTGTCCGAAAAGACTGGGGTAGGCCAATATAGCTTAAATTTGTACAATAACCCCCTGCTGTTTCTTAGTGATAAGGCTTTGTGTGATTGAGCCCGGGAACGCGAGTTTGAACACCACCATGATGTTTGTATTTATGGTGCACGTGACGAGCGAGAAAGGCCGTTTTGAAACACTCAAAACATTGTAAATTGTAACCTGATTGGGAATCCTCAAACATTTTTACGCAGCGGCTATAAATCGGGCTTCTCTAAAACAAAATCACGCCATATCCACGGAATGAATGATGATAAGTGGGGCGAAGCTCGAGAGGGGGACATCATCGGTAACCGTAACTCTCCCATGAAAGGTCGCCCATTACATCATTAAGACCTGGTGAAAGACCCCGCGCCATCGAGGACTACCCCGCACCTCCACCACAATTTGTCACGTAGGATGGGACACAACGGTAAAGAAAGAACTTTTATTTAGGGCGAACTTGTGCCCGAACAAGACGAGAGAAACGAGCAAAGGTCCTTGCGTCTCGTTCGATCTCCGAGAAACGACTGCCTGCGTTCGTGGCGTGATCTCTTGCGTGATCTCCCCCTCGCAGTGCACGTGCGCTCGCGCCTCCGTTGGCGAACACAGACAAGCTCGCGCTCCCGGTGCCGAGTTTGCGCTGCCGGTTGCAGCCGGTTCTTGCGCGTGCAACGCGGCCCACTTTGCGACATCTCCGAAAGCATGCGGCGGTCACGTACCACGAGACACAAGGAATGGACAGACCCATGACTTAAGGAGCTTCGCCCCTAATAATATAATGAATGGTTGAGTAGCCGACATACCGGATAAGGAAGCGCGGGGAGTGGGCTAGTAATAAAATGTTTGTATACTTGGGAGAATTTAAGACCAGAACCTGAATCTGTAGGAATATCGCATTACACAATAGTCCCAATCGATGCACGCAGACAATTCAACCGCATAGCAGGTGATACCGGCGTGAAATCACTCATATGAAGACGAATTTAATGTGCACGTCGATGCGTCGCCATATCACCCCTTGCTTTACGATCGACACCTCATCTTGTTGCCACACTCAAATTCAACTAGTACTTCGAAACAATCATCCAGTCGTTTCAATTGGCATACTCGCAAGATTCCCCCCTGACTGCCTCTTGGTTAATCCTATGTAGTAAAATTCTGTAATAGTTTGAGAGATGCTTCGTGCATTACTGCGGGACAACCAGCAAGGTGTTGCAAATTTTGCTGGCAGCCCGGATGCACCTGAATACACTTTATACGATACCCCCTGCTGTTTCGTAGTGATAAGGCTTTGTGTGATTGAGCCGAGAACGCCAGTTTAAACATCACCATGGTGGCGGTATTTATGTTGCACGCGAGAGGCGACAATGCCCGTTTTGAAACCCACAAAACATTGTAAATTGTATCCTGATTGTGAATCCTCAAACATTTCTACGCAGCGCCTGTAAATCGTGCTTCTCTAAAAGAATAAAATAAATGGTTGAGGAGCCGAAATTAGGAGGAGGATTGAGCAGGGTTAAGGAGGATGCGAAGTTAGGGCCGGTTTCTCTGAACTGGAAGGGATGCTTCAAAACGTTTTCGGTAACGAAGGTTGCTCTATGTTTTTCTTTCCCTTCTTCCTTTCCAACTCACCGAGGGTTGATAAGTAGTATCAACAAAGAAATCCTTACACTGAAGAAGGACTGCAGTTAACCCAGTTACCCCTTTATTTATGTGTCTCCAATTGCACTATCATAGTCGGCGATGACTGAACTTTGTTTTGTAAGAGTGGAGTCCCAGCCGCTCTTTGATCAGCCCATAGCTTTTCTTCCACTGCTCCGTCCTTAATCCGATTACAGGAAAAGCATATCAGCCATTAAGTCAATTACCCAGCGAATAGTAGCAAGGTACGAAGGAAAGTAAATTTTTAATCCGACTCCGCGCCGCTTAGAGACAAAAGCCGCCTGCACTAACTCCTGAAAGCGCTTAACGCCTAAATTATGCACGTAGTGATGAGCTCAAGCTTATCACAATGTTTTTTTAAGAGCCTTGCTTGGATATTTCGCTTTTGCTTTGTGCCTTGCGTAAGTTAGCAATGTGCGCACGTTCCGTGAAGTGATCGAAAAACCGCTTAGCATTTTAACCAAACCCTCTCGTCACTATGGTAACAATTTGCTTTCACAAATAAATAAACAGTCCTTTGCAGCTGATATTTTATGTCTTAGAAATGCAAAGAAATGTCTGGACCAGCATTAGTCTATAGCACGCTTACGATGTTCCTATTTAGAGTCAGTGGATAATGGTAGCGTAAAGAGAGTCAAGGTGGCGCTTGATATTACGCTTTCACAAACCAAGAATACTGTCATGCTTTAGCGAACTCAGATGAGATAGATGCTACTACAGGACGGTTCAGAGCATTGAGTATATTCGAAAAGCAGCTTCGCAAACAATTCAGAATCAGTTTAGACTTGACCTCAAATTTTAGGAAGCCGTAGTGCAGTAGAACTGAAACCAAAATCTTGATGACTCATTCTTGATATTGAAATTGCTGCTGATTTAATAAGTTGGTCGAGCGACATTGCGTTCCGTTCCTGTTCGAAGTTAAATGCGCATGAAGCTTAGTGCGGCATCTGTAACAGTCAGGTTGCAAGAAAAAGGCAGTGGAGATGTGGATTTTTAAAAAGCGCTTTCGAAACGTGCTCCTCGGATTGTGCGTATATGCTTATAAAGGAGCATGCCTGAACAAAAAAACCCGCGGTTGTTTACTGGTAAGGTTTTGGCTAGAGGTGAGAGAGATAAGTACAAAACCAGAAAAATGGGTGAAAATTGGTGCAAATAAAGAATATTTGGTAGCCAAGATTTACGTTCATGGTTAGAGTAACCACATGAATCGAGCGTCTCTTAAGCGAGTCATAAAGAAAGAAACGCAGATGAGCATTATGTTTACCTTCGAGAGGAGCGTTAGAAAAATGAGCATCCCTGATATCAGTTAAACATTTGTGATGCCCAGACCTTAGTTACCTGCGAGGATCCGCATTATTTAAAACCACGAGACTGCCCGACGGCGCAATCATTTGTACCTTAAACATCAACAATACAACAGAGCCCGAAGCACAAATTGCAGATGTCAGAGGGAAAGCTGTACAGACCTGCTTGTCATTTACACTAGTGCTGTAAGGAAGTTGGCTTTTAACAATGAATGTTTTACACCTACGAACTCCACAGCATACAGAGCCAACTCATCGCATGCATATTGAAGAAGCTGCAACGTTATGCATGTATTGGTGCCCTAGTGTTCGATGCGCGGCAATTGGAAGTCTCTCCACCTTCTTTTGTACGCACACGGGCATTCGTATAGTCGGCGGCATCTATCATCTCGTATATTCTTTCGTGACATGTAAATCTGAATACGACACTGCCGAGGCGCTGCTGCGTTGCCAAATCTCATAAATTTCTAATCTCCTTATTCTCTAGTCGTCCTTTACCTGTGGATGTCATTGTGTTCACACGACCTTCCATAGAAGCTGTGGGAAATGTCGCAACTTGGCGAGGCAGAGTAGTCACATGGTTCGGAAAAATTGCACTCGTAACTAACCCAAAGATGAAACGAAGCTTTGAAATTGCGCGAAGGAAGGTAGGAAGGCACAGTGCGCTCACTTCTAGGCGTAGAAGAGAGTGAAGAAAAAAATTAGCACTGGCTTAGCTCGGCTATGCCAGTATATACGTAGCGCGAGCTAAGGTTCAGCTGGTTATTCTTAGGTTTCCTGGTTGTCTAGGATTAGCTGATTATCATGCTTACTGCTGCTAATACAATTTTCAATCCTATCCAATCCAATTTAACCCAAATCGTATCTAATCCAATCCAATCGAATTTTATCCAATCCAATCCAGTTCAATACAATCCAATACAATACAGTCGTGGTGGCGGCGACTCCGGCGTGCCAGCTCTGCGCCGTGAGACGTCACTGCTCCTCGCTAATGCGCAGCACGGCTCTCCAGGAGCCACGCGAGACTGCTCAACCTCGGCCAGTGTAGCTCAAGCTACAAAAATGATGTCCGCACCGGTAGAGAGATGTTCAGCACACGCAACCAAGTGCCCCCTAAGTACGCCACCACTCGCCCAATGCTACAAAGGCGTTTGTTTCGAGGGTCTAGCACCTGTGCTAGATGGTAACTTTACTTCTGCAGTTCAACGCTCACTTACAAGTGCGCCTAATAGATTCAATGCACCACGCGGTAAACACGCCAGTTCGAAGGCTTCTGGAAAGCCTTTGAGACGTCCGTTAGGCACAGGTGTAAGTCTGTTCCTTGAGTGGCTAACGAGGCCCAACGACAGCGATAAAAAGTTACATAAGAGTAAAAAATTAGTGATAAAAAGAATGCTTAGGAAAAAAAGACACAAATATGCCGTCTTAGATGAACTCCGTTGGTACGCCTTGCGAGGAACAGAGGAGGTGTGTGTCAGAACACACTGCCGCAGCCTGCTGTGTAACCCTCGCTTTATATACCATTAAATCTCTGGGCCAGCGAAGGAGCTGTTCTCCTGCAATGTTAATGCAGTGTGGTGACCCTGGGACGGGCACCCTGGGGCATTCGTAAAGGCGGCTATTGTCCACGAGGCTCATTGCAGCAATAGCAGATCGCTAGGTTGGTGTTAATCATGAAGCAGTGTCTTCTTATAAACGAACGGCGACAAATCCACTTTGTGTCACTAGAGAGCTGTCCAGTGTGCCTACGTGACAACGTTTGTCAGCAACAGCGTGGGGGTTCATTTGGAAAGAAGACAGCTCTGGCGCTCGCACTGTTACTCAGATAACCATGAATAACTTGCTGTAAGTACGGGTGCTCTCAATGTAATTTTCTTCTTGGCGAAAATTTATAGGCTATCGTAAGGGGTATGGCTGCGGTAGCAGAACCGTGCCAAAATTGTTCACAAAGTTCCTCCTGGGGCAAGATGAAGATTTTTATGCTGGTGTAAAAAACACTTATTACAGTAAATCTACGATAACCAGGCGACGGAATCAAGGTTTTGGTACTTGCAGCAATCGCTGTTGGCACACAGCTATAAGAATACGATAGTTCACTAAGAATTATACTTTGTACGTTACATCCTAAACTTGTGACCTTAACTTAAGGAAAAAGAAGAAATATTGCCGACTGCGGCCTTTTTTTTTCAATTCTGGGCATTGAATAAAATGACGCAGATGAATACTGCCATTTGACTCATCTCTTTGGGAATTACGTTTTTGCCGCGTTTATAGAAATCTGAATGTTTCTGCACGCTGACAGTGCACGCTCCTAATGCAAGGACTATTGGCATTTCTCAATCCAATTCCACGTCACTTAAAAATCACGGCTGTAGTGAAGGAAATGTGGCACCAGGTCGTGACAGTTATTCCGCCCTAACGATAGGGTAGCCGATCAGGATGGGGTACAATGCACTCGTGTGTGATACAGTGACGTGCCTCCTGAGTGGTTGAGCTTCAGATATGACGATCATAACTTTCTCGGAGTCTTCACATTCAGCATGGGTGTGTTCAACTTTGGATGGCACGGACTTCCGCAGTCTAAGGTGAATATACTCATATTAACTCATATTACATCAAAAGTTTGATTTTCTTTCGCCGTGTTGTCAACCTATTTCAATGAAGTTTTGGGTTTTTTGTATACTTCCTGTCAGTACAAGGGGGTTGTGCCACCAAAAAGACAATGCTTGTGGTTGAACAGGTGAGGGTGGCAAATATGTGTTTTTGTTTAGTGGACAAGAAACTACTGCGGCTTACCTCAGCTAACCCTGTATATTTATTTATTTATTTATTTATTTATTTATTTATTTATTTATTTATTTATTTATCGATACTGTCAGCACATGAAAGTGATCCAAAATGCGAAATGCAAAGCTTGAATTCGCATGGTTAAATCTTGGCTTCACTTGTTTAACTATTGATTTAGATGTAATTATACTATCCGTCCAAAGTCTTCCTTTGTCTGCGGTTGTGGTCCCACTTCCGGCGTTACCCTCGCCGAATGCTTCGCGCTCTTCCTAAGTCTGCGTCGCTACCTTGGCGGGCTTGTCATTCCTCCAGTGATGCCGCTCGCCCGATGATATCGAGGAGTGGTCCGAGGCCGCCTTCTGCACTCAATGCTCAGAGAAGAGATGGCCCGGTACCGCTCCCATCCATTCTCAACCTCGTATGCACGCGGTGAGTCACGTGGCCAGGCGGCGAACCAGCTGAGGATAGAGCATGCACCAAGCCTGCACCGATGGCGGCGCCGGGCGGCTAGCCAACACCGCTGCTGCTGTCAAATGAAAGTCCGTTCCTCCGCGATGGCAAAATCGCTGGACGAGAGTAGTAAATCTTCGTTAAAGATCATAGGATGGCATTTGTGTGTAGCTTCATTAAGTCTACGTTTCGTGTTCATGTCTTAAAGGTTCCTGGAGTATGTAAGCTTCTTCACTCCCTCGTCCGCGAGTGCAGCGGTAAATCTTCCGTATTCGAAAAGCCTTAAGGGAAGAAGGGCTTTTGTAGATGTAGAAGTACCTCACAGGAAGGCACACCGGAAGGGGAAGGCTTAAGTTTACTTCGCCAAGCCCACTCAATCGTCCCTTTTGGTGGGAGATCTATTCTCCCAAAAGCGGATGTTGAGTGACCATGACTTTGCCATCCCCACCGCGATTGCGGCTCATAAATCCATTAATGGGTGCTGCTCTTTTTCTTGCCCTTGATGCACCTTTCTCATTTCTGGAAAAGCGTTTATTCTTATATTAGTGATCGGCTCCAGACTTGCCTATCCCTTTCACGGGCTCTTCAGTTTTCTTGATTGAGAACTCCGCCTGAAGATCATAGTATTAGAGAGAGAGACTGAGAGAGGGAAAAAGAAGAAATGACATTAATTACTCGGCCCCCAATTGTGGTCAAGAACATGCAGGGAAAGCGATGCCCCCCCAACTATTCGAATTCAAAAGTCACATTTTGAGGGGTTTGCGTGCAGAAGCTACGACTGGGCATAACGCGCACCGTATTAAAGGTCCCCGCATTGATTTCAACAGAATAGGGATCTTTAACGTAGCCTTAAATGCCGGAACACGGGTGTTTTTCTATTTTTGCCTTTGCCAAACAATAGGTTGCTGCGGCCGTCCACAAATAAATGGACTCTCCAAATTAAAGGGACACTGAAGTGAATTTGTCAAGCTCCCGTTTTTGCTTGCACTGCGTAGAATGGCTCAAATTAGCACACTTTTCATCGTTTATCCGGTTGACAAATCGGTAATTATTTTACAAAGCGCGAAAGAAGAAAAACTACCATGCGCGGTTTGCGGCGGCCGCACCAACTAAGGCTGTGACGTTGGGAGGAGGGGCGCCGTGATTGGACGATGCCCAAGGTTAGCAATCACACAAGTTTCGGTTTCGGTTTCGGTTCTGTAAAACATATATGGCTTTGTTGGATGGGCATTCTCAATATCTCAGTAATCATCGTACCACGCTTCTGCCATGTTGTCGGCTGTAAAATGCACGAGATAAGCCTCCCAGGACGGCTTGTAGTCGTAGCATTCACTAGCCGAGACCTACGCAGTGCATGAACGCCCTCCGCGTATACCCGCAGACGCCCAAATGTCATGCGCTTTTCCCCCATATTTGGAGCTTGCCTCCCTCATGCCTGTATCGTAAAAAGCGTGTTCGCACCAGGCCAAGGGTCTGTTCATTCTGGCCTGTGCCCACTGCCTGCAAGCAGTCGGTGCTTGTAAAGGAAAGTTTGCCATAAGCAGTCGATGCTTATGGCAACAGCACGCCAACGAGAACTCGCTAGCGCGCCAGTGCCAGCCTGCGCGCGTTTTGTGAACTAGTTCGTGTAGCCATGAACGTTCGCGGCCCCCAAAAAAGGTGAACTCAATATAGAAAACATCGGCGGAAAACAAAAAAGTTAACTTACAAAAAAAAAAAAAAAGCACGTACCCGCGGGGATTCGAACTCGTGACTCCCAAAACATTTGCGGTGAATTCCTAGCGCCCCAGACAGCTAGGCCACGGAGCGGGACGCGGGTGGCTTGCTAATATAGGGTATATATTGTACAACCGTTTTACACTTTTACTTAGTTTTGGAATTTCAAGCCGCTTCGGTGACTATTTGTTGTACTGCGATCGTGCAGTAAGCTTCGCCCGAGTTTCCACACTAGCTCACGTCTAGCAATTGCATTTCGTAGACGGAAAAGCGTTCGCAGATGCGTAGTCATGCTGCTGACCGCTGTGCTTGTTCGCCCAGCGCAAAAAAAGTGCTTCCCGCGCCCTAGTTTTACGCTGTACGGTAAAAATATCAGTTGATTTTATTTGCTTAGTACCTATATTGACTTCGCTGACTCTTCTCCCCGCCTTCAAGAGGCCTTATATTTTCCTACTGGCGTACCAGTGAGCGAAGCGTCGCATGTGCAGCGCTTGTGTGAAGCGACCTTGACTTGGAGCTAAATACAGTGTACAAACAAACCAAGTAAAGAAAGGCACATTCTTCCATTCACAAACGTGTCCTGGCTTCGTTTCAAGTAAGCGAACGAATTGCGACCAAGCAATTTTTTTTAACCTCCTTGATTGCGACGACCCGCCGGCGGCCGGCGGACGAAACGCTGGGCCGACTGACTCTGTCGGCCGGGGAGCCGTGCAGTAGCGCAGCCGTGGCGCGGCCAATTGCCAGCTCATCCCCTCCTGACGTCACACGAAAACGCCACAGAAAATGGGCGAGCGTAAAGAGAGGAGGACAGCTTTCGAATTAGTTTTTCTACTAAATAAAATCGCGTAAACGCGCCTAGAGTGGTCGAAACATGGCCTGGGGACTCCGGACTACAATTTGCGCTAGTAATCCCGCAATGTTTACATATCACTTCAGTGTCCCTTTAAGCGGTAAAACAAAAGCAGGCCAGGAGTCAAATAGTTTCTCAGAGCCAATGCTCAACAGCTATCGTTTGACGTTGCAGGCTTCAAATTCAGCGCACGAAATGCTTCAAAGTTACATTTTTATGTTTAGTTAGGCACGTAGAGCTGTTAGAAACCCTGCAGCACCTGCTCTGTGAATGTGCTCTTTTCAGTGCTCAAAGAGTGTCCATCGCAGTGGCTTTGGGACTGCCGCTTTCCGTGGACATGCAGCTAAAGAACGTGTTAGGACCATGAGCTTGTCCCAAACGTGCTTTACGGGCTACCTAAGCTCTGATAGAGTACCTGCAACACACAGCCCTAGACCAGTCGCTGTGAATAGCTCGCTGTCTCTGTGCGGATCAAGTTCTTGAACATCATCGCCATCATCTTTATCACTTAATCAACTGGCGTAACAAGTTAGGAATTTTAGCCCAGCTTATATAGCCAGACTTCGTTAAAGATAGCTCTCTCTCTCTCTCTCTCTTTTGTAAGTGGGGAGCACTTTAGAGGTCCGACTTATCCTTGTAGCTCGTCCGAGGTCACGGTATCTAGCCACCGTAGTAGTTACGCTGCATCATACACCTAAAAAGATGCTTCGAAAAGATCACCGCTTCCCCTGGTAGGCATCGCACATTAGTCCCTCGCGTTACGAAGCCGGTGTCTATCCACTCCATCATGTTACTCAGCCACATCATCTTATGCGAAATGTTGGGGTGATTTTGCGCTGAGCACGTCCACGCACGCTGCCGTCTCTAGGACGGAAATGAGTTGACAGTATTATAAAATACTACAGAAATCATGAATAATGCAGTAGTTACCCCGAATAATGAAATCTTGTTGATTGATAGTTAGGTTTAACGCGCCGACGCTACGCAGGCAATGAGGCCCCAGGCGGCACAGAAAGTGTGCCCCAAGACCGGCCCGTCTATGGCCGCTTTCTGGGCATGTCCGGCCAGCATCCAGGTTCTGGCAGCCACTGATCATGCGTTGAACGGCCAACATTCGGCAACCAGCAATTCGGTATTTTTCGTCCGCCGTGTACGGACGCACAACGGCAGCTAACCGGCTGCCAGATATTCAGTTCTCTTACGGCTGCCGATGTGAGAAAGAGACGGCCGAATTACAGCCTTAGGGCACCTTCGTTGTTTTCTTCGGGAAGCGGTAACAGGGCCGAAGGCACGGAAGCGACCGCCACAGAATATGCGTATTCTTGCGGCAGTTGGTGTTCGAAAGGAGACCGGCCGGAGCACGGCTGCCGTTCATTCGTTGTTTCAAACGGTGAACCGCGCTTCCGGCGGTAGAATATTCGTTTTCTTTCGGGCAGCCAGTGTTATGATGGATACCGGCCGACGTACGGCGCCAGAATATACGTTTTCATTCGGTTAGTTGTCCTCGGCCGAATTACGGCAAGCGAATGGCCACCGAATATTGGCAACCGGTGTTCAAGAGGAGACCGGCCTACGTAGGGTATCTGGTTATACGGTCATTTTTTCGGCAAATGGGCAATACAGCCGAACAACGGCACGCGCCTGGGCGCCGAGAATTCATGCACAGACGTGTTTGGAAGGAGACCGACCGGTTTTTTCCTGGGGGCAGAAAAAGCTGTTAGGGAGCCGAACTACGGGGACGCGTTTTTCATCCGCTCCGTGTTTCTACGTTTAAATGAACGAACATCGTTTTCTCAAACATTAATGAGTTTCTCGGTGAACGGGCAAGGTGCAAGGACTCACTTGGACATTAGCAGGGAACCTTTTAGGTCATCGAATGTCATTTATTGCCACAAGAAGACTGTGCCACACCGACGGGGTGAGCTAAGCCTCGCCAGTCAATCGCCGCTACGACGCCTCTGCCGCCGGCTTCGTCGACGCAATCAGCTCGAGGCTATTCGCCCCCTCAAGAAATGGAGAGCATTGGAGACATCGACCCGGCAGAGATGTCTGATCCGAGATGGAGGTGGTTCACCAGAATAACTGGCCTTCAAGGGCGTCGAGCAAGCGGCCACCACGCAGGAGCTAAAACGCCACCATGTTAAGGACTCCCCACCAAAGAAAGGCAAGTGCAAGCAAAAGCGCAAGTTATTCTGCTTACAATTAAACTGCGACAAGCAATGTTGCACTATGTTGTTTGGTGATAAACGGTAGAAAGAGACTCGCTCGTGCATGGGTAGGATCAACTTCATGCCCTGCACTATGTTACTTCATGGGATTTTACGACTGCCTATTTAGAAAAAAAACTATTTTAAATTTGCGATAAACAAACAGAGCCTTGTCACTGACGAAGCCTAGCTGTTTAATTTAGTTCCGATGTTTGAAGGTGAGCTTAGCTACTCTTGGCATATTACTCATTTGGTTAAACATAATCGCCAGCATCCTAGCAAACACGGATTTTGTCAGGATTTTCTTGCTCAACGCAGATTGTTGAGTTCACGCACGATTTGGCTCTTGCAATAGATAAGCTTAAAGTGGTTGACTGTATATTCTTGGACTGCAAAAAAAGCAAATGATGGTGTTCCATATCCCCTTTCTGCGTAGTACATTTCATCCTATGAACTGAATGAATCGGTATTTTGCATTGTTATTACTATTCGCCCTATAGCTTTGTTCAAAAGTACTGTGTAGTTTACCGGACTATAGCGAGTGAACGTGATTCCATATATCTGCAGCTTTATTCGAATTTAATAACATTCTGATGTGCTGATTTTACATCAATACTGCAGTGTAATTATCTTCCATGTATGATTGCAATTAACTGTTTATATTGACGATTTTCAGCGCGCTTTGCAGAATTATTTTGTTATTTTGTCTCATATTTAATGCTTAGTGTTATGTATCTCCCTTCTGTATGCATGCAAAGGCAAGCGACATCAAAAAAATAAATAATAAATAAATAAATAAATAAATAAATAATAATAAATAAATAAAGGAATGAATGAATAAATAAATAAAGGAATGAATGAATAAATAAATAAATAAATAAATAACTTCCAGAGGCGCAAGTTTGCCTCCGACGGGTTGAGAACCCTCCGGATTCAACCTTGAGCAATAAAAATTTATTGCCCTATTCGTTGCAGTATGCAAGGTTTCCTGTATGCATGCTACCATTGCTATGTTATTGGTTTGAACAAATTATGTAACTCTAATTTTACGCCTTTCCTTGCGTGAACACAGAGGGATACAACTGCAGCCACCTGAAGCAGAGCGTCATTCGCAACGCGTCTGGATTTTTTGAACGTAGTATAACATAAGAAGAAAATTAACTTCTTTTGGACTATTACGTGGTGTGGACGTATAGTGATGAAAAGAACATTAAAATAGATTGAAAATGAAAGTACCTGTTCGCTCCTTCTTAGGATCAGCCCTGCGCAGATCATCAGAAAAGTGATCGAGTAGAAAATGTATTTGCAAGAAAAAATGGGCAAAAACTGGACATAACTTTTTGTGAAGACGTTATATTAAATGCTCCTGAGTGTTTTTGTTGAAGAACCAAACGCTTCGTAAGGCATTCACAGGCCGGTTTTATATACATCAAAATTGGTCAAGCGACTGTTATAAAAATAGTTTAACGTAGTCATAGCATGAAAGTGTTCCGGAATATTGCCCTAAAAGAAATTGTCTTAAAAGCGGCGCAATTTATCTCTGTGAAATTCAACCCACTGAAGTATGCGCCCTCCGCCCCCCCCCCCCCCCCCTCTTTCCCCGTTTATTACAGGCAAGCCCGCCCACAGAGGATATCAGGACCTGGACAATACATCTATTCAAACTCTACAAAGAGCTGAATATTTTCTGTGTTCGGCAGTAAAAGAGGCACAGTAATTAAAGGAACGACAATTTGTGAGATAATAAATGAATTTTGCTGTCAACTGAGGCTGGCAATTAAGCAAGGCTGCGCTGAAAAGCTTGAAGGCTGGTGGTTGCGCGCTGAGCTCACTTTGATGTGGCTGCATGGACCCAAAATGCTGGGTTTGTGCTGCTTCTGCACTGCGCTAATGAGGCATCTGCTTGCGCGACATGCAGTGACCGGCCTCAGCACAGTTAACGTACTGTGGCTGAACTCCAATGCCCGTAGCACGGCCGTATTTCCGGTAGCTTTAGTCCGGCTGGAGTCCGACGACCGCATCTCGGCTGTAATCCGGCGGCCGTACTTCGGCCGTACACGGGTGGCTTTGGAATGGCCGGAGCCCTACGGCTGGAATCTGGCCGTATGACCGTAAGCCGGTCGACTGGCCGGCGGACACTGGCCGTTGGACAGCCATGGGAGTACGGCCGTATACGGCCAAAAGGCCCACATTTGGACATGGGCCGAACATGGCTGCCGGAAAACGGCCGGACACAAAATCACCGGCCAAAGTACACCGGCCTGTTTTAGGCCGAACAGTCCTGTGCTGCTGAGCGCTCCGGAATAATTTTGACCACCTGGGGATCTTTAACGCGCGCCAAAATCTCGTACACACCGGTGTTTTTGCCTTTCGCCTCCGTCAGAAAAGCGGCCGCCGCGGCCGGGAATCGAACCCGCGACCTCGTGCGATAATGAAAACTGAATCCAGTGTCTTTTTATAGTCGTTTTCAGGGGCTGCAGCGCCCTCTCATGAATACGTTCGGTATCAACGCCAAGTTGACACTGAAATTAGTTAAGAGAGTGCACTAGAGCCCCCCGATGAATCACAGCTCCGCATTTGACAACTTTCACGTTGAGTGGAAGTGTTTTAAATGTTTACATTTTATGCACACGCATCTCTCAGCGGCCTTAACTCGCACGTGCATTGAAAACTGCTAACGTAGCGTATCAAATCTCAAACAAAATTGACAATATTTTGTGTTGTTTTAAGGTATGTTTGTTGTTTCTTGAAAATATGTGCTTCGTAGTTAGATCGTGACATTTTCCCGCATTTTCTTTTGCGTTCAGCGGATATGCAATCGAAACTAACTTGTGCCATCTGAGCCCGAACGTACAAGTTTTGTTGCTTGCAGAATCAAACCAGCGGAAATATGCGCGCGTAAAATATGTATTTTCAAGCTTTCGAACGTCTGGTGCCAGTGGAAGTGCACACAGTTCTCTGTAAGAGAAAGTTCATGTCAGCCACTAAGTATTTTTAGTGTGCTAAGCAGTTCTGTGTGTGCTCCGAAGATTGAGATCGACAATTTTCTTGGCCTTCACTTTGCGCAAACTGTAGCCAAAAAAAAAACACCATGTTATGTTGACAAAAGGCGAGAAAGACAGAGATCGCGCTCGAGAGAAAACGCGGTTGGATGGTATCACTTTTATTCAAAAGTATATTACCATCATAATTTTAAGGTAATAAATATTGGATTCCGATTCCATTAGAACCAAATGAACTTCGTTGCTCATCCTGATTCGACGTGACCAACCCGGATTCGCATTACTCGGTTTGAGGACACGTTCTACTGTACGGCAGATGGAAGCGTGAGAATGCGGAAGTAAGCATGTGTTTGAATCATAACCAGTGGTGTATGCTAAGGGGAGAGAACGTGTCCGCTTCCCGCAGGTGTCGTCCTGAAGCTTACTCTTTGGTTATAAATTTAGGGTGAGTGGAAGAGCCCGGAATCCTAAAAGGAGGTGTGCAATAATGTCGAGACGCTAATGTGACCAGGAAGATGATTACAAAAACTCCTTTTGCGGCGGCTTGGCCCGGAGGATTAAAGCTCATGCCGACGCGTGCGGGAATTCATTCCTGCAGTGGGAATCGTGTCCTGAGATCTAGATCACGCAGACGATTTGAATGCCGTCGGAACAGTGTTTAGGTGGAATTTAACAGGAATTATTGCAAGAGTAGATCCCTTGTTAAAGCTTTGGAAGGCCACCTCGAAAACGGTGATCGCGTAGAGCGATGATCTGTCAATGGTGATGTATTGCCGGAACTAGCGGCCTGTCCTGCCTTGAGTAGATAGCGGTTTTAATGGACGTCGCTGCATTCTACTCAATATCTTGGCCAATAGTAACCATGGTCGCACAGTGGCTTCGACGTTGTGCTGCTTACCCAAGGATGCGGGTTCGATATTGGCCGTGGCGGCCGCTTTTTAAATGAAGGCGAAAAGCGATAACACCGGGGTGTCAAGCTTTCGGCGCACGTAGAAGGTCCCCAGGGGCTTAGAATTATTCAGAAGCACACGAAAACTGTGCCTAATAGCCTGACTGGAGCGTCGGTGCGTTAAATGTAACTATTTATTTATACAATTGCCCTCGTTGATCTCACTGACGTCCACAGGTGGTCTTCCCATACATACTATCACGGGACGGAGCAGATAATGAGGGCAGTAACCAGTGCCCGAGCTATGTAGATGGCGTCGTTCCCTTTGAGGCCGTAGGGTTGTCGTTTCGTTGGAACATAATAAGAATTTGGGTGGTAATTTGCATGATGCATTAAAGCCCGTGAAATCCACCATCATCTTGATGGGTGAGAGACCCAGAATTCGGATGTGCAAGAAATGCGAAATGGGTAAGAGGGTGAAGAAGGTTTGTGAGATGTCGAGTAGGTTTTTCGCGTGTTTCTGTCGATGGGTACCTTTGTGTTCCTGGCTGCACAGTGGAGATCACTATTACGAGCGTCCTGTCAAGCTACGCTTGTAACTAGCTGGAGGGCGTTCTGGATTTGCCTGTCAGATAGTGTAGTGGCCGAAATTGGCTGTAGGCATGCGTAAGGGAAGGATCTACTAACTGTATTACCTCAAGCGTAGTCCCGGGTTCATCCCCGCCATGTTAAACAACGTTGGAGACGGAATCTCCTTCTGTGGTTTCCTATTGTTTGCAGTGGGAAAGGTTGGATCCAGAGGTGCCTTGCGCTAATCGTAGGTGTGCTATTATATAAGAAAGCTTTAACGGAAAGCAAGCGTTTGGGGGATGCAGCTAAGGTTACTAATGTCGGATGAAGTTTGGTTTGTGATAAACATTACTGAAAACATCATTTACATCCACTACCAGGGCGACATTTGTGCCAGAGCATTGTGCTTGGTGCAGGATGTTTTATTTTTTCTCACAGAACGTGCTGGATACTTGAAACGTGGTGAAGACCGAACATAGAGGGTGGCGGAAAGATTCATTAGGCTTCTAGGTGGAGTTGAGGTTTTTGTAGACTTATACGCTTGAAGTGTTTGCAGTGCGTGAGAAGCGGGAGGGTTTTTTGAGGTTTTTTCTATTTAAGAGGCTTGACGGGACGGCAATCAGGACGATATCGGCGTGTTTCAACCTGCCGGTAGAGTGACCATTTTTAATGGTTTTTGTAGATGGCTGTCAATGCCGAGAGAAATTGATCATCCAGATTCTGCCGCACGTGCGGTGTTTCTAGTGACAACTCTAACCACCTGCCAGCGTGCACGACAGATTGATCCGTGCTTTTGTTGAAATCACCTGTATACTCTACAAATGGCCAGGGTAGGTTAAAAATACCCGGATGTACTGGCCCGTAAACCTTAAAGCTTCAATGATATACTTTGTTTGAACTTGAATATTGATAAAAAATTGCCAAGTATCTGCTCCTTTCGTTTCAAATGTCGTCAAAAGACAATAGTCGTTGTAGACATTTGCCAAGAAAATGCCCCCCTTTGCTTTCCCGCTCACTTCTCATGTTGTTCCTCTACCGTCGCAATCACCCCAAGGTAACATACACTAAAGGTTTGCTCAAGACGATTAGAATTTACCGCGTTCCACTGCTACAGGCCGGGTTCCTCGATGCCAGCGCTACAGTACGGCGGAGACGCGCGTGAATCGAGGCGGCCGACTACAAGGTTTATAGAACCGCGTGGTCATGCTCCACGTGCGCTCGATGCAGAACGTGGAACCTAGCTAGTGGAACCTTTTGGTTGCTTTTGACACGTCATTTTTTATATGCCGCCAGGAGGGGGTGCGGGCAATAGCAGGCGGCGGTTTTGTGCAGTAGATGTAGAATATCATTTGCTATCAAAAAAACCAAGCATCCATGAATTTTTTAATAAAGGAACACTGTAAATATCCCTTGATGTACTAATTCCTGTCTTATATTTGCGTAATGTCTTGTTCTTGTTCAACTAAGTTGACAAGTATGAACATATAAACCGGACTTAGACGTTTACGTTTGGCTGTGAGTATATAAGACTATTGCGCAATATCTATTTTACTTTGGCCGGGTGGCTGAATCGAGTCACAGACAGAACGACAGACAGATCAAAATTTCTGGGTTGAAGTAGCCCAAGAAAGACTATCGTCTTTAATAAACTTCGGCATCGTTGGTTTACCGCAGATTTAGTCTGAGTGGGGTCCACTAGATGATGTCTTGTCGGGCTATGGGCCTTGGAGGCTCTTGTAGATATGATACCAATTACACATGGTTAGGTAGTTCAAACATTTGTCTGCTTGACCCTTGAAATTGGTGATAAGGAATTTGAGAAAGCGGTTCTGTTTTTTTTGTCGCCACAACTAGCCTGTGGTGATGGAAGGGGGATAGCATGCTCCTCTTCCCTCGGCGGGACTGATCTTTATAGTGTGCCTTGGATGTTTTGGTGAAGGTTGCAAAACCAATCGTTAAAATATTTGTTTTCTGAGAACGAATGTTGGAGCAGTCCCCCACGTCGCAATAAACAATGCAGGTGGTCATACTACACCCAAAGTTGGAGATTTTGTGGCGCAAACGGATAAGGAAACGGTAGAAGTACTTCGTGTTCTTGGAAACGATAGTGGGGAAATTTAAAAGGCAGCATGAATTGAAAGAATACAAAGGCGGAATACACCGCGGCTGATAATAAAAAGCCTGGCAGTTAGGTTCAAAGCGCGATATTGCTAACTACTGTCTAACTACCCGAACAACTCTGCAGTTCTCCTAATATTTTACTTCTTGATACCGCATATCACAAGCAAAGTTCTGCATGGACATGTCGGCTGTTAGTGATATCAGTCAGTGTGCGTAGTTGAGGTGACCGCTCTGCCGTGCCAAATTACGATTTTGGCTTTGGCTTGTTTATTTATTTGTAGGGAGGCGTTGTAAGAGATAAAAAGGGACAGTTCGCGTATACCGCATTCTTCAGTATGTTTTAGATGCAACGCATTTCATGCTCGCCCCTCTGTCCTTCCTGCGTCTGTCCGGCAGTTGTCCGCACAGCTGCGCCTCTCCTCCTCTCCTCTCTCCGATAGCGAACACTCTCTCCCAAACAGCTGCGGGTTGGCGCAGCGCGCTTCACTCCGTTGCTAGGCGCCGGTGGGCGGCGCTGCGCTCGGCGCCCGCGCGCGCTGCGCATGTGCAGTACTCTCTCTCTCTATCTACGCGCTCTCCTCTCCTTCGGGAGATGTGAATATAAAGCGGCATGCCGCGCTCTGGCGGTCTCAGTCGACGGTCGTCCGCGTTACGCTCGCACTCTCTCGCAGTACTCGACGATTGCTTGATGCGACGGTTCTGAGCATACGTATACTGCATGTGCATTGCATGGTGAAAATGGAAAATTACGACCCACCTCCCCTTCGCGTGAGAATACCTGCTATAAGCGTAATCAATACGATGGAAAACGCCAATGGAACCCCCCATGAGATGCGTTGCATCACACCAGGGTTCTCGCGAGGGGTGGTGGGCGTAATTTTTTTTAAGTATTTATATTGTTGGGCGAAGGATTGCGTGCTGATTTGAAGCTGACACTAAAGCATTTATGCAAGCCTGCACTCCTAATCTGTGAGGGGAAATAATATCTTAACGCCTTTTATCGTTGTTTCTTATTTTCCATTTCACGGGCAAATGTCAGCCATTCATGTTGACTCATGGGCTTCGGAAAGATGTTTGTTTACGGTCCGTCTGCTCAATCCTAATAAATTCTTCCCGTGTGCAAACACTCCAGGCATTACAGCTCCTTATTGAATCTATTCAGATGTGAAAACGGATCGTTTATTCGCGCTGTGTGCCCACGTTTGAGTACAGGCTGGAGTATTTGCTCAGCGACGCAAATGCGTCATCGTTAAAAGGGTGGTTCCTTGCTATAACTATTCAGAAATAATTAATGCAATGCAGTAGGTAATAAAAGTGAAGTAATGGCCAGAGCCCTTTCATGTGTTACTTATTTGAGGGCCTGTGCGTGGGAAGGGCTACATTCTTTTCGTTTCCATCTAGTGGTGTTTCAGCGTCGTATCTGCTAATGGTACCTCCTACTGATTCAGGCAAAAGCGCTATGGCTGATATTATTCCTCCAACGGACCCTGCAACAGTTTTCTTAACTTTATCGTAGTCGTACATGCTTTCAGAATTTATTCAATCAACCCACCCAGTACTTAGAATTGGTGGCCCCAAAGCACATTCTGATTTCAAAGTACCTACTGATTAATACGTGGGTATCTCTACCGCGATATTTCTTTTATACCGAGAGCTGCTGAATACAGTAAACACCAACAATGTGACACAGCGTCGAAAGGGCGGCTTGGCATTGCCTTCGCTGGCAAACAGTTTCGAGGTATCTCTTACGCTATCGCTAAGCTTAAGTCTTCTAGTTATGAATTCGCTTTCTTTTCTCCGCCTACTCACACGAAAATTAGTTACGCAGAAAATGAGGGATGGTCGCTAGCTGATAGCTGCGAAAAGCGGCTGTTGATCTCTAACATAAAATGCAAGAGGAGGTGTGACCAAGAAACAAACAAAAAGATATGAACTCTTAAAGTTTACAGATAGCCAGACAGAAAAGTGGTGATATTTTTTCTGTAAATCGTACTTTTTAATCAATTTGCAAGAATGTGCGCCATCAGTGGTTAAAAATAGGTAATCGTAATGAACAAAATATCACCATGTATACAAGCGAAAGAGGCAGTAGCGTTCGCTGATAACGGGAGTTCGTAACCTCAAATACTGGTTTGAGGGGCTATTTGATGGTCGCTGGCTTGAGCGTAGGAGTTTTGAGAGTGTAAAAATGAAGATCAGCCTCGGAATGTCTCGTACAGTTGGTAATCCTACATTTATTATGCAGACGAAATGTAAAAGATGTTTCTTCGTCATCTTTTGGACGCTGGCCACGACAATAGCTCCTCGTTGTGTTATTGCGAAATCTATAGAAATGTACCCGCTGTTGGTTCAAGTATACTTTTCAGAATGGTAGCACAGCTCACACTGAAGGCTTCCAAAAATTTCTGTTTGGTTGAATAACGCCACAAAATTTTGATCTAACTGCGTTTACATGAAGTCGTGCTATGAAAAGTCTGCACGTTTCCTTTTTGGGTGCGTGAGAGAAACTTAAATCGGACACAGTGAAGAAGGTCTTTAGAAAAAATGCTTTACCACATCCACTTCCTCGTTATTGCTTCCCCTTCCCTCCCCTTCGTAATCCTCTCCATCGGTCGCAGTAGCCTCTGGCCCAGCCATAATCGATCGTGCAATCATTGATCTTCAAACACAATAAATGACACGGCACTACTAAAAAAAAAACTATCTTAGGCATGACAAACTGCCATTTCCTGATCGTTGGCTTTGCTTAAAAAAAGAAAACGTTCACGAATAACGGTGAAAAATAGGCTCTGGAGGCCCTTTAATAGAATACTCAGAGGGCCTTCGCGAGAAATGACAAAAAAGGACTGCAAATACTGAAGTACTAATTTTTTTGCGAGCCTGAAGAAGGAAGATTTACTTACGCATGCGTCGGTAGACACTGTTTGTTTTGCCTAGTCCGGAAATTTGCTGTGGACCAAAGGTTGATGAAGAGCGGAAAGAAGCAAAACAACGCAATTAAACAGTTAATGTGGTGCCGTGTTTACTTGAGAAGACGTTGCTTAATTATGTAACACAACTGGTTTAATGGAGTGCATCATGCCTGAAGTCGTCATTACTGAGAGAGGAATCTTATCTCTAATAATAAAGTTTAAATTTCATTGACATGTGATCTAACGGGCATTAACACTATGTTTCTACCAAATACTTCCCTAAGAATTACTCCAGTATGACAGCACTTTCGACTCAGTCCTTATCTGATGGCTCAGTTCCGCATGAATGGCGAATCGCGAAAATTGCACGCTTCTAGAAATCTGGTCAATGTCCTTCACCACCAAAGTACCGACTCACATCTCTCACCAGACCTATATGGAAAATTATCTAGCATATCATATATACTCAAGCTATCAGGTACGTAGAAGTTTGTAACACTATGTTTTAATTGCTGATCGATTTCTACAAAAGTTCCTCGTGCGAGACCCAATTGGCCGAATTTACTTACGATTTATATTCTTCAGTAGACCTCAGTTTGCAAGTGAATGCCGTCTTCTTAGATTTCCCTAAAGCTTTCAGTCACGTTCCTTAGCATAGACTACTCCTCAAGATATTTAAACTTAACCTACGTCCCGACGTTCTCGCTTGGATGAAAGCTTATCTGAATTCTAGACATTAGTTTAAAATTTTCAGCAATCATGCATACACTTTCGCTCAAGTAACATAAGGGCTCCTTCAACATAGCGTATTAGGCTCATCACTTTTCCTCGTCTATATTAATGACCCTCGCTCGTGTGTATCATCCCGTGTTTGTCTATTTGCTGATGACCTTGTAATTTACCGTACTGTTCCTTCCGGTACCGACCGTCCTAGTCTCCAATCTGACCCAGATGCTATTAAATCCTGGTTCTCAAGATTGTTGATCACACTTAATACATCTAAAACAAAGCAAAGGTCATTTTCAGCTGGCGCCTCAATGTTTTAACGTCCGGCTTCATTGATAGCAACCTGCCCATGCTCGCCGATTCCGCGTGCCAAATTTGTATTGCTTGCTTGGTTTTAAATGCAGAGCATTTCTTTAACTCACGATGTCACCCGTTCTAATTGTCCGTAGTAGTCCGAACCCCTCGCCCTACACTATATAAAAAAATAATACTTACCTGCGCCTGGTTTCGATTCCACGACCCTGCGGGCGGAACGCAAGGTACATGGTGCTCTACCCACTGCGCCACAAAGCCGACACAGAATGGAGGGCTACGAACGCGCCTTATATCCTTGACTCATTCAAACTACGTCAAGAAGCTGCTGATACAACGCATTCACTACCAGTGGGCGGAACGCGAGGTACATGGTGCTCTTCCCACTGCGCCACAATAATCATACCCACCTGCTAATAAATGATGTCACGCGACAACGTAATTACGTCTCCTCATTTAATTACAATACAACAACCAACAGCAACAAGTGCAACAACATTAACATAACGCAAATTACTTAACGTCGTGCGCCCCCGGAAATGCTCTGCATTTGATCGTGCCCCTCGCGAAGGGGATGTTTAGTTTCCTGCCGCAGCAATTTACGGCTAAATTTAGCGAAAAGTGACCATTTTTTTTAGTTCTTTCCGACGTCACTGTACCGGCTGCGCTGCATTCGATCACCATTTCTCCCCTGTATACCGTATTTATTCGCGTAATGATCGCACTTTTTTTCAAAAAATAGGGTGCAAATTTAGGGGTGCGATCATTACGTCAAGAAAATTTTTCGCGAAAAAAGCTTCAACGCAGAAAACGCCAGCAAGTAGGAGGTGAGAATTTTGCCGGTAGGTCTCATGAATATAATACAGGTAATCGATAAAAACATAATAAAAACTCCACAGACCACCGCCAGCCCCGTTGCAAAGAGACTCAAAATGTAGTGTTTTCATTAATTACGGAACGCGCTGGAACGAGTTTGCTGCGAGGTGAAAACAGGTCGACCAATAAGTGGCTGCTGCTGTCACTGTGCTCGACATGGCTGCCGACGCAGCAAGCTGAGAGCGTTTTCTTCTTTGTGTTGGGAGTAGATTATGTACATTTAGTGAGAGGTTATTCCGCAACAATATTAAACTCATGCGTGCCGATATCACTAATATCGGCAACTCGGCGACAATGACGTAGTTATGTCCGCTTTGAAAGAGGAGGAAACATAGGTAAGCGCGGCCATCACCAGCTGGACTTGGCACACACACGGAATATGGCTGCGACAAGTTCAGGGTGCGTTCATTGGGCGGGAAATAAGAAAAATCGTATTTTGACGACGAACTTCGGGGGTGCGATCATTACGCGAGTGCGATCATTATGCGAGTAAATATGGTACTCGATTTCTCGGGTGACCATCGTTTTCATTTACATTTTTTTTCGAGTCTGTTGCTATCAGTCTTTGCCCATTCACACTGGGGGAAGTACACATTCTGTGTGTTCGGTGGTGCGCCAAATAGGAGTTTTTAATGCTAAATTGTTACACGGATAGTCTGGTGAAAGCTCGCACTCGGCCGGCATTCACCGAATGCGCGCCCAACCAGATAGCGTTTGTCAGTGCGCGTAGAACCGAAAGAATGAAACCCCCAAAAATATTCAGTGCGTTTTGTTCTATAGCATTAATCAGAAAAATGAATAGAAAAATCACGTTGCACGCACTGCTCCATATAGTGCACCACAAATAAAAGGAAAAACAGAAAGAAACACTACGCGCGTTAATTCCCATTGGCTTACGACTGATAGCACGAGTAATACAAAAATATACGAGCATGTATAAGAAATTTCCCGCGATGTCTTTGTTGACCTTCATCTTCTGCGGAGTCATTGTATTGTAGCAGCAGCCTGAAAAGTGATTAGTGACTAAGTAACTGCCGTGAGTCTGATGGAGATTTCATAGGATATATTCGACTTGGCGGCAAACATAGCCAAAAGAAACGTTTTCGTGAAAGTGTATGATATCCTGCAACATTTTTTCATCGTAATGTCGGTGAACATATCGTGCGTACAGTTGAGAAAGCCCCGCAGGCGCACGGTAAAGGGAAGTTGTTTTCACACGGTTCCGATCGCTTTAATACGGGAGCAGGGGCTGAAAGAGATATCCCGAAGCTAACTGTGGTTCTAACCGCGGGCATTGATCGGGGACGGCTCCCATGCCACCTTTGTCCTTTCGTGGTGGTGCAAGCCACCCTGACGAAGCTGCTACTAGCGTGGCGCTCAAGTTATGGTGAAAACACCGCAGCCACTGAAAAGGTTGCCGTCGATTATAGCTCACTTCGCTGTGAAAACATTCGGGTTACACGCAAGGATGACGGTGCTTCCACATACACAATGGCCCTATTGGGGTGTTTATACGAATTTGAGCCTTGCGTGTGAATTTTCTCTCGTGCTTAGACGAGCTTCACGTCAAAAGAAAGCTGCTCGACATAAAGCAAAAGCCGGCAAAGTTACGGCATGCCTAAATGAAGGAACATACTCGCGAACAAAGAAAGCTAATCGAGCTTACAAATATGGTAGCAGTGTGGTTTACTTGTGTGTGTTGGCTTTTGCATGGCTAAGAGACTGGTCTAACCTTAACCGTGAATTCTCGGTGCTGGCCGCTATTATACGTAGTGATCGGTACATTAGGCGTTGATTGGTACGACTGCTACTTTTGATGCGAGCGGTCGCAGGTCCAAATGGGAGATAAGCGAAGCTGGCGAAGTTGGTGATTGAATGTAGGCCCACCTGACGGATCGCGCGGTCCGTTACACGGCAATTTTTTGGCACTCTGGCTTCCATTATCGCCTGCGGCGACGAGCAGGTCGCTATCTATAAAGTCGGTCGTGGTCAACCATATATCTCAAATCACCTCGAGTCATGCAGAAGCGTGCTGTTTGCTTCATTTTTTCCGATTATTCAACATTGTCGAGCGTCACAGCATTAAAACAACGTGCGAACTGAATAAGTTAGTGTTCGTCGTGCGCATTCTCGCGTGTCCTTTTTACATAAAATATACTTTAACAAACCGTTCACAGCGATTTCTCTCAGCATCCATCAGTGTTTTTTTTTTCACTCAGGGATCATGCCAACTATGTTAAACGCCCTCTGCGCCGGTCATCCTAGTATGTACACTCATTCCTGCCCCACAACATAACTGACTGGAAGAATTTACCGTCACATAGAGCAGCGCAAACATGCATCAATAATTTTCAAGAGGTTCTTCGCCAATTGTGATGCGTTGAGTTGCTTCGTTCGTTATAATGTATTGATGTGCACCCGCACTCTTCGTTTATTTTTTGCCATTTCCTTCCTTTCTGATTTTAACTGTAGTTTTTGCTTGTGTGCTCTTTTACGGCAGTGTGAATTTCTTGTCTTGTCAGTGCATTTTGTGCATGCGCAATTCGTTCATTTGTTGAAATGATTCTTATTCTAAAAACACTTAGCAGCCTTGACATATATTTGTATCAAAGTTTTCTTAGTTTTTTCTAGTTAATTCTTATTTTATTTTATTCTGCTGCTGTTAACATATGTACACTTTCACAGGCTGTGTACCCCCTATGTAATACCCTCCATTGAGAACCCAAATGCGTACTATGAAAAAAAATTAAAATACTACATTTTCTCTTTGCCGCTCTCGGCCGCCCTAATTGATAATTTGTTTTGATCGAATAGTCTCGAAAGATTCAGGCACATTTTTCCCACCGCCTACATGTTAGGCTACAGCACGTGCAAGGCCATGAAAAGTAGACGCGTTATGCGGCTTTCGTACACGAAAGAAATCTGTGAAAAAAGTCGTGAAACCGAAACCTTCCCATACATCATAGTATGCACGGCGTACATCCTGGACTACAGGTGCCTTGCAGAAAAATACTGTGATATTCCTTTTTTTTTTGCAGTAACGCGAAAAATCTTCGTTGATTAATTGTGTGGTTAAACGAGCCGCCGCTTCACAGGCGATGAGGCGCGCCGTAGTCGAGGGCTCCGGATTAATTGCGACCACCTGCGGATCTTTAACGTGCCCCGAAATCTCGAACGCGCTCGCATTTTTGCTTTTCGCCTACACCAGGAAAGCGTCCGCCGCAGCCCAGAATCAAGCCCGCGTAAAGCGAGAAATACAACCACGTTTAAAATTACGCGAGCATGGTGTCTCATAGTATTGTTTCATTTTTAAGCTTATTTAAACAAATACCTAAAGTAAAAAAAGACGGCGGGGTCTGGTGTAGCTGTGCGATTAGAACCTTGCGCCGACGTTGTTTGATCCGAGAAATGCGCTAGGAAATGGAGAACAGAACGTGCAACCGAAGAACTTACCAAGGCAAATGGTTTTATACCGTTCTGGTGCAGAGGTTATTCCCGAAGGGTTCATTACTCCAGAAGAGGAGGCTTCTAAGTGGCGTTGTGCGAGAACAGTGTTACAGGATGGGCGGCGGAGAGCGGAAAGAAATTTGAAAAAATAAAATCGCGGGGGAAAAATCACGCAAAGAAGTAACGCGAAGGAGAAACAAGCAAATGATTGTCGATTTCATGCTTCCTCTCTCGTACGAGGAGAAAAAGCAGTGGTGCTTTTATTTAATTGATCCGCTCGCTCCCATCGGCGCCCGTCGCTGCCGTAACGAGCACGCTGGGTTTACGCTTTACGATCAAGCTCTTCTGCCGCCCAACGCAGGAAGCTAACGCTGGTAGTCGCACGTCCCGCTGCCATCTAGCGTGAAAGCTTTCCTTTTGTCTTCACGTTGCCTTAAAATCCAGTTTCACTGCATGAGCTGCGGATTTTAAACACGGTTTTTTACGAGGTCACCAAAGTTTCAGGAGGCTGCTTTTTTCAAAATGCCTCTTTCATTATGCGAGCGAGGCAATGCGAAAAACAAAAAGAGAAAAATTTGTGTGCAAATATTTGGCGTGCCACTAATTCACTTGTGATCTCCCGAACAATCATAGAAAAGTGGTGCACCTCTGCCTGCTGAAAGCGCTGTTGAATACATGATCGTGGTTTGAATAAATAAATAACCGAAGAAATGAGTGAAGAAATGATCGTGGTTTGAGTTTGAAATAAAGAATTGTATTTTCTGCCGCCTCCCCAGCGCGCAGCAAGGTTAAATCATTCAAAAACTGTAAGACCATATGCTCCCAAAAATAACGCGTTCAAGTACTCTTTTTTTCTCTAGGAACCATTGACTACTGTAATTCACTGCCTTCCGAATGCGTGCATGCTCCGACGTCTTCTAGTTTCGACCTCTGTGTTAAGAACCTGATGTAACCCTCTCCTGCTAGGACGGTGAAAAACTGTCTGCAGGATTTGCATAAATAAATAAATTAAAAAAATAAAAATTTGGACCGGAATGTTAAGTAAAAAATCTTATGTTTCCTTGGATGACTCGAGTGCGGGCCACGAAATCCGCGATGCCCTCCCGGACGCAAAGGTTGCTTGGCGTTTAGGACGTAAGCAAGGCCAGAGGGCAGAAAAAAATAAATTGGTTGAAAATCGATCCCGTATGCATCGGAGCTAATGAATTGTCCAGGGCATTGCTATACAGAAAAGGCTCAAAGAACATGGGAGAGGCGTTCTTCCTGCGGCGGTCACAAAACGCGTTTTGCTGCTTTCGTGGTGGTGGTTCTTGTGGATGATGATGATATTACTGTATAAATAAGGTGCCTGCACATTTGTGCTTAGAATTGCATGGAATCATAAATTGTCTGCGACATGTTTCGCTTTGTCTTCTGCGAGTAATAAATTGCGTGCAAACAAATGTGGGTGTATTTTATTCGATGTAGATTGTTTTTTTTTTAATGTTCGGTTTAAAGTGACAGTGGTATTGAGTAGGTTTTGTCAAGAATGTTAATAATGCATGAGAGGCCTGCGCCTTGTTTTTAAGGGAATTTACAAATGCGAAGCACGAATTTTCATTCAGGCATTTGAAAGGGAACCTTTGAATGAACCCTTTTTGTGCTCGGGATCTTTATGTGCTTTGAAGTCTTTACTGGAGATCACGGTCACCTAACTAATGGAGAATGTGTTGACGAACGGTTTTTGCGATCTGTAATCGCATTGTAGCGATGCTTCTTAAACCGCGAGATACGAGTCTTTTACAACTGGTATTACACGTGTTGCTGTTATAGGAGCCTTTTTTGCAAACAGACAGGCTCCGAGCCATGTTGGGAAGACGGGAGAGGGAAGAAGAGAGAGGAAAAACGGGAGAAGGCAGGTTGAATTCATATTGTTGTAGACTGAATTATCTTCCTTTCGGTGATCCGCGGGCGAAGTGTAAGGCACCTAGATATCCCCGAACCCGCTGCGGTGGCTAAGTGGGTAAGGCGTTCTTGTGTTGAGACCAGGGACGCGGTTTCGATTCCTGACCGCGGCGGCCGCCTTTGAGATGGGGTCGAAAAGCGAAAATGCCCATGTGTTCGAGTTGTCAGCCCATGTTAAAGATGCCCAGGTGGGCAAAATTAATCCGCAGTCCTCCACTACGGCGCGCCTTATCGCCCCTGTAGCGTGAGGCGCGCCGTAAATTTACGCTTCGAAAGCGGGAATTTTGTTCAATTGTTTTACACTAGCCTTCAAAATAGTATAGTACTTATGCACGACTCATATCGTGTTACAATTGCCGCTTCTACAAGAGTGTCGAAGAAGTGGAACAACTTTTTTTTCTTTGGTGATGGGGGAGGGACTGCTCCGATACATGACGAGGGAGACATTGCAGTCACTTCGTCGTCATTCCCTCCCTAGGATATACCAAATGGAATGCTTCAGGATTAAGGTGGGCACCGAAGACTGGCTACGTGTGGGGTTGCGAAATTATTCCGTTTTACCAAAGAGAATAGTCTTTCTTGCGCTACTTAAACCCGAACATTTTGGCCTCCCTTTCTGCGGTCAATTTACCCACCCCATCAAAAAGTAACTAAATTCAGAAACCGGAAGGGCATCGAGCCAAACCATTCCAAAACACTCAATCTGGTAACACACTTCATACTTGTCAACACTGTAGAGCCAAAAGAAAACATTACGCGTAATTGTGTCAAAACATTGATACAAATGGGATACAAGGCAGTATTTAATTGAAAATAATTGTGTGCTCGATAGGTGCGATATCAAATACAGAAATACGCGTTGAAAAAAAAAGCTGTCCCACTAATACAAAAAGAGCTCACGCCTGAACCTAGGTCACTAGGCGGCATTCCAAGTTCAGCAGTAACAAAGGGGCCCTATTATATTCAAGGCGAGCAGTTCAACGCGGTAAAATTGAATTGACCTGAGCAACCCTTCACCATGTGTACCGGGGGAGCAGAGAGGTGGGAGGGGAACAGCATGACAGGACTGTTGTGGATAATGAATAAAAGAGGCAGGGCTGCACGGGCACGCGGGTACGGGCATAGCTCGCGCCTCGTGCTCGGGGCAGTTGGTTCCTGATCAGAGCAGCGAACGGGCGACCGGCTGTGTGGTTCCCTTCTTGCGTCGCTATCCGCGACAAGGACTGCGGGGTGGAGCAGAAGAAGGTTATCTTCTTTCGACAAAATGTGCAGCAAAAAGAGCAGATACGAAGGCAATTTTTTCGTGATAAGCGATCCTTTGTGTCTAATGGCAGCTGTGTCGTCAGTATGTCACCTTCGCCTGCGATGCCGTCTTCCCGATAGCAAGACGTGCCTTGCGAGTAAGCTTCGTCGTAATGGTTGCTGCTATAGCGTCGGTTGGCGGTGGCTTGCCATGCGAGATTTGTGTTGTCTTGCAAATTTCTCTGGAGCGTACTTCTGCGGGCGAGCACATTTCACAGCCACTGCTGAGGTAGACGCTTCAGAGTACATCCCAGTAGATACAGGAGAGGCATGCATAAACTTTAGAATGTGGCAATTAGCACCTAATTAGCTTAGTTTTTATCCTTCCTTGTTTTTGCCGTTGTCTACTCAGTGTTCCTTTGAACGAGAGAGAGGACATACGCCCTTAGGGCTTACGTGCTTTGCTAATTTTGTAATTAGCGTGCTCAAGTTACGGAAGTAGTCCTGGTGTGGCAGGGATGTACCCTCGTGCTATCATACCTATAATCCTTTTTGATTTGCGTCGTTTTCGGTTTCTCTCGGTTACTATAACTGAATACATTTGCCAATCTGCCTGATCAGCTACATATACACTCTTAGATTTCACGCGCCTTGCTGCAGTAGACTAGTGAAGCCGGAGCAGTGACTGGGGAGCAGAGCGTCACTTGAGAACTTGTGATCGCATGTTCCCAAAAGAAGACAAGGAAGACGAAACCAACACTGGCGGCACGCTGTACTTATCTCTAACGCCTTTGTGCACTAATTCGGACCTTACTTTTAAAGACGATAGTTTTTCTTGGGCTACTTAAACCCAAAAATTTTGGTCTGTCTGTTTGTCTGTCTGTCTGTGACCCGATTCAGCAACACGGCCCAAGTGAAACAAGGCCTGCGAAATAGTGTTATATAGTCACAGCTAAATCTACCCGTCTAAGTCTGGTGTAATGTTCATACTTGTCAACATTGTTGAACAAGAACAAGACATTACGCAAATATAAGACAACGAAATAATACGCAAGTGGTATTTGCAGTGTTCGTTTATAAAAAATCATGGATGCTTCATTTTTGCGAAATGAAATACTACATCCACTGCAGAAAAAAATTCACTCCCCCGTCGCCTGTTGTCGCCCCCCCCCACTATAGCTTCGGCGGCATTTTAGGAAATGAAGCGGCAACAGTTACAAAGGCACCACTAGACAGGATCCAGTTCTGCTTGGAACTTACGTAAACTAAGGAAACGCGGTAATATAAGCATTGAAGTAGGGCGCCTCAATTCACACGCATCTCCGCCGCACGGCAGCGCTGGTATCGATGCACCCGCCTGGAGAGTGGCACGCGGTAAATTTAAATGGACTTGAGCAAAATTTTAGCTAGTTTACCTTGAGAGGAGCGGGACAGAAGAGGAACAGCATGAGAGGTGAGCGAGAAAGCGAAGGGAGGCATTTACTTGGCAAGTGTCGGCAAAGACTATCGTCTTTTGTGGACATTTGCAACAAAAACAGCAGATACGCGGCCAATTTTTTTTCCTTGAGTTTGTTTTCTTGAGTATAAGGGCTTCTAGCCCCGCGAAAAAATTCACCTCATTTCAATCAAATCACCCCTCTTGGTTTTCCCGGGCTTTTACGTCGCGTGGTGCGGACAGGCTTCTTTCCTTTTGTTATCTTTTTATTCTCTAAACGTTTTCCGTTCCTCTCCAACATGTTTCGTTTTGTGGTGTGTCCGCTCTTCTGTTCTTCTGGCACCTGAAAAATCTCGCTTTAATCCAGTTTAGAAACTACTGTCAAGAACATGTTTGCTAACTCAGAGCTGAAGAAAGCATATGTTCGTGACCGTTTCTTTTAAACTCCGGAGAATCCGCAAGGCCTGGAACTAGAGTCGACATCCTTGAGGCAACTGCAGCACCGTGGAATGGACTAGTCGAGCTTAGCAATAGTTATTCCTGCAGTCTTACATGGTAGGAAATGTGTAGAGAGTCCTACAAAAAATCATGCACCCCTTTGTCTAATGACCTCGAAGGTTGAACGCGAAGATTTGTCGCGTTCAAAGTTTTGTTTGGCCAATCCCACACTGCAGCATGTGCAACTCTAGAGGTGCGCACCACTTTTCAAAAATGCCCACACTCTTAAAAAAGGTTGTGACATTCACTAACGGAACAGTGACAAGTTACTTGTCCCAGTATAAACTACGTACTTAGTAACTGGAGGTAGTAATTGCAGCACTAGTCAGGGTTACTAATTGAAGCAGGCAGTAAGCGCCACTACCTTCACTAGTAAAGTCCTAGCAAATACACCTTTTTAATGTGCACTGCTTGTATACACTGTATATACCCTTTAAAGATACAATATAAATTTTATCGCGCAATCAGCCTGCACTTGTTACTTGGTTAACTTAGCGAAAAAAGGCAGTGTACACAGGTCCGCGTCATCAAGAAGCGTGGCCAGGAGCTTACATACAAATTTCTTTTAGCTGCAGGTAACCTGAAGCCCCTAATCAAAGCAGAGATGTATCCTGGTTTCACAAAATGTACCGTGGTTCACGCACGGTACACGCGCGTGAACCACGGTGATTGTTTTTTTGTGAAAACACTGTGATTATTTTCCTGTGAAAACCGCCAGTGATTGTTTATCTGTAATCTTACGATGACCATTTCTGAATACATGTCTTGAAGGAATTTCAGCAATGTATTTCTCTATGTATGTAAAGTAAAAATCCTTATTCGGAAAAAGTGTGTCCAGTGGCTAAAGAAAGAAGGAGGTCCTTGGAGAAGAGGTGCAGGGCTCCTTTATGCCCCAAAATGTTTCAGGTTACACCTGTCTCTTTTTCAAACTCCCACAGGAAAATGACGCCCCCTTGGCATAAGTGGGATTGGCGGGCGTTGTACACTCTTGATATGATGGCACCTGTCGGGCGTGTAGGATATTTGACGCCTCCTGTAAGCCTCCACGGTCTTACAGGAGTTGTCAAATGTCGTGCTTGAAGGTGGATCCAGTCTTTGCAGCACGAGTAGGGTACAGTGGGTTGGTGGGAGCGGCGGAGCAGATGCGTATTTCTGGGTTATTAAGTACGTTCCGCCACTTTTACGTAGGAGCCCCATTTGGGTCGCACATCATCAGCCACGGCGGCTCCTCTTCGGGCCTTGTGGTTTAGAGTAAACAGTTACATCAGCAATAAATTAATATTTGGACTACAATGACGGCGGGGAGTATTTTCCTGGTTGAGTCCAATTTAATTTGCCTCTGTGTCGTGACTCATAAGCAGAAAGAATAACTGGAACAGTAATAATAACGTCCAAATCAAAAACAGTACATGCAATAAAGACCAGACTAAAACCAATTTTTGTCTAGCTTTAAAGCTGCATTGAATGTGCATGAATGAAGATAAGTTGCATTTCCTATTGATCTGTTATAATTATGTGGACCATTATAGGTCATGATTAAAGTTTCTACCTGCTGAGAGACCACTCATTAACGGGTCTTTAGCCGTTTGTTCACACGGGTTCAGCTTATACGGGGTCCCGTCTAAATGGGCTTGTGTCTATACAGGGTTCCGTCTAAAGCGGCTCCTGTTCCACAGTTAAGTTCGTTATGATCCTTAAAGCAGGAGTTTAACTGCAAAGCTGTTTAAGGATGAACTTTGTTGGGTTGCATTCGCGAAAGGTGTTCGCAAAAAAATACCAAAACAAAAATACCGAGCGCACGTGAGCGTGTGTTTCATGAAGAGCGCCAGGCATGGAGGAAGAAAAAGCTAGGAGACGGCATGACGTCACGCAGCTAGCCTTCGCAAGCCCAGCTTCTCTGGAGCCGCTCCCTGCGTCGTTTCCCTTTCTCAGCCGCCGGAGTCGGCCCAGCACGTGACCTCCATGGTCGGCTGGGCCGGCGGCGGCGGCGGTCTCCGACCCCGGCGCATCTCTCGTGTTTGGTTGGCGGTAGCTTTTCTCCGTCCTTCCTGCATTTATCTGCTCGGCGATCTCATCCCCGCGTGCGGGCAGGAGTGCCGCGTACATGCGATAGACAAAAGCCGTGGGAAAAAACCAACATATAGCAGGCTTCGCGACAACGGGCCGCAGAGCAGTTTCGAGCAGACGAAATTGAAGAGTGCGCAGTGGCCCATACAGCGGCGGCGCGGTAGGGACACGTGGTGCAGTGACGCCTGGGCCGACTTCGATTTTACTTTTTATGTATAGGCTTCACGTTTCTCCGGTGGCACCGTCTCCTAACTTTTTCTACCTCCATGGCGCCAGGTGTTGCCCAGGCTTGTGCAGTAGATTGCGCCATTGGAAGAGCTCGCAAAAATACCAAGGAAACACTTCTCGTGTTTCCGCGCCTCAAGGGGGGAGCACAGGACAGTTCATGCTATAGATGCCGAGTTCGCGAAGCTGGTCACCGCGGGATGTAACACGTGCTAACGGTGTCCACTTTGGGAGAGATGGGAAAGCTTGCTAACAAACCAATTCAGGCGTGCCAGTTATTGAAAACTTCCAGCAGCAAGTCTGCAAATATATCTGAGGTGGAAAAGCCAGGTATGCGGAGGAGGTAGAGGGGCCTCCTATTCTGCTTTTTGTCCAGCCTTGCACCGCTAGTGCAAACCGCGCCAATTGTTTAGTGCCCCGCACTTAGGCGCCCGATCCAGTGCGGGGCGCCTAAGTGCGGAACAAAGGACACACTGAACGAAGGACACACTGAAGACAGAAAGAAAGAGGAGGAGGAAAAAGTTAGGGGGAGGGTGGTATGCCGAGGCGGCGCCACAGACGCCCGGCACGCGCTGTGTGTTGCACGTACCTAGGTCCTTCGGCGTCCTTCTTATTGCTCCTTTCTCTTTCAGTAAAGCAACTCTCTCTCTCTTCCGCGTGTCGTGGCTCATCCGAACCACGTGACATTTGCGCGGAAGGTTCAAGCACTAATTGCAACAAAATTGTCAGTGTCGGTGACGCGCTGCGAGATAATGGCAGAATAGCCCGCACAGCCCTGCGTTCGCTCACAACGCGATAAATTCCTGATTCGCAGCAGCTATGCGCAGCTTCGGAGAAGGCTGAAGCTCGTGCTGCGCACATACTTCACCTTTGGGAGTATATGTTCAGACATTTCTGATAAAAAATGTTGTGTGTGTTGTGTTGTGTTATCATATAGTAGGATATGTTCGTTTACGTAAGATTTTTCTCATCAATATGTTCATTTCTGTCGCTGCACATATAGCGTATTTTTAATGGACCCGCAATTGGAAAATTAGCTATGGGTACAAGCACTGTTTTCTATAACTGTTTAACTAATAGTACGTGAGTAAACAGAAAATAAACTGAGCTGAATTATAGAGAAAGTATCTCACGTGAATTACAAGGTCACTTCGTGAAAACAATCTTCATGTCTCATCCGCGTTACAACTGAGCGACAAAACGTAACTTACGTTGCTACAAAGATGGCCGAAATAGTATCTCGGAAAGTACAGAATTTCAATGTAATAAAAGCAACGTCCGAAGCAAAACCACCAAGAATAACAACCGCTAAACAAAAATTTAGCACTAAAGCAACAAATTTCCTGTCAAAGTGTGAAATGATATTAATACGGACAGCTCACGAATTCCAAAGTTAGAGGAGGGTGTGTTGTACGTAATAAACGAGAAGAATGAGAGCTCGCAAATTAATAGAATTTCCATACTGAATCCACGCTTTCCCACACTGAAACCGTACTATATGCAAAATAGTTAAAAGATACTTTTAAGGTTTTGAGACTAAAAGAAAAACAGACTAGAGCCCGGCAATCCTCAGTTTTAAGCCTCTTATTCAAAGTCTAGTACTGTATACTCGGGTTTCGAAATTTCTAATGATCTTACTCTGCGGATTATAACAACTGTGTTCTTTTAAGCTCTGAAACAGAGAATAACCATGCAGGCACATCCTCTTCCGCTTCTGGCAAAACCATTGTTACGTTTAGCAAGAGCACACTCGGTTTTCTTGAGTACTCTTTGAGAGCACTCAAGCATAGTACACTCTGTTTGAGAGATACTGCTTTCTTGAAATGGGAACAACAAAGTCACAGTGCGTTGTTCTTAAATTTTACCGTCATTAACACACTTATTCTGACAGGAGATATGTGCTAATGTACGACACAGCTGGCGCCGTCTTTTCAGTCGGAATATCTGCACAGCAGGAGTAGAAGATGCTTTGCAAGAAATTTTGGGGGATTTATTAGAGTGTTGGACATACGTGTGCCAACCTCGTCATCGTCACTCATGACCCAAAGCCTAGCGGGATGCGGCTATTGTTAGGCTTTGGTCACCGCAACAGACACGATAAATGCCATACAGAGCAATCAGAATTGAATAAGCTCAGAGATACGAAAAAAGTGCACACGTTTTCAAGTTAACAAGACAACCTGAAGCAGTGAAAGAAGCTCCCCAGAAATGTCTTAATACTCTCGAAAAAATAACATAACACAGCCTATTCTTCTCTGAATTCTTCGGCCTCACGGACGCAGCTCATAAAACAAGTTTAAAGAGTTTGCCATCCCTCAAAGTGTGAAAACACCTTGTATTTATGTTTGCGCACAAGTAGCTTGTAAGTACGCTAATATGATAATTTTGGCTTTGGTTGACACTTAAGATTTTGTAACCACCATAGTCAAGTTAATCTCTTCGCGCATATGTCTGGCCACCGCGATATCGCTACCCCTAGTAACAGCGGGCGATCCCAATCTTGCGTAACGCTGCCCAGGGCAAGAACGTCGGCCTATTAGCGAAGAACACTCAACTCCCTCACGGCGTCTCGTATGTCCCCAGGAGGCTAAATGGAACTAAGCTAAGAACAACGATCACAAGGGACCGAAAAAAGCGCTCTACGGCTTGCGCAAAAATGTGGACAGGCTCACAACATTCTCCCCGGCCACGCTGGCTCTTACGCACTTGTGATGAGACCTCGGATACATCTCGTGTGATCCGAATGCGTGCGATTTTAATTTTTCTTTTTACTTTCCGTATACATTGTTCAGGTAAAAGCTCTTAGACGTTCCATTTCTCCGACTGCGCTATCACCAGTTGGTAGGATGAAGAAACATGCACGAGAGAATGAGTTACGAAAAGCGTCGTAGGCGTGGCCTTCAAGAAGCGAGGGATGTCGCAATGAAAAGGTTCGACTGGTTTGTAGAGGGAGAACCCTGTTTGTACGTGAAAGCATAAAGAACAAATGTGCGTTGTATAAGCGTTAGCAATACAATGACGTAGCGATACCCAGCGTACTTTCCTGGAAACTATGCGAACAGATACGTCTTTACTAAAAATCCATACGGTTTCAGCTTGATCTCTGGCTCATAAGGATGTGTCGACTTTTCGCATGCAGCCATGCATTACAAGAATCGAGGGTTCGGCAGTATCGGAACGTAAATGACATCGGAGCAGTGAAGAAAATGCGCAATTTGTTTTATGGTTATGACACCGATACATGTGTACGTATGTCTATTTGTAGATGGTATTTTCTCTCTTTATATTGGGGTGTGTGAAGACCCACCTCACAAAGGACTAATAAAATGCAATTAATATAGCTTATGAGGATGCGTCGACTCTTCGCATGCTACCATGCATTACTAGAATCGAGGGTTGGGCAGTATCGGTACGTAACTCACATCGGAAGCAGTGAAGAAAATGCGTAATTTGTTTTATGATTATGACACTGATACATGCTTAAGTATGGCGATTTTGTACATGGTATTTTCTCCTCTTCATCTTGGTGTGTGTGGAAGGCTGACCCCACAAAGGCCTCAGAAAATGCAAGAAATATCTCTTCGCCTTTTAATAGATATGCCGATGTCGCTGGCACAGCGATGCGACAAGAGCAGGGAGTTGGAAATTTTGTAAAATTAGGGAATTTAGGAACACTGAAAGAAAGCCGAGACAAGGACGGCACTGCTGACAGCGTCATGTTGTCATTTAATATACGCCTATAGCCTATTTTTGTCAGTTTCATTTTTTTATAAACCACCAGTGAGCCCCCTAAAATAACTCTCACTTTCAAAAAAAAAATTCATTGGCCATTTTAAAATTACAAGCTCCCATTCAGTCCGCTTCAACCCCATGCACTCAAGATGCCCTTTTGTGTGAACGCATCCCTACTGCAAACGTTACAATTCGTGGCCGATTGTAATACAATGGCTGGAAAGCTTTCCTATAAGAACTTGTAATGGTTCAAGTAAAAGGAAAAGGGCTCAACGAAAATAAAGATTCATCGTTTCCTACCTCACAAGATTTACCAGCAAGCAGAGAATTCTAATTCCTCAACATACATGCACGTTCACGTAGATGCATGCACGTACACCAGGAATTAAAGGCGCACAATTTTTCCTAACGACTGCGGCGCTCAATGTCCTTGATAGTGGTGAAACTAAGCTCTCTGGGCCACATTAAAAAGTGGCCGTTGCGCCAACAATAAAATAGCTTCAACTGTGCCTAAGCCCACGAACTGGTGAAGTCACTAATGAGCCTTCTTTAGTAAAGCACTCGATTGGATAAGCACAACTAAGTGAAATAGATATACCCTAAAGCAAGCTTTCTAGCAAATTCATTTTTGACGATCGGAGGTGTATTGTTTCATGGTTTATTATGAAGTTTTTGTTGCTTATAACATGTGTGGTTTGCAGTGTTCAGTCAAATCAGGTAGATGTGAGTATTTAGGGTTTATTAGGAAGTTTCGGAATGGAGTAAGATGCAAGATGTCCATCACAAAAAGCAGGAAGATTTTTCTGCCTGGAGGATTTTCCATTTGTCCTCAACCCCATTGCTCTACGCGCAAGCGCGGAGAATTCGCAACCAATCAGCTTGTCTTAATGTTTACAAGTGAACCAAAGCAGTGCCGCTCACTCACTAACCGGAATTAGTGCTGATACATAAACAGCTAAAAAAGCACTGACCGATATAATATTATTCATATTATTAATAACAGTTCACGCTTCTTGTGGCTCGTCATTCAGCGGTAGGGGTTGGGCTCATTAGGTAAAACTTCAGAAGGTCCCTCTGCAAGATGTGGGACGCATGCGCTGAGACCAATGGCGGTGAGATCAAGCAGAAACAGGTAATCAGAAGTAACTCGTACCAGAAGTCAACTACACAAAACAAAGAAAGAAGCGAGTACGATGCAGCAGCGAAGAAGTTGTTCATATGTATTGCCAGGCTTTCGTCTTCAAAGCCCATAAGCACACTTAAGTGCCGCGAGGAATATTTATTCGGCTTTTGTTTGTTTCTCTCGGCGCCCGAATTACGCAAGCAAGCACGCTGTCACACGCCACAGCTTTACTAAGCAGGGTTCTGAATGGGCGCCTTTTATGCACATGCCAAGACCTTCAGGTCTCCCACGCCTCGCAATATTTTGTCCCTTTTCTGTTTCCAATTTAGTGTTCCATGAATTTTGCAAAGCGGGAACACTGCCCCCCAAACCCCCGATTCCTGGCACATCCTTAAGCAGCACCACTAAAAACAAGCAGAAAAAAATAACGACAACGACTTTTGTATTCCCAATTATAGGTCGTAGAGCACAAACCTGCTGGTGTGCTCTACCTGTTGGTGTGCTCTAATACAAGCGGATCCGACATGTGTTTTATTTACTCTTTACAGCCATTTCCTTGTCTGGGTAACAACAACAACGCAAGAACGGTTTATCGCAGAATGGGGCTCCTAAGGCTATTGCTTTGAACAGCAGTGGTTTTTCGCGCCATAGGTCAGTCCTTAAGCTTTCCCCTGAAAAAACAGGCAGGGAATAACAGCAATGTGACAAAATTGCTTGTCACTGTTATAGCGGCCGCTTTTCGCCACTTTGTCGCGCCAATTTCGCAGCACAACAAGAATGCAGGTGGCTGATTTATTCCTGCTTTTTTTCTATTGTGACACAAACTGGATGTAACAAAATGATAAATGTGTGATAAAGTAGCAATAAATGATCCAGCGGCATTTCTGGGCGGTATTATTCTGCTTAAATTAATATTACATTCGGTATAAAAAAGGAAGCTTCTCTAGTAAGGACTCATCAAGTTTCCGATATCAATTGGAGTCATTCCGATATCCAGAAAAGTGGCAGCGCGACTTGCAGGGTAGTTTAAACGCAAACAAGAGTAAACTATCACTTGTAGGCGCTAGGTGGAGAATCATAGTTCGAAATGACCATTGCACATCACATACCATTGCCAGAAAGCCACAGGTATTAGGTGATGGCAAAATAAAGTGGGTCGTCGTTAATACTACATCTTGACAAATGATACGCTGTGCTTCCTTGAAACGTTAATATGGCGTGAAAAATTGTCTCCGCCCTCTTTTCTCTGGCCTGAGTGCGATAGAAGCGTGCTTGACATGTCTGTGAAAAATGAACGACGATGGCGGGCCCTTGTAGTCAATGCTATCGAGGACACAAAAACCGTATTTTTGCAAAACAAATGCCTCTTTAGACTTGGTATCCATGACAGGCAGCTTCAACAGTTATTTTTCAGGAAGGCGAAGGGAACAATCTAGTCCATAATCCTGCATTAGGCCTTATCCAGCACGCAGAGCCCCAGCTTTTGTCCGAATCCTAAAATGTGGAGGAAAATTGAAATTTTGCAATGTCTGTTCTCGCGACATCTGGGCAAAAGCGATTTCTTCTCCGTCTATTAAGCTTTTTCTAGAGCTGCGAGTAGTTACTGCATGGTACTGTGTAATAAGTCACGATTCATAGCGGGATGGAGAAAGAAACCACCATCACGTAAATAAACACAGCCAAATTAGAGCCTTCGGCAAACGGGGATTTTACCTACCGACTTTAGATAAAGTACGAGAGAAGATTCAGTTGTTCGCTTGGATGACGTCATTCTTCCTGCTGTCATTTATCACGCCAAACCATTTTTCCCAACCTCCTAAAGATGGTTCTTTAAAGCGTGCGTCACTGCTGAAGCTCTGTTTAAGGCGGGCAGCTTTACAGAAGTGCTGATCATTTTCGCGCAAACTTTGTCGCTGAAAGCGCTTTAATCCGAAAGCAAGAAATTACAGCTTGCGTGAAAAAGCTGACATCCGGTCTATGTAGCATCGGAATGGCTCTTAAATCCACGTGACTAAGAAGTATTCTATATAAAATATTCTTCTAAGCTATAAAACGCAAGTAAATGGTCACTCTGTTAGGTAATGCCATTTTCTGCGACGCGTTCCTTAAGGCGTGCTTCGCACTAATGAAATCGACCGGAGCGCGCGCAGCAGGACAACGCGTGGCTAAACGCATTGGCTGCAATGATTTCAGAGAAAACACACCCTGCAGATAACGTGGCAAATGTTACTTCTCAGCGCAACATTACTCGCAAGGTCTGAGGTGTCAGTAAAACCTCCCGTTGGTTATGGGTCAATCAACCCCGTTATGATCTGATCATGAATATTTCGCGCACCCATGGCCAAGGTCTGTCTGCTTTAGTTCTTTCTTCAGCTACACTTTGGCGCCAAAACCCGTGCAGATGACCTGAACGCGACGGAAACCACCGACGTCCCTCCCAGTCCGAGGTTCCTATTTTCACCGTTATTTTGACCACCGTTGACTACTTAGCCCGCCCTCAGCTGGAGGTCGCTATGGCTGCCCCTTACCGCCTACCGACGATGGACCGTAATTCTACTATGGATAGACTCCGCCGACCGCACGCGTCCTGCGCGACGCAGTTACGGGTCTGCTAAAGACAGCGAACGATCTTCTGGAATCCGCCTCACCACAACCGCACGACCTTCAAGATGCCATTAACAAGGTCGAATCAAAGACGCCCCACTGCACGAGACAGACAAGAGAACGATCGACCACGATGATGTTGAGCGTCATTACATCGACGCCTTGGCGTAGCGAGCAACTATATGTCGGGCCCATAACCTCCTGCGCTATGTTCTGAAGGTCCCGAAGGCGCCCGGTATGAGAGTCAACAACAACGACACTTCAGTCAAGCGAAATTGCCTCGACGATTGACTATTTTGTCCATCGGCGTTTGCGCGGCAACAATGGAGGTGACCCCTCTCATGTCCACTCACGTACATAGACCTGGCATGTTATCGCACCAACGTTCCAGCTTCCCACATTTAACGGTGAGCCACGTGAATTACCGAGGCTTGAGGATCGGTTTGAGGGGACGACCCGCCACCATCTCCGCTTGTCGGGCTTGAAGCAGCCAGATACGTTGACGGTCATGTCTATCACGGCGAGAAAACGGAGAACCTATGCCACGTTGCGCACACTACGACGTACGCAACTTGGACACGGGATGGGGTTAGGCCAGCAGGTCCGTCGGAGTACAACTGCTCTATGACCGCGGTGCATGAACACATTCCGCCCAACGTGACGTGAGACGGGGGAGCGCTTCTCGGAGCTACCTGAGGAAGAAAAGACGATCTCAACCAATTCATCGGGTAACGTCTCTGGTGTCTCCTCTAAAGAACAAGACGTAGTTACAGCCCAGGCTTCACCATTCTATGAGGCTCAACCCGACGGCATGCCTGCAGAATCCTTTAACGAGGGAGCGTCAAGATAGCAAACGGACGGCAAGCTTGAAGAAGGAAAAGATAGGCCAGTCGAGGGCACGGATGATTCACCGTTACTTGAAGCTGACGAAGAAATTCGTGAAGTCCAGGACCGGAAAGAAACACTATGTAAGTTCGAGCATATCTTCGTCCCGGCCTTCATGAAGGGTGAATCCTTACAAGAAGTTATGAAACTCGACGCGCTCTAGCCGACGCGGTGGTGCGGCAGGTTAACCCTCGCACAAATCTGATTCGTTACATACAACCGATGTTGGAAAAGTTAACAACCCTTGCTCATCCCTTCTGGCCTCTGCTGAAAGAAAACGCAATGCATTGAGCAAGGCCGGGTTGAGCACACCACTACAAGTGCTCCACAAGGGCTACCGCAACGCTAAGGCATTAATAGTTGCGGACATGATCTTCACGACGATCGCTGCAAGACTGGAGGACTGAAACATTTAGAGAAGCTGGACGCACAGTCTCGTCGTCCGCTTCGCCTTGGAGACGTAAGGCAGTTCTGAAAGCTGCACGACGGCGGATGCACTGCTGGTAACGAAGGAGCTGAGCAGAATTTCTCGACCACTTCGCACGTGTTCACCTTATGGACAGTGAGGGAACAACTTTATTGCGACGAGCTTCAGGTGCTGATGGCTGGGCATTTGGGAATAATTGTTCATACAGGCAGCCATTTCTCGCGGGCGGGAATAGAGTGAGGGGTAGGGTGGTTCGATCCGACAGGACTCAGTTACCTATATTACTACAGAGTCATTTTAGTGCCATGCGTGTTGTGCACCGTCACTAGAAGGATTCGCCAATTCCAGCTATGAGCCACTGCAATTGGAAAGGTTTTAGACTTAGACAGCGCTTATATAGACTTGTTGCGGAACATGTGGGAATTCGAGCAGCGCAAAGGCAGCAAAGGGTGTTCTGGAGCGCTAATTGGCACTGCCAGACAGGGCCATCGAGGAAGAAACGATCACCCTGCAGATGTCCCTGGTGGATTACGAGTAGGACAACCGGACAACTGAAGAGCATGACGGTGAGCCCCACTGCTTCGAAGCAACAGGTTGGGTTTAGCAGTCATTTGACCAGGAATTTAAGACCCGGTAGCTCAGGTATCGGGCCACCAAGCAGGACAGAGCCGTCGTGAGGCACTCCAGGAGAAAAGGGGCCAGCAGAACTAGCTAAAACAATGCGTGCGTGACCTGCTTCTTCAAGGCTGCGCTGAGACTTAGCGTGGAAAATACCGAGAAACACCAGGAGCGGCGCAACGGTGCGTACCGATACGAGGAGTTCAGGTTATCGCTCAAGCTGACGGAAGACCTGCGGTGATCTCTGCGCGAGCACCGACCCATATGAAACGTGTTAGAGAAGTACGCTAAAACATCAACGAGACGCAGCGCCAGATGACACCGTATGACAGTCAGAAAGTTTGATTTGCGCTGCAACGCTTGTATGGGGAGATTAAAGTAGTCTTGTTGCACCCATTAATAGCCGACGGGAACGTTGCGGGCGCCGGAGGATGTTTAATCTCCCGCTGCGTATCTGTCAGTCATCCCTGCTATCGTCACGAATATTCCATTTTTATTATACTTATCAACTTTGTTAATTGCCCCCATGGCCTGGGTCTACCTTGTGTGTCTCTTCCGCTACGGTGTCCACTAGGGGCTGTTACTGTGGGATTGAATTCTGCTGTGCTTTAGGTAATTACACATCCATTTTGGCACTCGCTTGCTGGAGAACACAATTGCAAGTTCTTGCGAATGACATTTTGGGTGACGTTTTCAAATGGCTTCGGCATATCGACGGCAGGAAGAAACAGCGTAGCTATTGGGCCTGTTTCGATGTGGGAACACAACTCAAAAGTTTATACGGGGTGCATACCAGCCCCTATTTTAGGCCTCCTTTTCCGCCGCCCATTCTTGTTACCCACTTAACCTTTGATCTCATCAGTAAAAACGAGAATAACATAGATAAAAAGTGAGGAGAAAATATTGTCTGCGGGGGGGAAACTACCTTTTTAGAATTTTTGTGTAGGCACCCCCGACCCCACCCGGAAGAATATTGCTGGCTTCGCCACTGCTACACAGCGATGACCTTTATGCGACATTTCGTCTCCTAAAAAGTTCAGAAATGAAAGCACCTAGCGCAATCTACGCATCTACTGATTACTTCTCAAGACAAAAAAAGACAAGACAGGACAGGACAGGACAAAATTGACCAATTGCTAAAAAGGGCCCGCCGTTCGAAATCCCCACCTTTTTGGGTTCCGTGTGTGGCTTTTATTGTAAATAGCCTGAATTCGACTTCCTCCCTTCAACAAGTTTGTTTTAAGCAGAGTGTTTTTTATATTGTAAAATACTTGAAGTATTACTTCTACCCACATTTCTTTAAATTGCAAGTGTTTCGGCGTTTTCCGAATTGCCTTATATGCAGTTTGCCGTCTATAAACTTGTTTATTTTGCTTTGGAGGAAGGGTCGGTACTGTACTGTTGATGAAGTTGATCCTGGTGGCCCCACGACATGAGATAGATGAGAGTTAAAAGGGAGGCCTCTCGCAAACGCTTGCAATTTTTGTTGTTTTCACATACCTACGAAGGAGTATCTGCAAGTGATTGATAAAAGGACCAATATAATAAGTCCAATTTTCATTCAAACGATACCACTTTTTTAATAATGTAGTTACGAACAACCAATTTAAATGAAGCAAGAAGTTAAACCTGCCCTGATTTCTGACAACAATAAAACTCGCCACGCCACTGCGTAATAATCCTTAAAATGTATCAAAAAGTTTCAGAGGATTCGGTGAGACGCTGGGCTTTTCAATTTCTCTCTCTTGATATGTGAGATGAGGGTCATCAATTATCCCCTTGTTCTATCTAGGAGTAATGAGGAGCCGCGATGTAAAAACCCCTTCAAAGAATTTTTTGGGCACTTTGTTATAGCGTTTGTGAAAGTAAGCATACATTCTTAATAATTAAAAGCGGGGAAAATTGACGGGTATTGACCGCGCCATATTAAAGGGTTTATGCCCCAGGCATCCAATCTTCTCGTTCAAACACGACGAGTCGGTATCCCGGGGGGTGGTCGATAATGGCACTTATCCCCATGCATGGAACAAAAGCCGCCCAGGGGTTTCATTGCCGAGTAAGATAAGGAAAAAAAATTGCAGTGAAAAAGAAGGGACGAAATTTGGAATAAAAACAAGGTGAACCGAATCTGCGTGTTGTTACCGCTGTCCCACTGGGACGGACTGAGGAGAGAATACTATTTGCAAATCCCTATAGAGTTTTGTTCTGTGACATGCGTCTCCACAACCAACGATAAAATGGGGCACGAAGAGACGCAAACGAAACAGTAACGTTACGAAGTTCGCACAAATGTATTGACGTGGGCCGTGTTACGAAAAGGGAAAGCCGTTCTTCAGCGTTTATTGGCTCCGTGAATAGAGCTGACGCAAAGCCGTGCACGATAGTCCAAGCGCAGGGTTCCGAGCTTATGCGCGTGCCCTCCGTAGTCCTCGTGCGTGCAAACGTGTCACTTCCTTCTCGGCGTTTCTATCATCATCACCACGTTGTCGGTAAATTACAAATCCGCAACAGGCCGAAACAAAAACAGAGGAATTGAAAGATGAATATCAGACAGAAAACAAAGAAACCAGGCAATGGAAACAGGAAAGAGTCAGCGACGCTAAATAGATGCCGGTGCTTACAATACTCTATTAAATTCGACGCCTGACGCGCCAGTATACGTGTTCGCATTGTGGGATATATGGAGGAAGCGCAATGAATGGCGCTGCTTCTTAGGACGACAAAATGGGCGGCAAGTGGATGGCGTGGGATGCCTTGTTTTTTCCACTTGTCTCTGATTTTGACGTCGTAACACCTAGGGATTCAAGAGGACGCACAACTAACCTCCGCTGTCGTCGTCCTTTCGAACCCAATATTGCGGCAGCTATTTGAGAAAAGTATACGTGTATTCACAGCTGTAGTCCGCTTCGATGCAGTTTCTCTGCGGCTGCAGAGAGACATAAGTCTATGCAGCACACAGGACGGTCATGAAACTGACTATGGTAGAAAGCTGGGCCAGTTAGTTCATAGTCATTGAAGTGGGAACTAGTGCTAAGACGCTACACAAGGGGAGAATACAGACACGGACGGCACGAGCGCCTCCCGTGTCTGTGTTCTCCCCTCTGTCTGTATTCTCCCCTCTGTGCCGCCCGTGTCTGTATTCTAGCGTCTTAACACTGGTTCTCACTTCAATGATCAAAGTGACCGTGAATTTTCTTGAAGGTTCCATTACGTGTCCCATAGTGCAAAAAAGTAGCCGCACCTTGCACAAGTGGTGCAAAGCTGGAGAAAAAGCAACGGTTGCGGCCCCCCTCCCATAATCGTAAGCCCAGCTGTCAAACATCACGCGGAATCCAGAACTTGCCACGCAAAGTTCCCCATGACGGGCAGGCTCGGATCGTTTCGCCCGCAGACTTTCAGATCTTTCCCAAAGTGGACCGCGTTAGCCCGCGCTAGAACCAGCAGCAAGCGGCTTACGCGAACACGGCGTCTGTAGCGCGAACTCGGCGTCTGTGCTACCACTTCATGTGGCAACGAGCGCGAACTGGCTAGTAGAAGGGCATGCGAGGGATCACCGCACAAACTCTGAGCATAGTATTCTCGAAAGTCGAGCTGGCCGACGAGGACCCTCCTCACGAGGGGCACGCTCACGTGCGCTCGGTAATTTTTTTTTGTATTTTTTCTGGTAACGTTATGCGGCGGAACTAAATGCTTAAACAGCTTTACTGTTAAAAAAGCGGCCTTCAGCTGTTTATTCAGTGGAGCAAGGGACCGCAGCTGACATGCAAACGAAATCCATTAGTTCGCAAAAAAATGAAGGAAGCTCACACTATCGCGTAAGATTTTAAGGTAGCGAAGCTGTACGCAACCTCCACAACCATCACGAAGGTTGAAGGCCACTATTGCGGCCGATTTGCTTCTTCTTCACGGCCGAAGTGACCCTTAGTCCATCATTGTTTCTATAAGTCTGAGCTTCTTTCATTTTTTTTTCTTTTTTTGGAAGTGATAATCATTGGACATCACCTCCGAGGGACGTACACTATGACGTGCCTTTCTCGTTCCGAGCGAGTGTTGCCACGACTACGGGGAACGTTGGAGTTGTTTTTGACCATTATTTAACATTCTCCCTAATTGGGCATGCTTGGCTTGACAAACGTGCGCCGGCGGACGCTGGGCGGTCGCCGCGAGGCACGTACACACGAGCACTGAGACTTTTGGTGGTTTTAACTTCCAGGCAGTCGCCGCAATCTTGGCGAATCTCCCCAAGGGGCATGCTTGGGTCGACAAACGTGGGCAGGGAACACTGGGTGGTTGTCGCGAGGCATGCACGTATGAGCGCTGGGCATTTTCTCGGTTTTGTTAACGGCCAGGCGGTCGCCACGAGGCCCGACAGTGAGTTGGTAATGGTAGTCATGAATACGGACAAGCCTAGTGTGGTACGGCCTTGCGTTGATTCCTTCACTTTATTCATGCACATTTCTAAGGTAACAATTGCAACCGCAGCTGTCCCTTTGCTAGCAGAGTTGTTCGTCACAAATGGAGGCCGTTCCACGGCCGTTATTCATACTTCCCTCGTTTATTGAGGAAGCGAGAGAAGAACGGTCATGCGCCCCATTTCAGCAATGTACAGAACTTCTCATGCCCTTAAATACTCCTCGCCCATTGATGTGTAATGTGTATGTTTTTCCTTCGTTTAGCCTTTGACTTAGTTATGATCATAACTTCCGTTTTGATTATAAACAATCTGTGCTGCTACTCTTCGTCTTGTAACGTCTTTCGGCAGTTGGTAGCTACTATCCTTAAAAAGCTTGTCCTAAACCAGTGTGTGCGCTTGTCTCCCATTCACAACGCAAGTAACACGGGTTCAGGTTACAGTCCTGACGAGTTAATTGTTTCCCGTCAGAATTCGCTTCGTGTACATTTGCGTGACCGATCCCCTAAACCTTTCTGATCGGGAAGTCGAGCAGTGCCGAAGTACGGTAGTTGCCCGTCTTATATACGGAGATGCAACGAAACCTAGTCGGGGATCTAAATCGCAATCACTACTGCAAGAAATGGAAAGTGCACTGAATGTGGGTGAAGTAGAATTCCCTTCAAAGCCATTACGCAATGTGATCGTCTTGGTCTGGCCAGATTTTATGGCTCGATACAGCACGTTAAGAAACGGTGAAAGGTTTAGGAACGAAGCGAAAGGCAAAATTTTTATCGGATAAATATTCTCTGGTTGGCCAGATCCGAGAAAGTATGATGCTTCTTTATTTACGCAGTTCGTTGGCAGCAGTCGCTCCTTTGACGTCACATGCACACAACCGAAGAAACTGAAAATCAAAGCAATACGTTCCCTTGAAGCAATATGCCACGGTTAAATGAAGCACTGAACCAACCTTAAAAGTTCCAATTTATGCTTCAGTGTCAGATGACCTTGCGTAATTACACGATGACTCAGAAATAATGAAAACAAAAAACGAAACGTAAAGAGGCGTGAGCGATCTGAATACAGTGGAGGGATAGCACGAAGAATACAAAACAAATGTGGGAAAGGTTGAAGGAACCATGACGGTAAATAATGTAGGTCTGATTGCACAGCGGGGAGTTGTGGTAAGCCATTTACTGGGTGCATCTGTGCTGCAGTGCTTTCGAGGAACGAGGGGACCATTAGTCGGGAAAAAGAACATCAAGAGGCCAGGACGTGGAAGCTCGTGGACAGACAGGCATAAATGACGTTATAGATAGCCTTCCGAATGGGCTGCATCCGCAATACGGTTGCAGGCGTATCGAATTTCCGCTTCCTTTCCGGTAGACAAAATGGGCACCACAGAAGAAGGGCGGGTGTACATGAAGTCGAGGAAAAATGGTCAGTGGGGAAGTGTGGTACGCTTCTGAAGACTAGAAGTTTGTTTGTTGGTGGACCTTGCCTGGTTTACTCCCTGGAATAATAGAAGAAAAGTAGTAAAGGAAAAGCTATATTCAATTTTATGATATGTGGGTTAGTTATTATAGTTTTGTCTCAGTGTATGTGAAATAAAGTTGATGCTACCATTTTTTCCGTGCAGATCTGTTTTTTGTAAGCTCGCTGTGTGGGGAAACAGTTTCGGTATATCGGAGAGCTGGAAGAATGGTCTAAATTGAGTCAAAACAGCGTCATTCTTTGATATAAGCCCTTATGAATACAGACGCTAAGAGTATAATGAGCGCGATATTCCGACGTCCCAACTTCGGCCGACGTACGACGGTATGATGTTTTCACGATATATCAATTTTTGATAGAAACATCCTATTATTCCGGTTACAATACACCTTAATGGGATTGTACTTGCATTTTCTGTTAAAATTATGTTTTGTGTTATAGTGAAGGTAATGTGGCTCGGTTGCTGGCACTGTCGATGAAGGATTCCGGGCTGCCTTGTACACGCAATTATGCGGCATTTCTTCGTAACTATACCGACGACGCCTTTCGTACGCTCTCCTCCTGTACGAAGCCACGACAACAAGCTCAGCTGCGCTTTAAACTAATAATCATGAAGAGTTTATAATAAAATATTTGCTGTTAGAACAGTTTTACCATCTCTTGGATGCAATCACATCCTGGGTGCGAAGACGAAACGTGTTAATTGACAGCTGACGCTGATCATGTATTTTGCTTTTGCGTCGAAGCGGCGAGCAAGGCACAGGCAGGCGAAAGCTACATTTATTGACTGCCCATTAGGAGGTAAGGACCTTAGAGATATTGGTGTTTAACAACATTTTTATGACGTAAGCTGTTCGTAAGAAACGTGAACGGACAAGAGGTTTGAGTTGCCAAAAAATCAAATCCACAATACTGATAACCACCTTAACGAATCCTCTATACTCACACGGGCGCTTCTATGAGTGGTGTTCGAGCTAGCATCTACAAAAATATCTGTTTCTTGTGTCTTCAATAAGTGAGTGCCTGTTGGAAACATAAAAAAATCCTCAAAGATGCAGTAAGCACAGCTTAAAAAGCAAGAGGGATAACCATCCGTCGCATTTTTTTCAGCAAAAGGAGACGTTATTGTGTGGTATGGTATACAGTTGCGTGACCCGTTGTAAAATCCAAGGGCCGGCAAAACTTGATGGCTTGTAGATATTTTCGCAACTACAAGTAGCAACAAAATGAAAGTGCAGTTGCTTTCCTCAAAGAATGCCCACTCAGACGTTTCAGGCCCCTGCCTTGGGATAGGCCAAAAAACTGCGAAAGCTGTGCCTCACTGGATTTTCTCAGGAGGGTCATACGGTGTCACGAAACGGCTTGCAACCATACCCACACTCACACGCACACAACACATATCGACGCAGGGGATTTGGCAGTTGCGGGTGTCAACAGACGTGAAAACGGCTACGAAATAAACATGGTCACATGGTCGCCCGCTTGGTAAATAGCAAGGGTTACGTCGTGTGCTAACTTGGCATATCGTCATCCTAAAATTGCTACCGGTTGACTGAACAAGAAGTAAACAAAGACCATCAATTCGAAGTAGGAAGGGGAGCGGAAAATTTAGATGCAAAGATTGGACTAGGGTATCTGAAGGGAGAAACAGCTGAGGGAACATGAAAGAGACCTTCATTCTGCCATGGGCACCAGCAAGATGATGATGATGGAGATGATGATGACAATGACAGTGACGACGACGACGATTATAGTGATGATATGTTGATGTCCACTTTACGTGCAGTGGATGATGATTTTCTCACCGGGAGAGCCGCTATCATTTTTGCGAATGTCCACGCTAAATATAAAGAGCGTGAACCGACGGCCCAGTATGTATATTGTGATATTGGGCGAACCATTGGCTAGACGTAAGAGACGGACACACACACCGTGTGGGCAAAGTTGCGGCAATGAGGGAAACCGTATCTAAGGGATTGAGAACATCCAGAAATCAACCTAGGTGAATCATTAATCTAGTTTAAACCACCAGAATTTTAGCCAGTTGCTATTGCAAATGTTAAGGGCGGCTCCAAAACTTGGATAAGACGTTTTTGTGCTGCGCAGTAGTGCTCAAACTATGAAATTACAAATCGACCACAATCTTCCAATTTTTAAATACTCTGGAGTTAGCTCTTTTACTTGCAGCTGTCTGGTGTATGTGGGAACTTTACTTGCATTAAATTTGAAACCGAATATACGCAAACGTTCTCACACTATAAATTACAGCGAATAATAGGAACAAACACAGCGTAGCATTTACGCGGTATCAGAAGTACTAGAATCGTCTGGGCATACCACTGCTTTTACCTTTCCTATATAAAGTTGTACAGTCCTTTTCATCTTTGCTCTTAGACTACACACAGGTCTCTTTCCTGGGTTCTCCTTGGAAACTTCATTGGCGCGAATTTAAAGGGAATGTCACCATTATCGAGATGCTTACATTTCGTGTTGTAGCCATTCTTGCTCCTTAAAATATGCTATATTCGCGGGCGTATTGCGTCTTCACTGAGCAGTAAAAAACGCGCTCTGTAAAATCAGTACTGAAGGGAGCTATACAGATAAAGATTTCCAACCCCAATTGCGAAACGAATGCACAAGTAAAAGCAAAACAGCAAAGCATCAATGTGTGTAGATGTTCCCGTCGGCAACTCACAGGAACATCGTGAGCCGTGAGTTGACTTTATTGCAGAGCTGCTTGTGACTCGAAAGCTTATGAAGGTCTCCTTGAGCTAAGGTGCCGAGAGCGGTATTTGAACTGGTAAGTGTACAACTAACTCCAACGGGATCTTCTTTTTTTTTTTCTCGCGCGAGTGGTTTAAAAATATGTGCTGCTGAGGTCCCCTTATAGAAAAACGGGAGTGTGTAGAGAATCTTTTGCAGGAGTCAGTATAACGCGCCACCGAATCCACACTCCCCTGACGCTCTGCAGAGAGAGCCATGCTCTTTTTCAAAGAATTCCGATAATCTATAAAGTCAATAGACGAAAGGGGGCACTCTCGTGCGAATGCCTGTTTGAGCTGTTGGTTTTCGCATCCCGTGCCACATCTTCACTCCGTCGTTTAAACCGACCTGCTTTTATGTAAAGCGGCGAGATAAACTAAATCGGCTAACTCTAAGTCGGGAGAGCTTTCTGAGAACGATTATTACGCAAATATTTTACGTAACCATAACGTATTTTACGTAAGAAAATATTACGCAAATAAGGTGAAGGAGTTGATTAGGTTGGAGAGCTGATAGACAAAAAAGAAGAGACAAGCTCCCTAGTTATGAGACGTGCTTACAAAAGCGATATTCCGCATAACTTTCAGCGAGTGCTTTAATTTTGGCCATAGAAAATTTTGTTCTGATTTATACGATCAAATTCCCGCACCGCTGTTTAGAATTCAGGAAGGAGAAACAGTCCGTTCGAGCCAGGATAATACTGGCTGCTCTGGCGAGCGGAAATGGGAACTGACAAGCGAACCCTTCTTTTTACGCAGAAAGGTACATAGACAAACTCTTTTTTCAAGTTGGTGAAGAGTGGCCGACGCTACAAAATTAGATGGAAAGAAGTCGTAGGATCATTTAAATTGAAATTCGTATATCGCACGTTTTGGTGCCGAAGGCTGACCTTGAAACATGGCGCCCGTTTTTCAGTAAAGCGCTCGACAATGTTTTCAAGGTTATAAAGCAGGTAAGTGGTGGTAAAGGTTATTGGCCGCACTTAGCGCACATACAGTGGTTCTAGTTGGTTATCCAAATTGATGGCATACAGTGTCTAGTAGCTGATGAAAGCACAAATGACAAATTGTCTTACCTTCTTTCTGCAGTTATTCGCGATGAGTGTTTGAAGGAGCACACAAATTTGTGAATGGTTATTATGTAGGAAAAATTAGACGAGTAGTTCGTCACGGAGAACTTTCCATATTTTCCATATTTTTTCATATTTTCCATTTTTTCCATATTTTCTTCGTATTCTGTTTCTTGTGGTTTCACACTTTTATTACAGATAATGCTTAGAATTTTGCTAAACGGCTGCTTTAAATATATGGTTTTGTTCATTAGAATGCAAGGAGCTTCCACTGCTGGCCCCACTACAAAACATTTAGGTTTATTTATGCTAAAACTTATAATCACGTAGCAAATTTGTAATCTGTAAATTTTTCTTCAACCGATATATTTTACCCTATTGCAATGCCAAGGTATTGACTTCATTTTTATCGCTTTCAGCAGGGAAATGTTATGGCCAGTGAAGTACTTCGCAACATAATGTGGAAAAAACGTTTTTATTTGAGCCGACAAAAAAGAAAAAGAAGAAAGGTGGGTGGCTCCAGAGTTTTTTAAGAACACGGTGTCTAATGCTGCAAAGAAGCTAGGAAATTAGTGGAGCTTCAATATTCAGTACGAAGGGTAATTATGTCACGTTGCACTTAAAATAAATTAACAATGGCAGATGCTGTTGCAAGTAAACATGATCTGTCTTCCTGCTCATTTTCGCGTCATGTCAAAATTACGCCTTTTCTAGAAATGAAACAGCGTTGTGATTCAAAATTTCTCCGGACACACCAGCGTCACTCTACATTACATCTCATTCCCTGAGCGTCGTTGCCCCGCATGACTCTCTAATTCATTACGGAACAAAAAAAATGAACACTGAACTTCTATTGCACCTAACGCAAGCGACCAACAGTTTCACTATGGCGGAAGAAGGAAATACTTTACTTTGAATACATACGTCTAGTTACTCGCTACACTCTTGATATCGAACGTTGCGCCGAAACTGTGTGAAAGACAATGTGATCTTGTCACCCAATAATGACTTTACCAGATTTAGTCTCGCGGCGCCATTACAGCGGGAGGTCCAGCCCACCTTCGTAAGAGCAGGACGACACTAAACGTAACTTCGACACCGTAGGGGTGGTTAAACTTCTTTGTTTTTGTGTATGTGCGAATGAAGCTAATGAAAGCGAATATGGGAACCTAAACTTGATATCTCAGTGCCTTTTTGCACAAAAAAGACGAAAGAAAAGTTGTTTCACACTTAATGCTATGAATATCTCTAGACAGCCTCGCGCACTCATCTTGAACGCGGTAACACTGCCTCTGGAGTAATGTAGTTTTCCCCACAAAATACATAACTCCTGTGGTGGTATTCTTCGTTGCTTTTTTTTATTTGAAACAGAAAATATCTGTAAGCAAGGACGTCTCGGGTGCTTCTAGCAATAGAGCGTAGAGAAAATCTCCCCCTCCCCTCCACGCCTTCCCTAAAAAGGGGACAAAGCACATGCCGCAAACCTTTGATAAGCCTACAAATTATGCTTGTCGGCCTAAGAAGGCAATACAAATCTCACTTTTCTTCTAACTGCATCAAGTTGTGCGAACATGTTTACTTAGCAATGATGTGAATTGGGCCAAACGTTTTCTCTAAAATATACAAAAATTACATATTTCCAATATTCTATTTTTGAAAAAGGTAAATAGAATCCGAGGGATGAAAACAGTGTTGACGTACGAGTGGTGCAAACCCTCAGCGCTGTGCCGGCACCATCTGTCTTGCGGTGGTTGAATACTTGAAATATTTCCTTTCTTTTGTGTACGAGTTCTTTATGCCATTAGGAGTTTGTTAAATAACACAAAAATTCGCCCACAGTTTGACCATTACACAACAGATCCCTTTTCAGACGCCTTTGGTGTCATGATATCCTCTTTTTTTATCAAGAGAGCGGGACATCGGTGCCCAAGCAGACGGCTACCACCAAAAGCAGCTTAGCAGACAAAAACTGCGCACGCAATCTCACTGCTCGTACATCTCCTGTCACGCTAATTTTGGGTGTGATTTATTCCGTATATGCCTCCATCCGTAAACTCTGTCACAACTGCTGAACCAAGCAAGGACAGAATAAACAATTTTGGGCTCTTTGAATATAAAACAAATTATGCAGTTTTCTTTGAAAGTGCCCACTACAATGTTCATGAATGTTCGAAAAGCATGGAAGCATGTCATGTACGTTTCAATATTCAGTCAGCTGTGTCTTGCTTTTGGGATACGTCACCGCAATACTTTTATGGTGTCTACAAGGCGAAGAATGTAAATAGGGCCTAAGTCGGTAAAGAAACCACAAAAAAGGGAATAAGGCTGTAGGGAAGTGATCACATTTCAGCGTGGTGGTACAAACGATTGTTGTTCCGTGTTTTATACAACACATTATCCACTGTTGTGATTGATTTACAATGGATGTGGGTTTTCGCTTTCTGTTGAGGACGAATGGGCTCATGGATTGCACAAGGTTTAGCTATGATAAGGTGGGACCCGGGATGTCGTATGGTTCAGTATGCATCTTCACCAAACCAGAAGGTTGCTTTCAATGTATGTTTTATTCACCTGTCGAATATTAAATTAAGGGGCGAAAACAAGAATGTTACATCTTAAAATGCTCGCTATTTCAGTCGTGAGCCGCATTTGTGAGTTGTTGTCCAGCTTTGACTGAAATGCGAAAAGTACCAGAAACTGTCCGAAATATTTTTTTCAATATAAATATTTCTTGCTTTCTAGTTTTCGAGCATAACCCTTCGGTGAAATTACACACCTTTCACGAACACACAAGCGCCTGCAATATGAATGAGAGACAAAGAAATTCGCCAAACTTTACATAAAACTGGCCAAGACAGGTAGTCACTTCTTTTAGTAGAGAATGAGTACAGACTGATAATCAAACTTAAACCACTGTATAAACGGGATAACTTCCTTTATAAATACCCAAATAGATGTACAGGACAGACAAACAACAGATAATACATTCTATACAAACAAAGTAAAATCGTGCAAAATGGGTGACACTTAGGTAATGCAATAGCGAATTTCTCGTCAAGGAAACACGTAGACAACGTGTACTCGTTTTCAAGGAGTTTAGTGAGTCAGGTGAATCAGTACGCGTTTCTTTTGAACACCGCGCCCACCTTGCGTCATTCACTACCCTCTTTCACTGTTTACGCACTGTGTTTAAAATAAAGCTTTGTCGTATTGGAATAAAAACTGGCATTGCGGAATCCAATACAGTCCAGACAGATTGCGAAGGACATTCTATCCCAAAAAGGTCACGGATATCAAACAAGTTACAAATTTTGTGCCACATCATGCTGAAAGTAACCTCACTGTGGACCTGTAAAAAGCAGAGCAATCCAATGTGTTCCCCACATGTCAGCATTGCATGGGTGCTATCATACAGAACTACACGCACACGTACAATCGTACAATCATGCTTACTGAGGGTAGCTTTTCTCTACGGGCAACAATGAAGCAAACCAGTCCTTGTGACGTCCCAGAGGCAATACAAAAAGTGGTTGGTGCGTCGCCACTGCTCTCTGATGTTTTTCGTAATGTATAGAAAATTGACTTTAAAATTTCCATTATTATTGGCATAATTGCTGTTCATGAAAAGCTAGTTTTCGAATGAACAGATCTTGGCTTTTGGTTTCTGGGTTCCTTTAACGTCATTTCAGCGAGCCAGTCGTTGGAAAGAGCTGGGCGCACAGAGTAGTCAGGTACGCCTCAGTGGCTAGTTCGCGGCTTAAATGCTAGTAATGGTTGGGAGAAGGGATAGGAAATGTAGAGGTCCAAGTGGTTTATTGCTCCCAAGTGATGTTAGATCTTCAGTTAAGGAAGTAATGGCCTTTTCTAATATTAGCGCTTGGTTCCAATATCGTATTTTATTAAGCAAAAGCCCTCGTTCCCAAGACATGTGTGTGCATGCGCACGCATATATAATCAATTATCTCAAACTTCCTCTGTGGGACTCACCTCTGGCCCTCATGAAAGAATGAATGATGATCCCGATGCTAAAGAGGGACCACGTTTGGTTCCACTGTCCTGCGTACTCATCTCTCATGTCCACTGAGCAGGATTTGTAACGTTGAGTGGAAAAAGGATATTGGACTTTTTTGGGCCGAATGGGCGTTAGAACTTGGTCTGGATGATGAAGTCGTACGCATTATTATTATCATCATCATCGTCCTGATAACTATCATAATATCATAATGATAATCCCCTCTGCTTGTTCGCCCGCTCATTAAACGTATGCTTGGAGTTTAACGCATACTGTTCTACAGAAAAGGCCCCTATAGAAATAACTCGTATAACGAGTGAGGCGCATGAAAGTGCGTAAGTGTATAAAAACAACACACCTGAATTGTTAGCATATTTCAAGCTGGTACATTTTTTTTGCACTACACACAGGAGAAGACCGGTGAGTGCCGTATTTCGTGTGTGAATTGATAGAGTCAAGGTTGCCAACGTATCTTCACGAAGGTGAGGAGTTTGGTACAAAAAAGCTCAAGCAGTGTCGCGTTGTCCCTCAATTTCTGTTGCAAGCAAAAGCAAAAAAAAAATCTGCGCTTGATGCTAAAAAATTGTAATCAGAAGGTCCAGTAAGAAAAAGCCGTCAATGTCGAAAGTATCGACCCACTTCCATTCGCGATCGTGACCTGTCAATGTGCAACCATGCGAGCCAGAGGATTGGCAAAGTCCCTGTCCGGTTTTCTGGCAGGCGCTGCTTATACAGAGTGAAACAAAGTAAACAAAAAATTCACAAAAAATGTCGAAGGGAAGAAGGTTTGCGCTTGGGGTTCAATGCTTTTCTTCGCCGTCGCATGTCACATCCAGTGCACCGTATTTCACGCCTACTAAGACAAAAGAGACTCTGCCTACTTATAGCTCGTGGGACAATATGGAACCGAGCGACTCCATGCCCTCTACTGATGCGAGTTGACAGCGGCTGAGAAAAAGCAGGCGGTGAAAGCGCTCTGCCTGCTTAGTATCGGTGTCATGGACATTGCTCCTTTTGTTTAACTTCTTCATTGGCAGGAGTGGCTGGAACGAATTGTTTCCGGTGACGCGTCTTCTGCCCGTGCTCCTCTCGTGGATGAAATACTCGGCTTCGGGGGGAAAAGAGCTGTCAGAGTGAAAACGAGGCTTTGTAAGTTCATAAAAATGCAATACCCGTGTGAGCCGAAGCGGGATAGAGTAGTGAGGCTGCAGAGACCAGGAAGGAACTCCACAGTTGAACAAATGTTGGAGGTAAGTAGGTGCATGATATTGCTGCACATTTCTTGTTTACAAAGCGCCAATAAGCATCTTAACTGCAAGCTAGCATTCAAGTTATACAGACAAATAGATTGAGAGGTTCCACTAAAATCACCAAATCATGTTTTTGATAGTGGCTTTGGTCGGTTGCAGACAATCGCACCAACAAGATTCTGTGACGTCACGTTGATATCGCCAAAAAGTGCCTGAGCGGTCGCCTCTGCGTCTGATGTTTCCCCTAAAATCTTTAAATACTTTTCAAGTTCGCGATAAAATTGGCTATAATTGTCGCCCAAAAAAAGCAGTCTTTTTTTCTACCAAACTTGCCGTTTGTCTTCATGCCCCTTTAGAGCAAAGCATGAGATGAAAAAACAGTGGTCAAAACCAAAACAAGTACAGGGTAAAGAAAATAAAGTGATGGTGAAATTTAGCTAACGAACCAATATTCCGTCGACCAATGTAACCGACTTTGTGCCTGACGATAATGCAAGAACAAGAAGAAAATTAAGCGATTACAAAAGAACGAAATCATACGCGGGAACCGAAAAGCAGCCGGTCACATACTCGCTACGCGGAAGACATGTCTGACTAGAAAAGAGACGTAGGGAAACAGTCATGACCACAGCAGGGATGCGAAAGTGGACTGGCCATGAAGGCCTGCCTTTTTGTCGCCGCGTCTTCAGGCCTCCAACCAACTTACAAAGTAGTCGAGAAACTAAGGCTGGCTGATCTCCACAAGACACTGGGGTTACGAAACCGATGTCGCTAGGTGCTATGCTTTATTTTTCAGGTCACCAGCGTGTCAGGCGCACAGATACAAAATATTTTTTTTTATTTCAGAGTGTATTATTGTGTGATCGTGGGAGCAACGGGCCTGTGGGGAGCGTCCTGTAGTCCGGGGTGTTGTGGCCTTTGCTGGCTTCTCGCGCCCTTTCTATCAGCATGCGCTGGGTCGGGAGGCCCCAGCTGGCGCGGTGGTCTACCCGCTGCTTGCACGTGGTACGGGGATTGGGTGTGAGGGATGGCGATTGTTGGCATTTTAGTATCAAAGGGTACAGGGTGCAGGGCTAAAGTCCGAAGTATCACGTACTCTAATATTGGATGGGGTAAATAAGGTGGAGGAGGGTTGACTTGGGATAGGAGTTGAGATGGAGCAGCTTGAATGTGGTCTCTTCGTCTCGGAAAATGGCGCGAGTGGGGTGCAAGGAAGCACTGACGCTCGTGTCCGAAAGCAAGGTGATCAAATGGCAGAGATGCGTTGGAGCCTATCAGTGTAACGGGCAGCACAGAGTTCTGTGAACAAGTGGCAGTCGTCGCTCTGGAGGACATCGCCTGTTTCTGCGGCCGTTATGGACCCATTTATAGCTTCTAGTGGCTTGCTGTCGGAGGGTGATGCCGGAGTCCGAACGAGGCAACTGCCTTCTTTTAAAGACCATAGCCTTTCTTAGTATAGTTAAACCACAGAATTTTGGTCTGTCTGTCTGTCTGTCTGTCTGTCTGTCTGTCTGTCTGTCTGTCTGTCTGTCTGTCTGTCTGTCTGTCTGTCTGTCTGTCTGTCTGTCTGTCTCTCCGTCCATCCGTCCGTTCGTCCGTCCTTCCGTTCGTCGATTTCGACGCACTTACAAAAGTTAAAAGGATTCTTAAACAATTAGTGGATATATCAATATTCTTTAAAAACCAATAGATGTGGCCTAATATTTTATATTTGCCCACAAAGTTTAGCACAAGAAAACATTAGGCATGTGTGAAGCAAAACGAATACAAGTCGTATTTGCAGTACTTTTTTATTTAGAAGTACACGGCTGCGTCTTCATTGCGACAGCAAGTAAAAAATATGCTTTGAAGACAGCGTTTTTTTGTATATTTTGGTCGAAATATTGTTTCGAGTGCGGAATTTATTTACTAAAGCAAAAATCATTCATATGTCTCCAGTTAAAAACGACGCTGCAAATGCCACTTATGTGGGAATGTGTTGCATAAAGTGTGCCTAATATTTACTTTTTGCGCAACCATGCTGACAAGCATGCAGTGAGCTGCCGCATTCAGTGGTGTAGAAATGTTGTGCCTATATAAACTGTTCGCTTAAGCAGTATGTTAAGTACCGTGCAGGTGGCTGAATCCCGCGACAGGACAGACGGACAGACCAAAATTTTCTGTTTAAGGTAGGCCAAGAAAGACTATCGTCTTTACAGTCGTACAGAACTGTCGTACAGCGCGAGTTGTACCCATTGGAAACGCGTTGGAAAACGAACGTATCGCCCGCCAAAATGGCATGATGTGGACATCAAGCTAATAATTCTCTTCACTGGGGTATTCATCTTGAGCCTGTTACGTACTAAAAACACCATTTGAGATCAGAACATGGCATATGGCGCGCGCTTACATGTTTGTTCACTTGTATATACACCTTAAGTGGATTACGTATCAATATTTATCATTAGAGGCAGGAACTTTAGGCTTGCGAAGTAAAGGTTTTAGACGCCGATAATCGGCACTGAAAATTGCCATTTAGGCAAATATAGTCACAAGTACTCTCGTTTAGGCCCATATAGGCTCAATTCATATTTGCCACAGCAGCGTATTTTACACCAAATTTTTTCTTGCAGTAAACACAGCTGTCTTGGGCTGTGGGAAAGTAATGTTATTTTCTTCGCGGAAAGGGCCACACAATAGTTGCAATTTTAACAGATTTACGTGAAATGCAGGGTGATTCGACAACAGAAGAAAGCTTAAAGACATGTCAAACCAGACCCGTCTCAATGATTTGCAGCTTGAAGTTGTACCTACTTTCAGTCGATACTGCTGTGTGCCAAAAAAGCAACGCTCAACGTCTACTGAAGTCGGGGGAGCGTGCTTGTAATTTGCGGCGCTCCATGGCCTTGTTCCATCTGCTATATTATGATGTTTCCTGCTCCGAAACTAACAACTACATGTAGAATGGTGGAGACGGGAATTGCGTGGCTCTATTGATGTGAAAAAAAAACCTCTTTTGGGTAGAAAAGTAGTGCTTCTTTTGGAGACCTACGACAAGTAGTACGAGGGTTGAAACTCAGGACAAGACGGCTGTGTAATATTACTTCTTGTACAATTATAACGTTCTTGCAGTGGGTGAGAGGCAGAGGGTGGAACTTTCGCTTAGAGGCGACCATTATAATCACAAAAAGCACAAAAAGAGCCCCTTTCTACCAGGAATTAGCGAGCTGCCTTCTCGTTTGCTAACTCCCCGTACAAGCATGGCTGCAGAAAGGCTGCATTGAAACCTTTCGCTATATTTATTCGGCCGCCTCCATTTTAACGCTCCAATTTGAATACGAGGAGTTGTCGCAGTCCCGGATATAAAAAAAAAAACAGAGGCGTACAGTTTCACTGTTTTGTTTGTTGAGCTTGCAAAAGTCTTTGTTTTACACTCGAGACAAGACTGGGCTCTGGTGCTGTCATTCACGTACCCTTGGGTCTAAATAAGCCCTCCAGGGTTGCCCAAAATAGAAAAGTACAGCGCATAAGCAGGATCAAATTGCGACTGACAACCCGCTGGCTTTTCGGCCTATCGATCAACAAAGCCAAGCGGAATAGTCGCCGGTTTTAGACGTTTTGTCACTTCGGGTGCTGTCGTTCATATTTATAAGCTGTTATAAGTTTGGAAGTTTTTTTAAGCTTTTTTTTCCGCCTACAGGGCGAGCTGTCTCTAATAGCGGGTACGAAGGAAGCCTGGATTTTGAAAGCTGCACCACAGGAACAAATAGGCGCATTAGTGCCCAGAATGAGGCTTCACCAGAAATATTAATATGATTTCAGTTTTCGAGGGAAATGCAAAACGCGTACAAGAAGCGAAATGCAGATAGGTTATGCTGAGTTAGGCAGTGAGGTTAAATGTAGAAATAACGAGACCAATACGTTTGCGTCAAGTGTGACATCTGAAACATGGGGCTTGTGGTGGTGGAGGTGCTGGGAGGCAAAGTTTAGCTCGCCGCAACCATGGGGCGGCCAGGTATTTTCCATCTTGCGGACCTCCCCGCGAAACCGTGCGGCGATATGCATTTGTGCGCTGCGCCCTATATTATTTTTAAGCGACGCTTTCTGTGTTTCACTAAGGGCAGTGTCGAAAAAAACGCACTGCAAGAAAGCCAACTTTACACAATGAGTTTCCACAAAGGGCATCTATGATGATGATAATGAAACGCGAAGCTTGTTTTGATGCAAATGAAAGTCCCCAATCCAATCAGCCAACGTCCAAATGAACGACAACAACTGAGCAAGTCGAATCAGCACGTTCACATGACCCAATCACAGACTAATCGACAGAAAATTATAACATCGTATTTTTTTCCTCCCCCACTCTCTTGTGGGAGTGTGTGTGTGTGTGTGTGTGTGTATGTGTGTTTGTTGTGTATGTGTGTGTGTTTTGTTTTGTTTTGTTTTCATTTTTCATATCTTGTAGTCAATCTCTCTTTTGCCTCTCCTATTTACCTTTCTGACACCCCTTTCTCCCTTCCTCACACCAGCAGGCGTTCCGGTGTCCACCCCTAGGTCGTGACAAATTACGCCGGCTCGTGCACCTTCCTTTCCTTCTTTTCTTAACAATAAACTCATTCATTCATTCATTCGGTTCGCTTAGCGATGTCGCAAATTTGGACTTTGGTTTACTGAATTATGGACCTTACATTTGTGTCGACAAAGCTTCGCGTTTCAACCATCTTTCTTCGAGAAAGGGACGTTAAACTTTTTTAACTCGGCTATCCTTTTTCCTGTGCTTGCTTGTGTTTGTTATTCACCCTGTAAATGCTTGGGAATAGACGACATCTTCACTCTTCTCACTGTACATCGTATCGGCAGCATCACCCTCCTCTACAGGGAACAATACACGAATATCTTGAACGCAACATTTACTGTGCTACTTCCACAAATCAGTGAACTAATAAAAAAGTTTCGCGCCATCTCCGCTGACGAGAAACCTGAGGAGGGGCGAAGAATGCAGCGCATAAATGTATTCTTGGCGCCTTGTCGTTTTTGCCAACGGAAATGAAACCGTTGGGAGGGGGGGGGGTATATGTATACACCTTGGCTGTAAAATTCTTGCGTCTTTCAAGCACAAAACGCTTTAGTGCAAGGCGTAAACGAGTGTCCCGGTGTTTTCGTAGTACGCATTACGTTCTAGCGCGAAGCGGAAACGAGTTTCCCGGTGTTCTAGTACCGTGACTTCATGAGACGATGATTACGACGACGACGACACGAGACTGCCAACAGCCCCATCCACTAAGGGGCTTCGCGCCTAAAAGCAAATGACTTTGTACAGAAAGGACTGCTCAGTCGCAATTACTTTAAGCACTGCGCTGTGCCGGAGAACAAGATCTTGCCTTCAACTCTGCTTAAGTTTGCACAAAGCAGACGCCTACGGGAATGGATGGTCATGCAACGAGAATTTTGACCCGATAGCGTTATTGAAACGAATGTGCGTGTTCCCTTGCGTGGTAGTACTAAGCGGGTGTCTTCCCTTTCCATTTTTCACCTTGGGTTTACTAGAGGACCAGCACCTACAAAGACGGGAGTGGGCGAAGTATAACCTTGTTATTCAATAAATATGTTATGTTAACCGAGTTAGGAAGGCGAAATGTTCGCGTTTATCCAGATGGGATTGATAGTTTTGTAGACGCTTCCTAAGCAGTATCGATTGTTGCCCCTAGCTCTGCTCTAATCATATTATTGCTCGTTTTATTCTGCCAGAACTCAGCCACGGATCAGTTATTTCTTTCACTTGTTTTCGCTCCATGGATGGTGTCCTCATTGGAGTCAATACTACTCATTTCTGCTGCTTCTGTTAGAAGTGCATTCGATACCAATTTGTCATGGCGTGCCCAATCGCGCAGCATCGTAAATATATATTAAAATTAAGAACGCCGTGAAAAGAACCGCACTAGAAAATGATTATTAGGCCTACTGGGTAAAGATTGGGAAGACGAGGAAGAGTGGCTTTCTCGTAAGATTGCATGACAAAACCGCGTCCCTTTTTAAGCATAATAATGCTAAATGCTAAATGATCATGCTAAAATGATCTCCCTTCCTACAGCCATATCGCGAGAACATCTGTGCACGCTCGCGCATTAGTCTGGATGCGTTTGCGGATGAACACATTTCAGAGTATTAGGTAAAATTGGTTAAGCAATAAGAGAATAAGGACGACATTTTCAGAAAAATAACGAGCTCTCAGCCTATTCTCCTGTTTGTCTTTTTAAACGTAACATTTTTGCCCCTGAGGAAATTCTGGTTCATTGCGATAAATTATTAGTCAAGTGGCGTTTGCTTTCTTATTAAAAAACTTTTATAGACTAGGATAAATACAGTTTACTCTCTCTCTTTCTCTCTTTTCGTCTTCTTGGACTGTTTTTTTCTAGTCTCTCTGGGAGTACTATCTCGCTTTTCTTGGAGAGGCATGCGCGCTTTCCCAACTCGAAGAAGGCGCTAGCATCGAAAATACACCGCTTTCGACAGGGAGGCCGCGTTCAATAGTATCGTTCAAGGGGCACGCGTCACGCTAATTCTTGTTCTACTCTACCACAGTGCCGGGTTATTGCTGCGCTCTTGGGACACATGATCAAATCTCAAAATAACGCAAATGTGTTCTTGTTCATTATTTATTTATTTCCGCTTTACAGCGTCAGCCAATTTTAAAAACGGCTGGGGTTTGGGGCCACTTTAATTTCATTTGTGTTGCCGCCGCCAAGAAAGATAGCTGAGGCCACTTTTCGCGTTTGATGAGACTTGTAAGACCTTCGCCTCAAAACGCATCAAAAACGTCTATCTGGCTGTCGCTAATGCTTAAAACGTATATTAATCCGGCTAAAACAAAATAAAGTGCCGCAGCAGTAAACAATGGCGGTGTTAGCATTGCCTGACGCGTGCAAATTAGGGGGCGACAGAGTTGCCAGCACTGATCCAAATTCATCGTACTCCGGCAGAACCATGGTGTAACTTTCCCTTAAAGTTTCAAACGAGCTCCGGAAAGCGGAACGAATTCTGAGCCTAGGCTCTAGAATGGGTTTTTTCTAATTCAATAATCAAACGGCCTCCCTGGTGACTGGAGGCATTAGAGGGTCAGCTCTCACCAATAAAAGCAAAAAAAGAGTCCCATAAAGACAGAGATCAACTTTGTTTTATTTTCCAAGAAGTACCCTTTAAATCTCATTCAGCTCAACGCTGGCTTGAGAGACGTCCTTATATTCGAACAACCGAAAGAAACAGTGAATAACCTTGAAAAGTTGCGCTGCAGTGACGTAATGTAGGCAAAAGAGAGGTATGATGGGCCAGCACGAATAAAACTTACTTGTAAGTGTTTTACTTCCCGTTAACATTAAGGTGATATGAACAAACGGACAAAGAGGCCCAACTGCAATCACCCAGTCGTATTTTGGCTGTGGCTGACACCCAAATTTCTTGCCATGCCTGGGAGGGTTGGCGCTAGGGGCATTACTTATCGAAATGTGGAGGTCACCGATTGTTCAGTAATACTCTGCATAAGAAGAACCGCACGCTAATCTACTCTCTTCGTCTAATATTTGGTTTCTGGTCTTGTACATATTTGATGTGTATCAATCAACCTTGCTGTTGAGAGTCAGTGTTTGTGTTCTTTGTTTGTTTCCTCTGCTCGTTGTGCGCATTTGAATTACAGTTGTTGTATTTTATTGGAAGGAACTGCAGTCAACGCGAGAGGCGAAACAGAAGAAGCGTCGGCGCCACACGCAGACGAAGTTCACATCAGCTTGCCTGCCGCCTCTATACTCGGTTACAACTCAAGAACGGCACCACCTCATGTAGTGTATCACTCCGCCAAAGCGCCGTACCCGTGACGTCAGTGCGCGCCCGTTTTGAAAGGGGTTTGCTATGAATGCGTGATATAGTTTGTCTTGTCTCACGCAGTTTGTTTGTCGTCACTGGAGTCGTTTATATGCCTATTAAGTCCAAAAAATCACGGGAACGGCTCACGCCATGTTCAAAATATTCCGAGTAACGCCCTACTTGCGCCGCGCGGAGAAACATCCGGCTACGGTGATAAGGCACAGCGGCAACTTCCGGTGCTGTTCTTAAGTTGTCACCGAGTATAGTGAACAACGTACAGCGCCTGGGTCCCGTCATCAGATACCTAGTACGATCGCCGTGGGCGCCTTCGGAAGGGCATCGGGGGTTCGGGGAGGCCCATTCGAAGAGCGTCGGTTTGCTCCGAGGACGCCGGCGCACGAGTGTTATGTATGTGCGGCGACCTGCGAGGTCAGTGTGTGTGTGTGTGTGTGTTGTGCGCGCAGTGAGTGAACGCTAGGGAATGAACACGACTCTCCCACGCCACCCGCCCTGAAAAGGACGCTTGCGTTGCGGTGCATGCCAGCAGCAACCCTTCCCTTTCTTTTCTATGTATACTTATTTTTCCTTCTCTCGAATCCCAATAAACTCAGTATGCAAACGAAACCCAAAGTAGACGCATCTTCTGTTTTAGGCTCCTGCACGCGTCGCCTCTCCAGCCCGTAACGATACGTGCAGTAGAGTGGCAACTTGTTTTCGAAGAGATTATGCCCCTAAGTCAGGTTATCAGCAAGCTCCTAAAAAAGAGGAAAAAAAAGAACGACAACAGTATATACCAACTAGCCCAAAAATTCTCGGTGTCACTTCAGTACCTTTCACATTCCGAATAGAGGAACCGTACTTTGTCCCGCAAAAACGCGTAGGAAATGAGTAAACAAGAAAGCACACTAAATACAGTGCTAGGCAGGGGGGTACAGCTCCCTTCGGGATTGCATTAGCGCCCCGTGAGATCAACTTGACCGAAGCCCCGCTAAGCCTATTAGCCCACGCCATCGGCTCATTACATACATTACCCCGTTACCACACCCGAAGGTTACGTCGAGAAAAAAAGAGCAACAAAAACCGTGATGTTGCTGACAGAACCACGTTGTATTATCAAGAGCATGGAGGTAAGCCACCAAGGTGTCAAGCAAGATTATACTAAGAGGGTTTGTATCTCCTCCGAGCCGGGCTGTTTATCCGCTTAGCTGTTACGCACAGTTTGCTGGTTGTAAGGATGTCACCAGTTTTGGTGTACAGATAATTACAGAAAGAAATACTGTCGAATAAGTGGTGTTTTTTTGGGGTACACGTTATGAAATGCTCACACCCTGCAATAGCGTCGGTCAGCAAGCATAGCACTGCATTGGAAGCGAATTCTTTAAAGCGGTGCAGCGGTGCAATTTACGGATTTGTACCACTAATTTACGATTACCTCACAGTTTCTAAGGGCCTAAGGCTTTGAATATTTTGTGAAGTTCCCGCCTTAATGAAATTTTTTCTCGTATTTGTGAATTGTCTAAATATAGGTTCTACTGAACCCATAAAGGTTTGTTTTCAATACAGTTTTCTACGGAGAAAAAAGCAAAACAAATGGTTTCAGATAAAGCTCACGTAGAGCTCAAAATTATTTTTTATATCCGTGCTAGTACTTATATTTTCGTTGCAATAAAATGTAACGATTCCTACCTTGCATATATTAGGTGATTTCAGTGAAGATCGAACAAGCAGTGGCTGGTCGACATCTTAAATTTGCTAGAAGTTTTTTTATATCAATCTCTGTATATTATAATGCGCAGATTCCCAGTATATTCCTGGGAAAAAATTTGTCTATCTATAAAAACATTTGGAACATGACAAGCTGGAACCTCCGTCCCCCCCCCCTAACTGCACGCGCGCGTCGGCTGAAGTTAGGGACGTATGTCTACGAAAATATTTATGTGGTGCCATTGGTAAAATTTAGGCCACATAAAAACTGGACCACATTTTCTTAAAAAAGAGTTTGGTGGCTGGCTAGACCATGCATTGTTTCCAACAAAATGTCAAATTCGGCTCACAGCCCAATTTCTTTCGAACTTTGAGCATAAACATTACAAGTATTACTTAAGTTAAAAAATTCAAATGTTACTCACGTGTGCTTCCTACATTTCTAAATAACCACACACAGAGATATGGATATACGTGAGTTCCTTGTATTTTCCAGGTATGCAACATAAGGGTGCTAATCGGCAGAGTAGGGGCAGGAGCACCTCTCTTGCAGTCTATCAAGTTTGACTAATCCCAATTGCAAAGAGCAGGATATTAAACGTGGTTAGCCCACTGCGGTAGTAAAGATAGTTTCGCGTGTACCTGCGGAATTCTTTCCGAATTGACATTGTCTTGAAGTGTTTCTTCACAAGAGTTTTCTCGCCATAGCGCACAACCCAGATGATGTTTTGCTTCACTTTGCGTTGAGAAATCCAGCTTATCATTTGTGAAGTATCCCCGGCGCCGCCCTATTTGCAGTCCCCAATCCATCTGTAGCGCCTCACGAATGTGTGTGTGTGCGACTGAGAGACAGAGGGGTCGGTACGTGGATCCAAGCACACTGTATTCTCAGAAAAACTAGAAGGAAAATCTTTGTGCAACCTCTCGTATTGTGAAATATTTGACTTTATGAGCGAATTACAGCTGCATTTAGTCTTGCGGTGTGCACGGATCCAGCGCGTTGGCAATAATGATTAGCTCGGTAATGCAAAAGAGCATATCAAAAGGAGGTATGTCATCGCTTTAAGAACCACAGAGGAAGCTCTAAAAACCAAACCCTTGGAACACCGTTCCTTTTTGTTGATAACTACGCACATTTTCAGAGTACGTTTCAGCACTGCCGCCTTTGTAGGAACGGGGAGTGGTGTGTCCGCTATGCTCAAAATGATTCAAGGTGTTTCTACTTCTAACCAAAATATGTGTAGCGGTCAATATCTTGAAAGGGTTTCAATAAAATCAGCAGAGCGCTTTTTCTTTAAATATGAGGCTTAACCTAAGCTTTGTTTCGTTTCCCCCCAAATCTGTACACTTTAAATTCGGCGCAGATAGGTTGTTATGGTGCCGATACGGACATAGAAATGCATTTTTTCTGTTCTATTCTCACTTATTTTATCCGTGGATGGATCATTCCTTTTTACACAAGAAATATATAATTTATACAACTATGAGGGAAGGGCTATTACTGCAGTGCATACGTCATCGAGAGCCGGGCTGACAGGGCCGCTCTCTCGCGGTGTACGCGCTCCAGGAACAAAATGATGCAACGTGTTCTTAATGATAATGCAAGTACATGTAAAGGCTCACATCTAGTAAGACTTTAAAAACTCGAAGATGTATTTTTTACATTACCGTCTGAACTGCATGTTTTTGTTTTTTCTTCAAACACGCGAGTTGCCCGTTGCACCTTTACCGCATTTTATGCAATTATATTATTCATTGCGTTTGTTTATAACTGTAAGGAGCACATGTGAGTATAATTTCAAGGTTGTAACTTCAGTACTTTTTGTAGAATTTATGCGGGAATTGCGTCAAAAATTGTGCGTTGAGCCAAATGTCACATTTTATTCCGTCAAATATATGTTCTTGCCAGCAATGAAAACCTTTTTTTTAGAGAAGTGTGCAGCAGGCGTAAAATGGAGCAAAAAATTTACAAATTGCCCGTATTAGATATTTTCAGGGAGCCACGTCGACTAAATTTTGCCGAGACGCGCGGCCAGGTGCCAGCACGATTCCACGTTGTCGCGTTGCATATTTTTTCACAGTTGGACAAAATTTTTACTGGGGAAAATATTGGTGAATCTGGACGTTACAATAATCAGAGAATAATAGAACAAGAATTCCTGCAAATTGAAGATGTCGACCGGCCACACGTTTGGCGATGTTATGTAAAATGACCCTTTTGTCGTTTGCGGTAGTTTCCTGAAGATTCGCGCAGGATTTTCTCTCGCTAGCTTAGCGTTGCATTGAAGTTTATTAAGGAGGACGACTAGTATGCCTTATTGGAAGCTTACCTTAAATGATTCCCGTGTCGACACGAAGGGCACCAAATCCCGCGGATCCGAATAAATGCAAGCCGTGAATAAAACCTACGGTGATAGAACCAATGATAAATAATTAGCAAAGTAATGATTGGTTAGTATTTGTAGTAACTGATTGGCAAGGTATGATTAAGGTCGGATTATTGTGCATTAACTTGACTAAAGATGAACTAAGCATATTTAAGGTAAATTAGGATTAGATTAAGGGCGGATAAAATAGGATTGGGTGTATTTAAATTTGGTTAAGAAGGATTAGGGTGGTTTAAGGTAGTGTAAGTGCATTAATTAAGATAATTAGAGACCTTAAAATTGTATGATTGCTTTGGCCTACGGGTACACATGTATATAAAAGGTACATGTCCAGTAGGTTCACCTGGATTTTCAGCCTACAGAGCAGTGGTAGGTGGAAAGTCAGTGCCCTGATAAATGTGTTTTTTGTGTGTGTTTACTTTGAAAAATTCTAAAGTAGCCATATTAGTTGCCGATTAGTGAAGCATAGTAGCAGATTAGCAGTAGCAAACAGTAGCAGATTAGTAAAGAACTCTACAGTAGCCAACCTAGCATTACTTGCGCTGAGACACTTCTTGCTTAAGACATATCGTATGGCACAGTCTTGTCCTTCCGTTCTATTTTCGCGGAGAGTGACGTAAGAGGTAATACAAATTTTGGACGTGTGTTGGCACAACGCAGTGTCATCATTAAAATCAGGCGTATTTGAGTCGACATGGTAATATCGTAATGTATGTTGTTATAGGACTGGTGCGTAAAACGTGCATTGAAATTTTTTAGTCCAGAAACCGTGGAATGCTGCGAATTCTGTGTCAACTCAGCCTTCACTCTAAAAATTGGCCTAGCTTGTGCCTTGCCACAGTGCACTTTAAGGACTTATAGCGGCATACGCGAGGGAAAAAATGGCAAATGTAATCTGCGTTGTGGCATCGCGCATTGCAAATCGTCATCACGTCACAATACGGACCACAGTTTACAAGTCAGATCTCATCCTGTGTGTCGTTATTAGGATTCTTTTACCGCTTTTATCTCAGTGATTGGCCTTCCCTGCGGGCTGCGAAGAAGCAGACTCGTCAACAATTTTTGGTATGTTAGGGGGCGAAGCCCTAGGACTGGGGCTGTTGGCGTCTCCTGTGGGTCGTCGTGATCGATCGTAATCGTCGTCGTCTAATGTAGTCACGGTACTCAAACACCCGGGAAACTCGTTTACGCCTCGCGCTGGACCACTCGTAACCACGTACCAGAAAAAAAACACCGAGGACACTCGTTTACGCCTCGCGCTGGTGAGCTTCGTGCTTCAAAGACTAGAGACCTTTACAGCAAAGCTGTATACCTATACCCCCGATGGTTTCATCTCCGTTGGCAAAAACGCCCAGGCGCCAACAATACACTTATACAGTGCATGCTTCGCCCCTGACCAGGTTTCCCGCCAGTGGAGATGGCCCGGGATTTTCTTTCGACTTTAACTCGGCGGTAACTTGGCGATAAGAACACGGACGACACCTGCGTCGCTGTCGTCCATTTCTTTCTCTGAAGTGTGTGTGCTTTCCCGCAGTTTTTGCACTATGAGGTAACCAAAACAACCGTTCCTCGGACACCAACATCAGTCTATGTGTCTTGAAAGCGGAAGCATTACATCTTCCACTTATTAAGCCAGGTGACTGGTATGCTGAGGGCGCTTATGTGTTTAATTTAAAACGAACTGACGGATGAAGTCCTCTTCCTCTGCTATTAAATATTCGTCGCCATACTATAAGTCAGATACCTTGAGGTTCATAGCCTTAGTGAAGCCACCTCCATAGGGGTGCGATACTCCCTTCAATGCCAACGCATTGCACCGCAATTTTAGGCTACTGACATTTCGAATCGCGTCCAAGTTTATGAGAGTATTTATTCATTACACTACTGTACGCGTAATAATGAACGACGTCTCCTCAGTGTTAGCAATGCGTGGAAAATTGTCTTGATGAAAGTTTTATGTAACGAGTTCTCGGTAACCTGTCAAAAAACAGTTTCGCCATTGCTGATACACGACACGCGAATATACCGTTGTTTTAACGCCACTTTCTGGCACTAACGGTCTGTATTTCATGAACGACACCGTGGATGCTTCGGGCACCTGCCAACGGCACGTGGCACCCCCTTCTCTCGCCTCAGCGGGTGGACGCGAATTGTTCTCGCAGAAAGACGCGAACAAACAAGAAAGGGAGCCACGGACGCTCCCGGTTGATTCCACAGGAGGTCCCATTAACATTACACGAACCACCTACGTTGAAGCGCCAGCGAGGAGCTGAATGTGCTGCTTTCTCACCCGTAGGCGCAGTTCATTAGAAAAGCGAACCCATTCGCTCGAATAGGTTTGGCTTTGCCGGAAAGCAGCTATGCACTTAGGAATCACCTGCCTGCTTGCTAGGAAGGCCCACCAGTTAGGTTAGCAGTGAAAACAAGTAGCACCTTCTCCTGAACGGTCATGGTGAAGGGGAGAAAGTAACTCATAAGGCGGCTGCAGCCAAGTCGGCGGCTCGGACTTGATGGTTGGCAAATCAGCAACCACCAGGCGTTTTCCTCTAGGTGGTGTTAGGTATTTCGCACAGCGAGTTACTCTAGCTTTCTAATTTGCAATCGAGTTCTAATGGACTTCGGTTTAGTCACCCTGGGGACGACGCGCGATTGGGTGAAAATAGACTGAGTGCCTGAGGGGGAATTTAGAGTTTTGTACGGTAAATGTCCTTCTTAAAGTGTCCATTTTTCCAGCGAGCTAAGGTCTTTGAAAACAGAGGACACTATTGTGGAAGAATACAAGCAAGGCGGACTGGAGCATTGGTTTTCGTGCATCGGGGCAAGTTAAACGCTTCAAAACTGCAACTATGGGCCCGTGTTGAACGCACATAAAAATGGATGTTCCTGAGACGGACGCAACTCACAACTCCACCCCTAGTTGGAGATTCACTTGGGCGCAAGTTAGTGTAAGTATTCTCCTCCCCTCGTATTTACCGAAAGCGAAAAAGAAAAAGTGAAATGCCTGGGTGCTGGCGGAAAGTCGGCGCAGCAGTCCTTCCTTGTCTTTTGAACACTGTTCTTGTCCGAAAAACTGTTTATCGGAAAAACGGTGGCCTTTTGGCAGGGCTGCGTGCAAGTTAGGCAACCCCTTTCCCTTTAAAGTCTGGAGGCCTTGGGACCGCGACAGGGGCTCAAAAACTCTATTTCGGTATTTTTTACATAAAAGCCCATTACATACCTCGGTAGGCCTTGCTCGGGCGGTCACATCAATTGCCTGTAACTATTTGTGCTCCCAGGGGTTGTCGAGTTATTCAAATTTTAGCGATGTTGCCTGCGTCGCCCCGATCTCGTCCGTATTCCTAGCTCGGCATCGTCACGGCGTTTCGTCATAGCGCTGAAAGTTATTTGGAGTTTTATTCCTTCGTAGCCCAGTCTCCGGTGTTGCAGAAGGTCTTCTTTAGCTCTTCGAACAATATTTAGTCCCTACCCAACGAATAGTGGCCTTCTTTCCGAATTTAATCCCGCGGCTGGGCCGGTTACGCTTGCGGCTACCACGGTTTGTATAGATAGCGTATCGACGAGTGCTGTTATTCTTTCGGCCTTTCGTTGTTTCTAAGTGCCTGTCCGATGCAGCGGAAGGTTTTTTAACTTATTTTTACTGTCTAAAGGCAACCCCAGGTGAATTACTTGCTTATTCTTTCGATTTTGCACAAGCTTCTCCGCGGAGTAGGGCAACGATTTCTGTTTTGTTTACATTTGGTATTTTGGCTGTAACTTTACGAAAAATGCTCCTAGCGAGTGATTTCACTTGCCAAACTGTCCGAAAAGTGCTGCGATAACGCGAGTACGGCCTTTAAAAGGCCACCCTGTCACAGAAGTTGGGTAGGTTTGTTTTGCTTGCCGTGCCACCGGGTGTAACTCAACGCGGCCACCACTGCGCCGAACAAAGAAAGCCTTTATATCAGTAGACCTATTGGTGCTAGGAGGCTGACATTTGGTACAGAGGTGCTCTAGAACTTCATGAAAGAGGAAGTTTGAAAGGATCACAACTTACATGGTACATTTCTGACGAAAATGTGAAAATTCGCGTAGCTCCGTCCAAACCCGTCCGCCATGAATGGAAAGTTCTTGAAGGCTATCGAAGCTTCGAGCTGCGAGAATTGATGGTTCAGACAATCTCAAATAATTTAAATTCATCACCTATCCGACAAAGCTCGTCGCTACACCATTGCGCAGGAACACATGAAAAGCCTATCAGAGTTAGGCCTCATCAGTAATGTGAATCTTCCGGTTTTCTCATTGCGGTATGTCGAGTCACTGGGCCGTCTGCTAATATCTGGTTGACCCTTCAAATATGTCTCAACTCCCTTGCCACATGCTAAGTATGGTACAGTATGCAGATCATTTCAAATTCCCCTCCATAATGTAATTACACTTTTGTGATGGCCGCAATGTACCCATCGACAAAAATTGTCGCAAGATGTGGACTGCCGAACATTTAAATTAAACGCAGCTGTATGTCATCTTCATGGTCGCAGTACAGGCGCAAAACGTCTTTGTAGTAGTTACTTGAAGAAAAAATATTATTCCTTAGCTGGCACCCCAAATCCGTTTTATTTCCCTATTTTTGCAGGAGTTGCACGGGAGCCCACTTTTCACTCTTGAAGAGCAAGGCTTTGCTTCTGCCCCTGCAGGACTGGCATCTCAACCTCGTGTTAAAATTGACGAGGCTGTTCAGGTGAAAGCAGGAGCACTTGTAAGCAATTTGTTTACACCCTAGATGGTTGGAATGGTTATTCCTTTACCGTACTACCTACACTGCAGTTGCTAGATTGCCTTATAGCCTGTGAGAAAGCACAGCCAGTTGGCCCATAAAAACCTAGGTCGGTGCAGTGAACTGCTGAAAAACAACCGAAACACCGATTACAGTAAAAGCTCGTTAAGTAGAAATTGAAGGGGACCACAAAATTGTTCGAATTAAGCGGAGTTAGAATTAGCCGGCGGGTGCTAGAATGAATGGACTTCGCGCCACACCGCGAGGAAAGAACACAGAAAAGCCACCACTGGAATCGTTATTGCGCATTAGGCGCTACTAGATGTTTGTAGCAGCTGATTATGTGAATAAAGTTCATAGAAATTAAATAGCGAACGGCGCAGGCGACGCGGCGCCCGCTGCACGCGGAAGCGGAATAGGGTTTCGCAGCAGCGTAACACGTGCGCTACGCTGTTGTTTTTCTGTTTTGTTGTTTTGCATGTCTAGTAAATTTGGCTTGGTTTGGATTTGCAACACATTGTAATCACTCTGGACCGACTTCTTCTACGAAGAGCGACGAAAACCAGTTGATCCCAATTCGAATCAACCTATCTGGATAGCAATGCGTTCGAATTTTCAGCGTTTTCCCCCATTGACATTACTGGGCAGTGCCGAGACCACGACGTCAGTTCGTATTAACCGAATTCGAATTAGGGACCTTTTACTGTATTACGTACTTAGTTGTACTGAAGTGTGCGTTACCTTTACTGAAAATACATATTCTTGAATAGCTACACTCGACTCCTGTTAACTCAACCCTTGCACACTTGCAGGACTGAAAGCTCTGGATGAATAAGCCAAGTTAACTCAAATTGCTATTATTTGTTGGAAATACTCCACTTGCTTTTCGGCATTAAAGCATGCATAACTGTCCGCAGCGAAGGAACCAATTTTTAAACGCTGCTACAGCATCGACTACAACCAAACACCAGGACGAAGCATTCAATTTAACAGCTACTGAGAAACGCCCCAAGCAAGGCGGTTGCTCAGCTTGCTCAGTTATTTCTCGCATTATGTTTACTTTTAGCTCCGTAGTATAACCTGCATGGGTCAGAGAGTGGCTTACCTTTGGTAGCAGGTAAGATTACCTTATAAGCTAAAGTTCAGAATACAAACTGTTTTTTTTCTATAGCAATGTGTGAATGCGTGCCGCGATTCTTATGTGTAGCTGAACTATGCAACATGTAGAAATGATGAAAGGGCACTATACTTAGATAACACACGATAATAAGACTGACTCATTCTTTTACATATTAGTGCAACCCAATTATATATTGATAACATATTTATTTGAAATCGACTGCATAACAGTGAAACGCGGACGAGTTGGCGACAGTTCATGACTGTAACTTGAGCGCACAGAAAGTGAGGACTGAACGAAAAAGACACGAGGACCAGCGCCGACTAACAACTGAATTTTTATTCATCACTGATCACATATATACCTTCTTTGACAACCCCTGTGCATGATAAAATGTGCACGTATCATGTCATACCCACAAACACAAAAAAAAGCACTTTACACTTTACATTATCTCACGTCGTCTAACAACCTAATTTCCTCATCGGACAGGGCTACTGAACGTTGACTGATGCATGTTCCCTTTATTTTCGACATTTGCCAGGCTTCCACTACCTCTCTTGGAGCCCTATCCTTGTGGTGGAACTCCGTTGTCTGGTTTTGTGCGCTCACGTTTATCATTTGAAATCATTCATTGTTACCATAATGTGGCAAAATACAATGGTGTCGCCGAACATGCCGAAGGCAGGTAGCATTACAGTGAGCAAAAAAAAATCGGGGCAGCATTTTGGAACTACACACATTGACACACCATGTACCAAACATACTGGTCATACTATTGCAATGAGACATGGAGAGCTGTTTAAATTCTGCGCAGATTGTCGCCGATTTCGCTGCTTGTGAGGAAGCAACGACACTCTTTCCTTTCGATACTAAAAAAATTATCAAGCCCAACGTCCATATATAGAATATACGGCGTTACTGTTTTCCACCATACAGTCTCGGCGAAGGCGATGGCGCCCACTACATAACTCGTACAGTTCGACAGCGCACAATCTAAAAATCTGCAAAGACTAAAGAAAACAGATGATCCAAACGCGTTTTCACCTAGAGTCTAGCCAAATGCTAGTGCTCCGCTTCTAAGCGCACCTCGCGCCATGAATACAAGCGTAGAAGCAACAAACAAAAACACGAATGTGTTCTTACAGCCTTTTCTACCCCGATGCATATTTTAACACGAAAGTGTTTTGTGCCGGGATTAACCAGGATTTCGCTGACGTTATATCCATCACGAAATGACGCCAGTACAACGAAGCAAGAGGCTTGTAAAGGCTGCACCCCTGCACACAGGGTCTTCTTGCGGGGAAGCAAGCTTTAGTACTAAAGAGCACGTTATACTTGAGCGAATTGCGATCTTGAACGAAAGCGATTCGGTTCCTCGTTCAACTCCGACGCTTGCACGCGCGCAGCGACGATCTCGGCGTTTTCATGGCTCCGATTTTTAACCCTCGATCAAGATAAGGTCGTCCGCTGAAATCATGCTCTCTTACTTCCCAAAAGAACGCAGATCAACGCCACAGTCTAAGCATCTTAGTACGACGGGAGGCGAAACATCGGCGGGAGACCTGTTTTACTACGCCATTTGGGTTGTTTTGACCAATGTTGCCAGACTGAGTCGTGGAACTGTGAATTGCGAATGCCGAGTTATTTCGTTAAGGGAATGAACACGTGTCATGCCATGTGTTTCACAGAAACGAGCGCTGAAAGCCGTGTGACGTCAGAGGGCCAAGTGAATAGCGCTCCTCTTTGAGGCACTACTATGGCCCAAAGAAATACAACTACCAGTTTCCAATTTCAAATCTTATCTACCTCCGTTCGTTCCCCTGTTCATTCCAACTTTGCCGTCTTTCTAGTTTTTGAGGACACGGGTGGGTCACCCCTCGCCTTCATTTGTGGGCGCAGTCCTTTCTCGTCTTTCGTGCATTCTCGTTATTTTTGACCGGCAATGGCGGTCCGTAAGCTTATCTGAATTATTATTGATTAGCTTTGTGCTTTCTTCCATTTTGAGTGCACGCTCCAGTTTTGAGATTAAGCACGCCCGCTTATGCTGATTGCTTCGGCTCTGTCCAAACAATTTTCAAGTCGCTTTTGCTCTAGCGTACAATGGACGTATTTGCTAAAAATAAAAGCGAAACGCAACCGAAGTAGAAAAGTAACTACAGAAAACATATAACTAAATGATTGCTGAAGCTGTTCATTCCGCAAACAATAAAGACAGTCGACAAGGGCGGCAAAAAATGGGGTCGAAGCCTTCCCATTTTGATACAAATTCTCAACACCAGTCGAGATTCGGTATAGAGTGACACGTTTTTATATGCATTCAGTTCGGATAGAAATGTGTTTTCAAGAAGAATGGTCTCGTCATAGTTCTTTTTTTTAATAAAATTTGGATGGTTGGCAATGACGGCCATTATTAACAAGGATTGAAGGAAAAGAAACGTGGTTGATCCTTTTTTGGTAGGAATCGGCAAAACACGAAGCTGAAAAGTGCCTTCACAGGATCATTTGAATGTTTATTGTGCATCGATATGAATTTGCACATCGCTATTTATATTTAGTCGGTATGGCACCGTTAGACGCATCAACATTACACACTGGATTACAAGCGGTGGAGCACTGCTTAAATCCGATCGAACCCCAGGCACTCGCAAACAGGGCGAACGGAACCGAACGGGTTGTCAGAGAATCTTTTGGTGAAGTTACAGTACGCTACAGCGAAACTAGTAGGATTTCCGGGTCGGCAGCAGTCTTGTGGGTGTGCTTGGCGAGCGACGTCCTGCTGGCGGGTCGCTTAGGCCCGCCAGCAGGACTTAAGAGGCCACCACATTCGTCCTGCTCCGTGGCGTCTACGCAAGACGCTTGCATTGCGACGAGCTTAGCTTGTGGAACGCGGTGGCGGCATTGCACAAGCTGAGCGGCGTTCCACATAGCGGCGGACGGATAAACACAGCAACTTCCGCTGCTAACGCTGCCCTATCGACGCGCTACTTATCGGCGCTCATTAGCGGCACGATCCACTACTTCGCTTCACCTCTCCTAGACGGCAGCACCGTTTGAATGGACAAGTTGGAGGTAAGGACATAAGGCGCATTCGTATAGTTAAATGTTATGTTAATGTTATAGTTACTGCTAGTTAACATATAGTAATGTGATAGTTACAGTTAATCAAAATAAAGCCTTCGATCGCATGCCGCTGGACGGGCTTATGATGGTACTGAAACATATTAACATTGGATCTTTCATTCTAGAAGGTGTACGAATGGCTTACAACAAATGTACAACTAGAATAATTGTAAACAAGGTGTTGGGGAAAGCGTATAGAGTACAGAGGTCCGTGAGGCAGGGTTGTCCTCTGTCCCCGCTCCTCTTCTGTATATGCATCGAATCCTTCTGCTTAAGCATAATAAGAAGTGAAACTATCGGGGGATTTGAACTTCATGCCGTGGAAGTTCGATTTGTGGCATACGGGGATGATATTGCCATTTTCTGCGCAGACCAAGAGAGCGTAACTGACATCGTAAACAAAGTGAAATGGTTTCGTAACGTAAGCGGGTGTGTCGTAAACTGGAGTAAGTGCCTGGGTATCTGGCACGGAGAGTGAATGAAACACAGTACCGGCGGCATTTCAGAATATCAAGTGGGTAACGACGCCGGTTAAGTACTTAGCCATGCCCCTTGAGTATTATTCTGACCACTGATCCTTAGTGGCGGAGAAAAGCAGTGGAGTCCCGAGAGAGAACAGAAAAGTGGAAGGGTACCAGTTTATAAATTTTTGCTCTTGCGACGGTGTGCAACCACTTCATGGGAGCAAACTGTGGTGCGTGTTACAAATATACTCCACTGTTCCAGGGCAATGTTAAACAGTTGCATAGGATTTTCCGAGTACTCATCTGTAGTTCATCCTGGGAGCGAAGGAGCTGTACAAACCTCTTCCGTCGGGAACGGAATGGGGGGTTAGGGTAAGCGCATCTATTTTTGCGGCAGTTGGTGAACCGTTTTCTTTTCTTGCAAGATGTAAAAGATCCATTTCTGCGCACGGTTTGCCGAGTTAGATTAGGCAGGGTTTTGCCTGAATATACAGTTACGAAATTGTGTTTGCCGGGGGGTAACGCGGGTATTCAAAGAAGTTGTTGATTCTTTTGTTTTCTAATTGCGCGTTTTTTGTCGGAATATTTGAGTGCAGTACCTAGGAAAAAACTGTAAGGTGATCTTTGGGACACTGTGTTTCCAGTTCCTCTGTATAGGCTCATTTACTCTGCAGGCCCAGGTCGAGATGTATTAAAACGGGTTCAAAGAATGCCATTTGGAACGAGGGTTAAAACCTTTTCCTTTAAACTACATACACGCACTCTCCTTGTTAAGACATGGATGCAAGAAAAGGGTCTCTTTGTGCCATGGGGGGAACATTGTTGGTTGTGCAAAAAACCGGAAACAATTGAACATGTTTTCATTGATTGTTGGGACGGGGTTTTCATCTGGGATGTGCTGCAACGAACGCTGAAAAAAGAACTTCCAACTGACGCGCACACAGTATTCGGTATTTGTACGTTCAAAACGAAGATGGTATTTCATTGGATTTAATCATGCTACTGGGCCTGCAGAGTATATGGAAGTGTCGGATGGCAGTCCGGTACTCCGACATAGATGCGCGTCCTGCCACTACTATTTCTAAGAGGCCGTAATCTCCTTCATTGAAGTTGTAAAGGCAGAAGTTGATGAACCAGAGTGGTTGTCACAGGTGGAAAAGCTAACACAGATGAAAATATTTTAGCCACTTGCGCGATACCCCAAAGTGGGTATTGTGATTTTATAATTTAGTTAACTTTATTTTGTTTGTACTACTGCTTCTTGTTTGTACCATCGGGACATGTTTGGAATAAAGAAAAAAAACTTCGTGGCTCAGCCGGTAGAGTGTTTCACACCTCCCGTTGTGGCCAGAGGGATCGTGGGCTCGAAAACTAGCGCTGCTGCGCCAATGGAACTGTTTCTGGTGATGTCATTTCCGTGACGCATATGACGTCGGTGAGTTTGTGTAACCCGGCATAAAACACTTTCGTGTTTAAAAAGAGCGGTGCTATATATCCACACTTTAGGACATATGTACGGTTTTATTTTTATAAGACAGCCTGTTTCCCAACTCTTTGTCGCGAAAATGCAAAAAATGTCCAATCTTTTCTTGGGAATTAATGTAAGGAAACGGATGCCGAACAATGGTCATAACCGGTGTGTAGAATGGAGAACCATTCTGCCTTATCTGAATTGAGATAAAATCGCTAACACCACCGCTTTCACTGAATAATTCGGAACCCGTGCCGCATACGGCTGTAATGCTTGTATTTGAGGGACGGTGAAACTGTCTGTTACGAAATGTCCCACTTCGAGTAAGTTGTCACTGGAAACGTCATTTCATGGGTAAATCTAGCGGCCAAATGGTGATCGTAACGTACGGCTGTTTTGCGTGCAGTAATATAACCACACAAAACCGGTTCTTGGACGCCAGCACGTTGGTGCCCATTGATTTTTCTACTTCGTTTTCAAGCGAAGCTTTATAGGGCCAAGGTTATATGCACTTTTTATGCTGGGCGAACAAGAAGGACAACGTAGTTGCCGTTCTCTCTCCTAAATTTGACTTTTCTTCGGTTGTAATGGACGGGCTGCATTTAGTACAGGCTCCCCACTTTCAGACAGTGGAATGGCGGGATACTTTTTAGGGACGAATTAGCCTACCTCCTATATTGACCTGTCTTGATCTTGGGCATAAAACCCTAATTTGTCAAGCCTCTCGTATTTTTCTGTTTACACCCCCGGTGCGCAAGGTTACTTTAGTAGCTTTCCAAATTTCTTCCTTATGAAAAAAGGAGTTGCGACACTTCCGAAGTCTAATCAAGAGTTGTGGCGGGATTCAGTGTCATGTATTTCTGACGAATATTCGCCCCAGACATGCTGAAGGTACTGTTATATTGATGTTAAACATCATATTGCAAATGACATGCGCCTTTGAAAAAGCATTTTTTAAATAAATCTGCCACATTTGCGGTTCTAGACCACCTCGCCGAATTGTTTGTCTTGAGCATCGCTTTTGTCGTGGTAGGTCTCGGGCTCAGGTCGCCTGCAATGAAATAAGCAGCGCCACATCGCAGAGAAACGTTTTCTGATACATGGTATGCACGGCACCAGCGCTCGACGAATTCGCCCTGTTGGTAGCTGAGATGTGTCTCAGGTGTGGACTGACACAGGTGCATTGTTGGCTCTGATCGCGCTAAGAAAACGATCACAGTGATCTGGTCACAACGATCAAGTCACGGGCGCCTTCTATCTCACGAGTGGGGCTGGCGCTGTTACTATGGTATATTTTCTGCACAGATGTACTCGGCTCAAGAGGGTCTCTCGTGTAGAGATGTAGCTGTAACGATAATACAAGGGGCAAGCAAGCGAACTTTGTTAGCACGTTTTCTTTTGAATAAGCTACATTAAAGGTACTTGCAGAAGGTGTATATCAAATCGATTCTTGCAGCACTTGCCAAACGATATTCTAGGTTGTAGTGTTTTGTAGCAGACACGGTAATATTTGTGAATTCTGGAAGGCTTTTTCTATGGAAGCCTCGGCATGACTACAGGTTCGTCTATGATAAACGGCTGGTCCGGTTAATCAAATAAAAGTAGCACCAACGGTAAATCAGTTCTACACCAGCCAAGGTAAGCCCACAAAAAACAATAGGAGCCCTCCCAGTGCAAACGCTTTGTAACGAATGGGTAACTGTTTCGCCGAAGAACGATCCTTCCGCCCACAAACGCTCAACAAGTGGCCCCGTGGGATCACGTTTCGCTCGCCAGAACACTTACGGAGACATCGGTGAGCCAGTGAAGACAAAAAAAGGCAGGCGGCGACGTCTTGTTTGCGGAGTGCTCAGGTGGAACGAACAGGAAGGGTAAATACGCCTGCACCTGCCAAGAGGCACTCGCTCGTGCTAAAGGTTCGACATGCCCAACGGCGCTGGAGCGATAAACGAGCGAATGAAGACCGACAGGAAGGGAATAAAAAAACGACGAAAGACACTCATAAAAGAAAACGAGAAAACGTGGCGCGGTGCACGATGTCAAAAGCAAAGGTAGAATAAATATGGAAAAGGCTTCCCTCTAAGTAAAGATGTGAGAGGTACACGAGTTTATTTACTCTTCTCATAAGTAGAAATTGAGAAAAAAATATTGAAGGGGGATACAAAAACTGCTGCAAACGAAGCAAGACGTGGAACCACAACAATGACCACATTGGTAAATAAAACGGGAGAACAAAAGTATGTTTCTAAGCGCTAAACAACGGGCTCCCTCTAGAGAGAAAAGTATCCACAACGCACCTAGTGTTACTCACATTTGGCCGTTACACTTGTACCACGTGTTCTGCTCCTATGTAGTGAGAAAAGCTGGCTTCTGTGAAGATTTTTCTGTAACTTGTAGATCTGTGGTGGGCCAGTGGGCCCAAAAATTGAGTAACACGTTTCTTTAAAGGGGGAAGGGGGTTGGGTGAATAATGAAATGTTCACCGAGACCGGCAGTTAAAAGAGTTAGCGGAATTCAAATATAAGTTCCAGCTCATTCACCTATGAATGTTTGGAAACTCTCACATCGAAGCCCTAGTTATGTTTATATCTCCGCCGTAAAGAATATCACAAGTCGCTCAATACGGCGGCCACAAAGAATCAAGACACGCTGCTCATGCACGCAAAATTTATATTTCTCAAAAGAGCGTCGGCGAAACTCACTCATGAGTCGTTCACTCAGACTCATTTGGACTCAAACTCACGTAATTTGTCCGGCATTTGAGTTTGAGTTAGCGCTTTACAGGTTTCAGTTGCGGGTAGAATATATGGAGAGAGCTTTTTGAGCATGAGTGCTAGATTAATTGAGCCGACCGTGATATTTATTCGACTGCTTGTTTGTAATAGTCGCGAGTTTGAGTAGCCCTGTAAATAGACCTAGTGAATAACATTGTACTTTTTAAATAGTTCTCGTGTGGGAGAAAGATACGGAATTTGCTGACAGGCGAATAGCTCGTTGAGTTCTAAAACTGTTTTTTTTCCTATATTTTCTCTAGTTTGGTAGTCCAAATTGTGAGTACGCCATGAGTAAGCATAGAGCTTGAAAATGAGTTTGTAAAGTTATTTTGGAGTTAACTGAGTCACTGGAAAGAACAACAATAACGGCGCAAAGACCAGTGGCCCTGAGGATAATTTTGGTTAAATGAGTCAGTTTGCTTAGTTCTGAGTACTTTGAGTTTGAGTCCATTTTGAGTTCAAATGCCCTTCATACATTTTAAGTTTGAAGTCCATTTGGAGTTGAGTCCATTGAACGAATTCAACCGGAGTTCTGGTACATTGTGAGTTTGAGTCCATTACAATGAGTTCTGATACATTTTGGCAACTGCAGTTCCATTTTACGAGTGGATGAAAAAGTCTGCATTTTGAGTTTTCTGAGTACATTTGAGTTTGAGTACATTTTGAGTTGGATGCCCAGCTGTGCTATACATATTGCAAGAGTCGTTTTGAGTACATTTTGAGAAATCAATACCTGAGATCATACCGGCAAAAAAAACTTGAGTCATCGGCATACATTATGTTTAGCTGCTTCATCGATATTAAAAATCTCGTTGAGTACAAATGAAAAGTATGGCCTAAAAGCACCCTGTGGTACGCAGTTATGGTTTAGTGCTGTTGAAAGTATTCTTCAATTTCAACAGCTGCGTCACTGTGGGCTAGATAAGATGAATTAGAGAAGGCTTTACCTGCAGGTACGGGCACCAACCGCGATCTGCATGATCGGGTGGGAGGAGGGGGTGTAGCTTATGAAGAAGATTTTCGTGATTTAGTAATCAAATGCTTCTTGTTGAATTTTCATGGCCATACCTAGAACACTTGCTGTATCAAAATTTTCGCGGCTGGGGCGCGTGAGTGATAACTCTTTCTGGTGAGGTCATAAATGCCAACTCAGGGTTGATTCTAATTCTTTTCCTCCTGAAACGGATCCACTAAGAGCGTGGGAAAGATGGTGGGATTAAGCACACGGCGGCCTGATAAGCGCTGGGTTCAGAAAATCGGCCTGCTACTGTTAACGGCTAGATATACTTTAGAAAAACAGGCACAAAGGAAAAGGCCGATAGGTGAGAGCCGGGGAATTATGGGGGCGGGCTGTCGTTTCACTGTTTCAAATGAATTAGCTGAATTGACTGGGCAGCGCCCCTTAAGACAGAATAATGACCACATTAGATTGGGTGAAAAACTCCAGTGAGAAACTGATACGTTAAAAAGGCTGTTAGGCGTGTACGCTAATAAATCAAATGACAAAGGTCCGGATTAACGGAACCGTCACGCGGGGTTAAATAAAAAAAATGCTTCCTAGAGACATAAACGCAGCGATGTAGTCATTCTCAGGCACGGTCAAGATAAATATGATTCATAGAGCAATTGGGTATCTTAAACTTTCTGTATTCAGTGAATGCCGCTGCGAGGCATGTGGAACGGAAAAGAATCGTTGAAGGCATTGGCAAGGCAGCTTTTTCTCGATGTGGGGAATCATTCGGGACGATCCTTTAAATGAGTTATGGATATATCATGACGTAGTCGATGGATTCCAAGTCATAGATTCGGTTAAAATTCAAGTTCAAATGACGCTAGGGCGTGTGGCGTCCGTACACGAACAAAAAATAAAATGAAGCGGTTTTTCGCAACACGGGAGCTCTTTGAGTTGAACGTATCATGGAGTGCTTCCTGATTAAAAGCTTTAAAGATGTCGGCATTCCTAGTTTTCAAAATGGTTTCATAATTATCTCTCGTTTACAATTCACAGTCTGATGCCAGGTCCTGGGTGTCCGGGGCATCAGGAAATTTTGAAATTTCCGATAAGGGAAATCACGTTTTGTACGGACAAACTAGCATGTGGTATGGGGAACCTATATCATGAAACTTGTCATATGCCGCATCATGGCTTCTCCCTAAAGTCATTGTTCCAATTGGTTCGAGCTATGCATTTCAAATTGATTAGAGCCGCTATGGATGTGATGGGTATCCCGAAAGCGGGTTAATGGTCTTGATGACGGTTTTTTATCACTAGCATGACGTTTCACAGACAGAAATAAAAGGAATGCTGGTCACTGAGAGCAAAGTTATAACCCCAGATTAGACAATTTTTCATGCTGAGTTTGTAATAAAAATTGGGGTCTAAAATTCGAAGTGACCCCGCTAGTGATTCGTGTAGGATATCAAATTTACAGTCTTGCGACAAGAGTAATAATAAGAGGGTTTCAAATTCTGTCTTCATTTTACTTTCACGAGGACATTAATAAGTCACCACCCATGATTAGGCTATTGTATGTTCGAATCATGAGATATCATTCCAAAAAATGAGTCAGAATAGAAAAAATTGGGTTAAATTCAAGGTGCGGCCCGCTGAAGAATGTGGGGCGTAACAATTGAAGGTTCCAGTTAGGGGAATCACGTCGGTCACACTGAAGAACTAACTTCATAATGCGTCCTGGTTTTACACAAAAATTGTGAGAGTCACATGGTTATTTTGACTGGTATAATACAGCATATGACACCCTCCTCCTCTTCTGGAATTTCGGTTAAGATAGTAAGTGTGGGGTATAACCAACATTTTAAAAAAGGTCTCGTCGAGGGGATAAACCACGTTTCAGACAAATATAATCAAAGTGCGATTTAGAACGGGTTATAATTGAGGATATACGAAAAGGATCATTATTTATTTTAGCCTGACCTAAATTGGAATGAACACAGTTCACACTCACATGCTCACTATTAAACACGATACACTCGACTCATCAAGTTCTAATAACACTCTTGGTTATTGGTAACAGAACTTCACTGGAGAAAAAAAACTCACAAAAAGAAACTCACACTCTCGCTCAACGCGCTAGGCACACTGATCACTCCCACTCACAGGTGTCCCACTTTTGTTGCGCACAGTCACAATTATGGGATCTCACAGCCTCTGAAAGAATCTTATTGTTGGCGTGCCAAGAAAAGCGACTAGCACACTCTCATTCACACTCTGCCCATTCTCGTGTCACACGAAGTAGGTCACGATTTTGTTTTGTCATGTTCTCTGTGACACTCAACTCACACACTCACACTCACACTCACCCTCTCATTCACACTCTCACTTTCACTCTCCTCACACTCTCCCTCATTAATCAAAAACTTTCACAACCGCTCTCACCATCTCACGGTCTCAAAGCGATTGCCGGTAGAAGCAAACATGATTCCGGCTCAGATCCACGCTCACTCTCGAGGGAAGCCTTCAACAACTCACGCTACACTCTCAACGTCATTCACTCACTCTCAGCCTGGGCACGCTCACGGTTGTCGCTACTCTCACTCAGTTTTGCACTCTACTCTCACTACACTCACTGTCGGACTCTAACTCACTCGGAATTTATGCACCTCATGTTTTGTTTAAGACTCTCGCTCTTACCTTACTCTCATTTTCACTCGAGGTCACTCAGTGACTCTCATTCTTCCTCCTCACTGATGCTCTCACTCACACTCATACTCTCCTCTCACTTACACTCAAAGTATCACACTAACAGTCACACCTCTCACTCGTCACCTCACACTCACGGAGACTCTCCGTCTCACCTCTCTCCCCTAGATCACACTCTTATTTCCTTGTCGTGACACTGCACTGCTTGTCTCAACTAGAATGTCACTCGTACTTTTTTGACTCACGCTCACACTCTCACTCTCACTCACACTCACACTCACACTGGGAAAGCAGGATCACCAGGCTCACACTCACGCACAATCACACTCAGCCAGACTAGAACTCAGATCTGCGTCTGGGACGGCTTTCTCAGCGCCTCACAATCGTTTTGGAGGCACGGCAATTCAGACTCTTCCGCTCACACTTCGTCACATTCCCTCTTTCACACTAAAAGCACGCTTTTGAGCACTGACACTCACCCGAGCACACTCAGATGGTAGGCGTACTCACGCTCTGAGCACTTTCAGGAACCGGCCTCAGTTGGCAGGCACTCACTCTCACTCGGACACATGTCTCACTCGTGGTAGCTCACTCTCACACTCAACAAAGACTCTCGGCACCCATTCTCACTGGACTCTCACTCTACCTCTCACACTCTCACTCTCACTCTCACAGAGAATTGCACTCACTCTCTCACAGGGCTCAATGGGTGGCTGCTGCGGCGGCAAAGATAACACTGCTTGGGAGTTCTGATTCATTTTTAGCTTGTCAGCCCATTTTGAGTTCTGAGTTGAAGCAAGATTTTGAGAATTAAGGGGAGGGGGGTGGGGGGCGTCTATTCGCCGCCGCCGCCACCGCTCAAGTGCCGAGCTCCCATTTGAGCCACCATTTGAGGAACACATTGCAAAAGTTTTAGTACATTTTTGAGTTTTGAGCCACAATACATTCCTTGAGTTTTGAAGGAGTTGTTCCACATGCTGAGTTAGAGTACATTTTTGAGTTGCAAGTAGATTAGGGGGGGGGGGGGGGGGTGGGGGGGGGGGTGGGAGGGGGGGGGGGTGGTTTTGATTACTTTTGATTTGCCGCCGCCGCCACTGCCCAGTACATTTAAAGGTGAGGGGGTTGGGTGAGTACTTTGAAATGTTTTCACCAAGAGTCCGAGTAAAAGAGAGTTAGCTGATTCAAATTAAGTTGCGCTCAATGGTGAAGTTTGAGTTTGAGTGAGCGCATATGTGCTGATCAGCATTGAGTCTGCATTTTTGAGTGAGTGTTTGTATTCGCCGTAAAGAAATCAAAGTCGTGAGCGACGTTTGCCACAAAGAATCAAGACACGCTGCTCATGCACGCAAAAATTATGATTCTCAAATAATTGCTCCCACATCGGCCTACCAGCTAAATTCATTACTTCGGTAACATTATTTCGTAGTTCTTTTTGTACAACATGTGCTTTTTTGTGCACTTATAGTCATACGTACGCAGTTCGCAATCAAGAAAAAGTTCACTCGAAAGCATTGCATTATTTACTGCATAGTTCTTCGCTGCTTCGTCTCTGAGGTTTTGCAATGATGTTTGACTTCCATCGCTTATGTAGGTGCTGTCTCAGTCAACCTTAATTTGTGCATGCCTTTAGTCCGGGTTCCCGACATCAGGGAGGGTGTCGCGAAGTGCCTGTTCGAAATACATAGCTGCAAACATTTCTTTGCGGGAGGGGGGGGGGGGGATGGCGAACATTTTTGAGCGACCTTGGGAAGTTAGCGGTCGCTTTTTTCCCATCAATACCAGAATGAACTCTTCAGGAAGTGATTGGTTGCGCATGCAATAATTTAGTAGAGAACACACGGCCCACTTTCGCTCATTTTTTTTTGTCACTAATGTATTGATCGTTTGGTGGATGGGTCTTGTACTCGTTCTGGATGTTTTAGAGCTCACAAAACAGCAGCCTGCATTCACCACTTACCCGAGTTTGTTCAGCGACGCTACGCAGTCTTCGTATACTCCTAGACACACTCCTCGCTTCCCCGTTTAAATCATCCTAAAATAAGAGGTAGAAAATGGGATTAAACAAATCTCGTCGTCCCGGGCCTAATTTCGGTCTTCACCAAATACATTCACTCTGAGCACGAATAGAATATACACATATACTGCTGTTTCCCGCAGTATTTTCCGGAAAGAAAGAATTTTTCTGCCTTTCACGGTAGAGGGAATCTCAAGACAATTGTCCTGACTATTAGTTACATAGAATGCGACCAAATGTCTTCACAATGTTTTTCAACGGCATAGGTTTATACGAGCACCTATAAAGCCTGACATAAAGACTACGAGGGAGGCCCACATTTTAACCTATATCCTTCGTTTCGTCTGGCCTGTTTTTCCTATGAATCCCACTGCCCCCCTGCGGTGAAGCTAACCGAGATCTACGCTTGGTTAAACCTCGAGCCTATGAGCTCGCTTTTGTCCTCATAAGTGGTTGCTGTGAAGAACTGCTTCTTGCTATGGTCTTCCTTGCTACTGTTCCACACGTGCGCACGGACTGACAGACACACACCCGCGCACACATATTTCACAGGTGGTTATGGGAACGATAATGTAATAAGCAGCACGCAACCTTTTAACGACATTGCAATACAACGCCTTAGGCGATAATGCTTCGATGTTTCACTAGTAATTACGATTACTAATTGATTCTGGCCCATTATTGCCGCAACTAAAATATTAAATGTGGCCATAATATCCGGTAACAGTCGGGTTATTATTTCTTGCACAGTTTTGAACCTCACCATTTGCACTATGTCGACCTCGTATTTTGTCTAGTCAAAGCCTGCTTCGGAGAAATCATTACAATTAAATCATTGCTTCAACGCATTACTTCCCTGATCGGTCGCTGTGGAGCACGCGACTTGGGATCGATATCAAGTGCTGCGTGTGCATATCGAAGAAAACTTTCAGAGAGTAACGAAAGAAGTCATGCACCGATACGTCTAACAACGACGATGGTTGAACTCGAAGCTTTTTTGTGATGGATTATTTGGTTAGCCAATCCCACACAGCGAGTATATGTTGTTGCGGAGGTATGCGATACTTTTCTGCGATACTCCATAAGCCTAACGTCTGGGCTTGGGGTCTACAGCGGACGTCGGTACCTACTACATGGCATACTGTGAGTGCTTTTTCGAGTAGGTGCCGGTAAAGGTCTTAAACCTCAAAATGCGACGTTTCGCCTAACGTCCTGCGGTTAACAGTGCGGTCCCCAACTCTCCTCCCTCTCTACCCTTCCTTCCCTCTCTCTTCGTATCCTTTGAAACCCCTACTCCCCTTCCCTGGACTAGGTGAACTCCCCGTTGAGTTCAATATTATCCCCAATTATTTTCTCTTCCCTCATTTCTTAATAAATCACCACCACCACCACCTACGACATGCAGAGCAACGTCTTTCTCATCGTACGCCTAGGTGTAAGTAATGGCGGTCGACGTTCACCTCAGAACACGACGTAGGCCTATTTGAGTCGTCGCAAGCCTTCGCCACTTCTTCCCTCTGCTGCCCATCAACCTTTGGCCAAGGTAGCCTGACGGACTTGTCGCCAAGCTTCGCAGGGCAGCGTTTTAATTTTTGCACTTCCCCCTCGATCATAATCACCGTCAGAAAAGTTGGATTTCTTGCTGTGCGTTTTTGCGTACGGATATCACCAGCAAGATGCTGAGAGCTCCGCTTTGATAAAATATTGTAAGACCTTCTTCAGCCCACTTCATCTATAGCACTTGGAGGAAACGGGAGTTGGCCGCCACAGGAAGGCGTTCGGTTAGTTACTGTGTTTAGAGTTGCTAAAAACATATATTATGACAATTTGTAGTGAGCTGAAGTAATGGAAGAAACAGAAGGCTCAATAGCAACTGTTTCAACGCGATAGTACATGCATACGCCCAGTAGAGTAAACAGTACGCGTACCCTGAACCTTTTCGCGTCTTGTTAGCGGTACACGGATGAGGACCTGTGAGTATATACCATCACACACAGGGAAGCTCCTACTGGATATGTACATTTTCCCGGAAATCCCCGGAGAAGAAAATCGCCTGCTCCGTCCTGCACAACGTAAGAGAAAATCGCAGTCCGCACAACTCACTTCACATCACCATAGTGTCGTGTCCCTGAACTTGCTGGCCAGGTGATTACCACTGTTTGGTTATTTGAGAGTCTCGCGAAAATATAAAGCTTTCTATCCCTTCCTTGCGCCGTAGATAGTGACAGTAAGAATCACGGTAGCAAAGCCAACTTTACACAATGGGCTCCCACAAAGGGTACCTGACGATGATGATAATGATGAGAAACAAGATACCGAAACGCCAAGCGCCTCGCAAAAAAAAAAAACTAAAGCCATTCTACTCAATGTGAAGGTTGTCGGAAGGGCCGAGGAGTGATTCGCCAGCAGACATTCTCCAACTTGCCTGCGTTACACTGGCACTTTTTTTCGCTTACTTTCGTAAAAACCAACCCAACGAGCATTCCTAAGCAAATGAACGCGGGCGCTACCGGTTAATTACGTATATTTTGTCTCGAATGTACCTGCAGTTTTCTTGGCACTAAACAACGAGGAGATGCATGCAAAGCGCCAGTGGTTCACGAGTTTCGAACGCTTATGACTATGTAAACCGCTTGGATTTAGAAGCCTATGGATTACACCGCGGCAACAGCGACTACGACAGAACGACGGCTCTACTTGGGCCCAGCGAGCGACCTACGACGACAAGGCACGGCCCCAAAGTGCTCTGCACTTAAAAACGCTTCCCGCGCTGTGATTCAAACCTTGGTTCCTCGCGTTATGAAGCTGACTTCAATACGGTTGCGCCGTTCCGACACGATCCACGCAGTTTAGATTTTGTACTTTGACTTTTACTCAGGTTGCATGAGAGAAAGCTGCGTGGTGTAACCATCTTTATTTAAAAAAAGGCGCTTCGATTTTTAAACCACCGCTTCCTACCTTTACCAGCCAACGGTTCTTTCGTCGCGCTGCGGAACGAGAAACTCCCAACGCAGCTGAGGAGGAGGACGGCGGTTCTCACTCGCGGAGCACATTGTAGATGGCGCGGCGAATGCTGGCTATTACCCAGAGTTCGCCACGTGCAGAAGCCTGCTCGGCGGCGCGACGGTGCGACCGAATTCGTCGGATTTGTCGTCTGCTTTAGTGACGGTTTTTTTGGGCCTGTTTTGGCGCAGCTTCGCGTGCATTGCGCGCTTCCTTCGCACGGCGTGATTAACTCGTTCGACAACTCCTCCTGGGGAACCCGGACCCTACACAATTAAGTCGTCGTGCGGCAATGATACGTTACGGATTGATTAGCAGGGCGGCAAAACAGAATGTAGAAACCACATACACACATCTGGCCGCTAGAGAAACGCTAGCTCTTGCGCACTGCTTGCAATAAATGGGACTCCGTTTTCTAATTGGTGAATACCAGTTCGGTGGTTTCAACAGGTATTACAAAAGGCCGAAAGGAAGCAACTGGTTATGATAAGTAGCGATTATAAAAGTTCCCTCAGCTCTCCCGCAATTCGTAAACTTGCTAAACCTAACGAGTTTAAATCAGTATAAATTGGAATTACTAAGCTCACATGCCAAATCGTTTCGTGTGTGCGCTTGTGTCGCACGGTGGTGCAGCCCCGAGATAGCACATCAGGATGTGTAGGTTCCGCTTGCTCACCCTTCGAAGGACGCTCCTCTCCGTTTTCTTTCTGCCGACGCTGCTGCTTTCGGAACACTGCGCCCCTGAATTCCAGGTAAGGCTTGGAAGAATCACTTGTTGTAGGGCTTTGTAGAGCCACGTGTATCAATTCAAGTGACTTAGCATGGGCAATTATCGTGGGGGTCGTTTACAGCTTTGCTTTCCAACCACCTTCACAGCCTGAATTGGCGCCATTTGTTACTGTTGTGCAGAAATGTGAAGCCAGGCAGCCTGTAAAGGGTGCTTCGCAGTGCGTGAGACTGCTTTGAGAGGAAAGCCACGCTGTGAATTTAACCCCGCTAATCGCTTTACATCAGAACAAACAGAATTGAAAGCAATTAAAGTAAAATATGTATTACGTTAAATGTTCCTGCGGTTGCTTGTTAGGATACCCATACAATGAGAAACTGCCTTCGTGGTTGTCATAATACTAGATGGTTATGGCTGATGCTTTTCGCTTCGTCGTTTACTGGTGGACCGAAACCTGGAAATACGGAAGTCGTTAAAGAGTAATTCACTGTACGTAACGTCCTGATAAAGGAAAGGCCCGTTGTAAAAATTGTGGTGTAGTGGCTGAACTTTTAAAAATCAGAACGAAATAATGTAATAGATTTTTAATATAAATTCTCGTCCACTGTGGCTTCCTTCCGGGGATGCCTCAAATAACAAATTCGATTTCACGATGTTGTACCACGGTTGAGTATAAACAAACACCTCTATTAAACGACCGGTAACAATGTCGTTATTACGTGGCTGTGAGCGTCAAGAGGATTGGAATGTGAATTCCCAAGTGTGGTCAAGTCAAGACAGCACGTGAAGTGTCAACGTGAGTTCTACAAAGAATAAAAACGACAGGTTGGCTTTGGTTTAATGGATTTGCCCGAGATAGTTTAAGGCATGGGAAACATTGATCCATTCTCATTTGTTGCAAATGGCGCGATAAAAGAGTGTGGCTTCTGCCATAGGCCGGGCGGCTATTTGTACAAATAGAATATGTTACCTTGACGACACAGATCGCGTTCGAAGATTTTTGGTGATAGATCACATAATCAATACGTAATTCCTTTTGCAAAAATAACCGGAAGTTTATGAAAGTGGCTTTAGAAGGCATTGTCATGAGGAGACGCTGTGAGCGGTGTAGTTTAGGAACTCGGTTATCTGGGTTCAAAACTCGCTACACTAATCTATCTTAACCTACCGTCTTTAAAAGCAGTGCCTACGTCGCAACGATAGATACAGCAGCTTTAGAGTCTCCACAAAAAGATATCTTATTCTAAAGAAAACAAATACAGTAGCCGTAAAATTTTTATATAACATGGATAATGACAGTGGCGTAATCATGCTCTGGCAAAGGAACATCAGCTTCAGAGACTTTTTTTTTTGCTGTAAACACTATCAATTTGGTCTGCATGCCATGCCCTTGAAGATCCCTGTGCCACAGCACCGCTTTCTCTGGCAAAGAAAATAACACGGTTATTTAGAAAGTGCTGCAGTGATCCCGGGAACAAGAGAGAAAAGGGGCCTTAAAATGCCCTCTTTTTTTTTACGTGGAACGGAACGGCTTACGCTTCGGAGGGCTATCGTATCAAATGTCGTTCCTGACTGTTCGGGTTAGGATTTTGGTATTTTTCATTCCAGTTTTCCAGCATTGAAAGAAGCTGAGAAGACAGATGGTGGCCTTGGAATAAGCCCAACTGCGCCCTCTGACGCGCGGATGCGTACATCGAATAGCGAAATTTATCAAGGGCTACCCAGTGGTCTTTTTCAGGCAATGTGTGTGGGCGAGTAAGCTCAAGAGAATGTCAAAGCGTGGGTAGGCTCAAAGCGACTAGTGAGAATAATCCTTTGCCAAGATTCTACAAGGCTGTCTCTGTTTTTACTACTGTATATATAACGTTTTTATGCAATTGAAGTATTGCAGACTGGTTTCAGCAACGCAGAAAATTGAACATGCATAAAAACTAACGAATACCAAGACGCTGTCTCACGCCAGAAAAAATTGTTTGTGTAGAAGACCAGAAAATCTGTATGGCCTTCCGCAGAGATTCACATTCAACTTGCAGGCGTTGTCACCGCGTTTGATTCTGACGCCTATATTTTGGAGGGAAAAGAAAAGTTGACTCCTGAAAAAGCTAAAGTTGAATATTGTTTATTTTATATTTAGTAAGCGCCCCGAGTTGTGACAGACTCCACAAAAACACTACTTCCATACAACATACTTAAGCTGCTGCAGCCGATTTTGTTCTGCAATAATATACAAAAAATAAATTTAAAACACCTGTGTTCTTGCATGGTACTCTATGAAGCCGTGTACCCTTTCATTTTCATTAGACGTAATTAGCTTCATCAACATAGTCGTTACGGAAAATTTCATCGGTTCTGAATTCATTTTTTTTTCATGAAAGAACAGCCCCCTGCATACCTCTATTGTCCCAGAATGATTCCCGCGGCGTTCCGTATTTCTTCTAGTTTACCTATTGTCTTCCGAATTCATGGGTCGTAGAAAATGCATGAATATTAAAGAAAACCTGTTTAGCACACCTTAAGTAGGTAGCATTATTATTTAAATTTTGGACTACAAATCTATACGTAATTAAAGCGACGAAAGAAGGGTCTCAGTGGGTTGACCACCCTGCCTACGCGCAGAACGAAAGTTAATGCACTATACGAGAAGTTAGGTGGTCTGCACAGGCTCATTGGTAAATTAGGAGAGACCAGAAAACAAGTTTGGGGCACGAGATAAGAATAACGAGGCCAGAACAGTTGCAACTGATGTAGAGAAGGTTTTTTGACCGGAGCTAATAGAAAATTAGCTTGCAAATATTACATCGTCAGTATATACGCTACTGGAAGCTTTTATTCACGACCATTTCGTTTTCCTAACAGTATTTTTGCAACCGCCCAATTATCTTACGCCTTTTCCTCTACGCTACCACTGCAATGTTCTTTGGAGTGACCATTAAAGTAGCAAATCTTGGCTAGTCCACAAACGATAGTACATTGGGTGGAACGCAGTGCCCAGAGGAGGGGCACAAAGGGGAAAGCGATTAACCACAGGCGATGAAATCGCTCGAGCTGCGAGTGACAGAGACTGGATGGCGTTTTCCATCCAGCCGACAGCTAACGTTTTCGGAGTTAACCAGACCTCTCATGGGCAGGGAAAACCTAACGAGGGTTTTCGCCCGTACGCTTACCTTGTGTTCGGGCATTATCCGGGAATTATGCATCTTGATGGGACCGCCGTTCAAGGGAAGGCCCAGTATATTCTGTCAGGCTAAAATATTGTGTCCATGAGCAGGCAAAAAGTGCTCTGATAGCAATTTTCGTGGCTTTGATATCTTGATAAGGGAATGTTGGATTTCGTGGCATATATGTATACCTTGCACCTGTACCGAACTGTGCAGGCGGTTTATTGGTGCTCAAGAGTGCTCGAAAACCAAGGAAGCCTCGAGAAGCGATGCTGAGGAATCTGATTCTCTTTTCTTCACCTTATTAATGATGATCGATAACGCCGATTGCAAAAGAATGGTGATGATGATAATACGCGATGATGCATGACACTGGCGCTGTTGATGACTGCCCTGTAGTTTTTGTTAGCACCTATATACGGCTAAAATTACGAAGAAAAGTGCACATTTGGACAACTGCCTTTGTCCGCGATTTCTCTTTTTGCGTGCACTGTCATTTAACAGTACTTTCTACTGCGAGAAGAAAGCTGATTAAGGAGAAGTCCTTTAGTACCCCATTCTGCGGAAAATTCTCGCAGTCAGGTCAAGAAAATGGCTGCCGCTGTAAAGTGCAAACAAACTCACATGTGTGATCCGATGCGATTTCAACCGAGCAAACTTCACCAGAATACCAACGCACGATTGCCCGCAAGTTGCCGGAGGTATAAAAAAGTTGTTGTCATAGCAGTTTTTTTCCGGGGGGCCATATTACCCATTTGGCGGATTAGCTGGGATTCGAAAGCGTTGAGCGACTAAGGTGAGCGCTACCCAATATTCACATAACTATGCACGCGAAACATTGAAGTTGTAGGACAGTGTGTGCCCTCTGACATCTGAACGCGATGGCACGAGAGTAGAAGAGAGCAAGCCGATGGAAATAATTCGCGCCAAAACCGGGGCAGGCGCAGTCGACCAAAGGGCCGCGGCCGCAGCCGCGGTCGCGGCCGGAGTAGCGGTGCCAACAGCCAGGAAGACGTCATGGCCACGTCACGTTGACGCCTTCCTTACATGGGACGGCTAATCGTTCTGTAGATATTTTAGATGCAAAGCATCTCTTGCTCTCAGCTCCGTCGTCCGTCGTCCGTCGTCCGTCCATCCACCGGCCCAGGAAGACACCGGCAACACTGTCGCTCCAGCATCTCATGGTCGGGGCTATGTCCCTCCCTTGTTGTGGCGCCGTCCACACCCCCACTGCGCATGCTCGGCTCATCTGGGGCCGGCTCATGAAGACACGGGTAACACTGTCGCTCCAGGAGCTATTAAAGGGTAAGACACCACCGGGCGTTCAGCAAGCCGAGGATGCGCAGGGGGGGGGGGGGGCAGAGAGGGTGTGGACGGCGCAACAACGACAAGGGAGAACGCAATTTCCCATTTCGTAGTTCCGGTAAGTGAAACGTGTGGTAGTTAGCATGGAAACCACAA